>OZ020193.1:2421616-3621616 GCA_963971165.1 Philopedon plagiatum
AGTTTATTTATATATTCTTATATATATATATATATATATATATATATATATATATATATATATATATATATATATATATATATATATATATATATATATATATACATATATATATATATATATATATATATATATATATATATATATATATATATATATATATATATATATATATATATATATATATATATTAATATATATATATATATATATATATATATATATATATATATATATATATATATATATATATATATATATATATATACAGACATAATGTATATCCATTGCACATACCTTATAAAATAAGTATAAAACCATCGACTTCAAGTCGCCAATGTAATTGTTTCACGAGTTTATTAACCTACTTGGACTAGCGATCACGGAATTCGAGCATTTCATTCGCCGTCCCACTAATACTTCCCTGCAAAGAAAGCTCTTATCTCCTGCTACAAAAGGACCCGTTAGAAATTTTATCCTGCAACGTGACTCTGTTACTTAATCTGTTTTTAATGCACAGTAGCATGCTGTCGAGCGTTTTTTGTAATTAGGCAAATTAGTTGATTACTCATTGCTATCGAAGATAATTTGGCCTGAAAATTTGTAATGTAAAAGCGCTTTGCTAGGGAACTCTCTAATAATAAACTTAACAGAGTGATTTAAACACAGTTGCGCGCTCAAATGCGCCTTAAACAATGACAGAACTCACCCCAAACGCGGAAAACCTCTTCGTCCTCCTGCTATCTCCACTCTGTTGGTTCAATAACACCTCCGACTTGGGTCTGGGCGGTTTTCGAGGCCTAAGGATCACCTTCGTTTCTTCTCGGATATCGTCGTCCAGTAACTTGCTGTCGCTCGACACTGACAACTGACGTTTCACCCTGTCATGTCCCGACACGTTGTTCCATTCTGAAGCAAATAAAATATTTCTTGGTAAGATTTAAAAAGAAACTTTTTAATAATTTTAATAATATTCATTATAATACTTGAAAAGGAATGTAGCTGCTTTTCACAAAAATAAAACTTTTAAAAATCCTTTTAAGTAATACAAAAAAATACCTATGAACAGTTAGAAAATATGTGTGTTAATAAAAATTAGTCCAAAATAAAATTTTAAGAAAAAAAATCAAAAAAATCATGATTTTTATGATTTTTTTTAAATCATAATTTTTATGAACCCTGTTTTTAGGCCTGGTCGGTGCCTGACAAGAATATTAATAGGGTCCGCTCTCTTTAAGGGGATTTAAAATTTAAGAGTAAACGAAATATACCAAGAAAAGTATGCTAATTTTGATAATAAACTAAATACGATGAGTTCCTAAAATCTTTTTCGGCTTGGTTTGGCTTCAGGTAGAATTTTAATTTTGGGCGCAGTCGATTACAACAGGGTGACTGTACTGATTCTTTCAAACACAATCTTTTTCTTAAGTGGAGAGATATAAATACTACCAGGTTTCATATTTGGTCTTTTCATAGGTGGAAACAATCAGTTAACCGATTCAAAATCCATAAATGATTTTAATATTCGACCAGATATTATTAATGTCCCAATAAATAAGCCACGCTGTTATATTATTCCCGTATAAAAACGGAAGAACATGCGAAACCGAGCCTTTTGTGTCCATTTTGTTGATTAATAGATCAGCCGACCGGCGAGCGAAAATGCGGTGACGTCACGGCTCTCCCTGTGGATATATCGTCGTGGTTTATGGATATTAAGTAATATGTTTTAATTTTATATTAATATAGCTTAGCGTGGAAGCGGCAGTTTTTTCTTTAATGCGGGTTTGTAATTAATGGAAAAAGAATGAGGATGTTTCTTATAATACGTAAAGAAAAAGAGGTAAAGTCTGTTCAGAGATATACCGTTTGACAAATTGACTGCAATAATTTCCAAACGGCTCCGTTGCCAAACCTGTATTTTCAGGAAAAAGTATAACGTTTTATTAATAAAGACTAAGAATCAGATGGTATATTTTTAAAGAGACTTTAATTTTAATTACGAAAATGCCTTTTTGCTTCAGCGATCCCACTTCTGATTTTTCCCAAATTAACCTAAATAATAATTACGAAAATTTTCTTATGAAATAAAAATGCAAAAGGGTACAAAGAATTAAAGAAATTTTCTTCCGCCTGTTGCCTGAGGAGAATATTAACAAGAAAGAGCACTTTCTTGCCTAATTTGGAATTCGAAAAGGAAAAAAGGCAAATAAACCGAGGAAAAAATGCAAATGATAGAAATTAACCAGACGAGGTGGGACTGAATGCGTCGAATGACCGGATTTAAATTTAAAAAACCTGTTACAATGGGAAATGTATTTATCCTAGGGGAATTTTAATTATTTTCCTTTTAGTGGAGGAAAATAACTTTTTACTTTAATTCAACCAAGGTAAAAGAAATTATCTTTGATTGGCTGCAAAAATAGAGGCGTATGCATCGATTTCCGAGTACTAAATAACTGCATCGAAATATAGTTCTACCCTACGCTTTACTACGCCACTGCCTTCAAATACTTTTTCGCAATGTTACACTGAATAATTTAAATAATAATCTAGCCAGCCGTGCTTCGCGAGCAGAAGTACATGAAATATACATAGCATTGCCTGTGTGCACAAAGCTGTCCGTGTATTACGCCCTAAGTCACGAGTAATCCTCCAGAACTCGCTTAATCCCTTGCTGTGTTCTGTTTATTTGTAAGAATGTGCAATTTTTAATCCACCGCTTCAAAAAGGGAGATGTTTAAATGCACACATTTTATGCTGTGTGTTCCTATGTTCCCAGTATCGATCAAAACCGAGAGTATCCATCATTTAAAAGTTTTATAAACACCAAGCATAGCAAAGTTGAATAGTCTTTGTTATAGTTGGTTGTCCGGGGGAGCTGTTAATGCTCCCCAAATCGAAAGTTTGTTCGGCTTATAATTTTTACGTATATTTCGCCGGTAACTGCGGAAAATACGGAAAAACTTTCTTGTGATTAATGAATCATTAAGACGGATGACGGTTTTGTCAAAAATTCCTCTTGCAGATGGAGTTTTCGGAAGCTACACGCTGACTGAACCCGCAGAGATGCAGGACGAGTCGCTAGATATACTGATGTACTAAAAAAATACCGGTCTTAGTACGCGAATGTATTAAAACCACAACCCTGTCCCTTTATGCGTGAACAACCTTGTAAAGTCGTAATTCAAACAGTTCTGTCCCCAAAGTTTGAGGTTAGATCATTTACCAAGAATCGCGTCCCTGCCAACCCCAAGTCTTTGGAATGTTCGCCACATTTGGCAGAAGATTTGCCCATTTCGAGCGCTCGACGCGACGTGTCAGACCGTAATTAATGTGGGCAATTACAACTTTGAAATCTTCTACCTAAGATTGTTGAAAATTAACGAAAGGGCGGCCAAGGGCAACGCCGGACTTAAGAAATCGTGTTCATTTTTAGCGGAGTCTTACCATATGAAGGGGTTAAATATAATTTGGAAAAAATGTTTGCAAGTAGTGGTGTTAGGCGACTCGGAGCCACACTTACGAATGAAACGCTTTCCATATAGCATCTACGTTGTGTTTCCATTGTCAAAAACCGCTCTATTGACAGCTGCTCATAACGTAAACGTTTTGAGATGATAATCGTTTAAGGTAGACAGTCGACTAATCGCATTCAGCCGCCGCAAGAGTGTCTGCGTTCCAGGATAATAATAATCCTTCAAAGGAATTTCCGCGACCTTAATTGGTGGCATTAATTCCAGTCTGGTGTTATCCAGGAGTAAGTTCCGGATTAGGGAAATGTTGCCAGTGGAGAATTGTGGCATTGATGACTAATACGGTTTTGTTACAATGTAGTCTTAAAAATATCTACCCGTAGTCATTTTTTAGGGA
Source organism: Philopedon plagiatum (assembly GCA_963971165.1). Lineage (NCBI taxonomy): Eukaryota > Metazoa > Arthropoda > Insecta > Coleoptera > Curculionidae > Philopedon > Philopedon plagiatum. The sequence continues at coordinate 2,425,490 of OZ020193.1, forward strand.
AAAACGCACAACGTCGCGTCGTGACAAAAATGTCAAGACACGCGTCGAATCTTTTATTTACTTTGTGTATAAAAATACGCGTTGGTATCCATTCCTTTCCATTTTTGTCTCCCGTTATATCTGTACGTGTATGTGAACCCGACAAGAAAGTAAGTTTTTTACTAATTCAATTAAAAACATCGTTGCCCACATAAGGTATGGTTTTATTGACGTTTCGTGCGCTGAAAGTTCCCGAAGACTTTTCCTGTGGGATAAACTCCGAAAACTCGGTCTGGTAATTGGTAGTGAGACATCACGCTATTTGATTTATATTTATGTGCTTTCGGGCAAAAAACACGGAGAAAAATTCCGAAAGTTCCGGAAAATTAGTTCCTGCAAATTTTGACACAGGACCAAGACAAAGTGGAATGAATCTCTTTCGTACGTCCAACACCCTGGGATTCTTTGCCAACTTTCTAACTTGAAAAACGACATACAAATATTTTACGTTTTACAAGAAACTCGAGCAAAGCTCAGCTTTTTTCGGAAAAGAAAAACAGTCCGCACTTTTGACGTTACGCTCCGACTGATCTTGATTTTTTCAGCTTCGTTAGGCTTCTAACTCCCGGTCATTTCTGGAGAGAACACCTTTTGTGCTTCCGCCCGTCACGAAGGGCCGGCATGTTACTTTGTACTATATAGTGTGGGATCAAGTTGAAATCGAGATCAAAAGGGTCCGAAACGTGAGGTAATAAAGCGTTTGCTGAATGATGTATTATTTTCTGCTAATTTAAGGAAGTCTATTTTGTATTTCCTTTCTTTCGTTGTGTGGTTTAGGCGCAATCGCGTGTTAATCTTAAATACGTTGTGCTTTACCGCGTACTTACCATATCTAATATCACCTTTCCCCGCTGGGATGTTCCCGTTGGGTTCTAGTCGGTCTAGGAACTCATCACTGTATCCATTGTACGGTAGTTTGCCGTGGTGGTGGTTGTGTTCGTCCGCCTCCTCTTTAGAAATCGCTGCAAATAAAAGAAAAATATTTTAATACTCATATTTATGGCCGATATTAAAGTTTCTTTAACATCACATCATCCAGTATAAGCACTGGCATTGTTAGTTACGTTTACGAACACCGCAACAATCTTTTCTAGGATTTCTAAACACTCAATTGCTTTAGACATACGTACAAACGCCCCGAGCCTCGTCCGCAGTCGGAAAACACATTTCCACTGTGATATTTTCCACAAATGCCGCTGTTTATTATCCTAGCATTGCGGGTCACATTCAAGTACAAATTGCTATTTTCCTCGAGCGGATAAAATGAAATTGGATGATTTTTTGGTCTATATTATGACTGCACGGTCTTTTTCTCACTCTTACGGACCACTGTCATTTAACAGGTTGGTTTCGAGGCGCTGCCCAAGCTCAACGTTGATTGGAACTCGCATATGGGCACACGCTAACCAAGAAATTTTTACGTTAAAGCTATAAATTCATCTAAACTGTCTTCATTTTCGTGCAAAACCCCTAAATGATATATTTTTCCTCGCTGAATTGAGGATCAAACGCAATTTCAAAAACATGCAAACTAAAATCCTCGCTAAGGCCAAGACACTTTAATTAAGTTTCGGGCGTTTGTCGGCGAAGCGCTTAATATTTAACCGGGGCCCTCGCTATGCTGCACGTTTAAAAAGTTTAGCAAGTTTACATTTCGTTTTGCTGGTTTGGGATTTACAAAACATGGCTTAAAATGTCTATTTTTTTAAAAGACTTGTAGTTTGAACCGGGTAGAGCCTAATAAAGATGGTACAAATTCTATAAACGCCTTTTAACATGAGCTTGGCCAGCTCGATCCCCTGATTTAGCTGAAATTGATTTTTCTTAAATTTGTTAAAACCTCTCAACTTAACTTTGAATAGAGTCCGTTTTTGCCTCTCGGTTCACGTAGACTTTAAGCTGAAGTATATTTTCTTCTAAAAATTAGATAACTGCTTGTAAACCCTTACTGCTCCTCTAAATTGATACATATTTGGAATAATTTTACTAGAAAAAAGCGAAGCCAATGCTGTAACTCATATCCAAACCCCTGAAAAATGCAATTTTCCCCAAACAAGCACGAGATAGGCCCGGTTTACAAAAAACACATAAACATTTATTAGCTACATCCCTATGTTAGCCCGGCAATATCCCCAAGGACACAATCAGAAGTGGGATGGAAATTTTACAAAGATTCCCGCCTGGATTTATATTTAAATGGCGATTTCGGCGGTATGTTTACATACTGGAGCGGATGTAGGTTACAGAAAGGGCCGGGATTCATTATTTTTCGAAATCGTGCCGGAATTTTTAAGGGAGACTTAACAAAATGAAAGGTTATTTTAAACCTTTGGTTGAAAAAGCCAAGGGAAGCTTTTTATCCACGATATTATCTAAGTAAGTTAAAATATTAAAGAAGCATTACTAGAAATGCTCTATAGGGCGTGTTCTCGAAATATATACCTTCACCGGTAACTGCTTTCCATATTTTGCAAAACTTCGCAGCCCAAAGCACCAATAAATCGTCTATTATACTGCCTCGAAAAGACTAAATGGGCCAAACATCTCCGAAAATAAGGAGTTGCATCCAGCCCCAATGCAGAATACGTACGACCTTATTTTTGCTTTTAAACTTGTTGGAAATGCTAGTTTTCCCTAAAATATGGGCCACGTGGAAAACAATAAGAGATAAAACCCCTGGAAATGTGTTTTTGTGGCGTCGTGCCAGTTTAAGTGATTGCATGTCTCTTTTTCAATATTAAAAAGGGTACAAAGTTAATTTTGTATTAATACACTACCACGCGTCTAAAACACGTAATTTCCAAAAACGTCCCGAAAATATTTTTTACCAAACGCAAAAAGAATGTCTTATTTGAGTGAGGAAGCTATAATTATGTTAAGAACGGAGTTTTTAATTTACTTATTAAGCCCTTTTCTCCGCTGTTCGCTATATTTTCGACAGCGCTGCCAAGTTCCACAAATAAAACCCCATTTTTACATGTACCTACACCACTTTTCGAGGAAAAAGTTATGTCGGCAACGTCGCCTTAGCGTCGACACGCCAAGAAACCGTTCAGAATTAATTTACTTACTTTTTCAGTGCCGGCGAACAGAGTCCTAAATTACCAGCACGAAAAAACTTTTTAATTTCGTTAAGTGAAACAATAGTAAGAAATGGAGTAATGTAAAATCTGGAGAGAAGTGCAGAAAGTTTAAAAAACACTGGCTTACGTGACAAATAATAAGAATAGTAATAGGACCTAGGATTATTTATAATTAATGTATGGTAATTATTCGGATTAATAGAAACACCGAATTTTTTGATGAAATTTTACACAGAGCCTAATTTTGGGTCGTAGAACACGAATCTGAAATCAGTTTTTGGGGTTTCATATGGTTTTTCCAAAAAAAAAACTTTTACGTTAGCTTTTCCTATGGATATCTTTAAATTTCGACACTTTCATTTATACACATCTGTAAACTTATAATTTTTTCTTTCATATAGCAAAAAACACCACATTTAGGCAAAAATAGCTAAGAAAATTTATTTTTTCTTTCGAAAATTCCATTTTAACTCGCTATTAGCCGCCATGATTTCACACCTGTCAACTATAGCCCTGTTCGCACAAGAGTCACAAACCAGTCAGAGCCAATGAAATTACTGGAAACCAGTCGGCAAATTGTCACGTTACCAAATACCTAAAATTTGATTGGCGCTGATCGGTTTGTGATTCCTCTACGAACAGAGCTACTATTTTCGTGTCCGGTGTTGCCAGGTTTACCTAATTTCCTGAAAAAGTAAATTAAGAATAAGAAATAAGAGCTAACCCAGATCGGCTCTAAAAGGTGCAGAAATAAAAATTGCATAATAAAGTCGGTTGTGAAATACGTTGTCGAACAGGTTTGCTCAGTTTTAGGTTTCATCAGTATATTTTTTAATAGAATATCAGTTGTATGCGGTGTTGATAAAATTTTATACCAACATGAATCGCGCAGTCGCAGTAAAAATCTCAACAAAGATAAAAAAGTAAAAAAAATACAGATGAAACCTAAAACTGAGCAAACAACTCCATGTCCAAAAGAAATTATATTATTTTTAACAACAGCTTTAATGCCAAAATTTCACAAAAAAACCGCTAAAAACTGATTTCACATTCGTGTTCTACGACCCAAAATTAGGGACTGTGCAAAATTTCATCAAAAAATTTGGTGTTTCCATTTAATTCGAATAATTACCGTATCTTTTTGAGTGTGTGCTAAAAACTATATCTCCTAGAAGAATAATATCGGCTGTAGTTGATTTTCTTTTACTCACAATCGGAATAAAACGAAATCCCGACTGATCGCGCCCTCTTTTATTGGGCAAACGAAAAAATAATCCGTTAAATCGTAGAAAGGTTCCGCGATCACGTAAATCTGCAACGATGAAGTATTGTTAGACGTTTTTGCCTCAGATACACCAAAATGCACAGCGTCATTTGGCAACTTCCTCGCAAAATCACGTTCCATATCGCTCAAAATGATTTAACGCCTTTAGGGGTGAAATCTTGAAAAATGTGTTTACTTTTATTGCATATCGGTATTTCGTTTTGCACCGAACTATATTGCATAGAAGCAATATCACTAGTTAATCGAAAAATGTACACCGAACAGACCACTCCCTGTATAAAGTAAACTAAGCGGAATCCTTCCTGAACACGAAATTACCCCAATTTGCTTTTAAAATCAGAAGTGGGATCTAAACAGTTGACGACTACCGCAAGTTGACGGGTGGTATTATGAAAAGCTACTCGTGCTTTCAGTTCTCTTTGTGCGTTTTTGTTCTAAATTCTCGTTTCAAGATCGTTTAAATTGTTTCCGTTTTGTTGGAATGGAGAAGTGCTATTTCCGGTGTATTTGTACTCTTGACAATGTTAAGTCAATAGGAAATGATACAAACAAGAAATGAGTTGAGGAATATCCTTTATATTTAAAACAGTTAAAACGTAAATTGTCTTTCCTTCTAAACCGCGTATTAAACTTTTCATAAGAATCACTCAATTAGGAAATTAGCTAGAACGGAAAACGCTCCAACTTTTCCTAAAACACAATGGGAAAACAATGCCAAAAGACGAAAGATACCAGATAATAATATGTTACTCCAGTCGCATGTTTTTCGCGTATCAAATTACCCTTCTCCCTTTATTTGTTCTATCACTTTCCATCTCGTCACAACTTGACAAGAAAAACGTTTTTCCTAAACGAGAACGCGTCTCTAGTAAAATATTTGTCTTTTTTATCATTTTGTTTTCCTTTTTTGACAAGCTGATTTGCCACTTATCGTTTCGTTAGATTAAATCTCACGCCAGCCAAGCCGCGTGTTATCAAACAAAAATTTCGATTAGAAGATAGATGACTGAAAAATAAAGATGGAACTGGGGATAGTGATGATTTTAATCAAGTGATTTTTAATTTAAAAATCATGATTAAAATTAAAAACTAAGCTAAAATAAGGATACTTAAAAACATACTTATTCATATACAAATAAAACTCTCAACTCTTTTTGATACAAAAAAACCTTGATGCATTTTCATGTTTATTATATTCATTATAATACCTACTTGACAAGAAATATAGCTAGACTATGATGGTTTTTCCCCTGTACGCTTCAATTGTAAAAAATCTTCAGACATCCTTTTAATATATATAGATATCGGATGCCTTTTTGAAAATTACTGGATCAATTTCTTTTTTATGATCTTCACATATTAATAACAAGTTTGGCCACTCCTTGACATAAATCTTAAGAAAATTCGAAAGTGTATTCCATCGAACGTCTTAAGGTAACACCAGATTCTTGCTTCATTCTTTTTGTACCAAGCATTTGGCAAATGGGTATTTCTAAAGTATTTTACAATGTTCTTTTACTTTAGATACCTCTAAATCTTTGGAAAGCAAACTAAGTAAGTAAGTGCGCCGGAAATCATGATTTTTATCAACCCTGTAGGCGATAGTGCAGACTCCACTTTTGCTTATTAGTTATTTTAAAAAATCTTAAATTTAACACTTCAGTTTTTTTCGAAGGTGCTTCAAAGTTCTTAAACGCTTGGCAAGGAGACGAAATGACCAAAGTGAAAAAACAAAAAAGAAAATCGGATAATTTGAAAAGGTGTCGAGAGTTGAGATTGCCCCGCTTTAGAGATAAAAGGGAATAAGTAAAAAAGGAAAAGCTTGTTATCCAAGTTTTTTGTCCCTCCGAGAGATACGCTCTAATAAAAAGCAATTTGAGCAGAAATTAAAATGACGATAAATAATGCCATTCATTTTATATTTTATAAGGTGGTTTGGCAAAATTATGTTTACCCAACACTTATATATGGAAAACGCTCCTTTAAAGGCATTAAATAATTCATGATTGAACCATTTATTTTTTGTGGGAGTGCGTGGAGTCCACAGCAATAGTCCACGCAATAGACAGAGATAACAAATGGGCTTCTTTCGGCTTTCAGAATACATTTGATACGAAGCGCATCCTTTTCAGACTAATCTAATGCTAAATACTTAAAAGCACATACATTGGCGTAAAAAGGGCATTTTAACACCGTTTCCAAGCCGCAAACTAGTTCTCGCCGATCCGGTGTCAACCGGAACGACTCGGAATCCCGTGACCTAGTTGCGTCATATTCCGGGAGCGGTCTCGCTGCGAACTGTGACCCCGTTATCGATCGCAGGATGACGCATCCGGCGGCGAGGATTCCCTTTATTCCCGATATTATGCCTCGCCATGCACCGCGTTCTACCTGTGTTCATAGTGGAGGGATAGGCGAGAGAGTCGAGTTCATCGTAAACCTCTTCGCTTATAGGGCACAGGTCATCAGGTGTTTGAATTACTATGTTTAATTAATCCTGACTTATTATTGTTTAATGTAAACAATGCCTTTTTTTGTTATACAAACTAGTTCTGTTTGTCTTGATTGTATTTTCAGACATCTCCCTTCCTACCTATAGTAAAACGATACCTCCGGATTGAAAAAGTTTTTCCCCAACATTATTACTTCAGGCTATAATGTCACAAAACCACCACACCCCATCTACTACCCCCAATATGTAACTATCATGTCCGCGATTAAGTTAAATGGAATAATCCGAGACATGGCCTCTTATCCCTTCTGTTAATCCATCACAGGGCTCCAGTGTCTCCGAAATGTCGCAATTCGAGAGGGGCGAAGCAGTGTAGACGCGTGACAAACGGTCTTGGAGGCCATAAAATCTGAACGCGAGGCCAATTTGGTCGGTGCGTCGCCGAATTTGTCACTGTCTGTGCCAGTTTGTCTTGTCTTCGTGAAGAGGAATACGTAAACATTCATGTTTAGATACAAATAGGATAAACGCGCTCGCATCCCACTTCCCTATTAAAACCGCAATTTTAATACAAAACCTGCAATATCCCTTCGCGTTTTTAGGTTCAGTGGTTCGGGTTCGGCGTTGATACCTGTCTAGTTGACGACTATATAGAGAGATTAATACCATCATTATAAAATCTTACGGGAGAAATTAATCACTGTCTAAACTTTACCTTACCCTAATAATACACTCCTAAAAAAATACCCATGATGAATTTCCATCCCTTTAAAACCACCGAGGTGTTAACCCAAGTGTGAAAAGGGACTTTCTCCACCCTAGCCAAGATTAATTTAGGGAGCATGCAGGTAATCACGAGAGTAATTTTCAGAAGTGGGATATTGCTCGGCTGCAGCCCCTAAATCACATCTCACCCCTTTATTTTGCCGGTAGTCTAATGTATGGATGTATGCAGGATTGCAGAGCAGCACAATCCTGCGAGTCTAGGCCTTTGAGACGATGTAGGTTGCATTGGTAAACACGAGAGAGGCTGAAACGTTTTGGTTTAAGTGGAACGGGTGATTTTTCTTGTGAACTTAATCGTGAACGTTAACTAGGAGATAATGAGATATGAAAACGTTTTTAAAAATACGAGCAAGAAAACTTAGGCAGTTTTTTTCGCATAAATACTCATATACGAAGCCGCGGGTAACGGCTGATTACGAACATTTTCAAATGGAATTATCGGTGATGTGACATATCTGCATTAAATCGAATTGATGTTATTTAACTCCGCTTTATACAAATTTCTATGCAATTCGGCGTTCGTTATTGCTATTATTTTGTTAATTAGTATTTTATATCGCGCCTCAAATGTCAAACAACAAAAACTAGTGAATTATACTGACTACTATGCGGACGTTTCAATATTAACGCAATTTTATGCACGACCAGGGACGTATTCGGCGGAAAATTCGTAAAATTACATCCCGAGAAACAACCGGAGATTTCAGTTATCATCAACGCTCCTAATGGAATATGTCCTTGGTTGGATGGTCTAATGTTCATAATGAGCCCATAATCTGTGTCGTTTTAACAGCCGAAGATAGAAACATGTTCTTTTAGAAAGCACAGATACATCCGGTCATTCTCATACGGCTGATTATCTTGTAATATTGACCTAACTGTAAAGTTACTAGTGTTGTGACAGATAACGCGGCCAACTTGGTCAGTATGAAGAAAGAAATTACCGAGTCTTTAAATTATCCTATAATTACATATGGTTGTTCGGCGCACTTACTTAGTTTGCTTTCCAAAAATTTAGAATTATCTAAGGTAAGGTAAGAGAACATATAGTACAAATTGTAAAATACTTTTGAAATACCGACTGGCCAAATGCTTGGTATAAAGAAAAGAAGGCAAGAAACTGGTGTTACCTCACGACGCTCGCAGATAAACTGGCACAGAAAGGTGCCAGTTTATCTGAAGCAGTTCAAACGTGGACAAAATAATGACTACTTTTGACAGCTTTGAAGAGGAAAGAAATCTGCATCAATATTAATTATTTAAAAAAAGATATGACCAAGCTTTAACCCCCTTTTACTTTTTGGCATATATATTGGATCCCACAATAAACAAAGAAGAATATTCATTACTGGATGAAGAAAACAGAGATGCTCTAGATACTGTTGCCTAACATTTTGCAGACACAGGCTTATTACCATTGATAATTAAGTTGGAAGCCAGGTCGGACCCTTTTTACAAAACTATGTTCTCGGATGAAATAATTAAAAATGTAGCAGCAGTTCAGTGGTGGAGATCCCAAGAAAATATTCCAGAAATTATGCAAGTGCTACCTATAGTGATTTCTGTTTTGTACGCCGGTGCATCTTCTGCAGATATAGAAAGGATGTTTTCTTCCCATGGACTCGTTCATTCAGATATCAGAAACAGACTAGGCAATGAAAAGGCAGCTAAACTAGTATTCCTTTTTAAGCATTATAACACTCAGGTATTATAAAACCGCGACAATATTTTGTTTTTACTTTTAGGTTAGGTTCTTTACTTTTTTTCTATTAACAGGATTTTCCAAAAGTTTTACTTTTGTGAAAAGCAGCTACATTCCTTTTCAAGTATTACAATGAATATTATAAAAATGAAAATGCATTAAGGTTTTTACTTGCATCAAAAGGAGTTGAAAGTTTTATTTTTATGAATAAATATGTTTCCTGATTCTAGCTTCATTTTAAATTAAAAATCACTTGATTTTATTCGCTGATTTTAATAAACTGATTTAAATCTTCTCAACCGTGTTGGCAACCTTGGCAAAGTTTGTATGAGTAGACAAAGGTTGGTCACTACATTGCCCATTTTGATGTTACTCTGATCTACCCAGTTTAAACAGAGTACCCTTTTAACCTCTGGGACATGATAAAAGTTTATGGAATTTGTAGAATCCTTTCGAACATGGATTAGAATTTGGGATTTCATCATAAAGATGATTTTTAGAGATGAATATTGAGCACCAGCCAACACACAAGACATGCTGTAGTACCCCTCTCCTACCTTGCCCCGCTCTACGCGTGTTATATACCCCAAGCTAGTGTTGTAAATATCCGTATTCTTTAGATATCCGAATCATACGGAATCGGAATCAGCTAATATCCGTATCCATTAACTGAATACGTATCCATTTCTTGACCCGCGCGAAAGCGGTTACAAATCATGTATACGTATGCAACACTAAAACATTTTCTATCGGGATACGGCTAGGTAGGTCGATGCGGTATCATATCATTCGAAGTCGAAGGTTAGGGATAAGAAGGCACCGTCGCTCGTTCTCGTTTGAATTCAGTTCGGGTGAGGCGGGTCAAGTTTAACCAATGGGTCTCATCCCATATGATACCCGTCCGCTAACTATGCTATCTTTTTTTAGGAAATGTCATTAGAAATAGAAAGCATAAGATCAAATATGCCAAATCGCAGACCGTGTTGTTCGCTTACACTCGATTCCGATTCCGATTTCTCTTTACACTTTGCATTACTAACTACCCGATGCGAATTTATTTTGATTCCGAATCAAGTTCTCGGTCGGTTACAGATAATCCGGATTCTTTTGATATTCGGATCCAACAGATGTTTGGATACGTATCCTTACATCACTAGCCCCAAGCGCTGAATCTTACAAAAGGGAAAGGGGTTCACAAGCATTGAAGATAGAAACGCAGCTGTGTTAACACCAATACTGCAGGTTGGCTTAGGTTGGCTCAGGTTTCCGAGGAGTGAAATAATCCATCCAGTTTATGGCCTTCTGTTTAGACTTTACCCTAATAATAGAAGTTTTCATATAACATCGATGGATAAATAGTGAGTCCACCCCTGAAACAGTTACTAACTACGTCAATTGTGTACCGAGGTATTAGCAATTAAACAAATCATTATTGACGTATTTCAGTTAAACGTATACAATTCAAATTATTATTCGGACCAAATTGAATTTTGCACGCTTAAACGACAGTCCAGTACGCCGTTTGTTGTCTGTATATAAATCTGCACGTGACGAACGTTTATTTGCATAATCACACGCAAAAAAATATAATCTTTTACACAAATTCGTAGTTTTTCGCTAAGTTTCACCCTTGTACACAAGTCAAAGCAGCAAAATACCTACTTATAGCTAGCAATAATGTGACTACACATATATCTTGCCCTATACAACCTTCCTCCTCTCAATAAACTACCTATACCGACATCTTAACGCCGTGCAAAGGGCCAGTAAATATCTCGAGACCCTCTGCATATATTCATAAAATGAAGGCCACAGAGCGGCTACCTGAATAAGCATTATCACTCCCGAGGGGCTGCGGAATGCAATTCAATATTCCGGTGTAACAGAAGACCTCGATAGGGTCCCCCAGGTGAAGAATGAGGGCGAGGTGTATTCGGGATGGAGAGGTCAGAAGTGGGATATTTATCGCCGGAATGTAATAAACAAGTAAAAGAGATTAGCACAGCCCTTAGTTTACATTATTAATGGTTATAGAACAGAATTTGTTTAGTAATGGCCTTTCAAATACATGCAGGGCGACTTACTGCCTTTCAGTTGCTTTTTATATTAGTTTTGAGACAGTAAACATCTTTGGTCTGTAAAAATTACACTACATAATATTTCTAACTGTGGGCTATATACTATATCTTCAAGTTTATTACATTCTTTACCCCTGGGGGTTTCCAAAACGACCCAATTCTCGGAAAAAAATGTGCAAACTCCTGACAAACGATCTTGTGGCTATAAAAATCAGAACTGAGCTATTTAGTCATCTAGACGTTGCATTTGTCACTGTCTGCGTTAAGTTTATATGACCCCGACGAAGATAAATAGTGCGTGGATGCGTGCACATTTGTTTCAAGTGATATTAGCTGGTACAAATGTGGGACAAGGGGTAGGGTTGACAAATAGCCGTAAAGAGGAATGTTTAGAACAAGGCAGGCGTAAAAACAACTTTCGACTATTTAAAACCCTCGAAAAATGGTAGAAAATAAACATTGGATAGCTGGAAAATAGCACAACGTTTAATTATACAAGGTGCTTCAGCGAAACCAGATCAAACATAGTGTAGAAAAGAATAAAGATTTGCCGAGAATTCATCTAATTCTATTCGGTTATAATTCCACAGAAAACAACAGGATAAATTATCCAGAATCATCATTAAGATTTGTTGGGGTTCATTATAACAACGTTCATCAAGATACAAAAGCTTCGACGAATTATGTTTATTGGCCCTCCAAATCGGGTTTGTCGACGTCAGCACAGCAATAAAAGGGCAATTTGTCATCCCTCAATCTGATTGTATTATCTTTTATATTACTACTGTGTTTATTCCTTTATATGCATTCGTTTTCTTTATTCTTGTTCAGCATTAAGTGTTTATGTTAGTCCAACATGATTTAAAATATATATATATATATATATATATATATATATATATATATATATATATATATATATATATATATATATATATATATATATATTGGTGTGTGTAATTAAAGTAAAAGCTGCTTCTTGGCACATCCTTAAAGAAAGTGCCATATAAACGTAAAGGACGCCATTGAAACTCATCAAAATTATTTCTACGTGACTTTAGGCGTTATCTTAACGCGTTTTCTGGGTCCTTAAGGATTTCCAGGACTCTCAAAGGACGCGTCTGGATTGTCGGGACAATTGTCCTCGAGTTGTCGAGGATTCCGTAGAATTTAATTTCGGGATGTTAGGAGAAATAAAGAAATTACGAGGATTCCTTAATGGCTGTGTGAAAGGGCCAAACAAATTGTAATTAAATTTATATTTTGAAGAGGAAATAAACAGTTAGCTCTCATCAAAAGTATTGTAGATGCGTAAGAGTGCACAAAAATAAGGAAATTATAATGGACAACCTGTACACACCTAAGCCTACAATTTTAATTAAAAGCCTTTAATTACAAGTCCCACGCCAAGCAGGATAAATCCATGTTCCGGTAGTCAAGATTTACGAGTAAAACTGCACCTAAAACTCACCAAATCCGTATAAATCCTCAAAATTTATGGCTTAGAATTCTTCAACAAGCGCAACAGTGCAAACGATTCCGGGTTTGGCACTTCCACGCTCCTACTGACGCAATTAATCAACACAATGGTCGAAAATATTGGCTGTTTCAATTATTCGTCATATTTTGTTAATTGGCTCAAGTATACAATGTCGATGTAACAATAAAGCTAATGTTAAGGACAAATAGTTTGTCAAATATTGGCACGACGTCGCGCTGTGTTTGTCGCATGCTTCTATATATAGTATATCCTGTTATTTCCCTTTAAACGGATTCTGATGCGCTTTTTTTCACCAGGTAATTTTGTCTCTCTAACTCAAGTCCGCATAACAATTGTATACCTTGATTCAGCTTTTATGAATTTCTGGACCGCATCTTACCTTAATAAGTACTTTTGCAATTTCCAGAAAATTTCCTATCGGATAAAGCAATATTCGCGGGAATTCGCTTTAGACTAGAAGATACAGTTGACCAAATAAAAACTTTTTGAAAAGAGGGTTGTAAAAATTAAATTTCATACCTTAATTCGGCTCTGATTTTACCCACCTGAAAAGGAAACGTAAGTTATCCTGACGATCATCTGTTTATAGTTCCTTTCGTGCACTATCTGCTCCTTTATAATACTAGATGCGACCGGACGTCTTCTGGTAGATAATTTAACGTCCATCATGTACCTACTCAAATTTTTACAACCAGCTAACGGGGAAAACGAACATGTCTGCGTCCACTTGGGCAAATGAGTCTGTAAAGGACGGAGAGAAAATATCGGAGATACTTTGTTACCACTTTCACTTTACTGGCCACCGAAAAATAAATACGAATACAGCACTAATTACATGTTCGTCCGTTCACGAAAAAACTCAAACTACACTCAAGACACACCGAATTCTATCTAGCTGACCCAAATAAGTGAGTTCTAAGATAAAGCGTTGATTAAACACACAAGAGTGGCTTCCTGATAATAAAGACAAATATATACATAACAGATTCTCGCCCGGAGCAATGTTAACAAAATACATTATTGTATTGTACACGGTGGAATGAATAAGGAATATACAGAGTTGGACCAACTATGAACTCTAGCGCTCGTCTCTTGCTAATAATATTAACAGTAATCCTGAACCTTTACCGTACTGTTCAATTCCTTAAACTTTGCAAAAACCTCCCGTAGATATACTATTTCCAAAAAAAAAATCGACTCGCTTTCTACGTATTATATAAACAAACCTATTACCTTGACACTATATTTTTGACTCAAGTTTACTTTGGATCGATTGCCCCGCATTTTTGGATACAAAATGATAAATAAGAAAATATGTGACGTAAATGAGGTGTAAAACTGGCAAATAAAAACAATAATATGGATACGCCAGCCAGAATAAACAATCAATTATAAAAGTGATGGACCAGAGCGTGGAATAACGTCTGTTGGCAAGGCTTATTTATAGTTTTTGACAAGTTGACGTATATTTATCTCCACATCAAAGATGTTCTATCGTAAGTAATTGTTGTTACTTTATTTTCACTGTTGTATTGATTATTTGAATATGATTTTTTAGGCAATAATCCCCATCTTTCTACCAGGACACTGGGAAAAGAAAACAACATTTCACACATGTCCGTAGACCGCCTTCTAAAAACCGAAAAGTTTCATCCGTACAAACTAAGACTTGCGCAAGAGCACAGCAGCAGGCAATAATCAAGCACCAAATGACGAATTATGGTTTCAGCAGGATGGTGCCCAACCGCAATATGCCCATAATGTTCGGCAATATCTCGATGGTGTTTTTTATTAGAAGATGAATTGGACGTAGGGGTAGAATCGAGTGGCCAGCTCGGTCTCCAGACTTGACGCCCCTCGACTACTTCTTGCGGGCCACCTCAAAAATGTTGTTTTCAAGAGTAAGCCAAATGACCTCGATGATTTAAAGTTAAGGATAGAAACAGAATGCAGAAGAATCGAGGAAACTGACATTCTTCTAAAGGTTTTGCATGTTTTTCTACAGTATTTGGCTTAAGTACTGCCAAGAAGTAAATGGGCAACATTTTAAACATTTGATTTAGTTTTCTTTAACAACTTATAAATTATTTCCTCCTGTATTGTTTATTATTGTACTAAATATCCAAATAGTATAACGTTTTTTACGTTTCCAGTTTGACATTTCAGGTAAACTTTCGTTTACAGATCTTTTAAGGTAAAATACAATAAAATAACGATTTTTGACCACCATGTTCTCAAAAACTATTAACTTTAGGATGATAAAATGTTCCCAAAAAGAAGTATTCAGAATTTTAAGCTGAATTCGAAAATCGAATAAAATATAGAGCGTTCCATTTAAAAAACAAAGTTCCTGTCAATTTCAGAAAAACGGTAAACTTGACAACAATGCGGAACTCACCATTGGATCGGGCGTAATTTCGTACCCAAGTGTCCAAAAGTTCATAAAAATCGAATGAACGGTTTGCAAGGTATTTCGAGGTTTCCATATTTTTGTTACACACTGTATATAAACAAAGACAAATTTTAGTCACTATGCCAGCAATCCCATTAAAGCCATCTCCGGATATATCAACATTTTATTAACCCTCCAAGGAATCTGTGATTTGAAGCCACATCAAATCAGTTGGTTCAAAATCTTTTCCTAAACTTGGCTTTTATCAAAATTACATCCCTCGTATCCCATATCTGTGAGCATCAGTGTTTACTTGGGACAATCAGTCAATGTTATCGTGTTTTACGGTTTTTGTGGGGTTAAAGTTCGTAACGGTGACGAGTCACGGTTGTCCTGTTATGTGTATTCAGTCATCCATCAGTGGTAGAAAAAAAGGGAAAGCATATTTCATCATAATCCTCCATAATTAAATACTCTGGAATTAACACCTGCCCAGGTCATAGGCATGCTTTGTCTTAGACAAGAAAAGCGCAATATTTTGAGCCAATGAAAATATTTCTATCCACCTGCTAAAAGAATGACGCTTTAGAAGATTGAGCCATCACTGTCACATCAGTTATTAATAGTTTCTTAAGTGAATAGGACAGTGGAGTGCGTGGTTTAAACGATTTGTTCTAATTTACGTATTTAATTTTGTTTTATAACTGTGGTTTTGGACAGGTAAGGTTTTACTTGGTATATTTGATTATCAGCATGGCTTTTGGGCGACCATTTGAAACAGCAGATCAAGGTGAATTATCTCAGGAATATAATGAATCGGTGCAAGAGTGCCATCGAAAGCGAAACAAGTCCGGAATTGAGAAACAAAGATTTACATGTTCAATGTCAACGCATTATTTTAAATATGTATGCGTACGAGTCTTAAAAAAAGAAAATCCCGAAAAAACTGATAATGCACTTGTTACAAGAATTAACGAATTAACAAAACCGATCATTTTATAAAGCGAAAACGAATAAATCCAAAATTCAAGACGGTTGACAATGCTGCTAAGGATTTTTTTCGGCGAACTGTTTACAGTTTTTACAAGGATAATGTAGTGCCAACTTTAGAACTGGTTCGTGATAAATTGCGATATTAACCTGATTATAATTACCAATCTTTAGAAACACTGTGTGTGGTGCTTTGTTGATTTGTGGCTTAAAACATAAAAAATTAGATAATCGAATGGTTATAATGGAATCTCGGCGTATCGTTGATCGTTTTTAAAACTTCAATGAAATTTTTAATTATCATCCAGAAGGAATGCTTCAAGGACACAACAATTCAGACTTTAAAAAAAAATCGATGCCAAAATGACGTACTACGTGGCAAACCACTGATGAATTTCTGTCTTTCACACTGCAACATTCCCAAATAATGGAAAAATTCTCTCTGAACCCCCTTGTCTCTCCACTAATGACGCCACTGCACTGGCATAATAACCGGAACGAATGTAAACAGGGCCTGATGTTACCCTGGGCCAACATAAAAACGAAAACGGCTCTAAGTGACTACAAAAAATAATACCAATAAAAATTCTCGAAAACGTGGGTAAATGACGCTCTTCTCACCCTAGTGGGTTTGTGTCCAATTCCTCGACAATACGGCTTATACTTTATGACACGAACGTCATCCCGTGGGATGGAACCTAATAACTTTTTATACTGTAGATATACGAGGGAGTGTTTCGTTTAGGGGGATTCGATAAAGATGGAATTTATTTGGTAGTATAAGCGCCACGTGACCGAATTTGGGTAATTGGGGATTATGTCGTCATGAATCAATTATGTCGATAGAAAATATCGCGTTCTTGGTGTTTTTATAGTACTTTATTGGCGCCAATTAAATAAAATCCAGCACTATGGGGAAAAGCAACACTTTTGGTCGTGCAGTTTATTATCCTGTAATCAACCGTGAACCCACAATCATCAACCCTAAGAGAGTTCCCATAAAACTGCGATTATATCAGCTTTTTATTGCCAGCATTAAAACTTCTATAATAATCGTATTTTCCCAAATACTCTTATATCGATAAATTTGCGAATAAAATTTATCCTTGGTAGCACCAAATGAGGGTGAAATCGTTAAAAACTTTTTCCCTGCGAAAGTCTCCTTAATATACGATAGTTAAAAGCTTTTACGTGCACTTTTTACGTTCTTTAAACGAGATTTGAAAGTTTTTAAATTGTTTTTCTGTGTAAAAATTAAAAGCGATCATTATCTGACGCGTAGAGACAAATGATGTGGAAATACGTTCTATTTTTTCAAAAATATGCCGGCCTAGGAGAACGAAATATAATTAAAGCAGCAAGATTCGTAATCAAAATATCGGAATCCGTTCGTTAACGAGACCGCAGGAATCAAAACTTGAGTTTCTTTGACGCAATTCAGATACTCCTTTGTTCCGGATAATTTGGAGCCCTTTCTCGTTTGAAAAGGGTCCTTCAGAGGGTCTGTCTAAATCTTTATTGTCTCGCCGATTTGAAATAATCATTGCTAAGGGTGTAATTGATAAGGTAGAGGAAGGGCGTCGAAATTTCTGGCTAGGAAGTGAAGAGAACATTTCGTTTCATCAATTTTTGTGATAATAGTTGTGCACTGACGATGAATGGGGAAATGTTGCCAGCTCTGCACTGAAGTGTACCAGCGGAAACATGACCAAGGGAGAATGTTAAAATGAGCGTGTGAGGTAACAAGGAAGAAGATTACAGTCGATAGATGGGCAATGGCAAGGAATGTGTATTTGAGTCGAGGTAAGTTAAGACTATCAACCAGGAATGTCGATATGAAGTTTGAAGAGGACAGAATAAAATAAGAAAAACGTATACAAAAAATCGTCTCTTCATGCTACGCCCAGTACATTTTAATAAACCACAACAATCACGACAGTCCGTCTGTCTTTTCCCGTGCAATAATCGTGCTCTCAGTCTTGTAATTCGATTTCATTTTAGGCCCCAACATTCCCTCACATGGGATTCAGATTGCGGCGCATTAAGGCTGTCTTCAGGGATTTTCTTTATCGGTAGAGCAAATAAAAACGATGTGTATGTGTGTGCACACACAAACAACACGATGTGGATTAAATAAAGCACGTCTGTTGATTTTTTTAATTTGATTCAGCTGTAGAGTTATGTAATTAAGTAAGAGTGAACAATATGTTCTATTTAAAGACTGTTTTATATGTGGGTGTAAAATTGGCTCTTCAGACAAGTGCACTCTGATGGTAAAATCGTTATTAGGTGCTTTATTTTTTACTGTCAGAAAAATTGTATTCAACAAAAGCTAATTGGCAGCGAGAACTTGAACAAAAAACACGTCAATTCGTTCGAATAAAAACAAGAAAAAGAAAAACTGGCAGTTTCACCAGCATAATTCAATAAAACGTTCCGAAACTTGAGCAGAGCATACATACGTCACGTCAGTTTATTTTTACTGCCTTTTTATTCTATTATATAGATTTTTTATGCGGAAAAATGTGAAGGGGGTGTTTTTTCTGGAAATAATAAGGAGCATGCATGTATTTTCTTATTATATAAATCGTTTAAGGAAGTCATTACTAGGGCTCCCCTGTTTTCCTTACGTCGAGCGGTGTCGTTTACATATTTACATCAGATATTGGCAGTAATAGGTAAATAAGTTTTTCAACGCATTACGTCTTTAGAAACATAAAAGCTTTTGTTTTACAAGTAAATTTTTTTGTCAGAGGCGTGGTATGAACATTTTCAAATAAAACTTTTGGGGTAGGTATATCTAATAATAAGTGGCAAAATGGTTTTGAGAACTTAAAAATCCTGCTTTAACTACGCTTGCATCTGTAAAGTAAAGAGTAAGTACTTAAAGCTAATAAAAATTTGAATACAAACATATATTTTCCGTATACAAAATATTATACTTTTACCTTAAACATCGTATCTCACATAACGTAAGATAAAAAAAAATGCCCTCTAGGTATGCCGTGGAATCAACCACGCATGTCTTTAATTATTACTCTTAAAAGGGAATATAGGTAAAAGGTATAGGTAAATGAAAAATAGAACTGTCAAGTTCTAAAGTTTTTATTTTTAAGAAAATTAAATATGGTAATCACGGCAGAACAAAAAGCTTTTATGATCGAAAGTTACTTTAGAAATGGTAGAAGGGTTGATGGCCAGTGGATTTATTCAACACGGGACGCCATTCAGGATTTTCAAACAGAATTTTCACACATAGTCATGGATCTCGATCAGTTTCGCCAAGTTTTGACTAGATCGGTGGCTTTGTTTAGAGAAACAGGAAGTGCGAATAGAAAGGAAGGCAGTGGGAGACCCAAAGTTCGCACTGCACAAAAAGTAGAAGAATTGAGGCAAATTGTTAATGAACACTCACAAACCTCTTTTCAGTGGTTAAGCCAGCAAGTAAATGTATCCTACGGAATCTGCAATACGATCCTGAAATGTAACCTGTATATGCACGCTCATCGTCTAAGCTCAGTCCAAAAATTGTTACCAAACGACAAGCCGCAGCGAATGCTATTTTCAGAGTGGTTTATGGGTAATTTGCATAATAATAAACACGTATTTGAAAAAGCCTTTTTTACTGACGTGGCATAGTTTTATCTCTCGGGTTATGTAAATTCTCAACAAATGAGAATGTGGAATTCTGAAAATCCACAGTTCTTTATAGAGAAGCCTCTGCATTCACGGAAAGTTGGCGTGTGGGCGGCCATATTGAAAAGAAGGTTAATTGGACCGATTTTTTGAAGAGACTCTCAATTCGGCGCGATACCGTAATGAAACTTTAGAAAATTCTGTAAACGCATTAGACGATGAAGAGATGCGAGAAGGCTACTTTTAGCAGAACGGCGCACCAATTCTTGTAACTCTTAATAATTCAAATTTTTTAGAAGAATTTTTCGAAGACCGAATCATTAGTCGTAATATGCCAGTTAAGTGGCCCCCACGGTCCTGCGATCTCACGCCGTGCGACTTTTATTTTTGGCCACACATATTAAAAATTCTGTTTTTAAAACCCCTTGTGAAACTTCACCAATGTTTTTGATGCTGTTCAAAGGAGAATGAGAACATGTTTGGGAGTAGAAGGTGGACACGTCTCTCATTTAGTTTAAATTTATAATTCTTAGGTTCTTTGTTGTATATATATTTTTTTAATTCTGAATTTGGCAGATTTATTTTTCACTGACCTATACCTTTTACCTATGTTACCTTTCAAGAGTAATAATTCAAGACCTGCGTGGTTGATTCCACGGCATACTTTAAGGACGTTTTTTTTTATCTTACGTTTCCATTGTAAACTATCAACCGACCAAATAAGCCTCCCTGGCGTGCCGCAAGAAGGTAAAAAACACGTCTCGCATCCCGATGTCCGCAGTATATAAAGTATCAAATTACAGTTGCGTCCCGAAAAGATATCAAAAGCTCGTCAAACAAAGTTAGGTCTCCCCCCAGGGAGTGTGGACTTGGGAAAAGTGAAAGAAAAAATCTCATATAAGCAAAACCTCGGGATATTCTCCGATTCTATTGAAAAGCGATTTGGGGCGTTCTTTACAATCTTTTTAGTGTCCGAAATGGAATAAAGAACGAATAAAGACGGGAGTTAGATAAATATAATAAACGTTTTCATACAACGTTTCATTTTATTTTTGAACAGGGTGCTCCGGTCAGCCTGTGGGAAATTTCTTAGCCTAAAATTGTTTTTTTCGATGTAAAGGACATGGTAGATTTACCCAGAGCATTGGACAGTGTAATTTATAGCTTGTATAGAGAGTAGATAACGAAAATTCTATGCAATAGTCTCAAAAAGGGTCATACACCTCGCGATTAAACCACGGTTTCCATCTCGGTGTGCACCCTTCCCTTTTATCGCTTCACTCGTCAAAAACAAAGAACTAAATCGCAATATCGCTCCCTCCCACCCACACCCCTAAATAATGCAAATATCCATTAGTCGAAACGGTTTTTGTTCTCCACCCTGTTGTAATTGGACCCCACCTCAATCTTTGTTCCCGTCTGCCACGGGGCTGCTGTTGCTACAGGTGGTTATCCATTAAAAAAAGTCGCCTAAACCGTAGCCTCTGACAAGGCAAATAATAATTCGTTTTTTTTTAAAGCGCCGCACAGTGGACAAAAATGTAAGTACTGGCCCTTTATTATAGATGTAATTACAAGGTAATAGGGTAATAAACATCCCAGTTAAGGGTTTTCCAGATATCCTAATTAGAATAATCAGGCATCGTCTCTGTTTTATTGGCTGTGAAGTAAGGATAACTTACTGGTAGTGCATTACCTATTTTATCAGTTGCAATTTTGCTTCAGCTGGGGACAGTGGTATTTTACCAATGGAGAACGTTAATACAGGTATGTTAACTTTATAAAAATATTATACTTACATGTATATTTGATACCTGGTAACTTTAACCTATTTTATTTTAGAAGAGTAAAATTTTATTCTTAGTGATTTATTTCAAACTTCTGAAAGCTTTTGAAAAAAAAGTATATAGGAGTATATCTGCAATTTTTGGCTATTTTGTAGCAAACTTTGCGTAGATTTCGGCAAAAGCATTTACTTTCAGCAAACTTTTAAAAAGCACATTTTTTAGGCTCAGTCACGTAAGGTGACTGTTTCGAAGTCACAACAGGCAACATGTGAAGCCAAATTTAGTGCACAGAAAGAACTGCTATGCTATTTTCAATAATAGTATTATTCTTGACCACTCTCACTTTGGTTATATTAAAGTTAATAGTGTTCCAATAAAACATCATTGAAATAACCAAAAAAAAAAACATTGCTTTACACTTAGACTTATTTATTAGAGTTCAAAAGTAGTCTTACTTCTTCGAAAACTATATTACCATTTTTTCAATTACAAAAATACTATTATTGGAATCCAACAAATTACTATTATTCCTTAGAGTACAGAAATGTTTTAAGTTAAAACATTAAATTATTTGACGAGAATGCTCAAATATAATTGGGTGAAAAATAGATATTTGTGGGCGGTGTGACTCAAATTAAAATATATTTTATTAAACGAACAAGAACAAATAATCGTAAGTGTTGTTACTTTATTTCACCTGTTGTATTGATTATTTAAATATGAATTTTTAGGCAATAATCAAGCACCAAATGATGAAATATGGTTTCAGCAGGATGGTGCCCCACCGCACTACGCCCATAATGTTCGGCAATATCTCGATGGTGTTTTTTTTTAGATGATGGATTGGACGTAGGGTTACAATCGCATGGCCAGACCGGTCTCCGGACTCGACGCCCCTCGACTTCGTCTTGTGGAGCCACCTCAGAAATGTTGTTTTCAAAAGTGAGCCAAATGACCTGAACAGATTAATATTTACATATTTCAAAACCCGTCAAAATTAACACACCATGGGCCAAAACCAACACACTACAGGTTGATGCGATAGAAACTCATTACTATAAAAAGTATTGCTGATTAAATAGTCCTTGATTTTTGCCCTGAACCGCCCAACTGGCATATCCCTCAAAATAGCAGGAAGTTTATTACAGAAAAAGGTTTCCATATTTTTGTTACACACTGTATATCTACATAATGTACTTGTTTTTCCTTGAATTAGGTTCCTATATATTCTTTCCATTAACCTATTACAGTTGATAGTATCATTTCTACTGTTAGTATGTTATTCTGGACGTATAAGTTCAAATCCATTTTTTTGTAAGCTTACAATAGAAAATAAATATGTTTTGTTTTAAATATTGACTAATAGCCGAACAATTTACGACAAATAAATTACATGATAATATTAATTTGATTCCGAGTTCTGATTTTTGTCCCAATTCCCCATAAGATCGCAGCACTGTGCGCACTGTAGCTTCTTCAGTCCGAGAAGCAACAACTTCTTTACCCGTATGCGTCAAGACATTGGACGCTGGACCTCCAGCGGCTCATTTTCCGTTCTTGTTTCGATCGTTCAAGGTCTTCTAATATTTTTTGCGTTCACTAGAAGAGTTCAATAAAGTTAATTTTAATTCCAGACAGACATAATAACCATTTCAGTCTTCCCCTCCCCGTCCAACGTTTCCGAAGGGTAAACAAATCCGATTTAAAAGGGCCCTAAAAGAATTATTCCAACTCTAAAAAGGGAAATTAACCATTTATTAAAACATCGGTAGACCAGGGGTGAAAAACAAAACGTATTAGAAATGCGGATTATGTATACATGGCAACCCTTACATTCCGGGGGGCCGGGGTTGAGGCTGCGTTGTCAGATTGTCGAAAATTCTTGAATAATTTGATCGCTACCAGTGTATCTGAATACTTGCCATCTATATTTGGGTTAAATGGCAACGTTGGACCTCCCAACGTGTAGAGAGTGATTCATACAAGTCCTGAACGGAGGTGAATACTAATAAAAAGCGGTGGTCCCTTGTCGCACATCGCGATGGCTCAATTAATGATAATCATTGTTTACGAGTCTGGGTATTGAGTCATTAGTATTATCACCACCAATCTTTTGTTCCTGAGTGGCTATATGAATGCTAAAGTGGTTTAAAAGGCGCCAAAGTACGTAAATCAAACAGTTTTCCTGCCAAGCAGGAAAGTTCCAGCAATTTGTTATTTAATTATTGTATTATGCTTGTGATTCTTGCTGTACGTAAGCTTGGGAGTTAAAGAGGACATAAACATACGAACGACCATTCACACATACATATAAATTCACTTTGGAACCGTGTCACGCGTGGCCTCAACACAGGAAACCGAAGATTTACGTCGCAGGAACGGCGGCAAATTGTCCGACAGCAGGAAGGACGTGTACCGCAGGAATATAGCAGGAAAAGGATGCGTTTCGACGAAGAAACGGAATAGAAGACGATACAACTATGGGGAGACGGTGCAGGAAAGCAGGACGTCCTGGAGATTGTGGCGATTCGTAATTAAATCTTTTATCATACGAATCTCTAATAGTAGGAACAACACGGGAGAGGTATGCCGTACCAATATCAGAAGTGGGATGTGGTTTATAAAAAAAAGGGTTTCGGAACACGAACCTCATATAAAACTTTTCTTTCTCCGAAAGTTTTTACATTACACAATGGCTGCAATAAAAATCCAATATTCATTGTGGAAAAAGCAGAAATGTAAAATTAATACTAACCACCACCCACGGTCTCTAAAAATTCCAACTTTCCGACACACTCAAAATGGGTTATGCAAATTCTTAACATCACTTTACGGCTGAGTTTTTTTATTTCTTTTTCGTCAGGTCGTCCAGCCACTGGAGACTTCTTATTCGAATTAAAAAGTGGTTTTATGAATATTTTACTTACATTACTCACAAGTGGTAAAATGTAGGCAGCAGTATCAAGACTTACCTGAAAAGAATCAAAAAGGATAATATAAATAAAATGGTCGACAAAAACACAAACAATTTTATTAGACTATGAATTCTGCTGCCTTGTGACAAACTTTCGTCGTGAAAATGCAGAAGTAGAAGCGGAAAAGGAAGCCTCGAATAATGAAGAACTTCCGTATTAGCTGAGGTACACGCCAGCGGAATTCTGTTAGTCGAATGAAGCCCATGCCGCACAGTGTAACGGATTTGATATTTTGTGGACATAGAGCAAAACAGCAACGATTTTTTTTTGCCTAGATTATTTATAAGTCTGGAGCTTAGTATTTTACCATTTTTTTCCAAGTGTATTACCGTAAAGTACTTCCTTTTTAAGCAGAAACTGGATTATAAATAAAAATGATGCGAAAATAAGTCCAACTTTAAAAAATTCATAATATGTCCCATAAAACAATTTTAAAGCAATTTTTGTTGTAGCTATAGTATGCTAACTACTCTTGATATTTCCAAAACTTAGTTGCTTTAAACCGAAAACATTTTATATAAATATTTACATACACATATTTATTTTGTTGAAAAATAATTATATTTTTTGAGCGACCGGTACTTGGTAAGGCACTACGTAGGTCTAAATTTAGTACAGTAATAACGTACTCCAATATGTTTTTATATGCCACAATTTTTGCAAAACAACAAAGTAAAGTACAAATGTCCACGAATTTTCGATTTCGTTACACTGTGTGGCGTGGACATTTTTTGATCGGTCGGAAACTAGCTATATTTTGGGTGGCGTTCAGTTGTTACATCACTAATAATATGTGGTTATGATATTGTTACCTGACTGTGAACTAGGAAACTTCTACAATATTTATACTAACGGTGTGTAAATAAGCCGCAATCGATCAAACTTCAAAACAAAATAACCTGATGGTGTTTATTTGAAAGTGTAGCTTTCGTTATTACACCGATCCGTCTTCTTCCGCGACGTTTCTGTTACGATTTCTTATTCCTTCTGCCTGGATCAAGAGGTGTTAACAGATGCCATCTCTACCCAGATACAGGAAATCTAGTGATTAATCGCGTCCCCAGACGGTGTACTTTAGATTACATTGATTGATTTGATTAAGAGAAAAAATGCTGTTTATTTTGGAGCGTTAGGTGTAGTTTAACGTAAACAGGGCTATAAGGAATGAGGTTACATGTTTTATTTTTGGGTTTATTTAATAAACAGAGGTTTCGCAAGAAGATGATGACTAAGCTTTTACCTATTTAAAGCGGAAGGCTTAGTTACTGGTGATCTAGCAGAATATTCAAGAAAATTAAGCGAAAAGAACTACAACTTTTTAAATACCGAACACGACTCTCCCAATTTGCTCTCTTGCCACCTTATCGAACAAATAACGCGTTCAAAAAGCAATCAAGGGAGGCGTCGACTCAGCTGATCCCGTTTTTCCCGCCCAATCGATTCGTTCTTAATTATTAATTTGGCAGAAACCTAATCGGCTGGAACAGAGCTATATTGGGGAGAAACGCTGCCCTTTTTAGGGAGATGACGGGTCGCCAGAGGGTCGTTTAAATTGTCATTGGAATTAGTAGAAATTAATGGGGATTTGAATGTCTACTAAGGGTAAAGATGATCTTATTTTACTAAAGGTATCGATGATCAGCCCAAACCGCCATTCGGTGTTTTATGAACGACACTGTCCTAACGGATGCACAACGCTGTTTGCTTCCATCAATAAATGTAGTTCATTATAACATAAGATGCGTTATACTCGGAAATCATTGTCAATATGTAATGGAAAGGCAATTTAATGAGCTATTAGATTGTATGCGAACAATACCGACAGAAAAAAAGCACATTATATTCCAAAGTAGACATCTACGTGAGTAATGACACTCATTTCGGTTACAATCAGTAAAGAAATTGACGGATGATGTAAAAAAAACCGTCGGACCACTTTTCTTGCTCGGGCCTCGAGCACAATTTTCCTTCTCGTGGAAAAATTGATCGAAACGTGTAGATAAAGCAAAATTGGAGAAGACTTTTTTATGATATATGGACGAAACTAAGAAATATTGAAGTTCGTTAGGGATTGTCTTATTTTGATGTATCATATAAGAAAAGATGATGGTTTTTTCTTGCGGGCAATTTTCCGATGCGAGAAATATCGATGAATTATCGTGTTATCAATATCAACAGGAAGAGAAACCTTATTTTTACACTATTAACTATTCGTCGTCGTCGTCGTCCTCCCAGCAGCCCTGATTTGACCCCTCGAGACTTTCCTAAAATGTCCACAAGGACTCATATCAGAACCGTACACCCTGTATCAGAAGAGGGTTATTGCCCGCAAGTGTATGCGTATTTTTAATTGCAAGTAGCCTGTTTCAAATTCACGTAACAGCAGCGTGCAAAACGTTTATAAATACCGTCGCGCGTAATCGTTTAGCAAATCTGATCACACGTGCCAGAAACCAGAATCTTAAACGAATTACTTTCGTCTGGATTATTAACGCTGACGGTAAAATACGGTGGGAAGAGATTGCATATTTTTCATTTGGCTTGGTAAGATCTATTGGGTGCAGAATGATGATGAAGCCGAACGTATTGACGAAGGGTCTTGTGTATTAAGCCATTCTAAACCCGTTGTAGCAGGACGTATACGAAAGAAATTGAAATGTAGCATACCAAAACAAATATAAAACTAGGCGAGGAATAATTCCTGCACGCAGTGGGCTGGGATCTGGCCTCTTGTCTGAGCGACAGTCAGCCAGTCTGATCTTGTATCAAGTGAGGAACTTTTTAACAATGTCTAGTACAACAAGGGTCATAATAAGCCTTATTGCTTGCGGCATAGACTAAATAATACCTAGACGAACACTGTCGTGCAACGAAAAGCGGGTCTCCCTTGAGACATTTGGTGGGTTTACTGGTTTATGGTTTAAAAGTTTCTTTATCTACCATTATATAAATATGTATACTATGTATCTACATGTAATGGTGGACAAACAGACTAAACCATAAACCAGTAAACCCACCAAATGTCTCAAAGGAGACCGGCTTTTCGGTGTATTCGAGTGTCTGTCTATACTCTTTATAGTCTCTGCTTGCGGTGAAGAGAGGATGTACAAACATTAACCTGTTTTACCTTCCAATCAGTCAATCAATGAAAACGTAGCCAGACCGGCAACGGATCTGCCGTCATTTGATGTAAATCTTAGCACGGTGCAGGACAAGAAAGAGGTCACAGCAGGACAGACAAGACAAAAACGTTTTTTATATCTCGTAAACACCACGTTATGCTATTTTTACGAAAATCTCGTTTGAGTCTAAATAAATCGCAATTTCCCGACCAATTTGTGTGCAGTAAACCGATAAACCGGAGTTATAAACAACCGTCACGCTGCAATCTCCCGGATTGATACATAAGTCGTGCTCGCAATACGAGAGTGGCGTTAAGGGTTTTCGTTTAGTAGAGAGTTTAATAAATCTCCATAAGTGCCACATTTCGTAAAGATGATGTGTGGTAGTGGTATGTGAATAGCCGTAACGGTATTTTGCAGAGGAGTTATGGCTGTTTGCCTAGGGTGCGGTATACATCCTACATGTACGTATACAGAGTAACGAAAGGTTCGGAGGTCAAAATATACAAAAGACTTATATATTATGTTATGTGGGGAAACCAAATAGCATAGGATTGCTCGACTGGGGACGTGTCCAAGACTCCAGGCTTTAGAGGAAGGTCAACAGGGACCACACCTTGTGCATTAAAAATTCAATCACAACTGCCTTATAATTTTAATTATCTTCGCAAAGGGAAATCACTTAAAATCGCCTTTTAATGAGCATTTCTACCTCGCCTCTAATAATTTTCATCTTTAAAAGCTAATTCGCGTTTAATAATAACCTCAACTTCGTCGTTGTGCTCGAGTATAACAGCTAACTTCGTACTCTCGAGCTCCAATAACTCGATATGCATACTAACAAGATTCCAGTTACGTCAGGCGTTAGGTACGGGCTAGAAGCATGAACTTATTATTAAAATAAACACAGTGTCGCTAAAATAATGATACGATGTAATAGATTCGCCTATACGCGGATTTTCTTTCTTTCTTAGCCGAAGTAGACGACAGCAACAATTCCTTCTTCTCTCGGGACGCTTGAATCTTAAATTAGACCCTTGTCAAGGGTCCAAATGCAAGGAAAACTGATTAATCCAAGGATAATAACTCTAATTCGAAAATCATTACTAGCCAACGATATCTAGGTTTCAATGGGGACCTAAACATTGGTCAGCTATTCATGATTATGCTGTTCTATGGCCCTGAAATGTGAACAGTGTTAAGGCGGTAGACCGAATTATTAAATTATGGTTGGTTAATTAACTTTAGGTCGGTACTCAATCGTTTACTTGATGATGAGGTAGATGAATAATTGAACTAGCACCTCTTTGCGGCTATAACAACGTACTCTATTTACCCCTTCTTCTGGCCCCATCGTAAGACGCTTTACTGCCGTCTTAACAGTTTCCAAAAGCTTTTCCTCACACAAAAGGTGTTTTTTCTGTTTTCCCCTGCGTATTGGACGAGGCCAAGTGACATAAAAAGTCACTTTACCGCTCGGCGAAGACGTTATTTTTATTAAAAGCCACTCTTTCACATTATACCGCAGTTTATCAAGTTAATGTTCGGTCTTTATCACTTTATTCGGTTTCGGGGGCCGCTACGGCAAAGACAATGCCCTTAGAGTGATCTTATTTAATAACGGGACAGCCTAAAAGGGCACAGATAGTAGCCCTTTATCATTAAATATTCTGCGATGAAAAAATTACCCTTACTATCACGTATTACTATGCCACAGCTAATATCATACTTGGCACTGTTGCCGTTCCGATCATTAATCTTCCTTGTGGCAACGCCGAGGCGGTCACGAGCCATTGGATGACCACTAACCACTTAAAAACCAATTAGGAATCAGAGTTGCAGACCGCAGGCCATTATGGCCATCCGGCTACATTTCGAGAGAACTTTGCGAAGCAGGGACGAATTCGAGACGTGTGTATGATGATGGATAGGGCTTATTAATCTATGTACAATCGCTAGTAGAAGTAATGGGATTTGATTTAGGTACGGTAGGTGGAAAAAGTAATGGGACGTTTGGTTGAAAATGTGTCTGCCAGTATCCAATCAAGCCATAACTGAAAATAGCAGAAACGTGGCGCGTTTTCCCGACACAAGCGCAAAGAAATGTGATAATAATCCATGCACAGAAAGCGTAATATTCAAAATATTAAATATGACCCTAAGCTTTCCCATCAAATAATAACACCGTGACGTATCCAAATCCCCAAGGATTTCCATCCCGTTTTCAGCATGTGTAATCAGACATTTCTCATGGTTTGCATGTTGATGAATAAAATGTCACGAAGAAAAACCTACGGGTTTTGCTTCTCTTTTGTCGTAAATCGAAATGAGAAAGAACGAGAGATCAAACGATTCTGTAAAGTTTGTTATATGCCTGATACGTGTTGCTTTGCAGCAGGTGGAAGTACAAAAACGAAATTAAAATTTAAAAAAAGTATATCCGAGCTTTTCCCTACATCCAATTTTAAAACGAGATGATTAATTATATCTCGGTGTAACAACTGGTCCCGCTGCAAACACATTTGACACGTCTTAATCTAGTCGAGGCCCTAAATTTAACAAAAACCTAATTTTGTTGCCGTATAAATGAATTAGAAGTTTCACAAAACTCCATTTTTCTAAATCAATTATAATTCCAAAGTGACATGTTTGTAATTTGTTTTATACAAAGCGAGGGGATGTAGAACAAAAATCCGCGACAGGACGGATATTCAAGAGGAATTAAATATTCATTGTGAAGTTTTTTGCGCAGCCGGAGACTAAATCCAAATATGGGATTAAAGATAATGAATGCTTTTAATTTATAAAAAGAAAACACGATATACTACATAAAGTTTTAAAAAATCACCTGGTGTCCGATCAGGGTATCGCGGGACGACATCTAGTCTTTGTTTAATAGAATTTTCAGGTCGTCCCTCGTACTTTATGATACTTTAGGTATGTGAAAATATTGATAAACGGCTTTTATCCCATTAATGAACGCCAAGGCTATCCACTTACAGGCCAGGACAATGTTCCGTATTTAAATTAATGCTTTTATTGAGTCAGTATGGTAATTGGTAATATTCCACTCGGGATTTATTTATAGTTCTTTGTGTTGCGTTATTATAAATCCGTGCGAAATTAATTGTTATTTTTACAAGGCTTTCCAAGATATTATAATAAAAAGGATCCGAATTCTTGTTCGCCGTATTGTTAAACGTCCCCCAAACAACAGTTTCTTCCAAAATAATTGTATATCTATTTCTTTTCTCCCATTTTCGGTTGTTATTGTGACAGATTTTTTCAATTGCATTATATGATTTATGAGGTAGTTATATAACCCTCATATGCTTTTATATGACTTTGGTGGGGGTCCGGAATCATATTTTATAAAATTGTACTGCGATGGGAAGCAGCGAATAAGTAATTTTATGAAATACAGCGATATGTGCAGTCTAACAATGCAATTGGTTTTTAAAAGCCTGATTTTAAGCTAGGAGACTAACCCCTACTTGCACCATAGCGTTTAAACTTGGTTTAGCTTAAACCATGTCTAGAATGTTTACTTTTTTTTTATCTAAGACATCCCACGTAGACTTCAAGCCTAAGTACTAACGTACCGTGGGCGTCTGGAGAGAAGGGAAATGTAGTCTATTGACACGGGATTTGAAGGATTGGAGGTTGGGACGGGAAGGGAAAGCATCTGCAGGCAATTTGTTCCATAATCTGGAGACCCTAGGTATGAATGAGCGAGAGAAGTGGTCTGTTCTAGGATTTTGTAGCTGGACAGTAAAGGGATGCATACGTAACGCGCCTCTTGTTGTTCTGTTAGGAACAGTCAAGGGGGGAATAATACCGGCTAGTTCTTCAGAGCAAAATCCGTGGAAGTAGCGGTAGAAAAGGGATAAATCCCCAACAGCGCGGCGATGAGCGAGAGAAGGGAGTTTTCTCGCGAGGGCTGGGCCATTGATAAGTCGAATGGCTCTCTTTTGGATAGAATCAAGGATGTTAAGTGTCGAAGGTGATGACGCTCCCCAGATGTGGGAGCAGTACTCTAGGTTAGGTCTTATTTGGGAAACAACTTTGCTGTAAGATGAAGGTACGTAGGAAACATTCTAAATATGGATTACCCAACCTGGTTTAAATATTGCGATGAAAATGGGGGTTAGTCTTGTGTCTAACCGGAACCGCATTCCTTACACAAGGCATCCACACACAATAGAGCTTGTTTAAGATGAACCCCTGAGCAGTTTAGGTAATGAAGAGGTGGATACATCCTCTCACATAACATCACAACCACAATATAACAAACCACCTAGCTGAGGATGTCGATACCCATTACCCAGGTCTTTATTCATCCAGGAGACAGCTGGGGAAAGGATTACTTTTAACCTGATAAAGGTTACATACCTTTTTAACTATAAGGTAGAGATTTGCTCAGGCTTGCTCGAAAAACCGAGGAAATATTAAAAGTTCTTAAGTTGATTGTTATTCTAACGGATCGCTGAGCGTTTTTTCTATAAAAATGTATTTTAGATAATACAAAACGGCATACCTTATTTCCTCAATTCGGCTTTATAGGTAAAAAGGACGGAAGAGGGAACGGAGCAGTTAATTAAGCGCGTCGACCCTTTTTGTCCGTAAGTTTAACAATGGAATATAAAAACTGCCTTTAGTAAATTGGGCTGTCGTTTAGCCTAAGTGGAATTCGGGTAAAATCGTGTGGTAGGTAATTGGAACGTTTGTTGGGTACATGACCATGTTAACTAAATTAAATTGAATCGGACAAGGGCGAATCCCTGCTCGCGAGCATCGATTTTCGGCCAAATTCGACAGCATAACGTTGATTCTTATCAGATGTATAAATCTTGTCGCTGCACAGAAAAACTGCTATGCTATTTTCAATAATAGCAATGTTTTTGACCACTGTCACATTAGTTATATTAAAGTTAATATTGTCTCAACAAAACATCATTGAAATTATCAAAAAAAAAATATTGCTTTAAATATAGACTTATAATTGGACTTCAAAAGTATACCTACTTCTTTGAAAACTATATTACCATTATTTCAATGACCAAAATACTATTGGAATCCAATAAATTTCTAATATTCCTTGGAGTGTAGTTAGAGCCAAAATATTAAACTATTTGATTGGAATGCTTAAATATAATTGGGCGAAAAATAGCCACTTGTAGGCGGTGTGATTCAAATTACAATATATTTTATTAAACGAACAAGAACTACGGTTTAAATAAAAAACGTAAAAATTAAGTCAATAATCCTTATATCATTTCAATTAAAATAAACACTCCTTTAAAACATATAAGGTATTGGAGAAATAATAAAAAATATTAATTCAATGGGTCCTATTGTTGACTGAAATATTATTTCTATTGCTCGCGGACACCCCTGGAGAGGTTAGAATTTTTCTTTGTTCGCTGAATAGTCGTACGCCAAAAATAATACATCTTTTGCAAGACTGGAGACTGGAGCAACTTATTTCAGTGTTTTATGGTAAGTAAAACAAATCTAAAAAGCTTTGCAGTACTAAGTATGTTTTTTTATTTGTAAATCTCTCTGGTTAGTCTATTTTATATGACTGTGTACTCAGCCGATACGTATTGTTAAAAATCTATTAACATTAAATATGATCGCAAGTTTATTGTTGAATTTGTATTTTTTAGACATGGTTTCCACCAAATCTAGCTGTAAATTTAGGAGATTGAATGCAGTGTCAAATTTGTTCCATCTAGCATCCTGTACCCATACAAGCCAAAGGAGACGGTTTGACAAAGAAGCAGATCATATATATGGAGTGGAATAAATATAAAAAGTTTACGGTGTTCGCGTCAGTGTGGTGTAATAAAATGTGTTTTTTTATATTTAAATGTTTACAGAATGTCTAAACAATGTATGTTTAATAATACTAAATAAAAGATATTTTAAAATAATAAAGCGTATTTCATTTGTTTGAAATATATGTAAGTATAATTGATGTAATAGAAATTCTTCATTGCATTAAAAATAAGAGTAATTATTGTTCTTCAAAACACGAATATGATTGAGTTTAAACAAAAATGTTTTCCTTCTATTGGAAGTTACATAGTTCTGTTGCAATTGAAACAATAATAGCTATTTTGCATCAAATGAGGTGCATATTCTTACAAATAAACTTCTAGTGAAACCAATGATAGCTTGCATTGAATTTAGAATAGGGTATTACTGGCATCAAATAATTGTTACCAATGAAACCTTATATTTCAATCAATCTTATAACCTATTGGTTAACAATGATAAACTAATCATTGAAATAAACCGAATTTGTATTGTGCAATACGGAATAGAGTGTCATTGAGTGAATGGGTATCCAATTCAATAATATGATACTGTTTTTTGTGTGTCTTTGTTTTTGCTTGTCGCCACGTTTTCTAGATCTTTTGGTCAGTTGGATTTTGCTTAAACAGTGTTAAAACATGTACGAGTATTATTATCCCAACAAATCAACTAATAGACGATCCAAATGGCTTCCTATACACATGCATTTATAAACGGATTAACTATAAAATTAATCCGTTTAGCTGGATGCCCAGCGACGAGGCCCAAATAGGGGATTTATATCAAGTTAGAGACTATAATAACATAATATTATAACAGACAATCCCTTGTTAGCCCTTTTGGGCAACGACCTTTCCAAAATTATCAAATAATGATCTGTTTTGCTCCAGTCATCGTAGTAATGAAGTTTGGAACAACACGGTTGGAAGTGGGGTTTTAACACTGTCCGTTTAGTGTAATGGTCTAGCTTTTTTATATATGTATATAAATATGTAGATAATTATCTTCCGACATAGTATGTACAAAAAAAAAAAAATAGTTCGCGACTGTAGATAACAGTATAAAAAAACAATACACCTCCGCATTTCTTGGGATATTAAACGCAGCTTTACAGATCACCTGTCAAGAGCCATAACAACAATTAGGCTTATCTTGCCCCCATTGTTGTCATTCTGATAAAATTAATTTTCCCGTTATTCGCGGAAAACCGTCATAAAATGAGTAACGTTTTATCTTCAAAAAAAAATACCTTTTGTCGCTGGCACGACTATTATTATATCAAGTCGGCAGCAAACCTCGGCAAACCCTAATAACAGACAATCAGAAGAAAAAAGGACGGGATGTACTTACATAATCGTCCAAAGGAGTGTGACAGCCTTTTCCTGAGCTTCTGCATCCGCGATAGAGCGCCGCTCTTTTTCTCCCGCATGGTGACTCCCGCGCAGGTCGGCAGGCCTGGTACTCCTGCAAAAATAAAATATTTTAAAGCCGTTAGGGTCTGAGTGAGTTTGGTTGTCATTCGTCTCTAGTTGGCCTGATACCTTATTCAACCCGAGTGTGATCTTTCGTGAATACCCTGCATTATTTACTCATAAACCTTCGGAATCGATTCCGCACGAAAATACATTCTCTCGCTCAGTAATCGGCATCTACTACATGATTCTCTTTAGAAATTACCAATTTACCATTTTTTCTAGCCGGTTTGCGGACGTCAGGCTGACTCTTCCATAGTCTAAGATTAAAAGTTAACTTAAAACGGGACAGACTCATCCTCACTGTCATTCACATCACCAAATATTCACTACAATCACTTTAAAACAACTCGAAACGATTTTCGCAGGGAATAGGTCCCACAAAATTAATGTTCTACCGCTGTTTGATAATTATTTTCTGAAATTAATCACGTATACCGTTAACCACACCTCGAAAAGTACTAAAATTCGCAATAAAATCCAAAAATCTAAGTGTGACCTCACTTTAGTATTTATTTGTTTATAGATATCAAGCGTTGATAAGGATTTCTGTATGGTTTTTGCTTTTCCAAGTGGTACCTACACATTATCAGAGTCATTATCATAAATAGCTTTTCCATATAAGGTAGGTTTTATGGCCACCGCGATCACCCGGCTTGAACCGCTTTGGTTTTCCAAAACCAGAGCCAACTGGTAACCGGACAGTGGTGCATTTATTTTACAATAAAAATTTACTTTTAACGTCTTCTATTATTATTCATTGTGAACCCACATTCTAAATACCAAACCTTGAAGAAAACATTCATTTTTCACAAAAACATGACAAATTGACGTCGACCCGTCCATTGTAATGCAAAAGTTTCGTCATTGCATTGTACCGATCGATAATAGCCATAATTATAATTATTAAACGTTTTTATTATTGTTTATTTATACATTCATAACCAAATTTTGAACCGATCTCTAATTGAGATCAGTTTTATTTCGTAAATATTAAAGTTGATTCTGGACAAACATAAATACTCGAGATACCAATTAACAATATGGTGAATTAGCAAATATTTAAACTGAAAGTTGATTTTTTTTTGCAGGTGAAGAGTTTCGCTAATCTCTGGTCCCCATGTTGGTAAGTTGTTTATGTGCATCTTATTTTTATCCAGCGCCTTTGTTCAGGTCTGGAACAGCCCATTCCTATACTAGTCGATAGGACGTAAATCGGGTCAGCGGGATGACGTATATTAAGCTAGCTCACCATGGTCACGTCGCGCATTTCTAACCTAATGGATATTTAGTTGCTAATTAGTTACGCTAATCCCGATTTAGTTGCTATTCATCCCTCCAAGATACACGCGGTGAGCTAACTTAAATATTAATCTAGCAGACCAATTACTATAACTCGGGTTCTGATCAACTTATCGACTTTGTTCAGCCGCCATATTTAGTTGCTAATTTAGTTTATTTTACCCCCCGTCAACCCCTAACTCCAGGATCGGCACCCCTAAAGGCATGAATTTCAATATGGCTCTGTAGGTAATTATAAATGGTTCTATATTTAGTT
The DNA here is from genome assembly GCA_963971165.1 of Philopedon plagiatum. Taxonomy (NCBI): domain Eukaryota; kingdom Metazoa; phylum Arthropoda; class Insecta; order Coleoptera; family Curculionidae; genus Philopedon; species Philopedon plagiatum. The sequence goes on from OZ020193.1 coordinate 2,462,168, forward strand.
GCTAATTAGTTGCTGACGTTTTATGCTTTTTATTTTTTTTTCCCTCCCCATTATACCCGATAACTACGGTGGTGCTAGTATAATTGTTTGTCTATTCAACCCTTCCGCGCAACTTTTGATCAATGAGAGATATCGACTTCGTTCAACCGCCATATTTAGTTGCTAATTAGTTGCTGGAAGATAGCGTAGTTTATTTTACCCCCCGTCAACCCCTAACTCCAGGATCGGCACCCCTAAAGGCATGAATTTCAATATGGCTCTGTAGGTAATTATAAATGGTTCTATATTTAGTTGCTAATTAGTTGCTGACGTTTTCTGATTTTTATTTTTTTTCCCTCCCCATTATACCCGAAAACTGCGGTGGTGCTAGAATAATTGTTTGTCTATTCAACCCTTCCGCGCAACTTTTTATCAATGAGAGATATCGACTTCGTTCAACCGCCATATTTAGTTGCTAATTAGTTGCTGGAAGATAGCATAGTTTATTTTACCCCCCGTCAACCCCTAACTCCAGGATCGGCACCCCTAAAGGCATGAATTTCAATATGGCTCTGTAGGTAATTATAAATGGTTCTATATTTAGTTGCTAATTAGTTGCTGACGTTTTATGATTTTTATTTTTTTTCCCTCCCCATTATAACCGAAAACTACGATGGTGCTAAAATAACTGTTTGTCTATTCAACCCTTCCGCGCAACTTTTGATCAATGAGAGATATCGACTTCGTTCAACCGCCATATTTAGTTGCTAATTAGTTGCTGGAAGATAGCGTAGTTTATTTTACCCCCCGTCAACCCCTAACTCCAGTATCGGCACCCGTAAAGGCATGAATTTCAATATGGCTCTGTAGGTAATTATAAATGGTTCTATATTTAGTTGCTAATTAGTTGCTGACGTTTTATGATTTTTATTTTTTTTCCCTCCCCATTATACCCGAAAACTGCGGTGGTGCTAGAATAATTGTTTGTCTATTCAACCCTTCCGCGCAACTTTTGATCAATGAGAGATATCGACTTCGTTCAACCGCCATATTTAGTTGCTGGAAGATAGCATAGTTTATTTTACCCCCCGTCAACCCCTAACTCCAGGATCGGCACCCCTAAAGGCATGAATTTCAATATGGCTCTGTAGGTAATTATAAATGGTTCTATATTTAGTTGCTAATTAGTTGCTGACGTTTTATGATTTTTATTTTTTTTCCCTCCCCATTATACCCGAAAACTGCGGTGGTGCTAGAATAATTGTTTGTCTATTCAACCCTTCCGCGCAACTTTTGATCAATGAGAGATATCGACTTCGTTCAACCACGGTATTTATTTTTTTATGTGATAACGGGAAAAGTCGAAAAATCTGATCACATCGCTGAAAAGCTGAGGATAAAATACGTCGGAAACATTATATAAATTTGTAATTACATTTTTGTGTGGTAATTTCCTTCTATAGAGATCTGGCGTTTGTCGCAAGCAATTGACGCTGTTTCATGTTTGCGATTGAATTTCTCGAAAATACTGAAGTTGTGTATTTTTTAAAATACTTAAAAAATATATAAAATATACTCTTCGAGATATAATACAGGTGGTATGTTCTTTTAAGTAGAAAATTATTTATTTCGTAAAATCTGACAACAGCATTGAAAATCTGAGCAAAAAATACGTCGAAATCATACATTGCAGATTTTTTAAGATACATTTTCATTATTGTACCTGCTACGTGAGGAAACAGCACGGTTATCTTCTCGGTTATCTTATTACAACAAGAACGCGATTCTAAATGTGCATCTTTGGTGCCGGCCGTGACTCAACAGTATAGAGTGCCAGACTTGCAAGTCCAAGATTTGAGGCTCATGCCCGAGTCTCGCCACTTTTTAGAATAATAAAAACCGTAACGTCTTCTGGTATCTATCGAGAAGTGGGATGTTACCATGTGGTCTATAAATTGATTGTTCGTTCGCTGTTGCCTGTCTTACCTACGGCAGGAATTAAAAATAAATAAATTGTAAAATAAACTAGGCTATCTTCCAGCAACTAATTAGCAACTAAATATGGCGGCTGAACGAAGTCGATATCTCTCATTGATCAAAAGTTGCGCGGAAGGGTTGAATAGACAAACAATTATTCTAGCACCACCGCAGTTTTCGGGTATAATGGGGAAGGAAAAAAAAAATAAAAATCATCAAACGTCAGCCACTAATTAGCAACTAAATATAGAACCATTTATAATTACCTACAGAGCCATATTGAAATTCATGCCTTTAGGGGTGCCGATCCTGGAGTTAGGGGTTGACGGGGGGTAAAATAATCTATGCTATCTTCCAGCAACTAATTAGCAACTAAATATGGCGGTTGAACGAAGTCGATATCTCTCATTGATCAAAAGTTGCGCGGAAGGGTTGAATAGACAAACAATTATTCTAGCACCACCGTAGTTATCGGGTATAATGGGGAGGGAAAAAACAATTATTCTAGCACCACCGCAGTTTTCGGGTATAATGGGGAGGGAAAAAAAAAATAAAAATCATAAAACGTCAGCAACTAATTAGCAACTAAATATAGAACCATTTATAATTACCTACAGAGCCATATTGAAATTCATGCCTTTAGGGGTGCCGATCCTGGAGTTCGGGGTTGACGGGGGGGTAAAATAAACTACGCTATCTTCCAGCAACTAAATATGGCGGTTGAACGAAGTCGATATCTCTCATTGATCAAAAGTTGCGCGGAAGGGTTGAATAGACAAACAGTTATTTTAGCACCATCGTAGTTTTCGGTTATAATGGGGAGGGAAAAAAAAAATAAAAATCATAAAACGTCAGCAACTAATTAGCAACTAAATATAGAACCATTTATAATTACCTACAGAGCCATATTGAAATTCATGCCTTTAGGGGTGCCGATCCTGGAGTTAGGGGTTGACGGGGGGTAAAATAAACTATGCTATCTTCCAGCAACTAATTAGCAACTAAATATGGCGGTTGAACGAAGTCGATATCTCTCATTGATCAAAAGTTGCGACGAAGGGTTGAATAGACAAACAATTATTCTAGCACCACCGCAGTTTTCGGGTATAATGGGGAGGGAAAAAAAATAAAAATCATAAAACGTCAGCAACTAATTAGCAACTAAATATAGAATCATTTATAATTACCTACAGAGTCATATTGAAATTCATGCCTTTAGGGGTGCCGATCTTGGAGTTAGGGGTTGACGGGGGGTAAAATAAACTACGCTATCTTCCAGCAACTAATTAGCAACTAAATATGGCGGTTGAACGAAGTCGATATCTCTCATTGATCAAAAGTTGCGCGGAAGGGTTGAATAGACAAACAATTATTCTAGCACCACCGTAGTTATCGGGTATAATGGGGAGAGAAAAAAAAATAAAAAGCATAAAACGTCAGCAACTAATTAGCAACTAAATATAGAACCATTTATAATTACCTACAGAGCCATATTGAAATTCAAGCCTTTAGGGGTGTCGATCCTGGAGTTAGGGGTTGACGGGGGGTAAAATAAACCACGCTATCTTCCAGCAACTAATTAGCAACTAAATATGGCGGCTGAACAAAGTCGATAAGTTGATCAGAACCCGAGTTATAGTAATTGGTCTGCTAGATTAATATTTAAGTTAGCTCACCGCGTGTATCTTGGAGGGATGAATAGCAACTAAATCGGGATTAGCGTAACTAATTAGCAACTAAATATCCATTAGGTTAGAAATGCGCGACGTGACCATGGTGAGCTAGCTTAATATACGTAGCGGGATGGCCATTCCCTAACAGAATTTACCCCGCCCAGGAATTTCCTTAACACGTCCTACAAATACCGCAACAGCCATCCAACTCGCGAAATCTCTAATTATTTCAATTAGAAATAACGAGTCCAACAACAATAACACTAATTCGTTACGTCATTGCTTGCCGCCCGATGAGTCATATTGGACTTTTATTTATAACGAGCGTAATGAATGGGTATCTCTAATAATTTATGGGATAATGGGACCACCACCCACAATTTTAGACCTTGTCTGAGCGGAAAATTAATGCATCTGTTGTTGCCGTTCGTCTTTTTGTTATTAATACGGAGTCGAGTTCGATTGTCAATCCATAGCCGGTTCAAAAGGTCGAAACGTCGTCTTTATTTATGAGGCTAAGAACCTTCTCTGTGCAAGAATTCACTTTAAAACCATTCATTCAGCGACATAGACGAACTCGTGCGATTCTTATTTCTATCGAAACGACTAAAACGAGATTCATGGCAGTCTCGCTGATTAACTTTCTTGTGCACACTTTTACTGTTGCGATGTAAAAGTTTGAAGCATAAAAATGGAGAAAAGTAGACGCGATGTACGTTGAAAGCACTGCCAACTGTTCGTTTTTATCTTGTCGTACATTTATATGACCTGTTATTTTCGTGCCGTTAGAAATCTGTATAAAAGACACGTGCGAAATGATATTTCTATTAGAAAATGAAAATAGCGAATAATCCCATCCATTTTTTGTTCGATGGGATGAAAACATCCACTACAAGGGCCATCTAGTTAAAAAAAGTCCGGCCCCAGTACAGATTCCTAACTTGTGTCAATAGATCTAAGAAAACAACATTTTTAAGAAATATAATTGGCCTTTAAACCTGCTTTCTTTTTAATAAAGGAAAAAGGCCCTTTGTGTGGTCTATCCCAAATTACCTATACGAATTTCAATGTACATAACAATGGAAAAAAGGGCAAAAATACCTCGCAAAATCCCTTCGAGCAAGTTCCGTACAGATTTAACTTGTCCCCTTTTTATGCCTTTTTTACCGATTCAAATAAGAGTATATCGCATGGCTGTGTAGAATTAAGGATTAGGCATTCGGGGCCCCAAACGTTTTAAATTTCCAAGTTTCCTAAAAGGTTTTTTGTTCGGCGATGTCTGTTTGGACTTTACGGGATTATAGGATAATTTTAAGACTACAAAAATACCACGGGGCGTATAGTAGAACACCGAGAAAAATGTTTTCATTCTTCTCACTAGAAGATAGTGGTACCGATAGAATATCGTTTAGCTCAGAGGTTCCCAACGGGAGCATTATATATGAATCTAGCACCATCTATAAATCTGTTGAAGAGTTAATCAATCGTCAGCATTTGGTTACAAAAAATCTGAATGAACGCCTGCATAGCTTGATTACGTTATTAGAGCAGTCAATAAGATTAGAAGCAATTCATCAAGGGACAGACTATTTGGCCAACTTTGTAGTGTGAAAATGATGATTACTATCGCTTGCTGCTGCACACAAAAGTTCGTTGGCTCTCAAAAGGTTCTTGTCTGAACCGTTTTTACAATCTATTTGACTCAGTACAGGATTTCCTAAAAAACAGAGACGAAAAACTGCGCGCAAACCTGATTAGGTATATCCAAAAATGACATCGCTTATTTGACAGATCTGTTTAAAATATTTAACGAAGTAAATTTACAATTGCAAGGTGATGAGTTGAATTTAATTAAAACAAAAAACGTTGCAGCTGCTTTTGTGGTGAAACGTCTTCTGTTCAAACGAAATTTATATTTTATAAACACAATACAGTTATAAAATCATCTAACTCTGAGTAGGCGGGTTACGTTACGAGCCTACTTTTACTGCAAGTACTTTTCAGCCCACAGCCCACTCGATGCTCGGACACACATTGAAATGCTGTGTTCAAATGTTTCTCACAGCCTTCGGGTTTTCCATATACGGGAACTACCTAGATAGGGACAGTGATGTCAACTGGTCTGTGGTCGGTTTCATAAAGATACAATCAAAACCGAACGAGTCATTTTTTCGTTGAATGCATCGTATATGTTGAGTGACATTATTCAAAGAGTTTGAAAAGGTACAAAATAATTGACATTCTTGTCACTTACATATTCGTACCAGGCCCGGATTGGGACAGGCGAGCGACCGAGAAAATCTCGGTGGGCCGCCGGCCCAAAGAGGCCGGTGAGGCCGAAGGCCTGGGCACTCAGACTTTATCCCACTTCGGATCATAGCATTTCCCAACCCCAAACATAAAAAGAAAATACCTTGAAAACGATGTAAATTATTATTTATATATTAATTTTAACTTATTTATTTTTTATATTAAATATTATATTTTTCAATATCATTTAACTCACGTGTAAAAATAAAATTAAAATAAAAACTTTTTGGGGACATCCGCTATGTGAGTATGTGCCGGGCCAGATTGACAGATTTTTTTTACCGAGCAGAGATCAGACCGGCCTCCTTGGGACTCTTGGGAGGCAAATACAATACAAACGGCTTAAAGGTATTTAACATTTAAATTTAAAATTAAAAGAGTAAATATTTTGTTAACCATAAATATATTATGATATATGATTTACAAACAAAACAGATATACAAAACAGGAAACCCAAAAATAAAAGAATACTCTGTTAGCCTTAAACAACAAAAATAAAATGTGATTGTGAAAAAAAATCATAGTTAATAACTAAGAAGCTTTCTTATTGTGCTACTTTTTTCGGCTATAAAATCACATCTTGCGCTTGAGCTTTACTTAAAATACACGATATTGACGCACAACGAATTGTCAAATGCGGACCAATGTTCTGCGTTCTACCTACAGTTCCGACTTGTAAATTTATATCCTAATATTCGAACATAAAATTTCTTTTTTTTTTCAAAAATCTCTTTAACAAATATTTAGGGTTTTCAGTGACGCGGGTAATTTAAGGGTAGTGCGGGTATTTTCAACACTTGAAGTGGGGAAAGTTGGATGATTGCATTGGCAGCACTGAACGCGATAGCGTCGCACAGTGTAACATTTTTGATGGTTCGTTAGCATAGGGCAAAACAGCGACTATCGAATTTTAATTTGTTTTGTCTCTAGATTATTCGTAAAATGTATCACCGTAAAGTACTTCCTTTTTAAGCAGAAATTTGACTTTTCTGAGAGCAATAAAAATAATGCGAAAATAAGTCTAACTTAAAAAAATTGATAATATGTGTTCTATAAAAAATGTGAAAGCAATTTTTGTTGTAGCTATAGTATGCTAACTACTCTACATTTTCGTGGAAATATTAGGATATAAATTTACAAGTCGGAACTGTATAGGTAGAACGCAGAACATTGTTCCGCATTTGACAATTCGTTGTGCGTCAAAATCGTGTTTTTTAAGTCAAGCTCAAGCGCAAGATGTGATTTTATAGTCGAAAAAAGTAGCACAATAAGAAAGCTTCTTGGTTATTAACTATGATTTTTTTTCACAATCACATTTTATTTTTGTTGTTTAAGGCTAACAGAGTATTCTTTTATTTTTGGGTTTCCTGTTTTGTATATCTGTTTTGTTTGTAAATCATATCATAATATATTTATGGTTAACAAAATATTTACTCCTTTAATTTTAAATTTAAATGTTAAATGTCTTTAATCCGTTTGTATTGTATTTGCCTCCCCAGGGGCGGACCGTGACTTTTGGTTGGGGGGGGGGGGGGGGGTTTGGTAGACAAAACCATTGATAAATATGTATATACTACCGTGCTGTATTATGTTTATAATAACTACTATAAGAGATCAATGGGGGGTACCCCCCCCCCAGCGGTACGTCTCTGTGCGTCCCAAGAGTCCCAAGGAGGCCGCTCGGACAAGAGGCCGGTCTGACCTCTGCTCGGTAAAAAAAAATCTGCCAATCCGGCCCTGATTCGTACCTATATTAAACATGCTTTCTATTTCATCTATCTAATTTAACTCTTTCAAAAAACACGAAAGCGGTGTACCACTTAGCTTAAGAGTGAGTTAGTCACATCTGACGAGCTAAGAAATATTTAGAGGAACATTTTTACATGCTTAAAAACACTTATACCTGTAAAAACCACGTTGGACACTGTAGGGCAATGTTCTTGCAGATGATGAACCAAAATAGTGTTTTTCTTTTAAATTAAAACAGTCTTGACAATAATTGAACACATTAACAATAATAATAACAATATGAAGACGCTATAAATATGGCAGTAATGTAATGTACTTATTAATTAACAATATAAGACACTTAACATGAACTGTACAGTCAGACCGGAAGTCCCTATCAGATTCCACAATAAGCTTTGTTTTGGCGAGCAACGATTTATTGCATTGAATTTCCGAACCAATCCGCGACAATCTCGTTATTAACTAACGCCAGGCAGTGGTATTTTAGTTCATTGAAAAACTCCCTTTCTCTCCATTCAGATTTTTATTTTGTTTTAATGGGACGTTTCAGTACATAAAACCGTTCTTATAAACACTCTACAACTCGAGATCGTCAACTGTATGCTTGTAAAATGTGCCTCCCACGTAAAAAAACGCCTAAACAGTCCCGAGAAACAAATGAACGGCTGTCGCGAGCCGCCAGACACGTCAAACTAAACTCGCCAGCTATGATTGAAATTTTTCCCCAGTCTAGTCACCCGCGTTTGAATATTATTTTCTTTTGAATCGGCTGCTGTGGCACAATCAACGACAAACGTCGTAGTATAGTGGCAATAAATCAAAAGGACGAGGAGAGCGAGGAAGTTAGTCGGAACTTGACTGCGTGGAACGCAGATTTCGAAGCGTGGTGCGGTTATAACGGACCGCGAATGAGTGCGGCGCTCAGGGATGCGATGAGTCAACCAAGGGTTGAAATTTTAGTTTTGTGCGTGCGGGGGTGGAGAGTGGTACGCGCAAACGCGTAATGGGGAAAATTGTAAGCTCTTCCAAAGTTACGTATTTCTTTTAAATCGACGGCAACGGACAAGGATGGAGGGATATAGATGAAATCCTCTGCTACCCGCATTGTTTTTTAGGAAAGATTACGAAGGGTTCGCGTGCATGTAAAAATTAAGTGTTGATAAGGGTGGGTATAGGGGTGTTTCGATGATGGTATCAGTCACAATATTGTTTTGTTTACATTACTTATTATAAAGATAATATTAAAGGCAAAATTGTGGTTTTAACTTGTTGTCCCGACCCCAAAAAGGCAGTACTAAATGCGCCAATCTATGTATTTTCTATAATTTCCTAATCATAGTAATGCCACTGATTTTTAGTAAATCAGAAGTGGGATGGATTAAATTTAAGGGAATGACAATAAATTGGTGGCGGTTAGACGTCATACTGTCTAATTCGGAGCCTGTCGAGTAAAAAAGAACAAAGATATGGCGCCTGTTGTGTAAAGTATAAACAAACGTAAATTTTTCCCGTATATTTCTAGAATACAACCGACACGGTATTCAAGCCCGGTACCTGATAATTACCGGGCGAGTGCGTTAAAAAGGGTATTGTTGTCGTTGCTATTTTAAGGTTTGAAGTCAGACGTTGGCATAACCCAGGCCATTGCCATTGTTTATTTTTATAAAAACTCGCTAAAATACTCGTTATTTGGGTTTAATTGCCCTAACTACTTGGTTAGGTGGGTACATGTATTCCGACGATGCTCGTTCGTGTATGAAAAGTTAATGGTCCACCATGACTGAATTGGTTCAGCTTGTAGATCCAATATTGAGTCTATATTATTCAACAATGACAAAAATAACGAAAAATAAAGAAAAACATTCGGACAAATGCAAGTCATACTTGCACAATTAGTGTTCCGTGCCATCAACTTCCGTTCCAATGCCGTATCACATCGCGTATTCGCGGAGCTGAGTGGGAAGCGTCTCGACTGAGCTAAATTAAAAATATTGAAAAACGGATGGACAAAAGTTGTTCCTTACATCGTGAGAAATATTTTTTGTCGAAAAACTTTTTCTCTAAAACCAATCGTTCAGCAGTTATAAGAAACTAAACAGTTAAATTGTTTATAACAATTGATCGCGTTAGAATTTTTCAATCCTGTTAATTTTGGCTCAGTCTACACCTAATTCTCAATGTTCATGATCTTTTGCAAATTTTTCTCAGCGATCATTTTGGTGATAAGGGTGGGGGACAGCAATTTTTAAGCGTTTTTCCCGAAAAATGTTTAAAAAAATGCAAAAATTGCTTATTTTTCCTTTATAAATTATGCTCTTTTGTTACCACAAAATAAGTTATGCAAATTTAATTTCTAAAAGAAAATCATTTATAAAATATTTAATTTCACAAAGCAAAGTAAAATTACAAATTAAAAATAGAGTTTATATTCCGAAATATTATACGTCACAAATTAGCGCCAATTTTTACGTTATATGTTCTGTAAATCTGTCGCGCCGGCGGCGCCGCCTGGCTATACAAATCCATTGTTGACGGAATCGCATGACTTGTTACTGAAAATGCCGCGATATTAAACGCAAGCCGGCATTTACGGTCATTTCCTTGTGAATCTTCCAACAATAAACAAGCATTTTGTGTAGTTCGTTGTTAGTTTGTAAATTTTGTGTTTTACAAATAAAGTGAGTATATTATTTAACTGTTTATGTGCAGACTTTGTAATATTAGTTTAAAACAACCAAGCAATGGTTTTGTAAAGTATATCCTATAACACGTTTCAATATGATTGTTGTTAAATGTGTTTTATATGTTTAAAACTAAATTTATAATGTTTACTCTAATAAAAAACCCAACCATATATTTATTTGTATATATTGTCTTTTTTCCACCAGAATACGCTTAGTATTTCAACATTGGTATATTTTCTTTTGTTACAGATTTCCTATTTTGTAAATAGTTTTTATGCCCAACTTTTTCTAGTAAAAAGTTATAAAATGTACCAGTGGAACTATCTACGTAAATTTACTTTCTATTTCTTTCTGTTTTCTAATTTCTTATTCTGTAACGAGTACTGCTTTATCCGCAATTATTGTCGATCCTGAATTAAACATTTTTAATTACGAAACAAAAGTAAAAATGTTTTTCCATTTCCAGCAGTCTGTATTTAAGACTTGAAGATCCACAATTGTGTACGTTTAACTCGTTACATAATATTAAGAAATTAGAAAGAAGAAAGAAATATAATTCTTACAGCAGAAGCTGTAAATTTTCTAAATATGTGGAACTAAATTGGGTAGTAAATTAAATATTATATTATAGGCAATTTTAAATGGTAAATATAATCAATTTATATTCCCATAACAGAAATTAAATTTCGGTAATATATTATAAAGTAATTTTAAAAGGGAAATTTTAGGTATACGTTATTGATTTAAAAAAATAATGAATATGTTGTGAACAAATTTACTTAATTTATTAGTGAATTTCACCAAAAATATATAGGGAAATAAAATCAGGATGTTTGTGTAAATTTACGGTACTTTACATGGGTCCATTTGTGACCAACGTAAACTAACTGAAATTTACCAAGTTATTTTTTGTAGGGCAATTTACCCCCTGAAACTAACACCCAGAATCAAAATTCAACTTTTCTTCACGCTGTGCTTAATTTTAAAGTTCAGATTCACTAAGAAGGTTTAAGAACACTAAAAAAGAGCGATTCTGTCCCTGCCTGGGGTGTATTTCACAAACACGAAAAATAAGGTCCACGCTGTTATTTTTATAAAAAAAAAACTAGAAGAAATTCTTCAAAGATACAAATCATTTCGATTTGAAAGAAGATCGATGTCAAAGTGACATACTAAGGCTGGGTTTGTTGTTGTGCAAATTTAATTACTTAAAATAAGTATCATTGTTCAAATTAGAACACCACCTTATATAGGAAAAGATAGGTATATCTTGTTCTGCTTGTCGTCCACCACAAAATTTGATATTGATTCATCAGAGCGTTTGGCAAACCAGTGGGAGAATTTCTAACCAAGAATTTCGAGTCGTGTTTGTTCCAATTTAAGGAAAACAAACGCCATATGCTTTTTATTACCCAGAAAGCACTCTATCCGCCTCTATGCTTGTCCGTTGGGCCTAAAATAGGTACCCGAAGAACTAAACATTTTACAACCATATTTTCTAAAAATAGCGTTTCTTTTAAAAGGGATTTATGACGGGTGCTTGTACAGCTGGAGTGCCTTTTATTTTCTTATTATTACTCACGACTTTTAGGGTGGATGCAAAACTTGCCAGCGGCGTACATTCCAATATACTTATTTAACCAGAGGCTTGCATACAGTTTTCTTTAATATAAAACTATTTAATAATAACAACAAACGTGTTTAAACCTTCACTAAATTTATTCTTAAAACATGACAATTGTTTCGACTCAGTGTCTTCGTCGGATGGTTGGTATAAAGTTTTTTCCAACCAGCTAAATGTGTAAGTCATAAAGAAGATTATGTTAAATAAATAAAATTTTGTTTTGAAATACATTTTATATGGTACTTATTAATATATACTCCTTCATAATAAACGTGATTTTTTCGTGTTTTAGACATCCCAAACCATTAGGATTCATATAAAAAATCATTTCCAATGCATCTCTTCCTTCTAATAAGAAAAGTACAGAGATAGCCCAATTGTTTAAGCTGAATTATCTGCAAAAGTCTCTATCGATAGCGAGGAGGGTGCATTCGCTGAGACATAGCTCTATAGAGCTCTATATCAGAGCTTTTCAGAGTCAAATCACAGACAAACCAGTCAATTTACATAAATAGACGGACAACGACGTTCTGCTCTTGACTTGAGTGGACTCTTTAGTGCACGCTTTATTCCAGCCAAAGTTTTATTGAACTGCATTCAATTTATTTTTCGAATGGACAATGTTGACATGCTTTAGGTTTGTAAGGATCTTCTAATCAAGCGGAAGAAAAGATATACATGTTTAACAAGTGTCTTGTGGCAAATTAACACACCACTTTCAGTTTCTATAATCATGTGTTATGTGTCTTCTACTCACCAATTTCTTTAAACACAATGGGGGATACGTCCTTACCTGCAACAAAAAAAGTATTATCAGTACATGTTTCTTAAACTCAAAAACATACGTAACATCCCGCAGAGATAAATCCCGCAAAAATCCCATCAATCCCGCGCGTATTTCTATACCTGCCGAATCGCCTAAAATCCTTAAACACCTCGAAACCCTATAAAGATCGGCTCTAAGAAGTTTTTTTTAACATTTATACCTGTCAATCGCCGAAAAGGAACGTCCTTCCTGTGCGCCGACGTTCGTAAATCACTTGGAAAGCTCTTTGCTTGTGTGATGTGTGTTTGGGTGTCTAAATTTACAAAACCCCAGATCATAATATCGTCAAAATGGCGCCGTATATCATACACAGGTCATTACGTTCGATTCTTTTCCCCCTGCGGTTTGTTTTTGTCGACTATCTTGTAGTAAAAGAGCTGGAGTATCGCTACAGAAAACGGGAAGCTTTGTTCGAGCTGTTATGGGCGAGATAAACAGCCAGACAATATACCTTTGGCCATGGGAATTACTACAAATCAAAAGCGTAAAAAATGCGTAAAATGATTGACTAACTCACGATTTAAAAAAAAAATCAGTCATGATTTTTTTTTCTGAAAATTGCAAAGACTTACGGAAAACGCTCTTCTATATTATCAGTAATATTTTTGCTTATGAGAGTAGTGTAGCACGAGGGGCGGCTCACTCCCTTAAATCTGTGTACATAATATTGTTAAATCACATTAAATCATTTTAAATCTTTCTTAAATCATTAGATTTTTTCATTTTTTTAAATCACTTACATCAATTTAAATGGCTTTAAATCATTTGAAATCAAGTTAAATCACTTTAAATCATGTCAAATCACCATAAATCATCAATAAATCACAAAAATCACCTAACGTTCCTTAAATCATCATCACAATTTGGCATCACCTACAGTGCTGGGCAGCGCGTTACAGCAATTAAATCGTGTTAAATCAGATTAAATCAATACTGATTTAAAATCTGTGTACACCTCTTTTGGAAGTTAGCCGCCCCTCGGTGTAGCACGAAATTTTGAATCATGACAAGTCGGGGTAGAAAGGAATTTAGTGTTTGGCAACATTTTACAAAAAAAGAGAGTGGTTGGGAAACTAGAATACAGACCGGTGTGTAAAAAGTGTGGTAAAGAGATGCAGGGTTTAGTGGATCCCACTTCTGATTTCTGCAAAACATATTCGGTTCTATCTAATTCTTGTGCTCCCGTACTACACCTCTATTTCTTTTACTATACTCCTCCACCTGAGGCTCAGATAAATCGGCATTCGACAAACGATTATATCATGCCGGGGGTGTGTTGGCGGCTCCGTTAAAAAATGATTTTCAACCCCCGAGGGTGCAGTTGCCCGTAAAACACTTAGAAAGTGTAAAGAGACGATTTTGGGGGTGATTGTTTCGATAAAAAGTGAACAACGCGAGGTGGAAAGTCGAAAAGAAGTAAATGAAAACATGTTTATGTAAAGAAGAAGGAAGGAAGTTTTTAAAGGGGCAGAGCTTGTTACATTATTTGTGGACTAAAGTTCGTATTTTGTTTTTTTTATATGAAAGAAGGGAAATGTAATCTATTGATACGAGATTTAAAGGATTGGAGGTTGGAAGGGTAAAGGAAAACATCTGCAGGCAATTTGTTCCATAATCCGAAGACCCTATGTATGAACGAACAAGAGAAGTGGGATGGGACACTGGGAAAAGAACATAACGTTTCACACATGTCCGTAGACCGCCTTCTGAAAACCGAAAAGTTTCATCCGTACGAAATAAGACTTGTGCAAGAGCTCTCAGAAGATGATTACGACAGGCGCTTGGAATTTTTCGAAACCATGATGGAACCGAATAATTTTCTCTGACGAATCAACATATTTTTTTAAATGGAAAAGTTAATAGGCACAATAATTATTGTCGATATTGGGCCTGGGAAAATCCTCACTGGATATGCGAAAATCATACCCAGTTCCCCCAAAAGGTAAATGTTTGGGCTGATATAATAGGTCGGAGAATAATTGGCCCCTTCTTCAAGCAAAAGACGTTAAATGGAGAAATATATTTGGATCTTCTAATTGTCCCGGCTCTTGAACAACTATTTCCAAATAATCCAATCCAAATTTTCAAATAACTCAGTCAATCAGTCAGTCAGTCAGTTTCCTCTTTTATCTGTAGAGATTAAAAGATAACAAAAAACTATGCATTAACAATACGTATTATGCAATATCACGACTGGAGAGGCAACTAAAGAAATCGATGAACCAAGAGAAAACAGAATATTTAGAAGTGAACGCCGAAATTCTTAAACAATCTCATTCATTAAACTAAAAAATGCAATCAATTTCCTGCAGTAAGAGTCGCCGTTCAAGACAAAGAAGGACGTGGGCTTCGACCAAGGTCACGTGTTTCTTGCGCGCCGGACCACTCGGGGGACAGTTAACCGATAGAATGGAATAATAGTTTGTTGACCGTCTGCTGAAGTCGACAAACAAGAAAGTCTAATAACTAAGTGTATTAGCTGAATTTAGAACTGAAGAACAAGGGCAAAAAATCAGCAGTACTCAATTCCATTGCAGAGGTTGATGGGTATGGATACCAAATCATACAGTCCTGACGAGATGTTGGCCTGTTTTTTTACATGTATGTTTTTTGTGGGATTGCGATCCATCCGTAAACTAGTGGGATACGTGTCCATTTGTCTGCCCTTTTTCAGTTCTATCGCTGTGGTAGAGTTACATTACCTATTTTGCTGGTTCTCAAAAGTGCTATTTATGCTGGGAAGATCGTTCCATTTCCTTGTAATAATTTTATCTTGGGCCTTTAGTTGTCCTAGTTTTTCATGTGTTGCTTAATTTCCGCCAATCAACGTATAGAAAAAGGTTACTTCTCATAGATTAGCGATCCAGGCTCAAGCCAAATTAACTGTAACTTCCTATATAACGTCGTCATACAACATTTTTCTATCATTAAAAACCACACTACGATAGTAATTTCCTTGTTAAATAAAGTGTTAACAGCCAAGTTGTATCAATTTTTAGAACACTTACGCGATTATAAGGCTATTTTTAGCTTCTAAATTGGTACAATGAATGCCTTATTACTGTTGACACAATTAGATTCATTTAAAAAAGATGTGTCATGACGAAGTATAAGGCCTGAGTCTTTAGGAACAAAATTCAGCCTGGAAAACTCCCTGTATATCTAAATAATGCAGATTTCGATGTAGTTTTCTAGCTCGCTCGCCTCCAGCCTCGCTTTTTCCACCAGACTTCCAAGCATTTCTCTAAATACCTTCTTTTCTTAAGCAGAATCTAATAAAAGCCCCGCAAAGCCACACAATGCCCGAAAGTTTTCCTCGATTCCCTGCAATTTTTCCGAAGTTTTCCGTTTTATGTGTGCTTACCTGCGAGTCGCGTGCAAATAAAAACGTCCCAGACGGCATTATTTGTACCTTGTGTGCATAAAGGTGGAGTCCGTATGTTTTTTATTAAATTCTTTTCTGTAATACTGTCCGGTCTATCGCTTCAAAAGCCATGATAGGCGTTTGCTCTATATTATTTTACCTTTATATCAGATGTGAGTTGATCAGTATACAAAATATATTAATCCCTACTAGCGTCGCCTTTTACTAACATTTATAACACAATTTCTAAAGTTATACCCTCCTTTAAAAGGGCCCCTTACACTTTAAACCCGTCCGATCACTTCTCTACTAAACAAATCCATTTAATGGGCCCCTTTCCCGGTGTACAGTAGCCCCCGGCCTTTTGGTAATACGAGGGAAAAGCATTTAGCGCGACACAGAGACACGGGGGGGTAAAATTGGTAGAGCGACGCCGGAAGCCACTTTGTTTGTTTACGTGTGTGTGCTCTCTAGTCTTTTTTCTGTTAGAAACTCTAAGGGATTGGTGAAAACAGGTTTCACATATGCTTTGATTTTTTTTGGGTGGCAGCTAAGTCACTTTAGGTAAGTTTTAGGCCTAGTCATTATGGTTGCAGCCCAGCTAATCTTTGTACCCTTGTCGATTTGACAGGCGTGGAGGTTTGCTACATCCCAGAACACCACACCAGCTATTAGTCAGTGGTTCCTCTGGCAATGGTACTTCCTTTCCCGGTCACTACTCGGAATCGTGAGTTTACAACCTTTTCAGCCTCAGTTAATCTTCCCTAGAGGTCGCTTTGAAGATGGCCAATTGCTTTTCAGCACCCAATGTCTCGTATCGCTTTCTTTTAAATCCATATGGGAAGGCTAGGCAGCAATAGGTCTGGTCATCATGGCTGCAGGCCAGCTAATCTTTGTACCCTTGTCGATTGGACAGGCGGTTTTCTTTATCCCACGACACCACATCAGAGCTAAACTAAACTCTAAATCGGCCACGGCAGTGCAGCCAATGCCTACCGCAGAGGCTGAGATCCAAATTCACCGTAAGTGAAGCATTTAAATATCGCGATAGGTGGAAATGAGTTACCGTTTACCGTTACGTAACGTCGATAGCGTACAGCCCCTATTAATACACTTTTGGTCTGACACATAAAACGGTTTTAGTGAATAATATGCATATCTAGGCAGTCCATTTATATTTTAATAACTTTAGCGAGGTTAATCTACGTATATAAAACATTTTTAGGTTTTATTGCATCTTATTAGTCTTATTACAAGGCAAAACAACAAAATTGGAAAGATAGGTTAACTAAGGTGTGGTAAATCAAGTCATTAATGAATCTGCGTTTTAAAAATGATAGAACCAACTTTTTGACAGTTCGGCAGATTGTGACAAGTGACTTTTAATCATTTGTTACTGTGTTAAAACTGGCTATAGGCAAGGCGACATTCTCGTCTCTAATAATAACTTTCACTGATATTTTTTGAAATTTATTTCTGTAAAAGAAACCGAGAAGTAAATAAATTTCAAAGTAGCGTTTGCTGAGGATGCATTTAATTAAAAGTCGATATCTGCTCTCAGACAGGCTTGATTAAATTCAAATTTAAAATGAAGTTTGTTCCCAGTGATGCTGCACGATGTAGACGTCGCGTCACTTGGGATATATTAGTTTTATTTGAATTCGAAATGTAGTCATTCTGGTTTAAAGTAAAATCTTTATTAAAATGTATGTACATTTGGGAAGCAATTTGGGATTCCTGCACTTAAAGTAGAAGGTTCCTAAAATCTTATTCATGTACCTATATTTCAAGCCGAAATCGGCCCAGAAACCTTTCAATTTCGTCGGAAAAAATCAAGAAATTTAGGTTTTTACCCCTTAAATACGCTCCTGGATGACCCATTCGGTATTCATTTTAAAGTGTGATTATCCCTTTATAAGACAGTATTGAAAAATTGGAAAAAAATTAGATAGAAAAATACAGAGTAATTCAAATGTACCGATGTCGAGGGTAAAAAAAATCAAAAAGTCGAAATCGGCGATTGGTCCCTTCTTATAAAGAATGAAGAAACCAAAAAATATGGATCTCATGATGTATTTCGACGAGCTCTTTCGAATGACGTATATGGGATTTTAATGTCCATTTTGATCCCACAAAAATTAAAAACAATGAAATATTTGGGTCAAAAATCGAAATTTCCAGTTTGGTTGGTGGTGTAAAAAGAAAGTATTTGAGATTTTAAAGTTTCACTTATGAATCCGTTTTTCGATCTGACGTTTTGTTTTCGAGTTATTAGGTACCAAAGAGGGGTATGCAAATGGCATTTTTCGACCTAAAAAAATCCACAAGAATTAGTTGCCATTTTCCGATCCTCACCAGTTTTAATAGAGTTCTGAAGCTCCGGGTCCTCTATAACCTCCGAAAATTTAAATAGATTTAATTCACTTTTGCGACTTGTACCCCGATTTCAACGGAAATCGCGGAAATTTCGACTTTGACGTTTAATAGTTCCGAAACGAAATATCCTGTATAACTGAATTTTTTATCGAAGGTAGTTGCACTATTCCTCTATCCAAAAAAATTCGATTGCTCCCCCTCTGACTGTTTCCGAGAAAAACAAACCTGTTCGACTTTACGTTAAGCTTTAGGTTAGCATGTAGATTGACATTTAATTTTGCTGATCTCCTGACGTCATTATTCACTAAGGACAATTGGCTGCTTTTTCAATTGTAATAAATTATACCAAAAAGTAAACATTTTTCCTAGTAATTTGCTTCAAAATAATTTTTTTGGGTTTGTATTGACTAGTAATGAGTAATGACTTCCTTAAACGATTTATGCATTAAAAAAAGATGTGCATATTCCTTACTGTGCACTAGGTTATGAAATAAAAATGTTTTCTTTTTAAGTATTTTATTTTTTTCTTTATTCCCTATAATTACTCAAAATTTGACGTACCCAAACATTTTCAATCTGGCGAGAGTTACCTGCCAAACAGGACGCATTTTTTATCGCCACCCGGTATTTGTATTTCTATGTAGGTATGGGTGTTTGTATGTATGTATGTAGCGATACGGATACGAAGGGCCGTCTATTCTCGATCTGTCTGAAGGAGTGTGATATCTTCCTTAATACATGCTCTAGAAACACGAAATTTTCAGTGCATGACAATGATGATATTGCCCAACTTTAGCCCCCCCCCCCCCCGGGGGGGGGGGGTGATTGGCCGGTCTACACCCTGGTTGGAATTCGAGCAAGAGCCTTTGGAATTTTCCATTTTTATGGCCGTGAGGTACCCCATATCCGCCCTTATCGGGACAAATATCATTTTTATTAGACACCCGTCTTCGTGGAGATCTAACCACTACTAATAAAAACAAAAATGCACCTTTAAATTTATGGTTCAATAAAAAAAAAAACGTACTTACGAGAAAGCCTATAAATTTTATAATCCCATAATTTGGCATTATCTTTCTAATAATAGAGGCGACTGCATAAAATGACATAGTAGGATTAATTGACGACTATTTACAAAAAGAAAAACAATTTGGAACTGTTTAATAATTCATTAATAAACCATTCTGGTTCAGAATAAATTAGCTACAAAGAATAATGGAAATAAATAAGGATAACAATAGATTGGACACAATAGGTCAGTAGATAGAGAGATAAAACACTGTTATATGAAAAATGTTTAGAACAAAATTTAAAAAATAGTACAACAGTACTAAAAGCCTTCTTTGTGTTTACAATTAATCCGAAAAACTGTTTACCAATAACAACAGTCAGTCAGTTCCCATAACTTCCAATTAAAACTGCCATAAAACTTCCGAGTTGTTGTTGCACTTGCAACGAAATCAAAAAAAGAAAACACTCACCATCCTTGGGTTTGCTATTGTTGCTGGAAGTGGTACCACTACAGTGGCTTTTGTCGACGGTACAATACATACTATAAAAACACTTTTTCACTATGTTTTTTTAAGTAATTCTCACCGAACCAAAATTACCATAATTTTTATTTTTATCGCGATTTTCCACGAAGAGGACGTCCCGCAAAGATCACTGCCGATTCGCGGCGGCCATTACTGCTTTTTTGTTTACGTTACGAGTTCCAGATGGCGTTGAACCCGCCTATGGGTTGACCTTCATTTCTTTGCACGCTCCAGTCCGAAAGAGCACGATCAATAATTGCTCCGTCAATTTAAAATGACAAAAATATCGTTTCAGACTTTCTATTTTTCGAGTTCATGTCGTTAGTTAACACAGTAAACTTCAAATATTCAACTGAAAACAAGAAATGTCACGCTAAAACCCAATTAGAAACGCCTAACTTGGCAACCCAGTTTATCAAAGTTGGCGACATCGTAAATTTTGACGTTTATGACGTTAAGATCAGCTGTTTTTGCAAAAGTGCACGATTTTCAAAATACTGTCAACGTGTCGCGAAATGTTTTGAGCACTTGTAAAAGTGCTAAATATTTGAATTAGTTCCTTATTAAGTCTAAAATGGCTTCGAAAAAGTTCCTGGATTTGAACCCGCAACCTGAGAAGCCGCGAATCAGTATTCTGTGTCTGGATATTACGAATTTCAGTCAGACTACTCAATTTGTATTGTGTAGCATTGCGGTTTTTGTGTTCTATTTGTTGTACGGGTATATGCAAGAGTTAATATTCACTATTAAGGATTTTAAACCCTATGGATGGTTCCTTACTTTGGTACAGTTTGGCTTTTGCACCGTTTTTGGACTGGTCGAGACTAAAATTCGAGGAATCAATAAACGCAAGTAAGTGTACCCATTTCTTGCTAGTTTTTGCCTTTGTTCAGGCATTTGGACCATTTGTAGAGTCCCACATAAAAGTTTTTATCAAATGGAGATGTAACAGAAGTAAAAAAAAAACGCTGTTAACACACAATTTTTTTTATTGACATAACCTCATTTTTTTGCAGAATACCTATAAGGATTTACTTTTTACTGGCGATGCTGACCCTCGGCACTATGGGCCTATCAAATGCGTCTCTTGGATACCTAAACTATCCAACTCAAGTGATATTTAAATGCTGCAAGTTAATCCCTGTTTTGGCAGGTGGAATTCTAATCCAAGGAAAACGGTATGGACCGCTGGACTTTACGGCGGCGCTAATGATGTGTGTCGGGTTAACATTATTTACATTGGGTTTGTATTTTTGAGAGACACTAATTTTTTTCTAGGTTTTTATTTAATTTCATTTCTAACACTCCTAATTTTATTAATTTTGCATTGGTTTTGGTTTTAAAATATTGCTGACTAAAGAATTTTATAGTGCAATTATCATTATCAGCTCTAAATTGTTTGTTTATGAATTGTGTAGCATACATATGTATTTTAATGACACATTTAGATTTGTTTTGTCTAATTCAAAACAAAGGTCATTTTTTCGCGTATGGGTAGCTTTATAGGATATTTTCGCGACATTCCGTTGATCCAACTACAGTTCATGTGATATCTGCATTGACGTATTAAGTGACATGCACGTGACACGCTCTTCGCGATAGATCAGTGGAATCTTATGACAAACCATCAAATTTGACGTTTACACAAAAGGGATACACGTCAGTTGTCAAATTTTGACATGAAGCGGTTCACGCGCGAAAATATGTCCCCATTTACACACTAAAAGAAATTTTACTTGCTCTAAGATAACCTATACCTACAAACATAATCTAATTTTTTAGCTGACTCTCAGGTACAACCAAACTTTGACACTAAAGGGATCACTATGATATCGCTAGCTTTACTTTGCGACGCCGTTATCGGCAATGTGCAGGAAAAAAATATGAAAAGCTATGGTGCCACTAATGCAGAAGTAGTACTCTACTCTTATGCCTTGGGATTTGTATATATTTTCGTGGTTATGGTGCTGACTGGCGACTTTTTTGATGGAGTCAGTTTTTTCGCACAAGTAAGGAAATGTCTGTTCAAGGGAATGTTTTTCTTAATCTTTTTTTTTTCAGCATCCTTACATCAGTTATGGTTATGCATTTGTCTTTTCTGTAACTGGGTACCTGGGTATACAGGTGGTACTTACCTTGGTGAGAACCAGTGGTGCTTTTGCCGCAGTGACAGTTACCACAATGAGAAAGACTGTGACCATAGTCATTTCCTTTCTGTTCTTTAGTAAACCATTCACTGTGCAGTAAGTACTTTCCTGTCAGGCTATCAGAAAGGGCTTTTCTAGTAGGTTTTTTGTTTTTCCAGGTATTTGTGGTCTGGATCCATTATCGTAGCGGGAATATACCTAAATTTGTACAGTAAAAAGCACCCAGTGTCCCTTCGTGATTTTGAAGATTGCTGTGATAGAGTTTTTAGGAGGATAAGGACTAAGTTTATAGCTAAGCAGTACAGTAGCGGCCAATATTTGGCCAATGTATAAGTGATAAATAAATGTACAGAGCGATTTAATAGTCTATATTGAAGCACTGTTTCATTAGGCCTCTAGACCTCTAGCATTTTGACTCTAAGACACCCTGTATATATAGGCGAATTTTTTCATTTATTTATATTGATTTTACTTTTATTTATTGGTAGACGTATTTTAAGAACAAACATATCTTTAGAATGTTTGTAACATTCCTTATTAGTATTATTTGTAATAAAGTTTTTTATTGTTTGATTTTGTCTTTTTATTCAAATTAAGAATGTGGCGCCCTCTTTAGCCGATTTGCTAACTACTATAACTGGGAAAGTTTTTGTTTCGTCTTTGTCTTCATTATCTTGTTATTTGGCACCTTTGTCAATTTTTTTGTCACGTGAGCTCTTCCCCATTAAAAATCAGCTGATTGCAGCTGGCTTTCTTAATTTGGGTCTCCAATGTCAGAAACATCGTACCATAATTGACAGACTAAACATTGGAAGTCATCAAATGGCGGCTTACTCCGTGAGGGGAGAGCGGAAAGGGCACACACATTAGGGTAGCAACTGTGACCCGCTTTGTACGATTTTCTTGGCCACAGGCTGGTACAGCTGCAGTCTGAACAAAATCGAAATTGAAATTTTTACATTATTTGACACGGATGCCGCTCTATTTTTATCAATTTTCTGTTGCTGGCTCTTTATCACATTCAATTTGGGGATCGCTTGTTTATCTGCCATCGCCGATTCGCACATTCGCCGTACAATGAATAAACACATTTGTTTCATTTATTTGAGTCAGTGTTGCCAGTCTAGTACGATTGTGCTAGATCTAGTACGAAAATAGTTTGACGTTTAAAGAGATAATATTTTAAAGTTTCTCGTATTTCTTATATTTTGGCTTGCCGTAGATTAGAAATCACTCTTTTTTCAGAGATAAGCAATAACTGCTCCATTCTGAAAATTAGGAATAATACGTATTTATGTTTGTATACCAAATACAGATATTTCAAAAAAGTTAATTATACCTCCTCTTGTGACGCGCATGCCCGCAGCCACCTTTACTGCTGTGGCTGTGGCATACCTCGTCTGTTTTCTAGAGATCTAGTACATTTTCATTAAATTTAGTACTTTTTTAATCAGAATCTAATACCAACAAATAAGAAAAATTCTGACAACACTGTAATGTTGCCAATTAGCGAATAATTTCAGACGATGGCGGATAATTTTCTCACCCTGTCGAAATTCGGATAATTTAAATCCGACGGATCAGATAAAATTGAATATATTCTCAATTGAAAATGGTACAGATATCTTTTATTTATTACCATAAAATACCCAGTAGTGTTCTAAATTCAACACCAAACAATAAGAAACATGCCCTGGACACTGTACAAACAACTGATTTTATAAATTAAAAGAAATCTGATAATTTCGGAAAAAATCGGATAATTTTAGGTTGGAAGGAGGATCTTTTCATTTTCATCCATTGGTAACACTGCAACACTGACACTGACAGACAGTGACATCTAGATGTTTATACGAAGCCTTTCGGTTGTTTGGTTAGTGATGTTTAATTAAAGTGAAAATAGCGGAATATTAGAGGTTTTAAGGACAATTTAAGTATTTTAAACATCAGAAATCTTCCAAAATGTACCGCACCGACAAGCAATTCATGAAAAACCCGGCTACGGCCCCTTCCAGAATCTATATTGGGAATTTGCCGAAACAAGTCATTGCCGACGATTTGGAGGCGATATTCTCCAAACATGGAAAGATTTTGGGGCTGGTAATTAACACTGGGTTCGCGTTCATCCAGTACGAATACGAGGACGAGGCTAAAGCCGCCATTAGGGCTGAAAATAACAGCAATTTGATGGGGCGAAAACTCATTGTTAGACAAGCTTTCGCCGGTAAAGAAGGCACGGGCCCAGTACAAAGTAAACCGCCACTCTTAAGAAATGACCCACCTCCGAGGGGTTCTATGGCTGGGCCGTCGCTTCTAGGCGAACCCGGTTTGAAAGAGGACAGTAAATTAAAGTACGAGCCTCCAGTGGAGAAAGACCAAGATATGCAGGTAAAGTAGTAACAAAATATAGTGGGTCTAAAAGTAGGTGTATATTTGTTCTTGAAATGAGTTGTAAATACAAAATTTGTGTGTCCAGGAGGAGGAGATGGATACCGGTCCAAATATTCGGCCGCCACCTCAAAAAATCGATAATGAAGATAGAGGGAGGCCAAATCGAGGGGCTGAAAGGGGTAACAGAGGTCCTCAGGGCAGGCCTAAATCAAGGGAACGGTATGACCATCCACCTAGAGATGCGTACCCAGACAGGGGGTAAGTTAGGTCCTATTACTTTTCTGGCAGGGGAAAACTTAATTTTCTGTTTTATAGCCCTGGATATTACGGTGGGGGTAGAGGAGGGGAGTACAGGGACGACTTTGGTCCTGCACATGGAGCCCAACCACCAGACATTTTACCCCCTCCACCAGATAGGAATGATTGTGAAATTATCGTTGTATCACGAGCATTAACGTAAGTACAATATTATAACTTATTTTTGTCAGCATAATCTGGATTTTTTAACAACTTTTAGGGAATACGCCGAGTTTATAGAATCAAAACTGAAGCATCAGGGTCTGATAGTGGATTTACTATTCCCCAATGAAGATGTGCCCATAGGGCGAGTACTGGCTAATATTTCAAGCAGGGGATGTTTGTTTGCCATCCTGGTGATGCCTCAGAACGAGGAGCACCGCAGTTTGACCTTAAATATTCTTCATGGGATCCCACAAGGTCTGCAATTCAGAATTCGATAAGATCTTTACCAATTTTCAACATTATTTACAGCTTTTTAAATTATTTAGGTCAGTTTTTGAAGGTATTATTTCTTTCAGAGCACAGGAACATGCCCATAGACGACGCCCTTCTCTTAGTCTCTAGAAATTTTGAGGCCTACATGAGAGGAGAGACTTTGGCCCCTGAAGATCCAAATAAATTGAATCTGGCTGACAGACATGCTCAACCCTTACAGGTAAACATGTTATTTATATATATGTAAGTTGTGGGTAGATCCGGCTTAAATGGACCAGAAGATTATGTCATAAAATGCTAAATCCGGCTCGAATGGACCATAAGATTATGATGTAAAAAATTATTTCGCGTTTTTCTTTGTAATTTTGATTTTTCTAATAACATAATGAAATTTTTCAGATGCTGCTTAATTTGCTTGCCGAAAATCGCATGCTGACTACCGCTCAGTACGATCGCATAATAAAATACCTCCAAGAAAGACGAGAGTTGCAGCACGAACACGAAGTCGCGGAAGGCGTAGTTCAGGAAACCACCGACGACCCTAACAACAAACAGACGGAGCTCCAGAGTCGGATTCTGGATATTTTGAATAAATCGAACGAGCCGCCGATACCGACTTCGATAACGGCCCCGGAACCTTCTCCTAAGGAGGGCCCCACGCCCTTGCTCAAAGATCCCTCTGTGCAGAAGGCGTTGGACAGTATTCTGTCGGGGGACATGTTCAAGAGTATGTCTGGGGCAATGTAAGTTTGACGTTTTTAGGTTAAGTTGCCTAAATGTAATCACTCCAATATCGTTCCATTGATTTTTTTAATTTAGATGATGTAAACACATGAATAAATGGTTAAAAAATGTTACTTGTCTTTTTTTAAGTAGATGATTCCCGTTTAACGAAAACTAATTATTTACGCATAAACCACCCACATCGTTTTCGGGCAGCTAGTGGTTATGGTCACGGTTAACACATATACGTACTTTGTTAGCATCCAATCTACCCGTTGTTAAAATTTGAAGCAAGGATGAAATCGTCTTTTGTTTGGTGTTGTACCACGTGATGTATGAGAACTTTTGGCGGAACTGTCACTGTCAGTTCTAACAGCAGTTTAAACTGAGTTGTCGGTTTCCTTTTCGTCTTTTTACCTTTCAAAAGTAAAGAAAAATGAGTTTTTATTTGTGAAAAGTGGAGTAAAAGATAATTATTATCCTATTTACGATAATGACAGCTACTGTGCCGATAATTTAATGCCAGTTCTAAACAGCAAGAAGTGAAAAAATTACTTATAGTTTCAGCGGCGGATAGTCCTCACAAAAATGTAAACTGAAGAGTGAAGACATCATTTTTAATAACAATTTGAGATTTTGGGGCAAAACGAGTAAGAACATTATGTAAATAAAGCGAGGCATCGTTCGGAAATCTAAAAAAAAACTATTTAAGCTCGAATTAAAACTCAAAATAGGTAAATATAATTTATTGTAATTGGAATTTTTAAATTATATATTATAATTTAAATCAAGATTTTCTTAAATAATTAATTACCTACCGATGCAAAATCACTTTGTCTTTCTCAACTGACCATAGACATTGTAGAACTCTTTCGGCGCTACTTTAGAACTCCGATCAAAACTCCTTTAAGTCGAATATATCGCGTGCTACTTAGAAATTACCGAATTTGGGACCTTCAATTTCTTAATAACTGCAATAATTTTTTTAGCAGAGTTCTGACATCGTAGTCTTGTAGAACTCTTTCGGCGCTACTTAGAACTTCGATTAGAACTCCTTTAAGTCGAATATATCGCGCGATACTCAGAAATTATCGAATTTGGGACCTTACATTTATTTATAACAATTTCAATAATTTTTTAGCAGAGTTCTGACATCGTAGTCTTGTAGAACTCTTTCGGCGCTACTTAGAACTCCGATTATAACTCCTTTAAGTCGAATATATCGCGCGATACTCGGAAATTACCGAATTTGGGACCTGACATTTATTTATAACAATTTCAATAATTTTTTAGAGTTCTGACGCCGTAGTCTTGTAGTACTCTTTCGGCGCTACTTAGAACTCCGATCAGAACTCCTTTAAGTCGAATATATGGCGTGAAACTTAGAAAATCGAATTTGGAACCTTAAATTTATTAACGACGATTGCAATAATTTTTTTAGCAGAGGTCTGACGCCGTAATTTTGTAGTACTCTTTCGGCGTTACTTAGAACTCCGATCAGAACTCATTTAAGTCAAATATATCGCGCGCTACTTGGAAAATCGAATTTGGGACCTTAAATTTATTAATAACAATTGCAATAATTTTTTTAGCAGAGTTCTGACGCCGTAGTCTTGTAGAACTCTTTCGGCGCTAGTTAGAACTCTGATCAGAACTCCTTTAAGTCGAATATATCGCGTGATACTGAGAAAATCGAATTTGCAACCTTAAATTTATTAATAACGATTGCAATAATGTTTTTAGCAGAGTTCTGACGCCGTAGTCTTGTAGAACTCTTTCGGCGCTACTTAAAACTTCGATTAGAATTCCTTTAAGTCGAATATATCGCGCGATACTCAGAAATTATCGAATTTGGGACCTTACATTTATTTATAACAATTTCAATAATTTTTTAGCAGAGTTCTGACGCCGTAGTCTTGTAGAACTCTTTCGGCGCTACTTAGAACTCCTTTAAGTCGAATATATCGCGTGATACTCAGAAATTATCGAAATTGAGACCATAAATTTGTGAGTCAAAATTGACGTTTAAACCAAGGGATAAACTTCACTTGTCAATGTTCGACATAACCTATGACGTAAGGTATAAATAAAACCCGTTTTTCATAAATCAGTTTATTTACACAATAAAAAAAAACAAAATAATGGATTTTACAAGTCCTCAACACAGTATAAATATGCGATTTTGCACTCTGTTCTAAATCTACGTGCATCTATCCACACGATATAATATTTTATAAATTATACCCTTGCTGTGCTTACAATACAATATACAATTAAATAATATACAAAAGAAACAATACTCTACAATAAAAATAACGTAATCGTAGAACCAGTCTAATTTAAAGAAAAAACTAAAAATAAAAAACGTAAATCAAGTTTTTTACACTAATCTTAGGCTTGCTGTGTCCTACGTATGATGGCGCACGAAAATCGGAAAAATATGCATCCGAACAATGGAATCCAAATGGTCTAGTTGGCCATTTTAATTCCACTTGTTCCGCATTATTTTTCTCAATTTTTCCCCTTTGTACTTGGAACTATCTTCTACAGTCGCGGTAAGAAACATAATTAAACGCAAAAACCCTTCAAGGCGGCCTCTTACGGGCGTGAAATAGAAAATAATGAACACACACCGAAATTATATCCACTCAAAAGAGAATCAAATCGTTTTAAAACTATACTTTAACCTACGAACACTTTTTATCCGCTACAGTTAACTTTTAAAGTTTTTCTGGTGCACATTGACTTTTTATTAGTCGGCAACTCAAATTAAGGATTTGGCAACGTCGGAACACCAATGCCGCGACCTTATTGGCCGACTCCGTATCGATATACTCGATCCCACGTAAGATTTTAATAACGGCCATTGATACATGTCAAACACAGACGCAGCTCGTCCATAAGGTCATTTGGTCAATGACCCACCTCAACCCAACCTAACAAAGTATTTTTTAAAACCAAAAAATAATCTTTTCTTTCAAAAAGTGCAAGTTCCGTGCGAAAACTCCCCAAGAAAAAATCAAGCCTTGCTCATACTTTTTTATAAAAAAATGTGAAGTCCGACCCTGACCAAAGTTCAAGTTGTGTAAACAGAATGTTACTAGAAATGACACGTGTCAACAGCCGCCATTAAAATCTTACGCGGGATTGAGTATAGTAGGCGTTGTTTTCGTTTCGATTTGTCTTGACTATTGTTTTTTTATCTAGCATCTTTGTCAGTTTTGTTTTCTTGGTATCCAAGGTTACTATCGTGGCCAACGCTGCTCTTGCTTAATTTCAGTCGCCAATTTAGCGTTTTAAGGTTATATTTGGACTATTTTACTCAAGCCGTTGCCGCTTATTGTCCTATTTTATAGTATACCCGAAATTAAATACACTGCATATGACGACAGTGGTTTATATTTAGCACAAAATACTCAGCTTACTGGCACATAACTTTATCTTTCTCGGCAAAAGTTATATGCCCTAAGGTACTTCTTTTGCCCCGATTCTTAACACATACAATATAAAACTTTAAAACTACATAACCAGTTTTTAACTCTATTCAAACACGCTGTCCTCACTATCGTCCGGCAATCCCTCAAAATTCATACTCTCTGCTTGATTACCTAAAAAGTGAGGTAATTATCACAGAGGCCCTCCTATAAAAGTTGCACTTTATTTCTAGGAAAACATCGAACGTTTGGCAACGCCGAAATTCCGGCTGTATCCAACGTTGCCGATGTTAACTTAAATACGCATTTTATCAGAATCATTTATATATTGAATTATTGTAAAACCTGTAAATGTGTAGTGTTATTCACGTACCTGAATTACTTTCCGAGTGATACTCGTCTGGCGTCGGCGACTGCGGACTCTCCACCACTTCCGCGTTATTTCTCCCTATGGCCGGGTCAAAAGCTTCTTTGATCTGGCTGCTCGCCCCTTTGGGGTCGAGATCTGTGGCCCAGCTGAAGTGCTGGAGCGCCAGGTCCGTATTACCCAGCTTTTTGTGGACTTTACCTAAAAAAAAGCCATTAAAAGAACTGAAACCTAGAAAATCACCCGTATCTTCTTACCTATTAAATAATAAACTGAAGATTCCTTTGGAACAATCTCTTTGAGCTCTTCTAACTCTTTCAGAGCTTCGGCATGTCTACCTAGAGCAAAATACACGGAACCCCGATGGAATTTGCACAAAGGAGATTTGGGATTGTTAACTATGGCTTTGTTGAACGTGGCTAGGGCTTTGTCGGGCTGCAATAAAGGTTATATTAAGCAAGTCCTTACCCCTAAACCACCCAAATCTTACCTGCTTTAAAGCATGTTGTACCATCCCTATATGGCACATAATCACCGAACTTTGAGGATTGATCGCCAGCGCCCTGCAGTAGTTCATCTCCGCGAGTTTATACCTCTCCTGCTTGGAGTAGATGGTTCCAATGCCGAACCACGCGTTATAGTGCCTCGGATTCAGTCGTACCGCGCTTCGAAAACAGCTCATTGCCTTGTCTAACTCTTCCGTGGTTATGTATTCGTGCCCTAACAGAGTGTAGGCGTAAGGAAAGCCCGGATGTACCTGTCAAGAGAGTCAAAAGCAAAAATAAATTTGCAACTCAAAATGAAATGATTAAAAATAGATTTTGGATCCAGGGAAAAAAGTATATAGGTTTGTGGGTTGTTATTCACAGAGTTTACTTAACGTTTCGGTCATTCTCTTGACCTCCATCAGAAAATTCTTTTAAAGCTTCGAAAGAAAGGCTCTTTAGTGGTGCATTGCCAGAGCACCAAAATTACATTTATAAAAGAGCTGCGACGCAGACATAATCACAGTTAAAACATACAAATTTATTTAAGCACCTATTTAAAACAAGTCTTGACTTGTAAAATTACAATCAGTCTTATCTGATTGGCCCAACAAAAGAACCGCCCCGTGATAACATACATATCTCTGGTAAGGCACAGGTCTATAAATGTCTCTAGAACAAGCAGGGACACACTAAAAGTTACCTACGCGATCATAAAAATGTAATAAATGTCAGATGATTTAAGAGTTTTCCTTCATCCTTCAGAAATTCGTGGAAAGCGAAGGCGAAAGCAAAATTTAGTGGGGTTGTAGATTTCATGTTGTCACAATAATTCCGCAAAAT
Source organism: Philopedon plagiatum (assembly GCA_963971165.1). Classification (NCBI taxonomy): domain Eukaryota; kingdom Metazoa; phylum Arthropoda; class Insecta; order Coleoptera; family Curculionidae; genus Philopedon; species Philopedon plagiatum. Next base: position 2,493,390 of record OZ020193.1, read on the forward strand.
GGTCGTTAACAGGGGAAAATTTATGGGAATTTTCCCTATATAAGCAAGGAAGTTAGTTGAAAGATACTCACCGATGTAAGGTGTTACGCTGCCCGGTCGCGAACCGAAATTCTGTTTACGGGAAAGTCCAAAAGTCTGGATTCAATAAGTACGGTGTATAGTCTGAAGGTTTCGAGCTCAACGTAATTTCTAAATAAGTGAAAATATAAACGTCTTGGATTATTGGAAAATTTGTGAAAATTAAGAAACTGTGAAAAAGTGTATTTTGGGTGGATCCCAAGCGTAATCTGTGGAAATAAAGTGTAGTTGAGCCAGAATTTTGTGTTTTTCTGTTAGGGAACAGAGAAGCAAAAATAATTTAAATAAATAATTATTAATCACAATTTCATAGAATATTGGAGTTAGCGCCTAAACCTCAACCAGTATGAATCAAATTATTAAGAAGTCAATTGCACGGCTAGAAAAGGTAAATAAACAGCAAGGAATCAGTAGTGAGCGTTACAATTAAATACCGATTTTATCAGACTTATTTATTTATGATTTACCACGAGACATACCTGGACCGCTCTCTGAAAGAACTTGATGGCGGTGTCGTGCTCTTTGTGCAACGAAAAACAGTTACCGTTGACGCACCACGTGATCGGGTGGTTCTTGTCGGTGTTGATCAGGTCTTGGGCGAGCGAACTCAGCGCCACTTCCTTCTGGAGGTGCCACAGCGCCGTCGAGTAGATGTCCATGTAATCGAGCCTAAATGGATCTTGGGCGTGAACCTAGATTAAAAGATATGTTTTAAATGAAGTCGGCGCTGAAGAGAAAAGTACCCCCCACCCACGCTTACCATTTGAAAGTATTTTATCGCAGACTCGTAATCACTCATCTCGAAGTAGGCCAGCCCCATTAGGCAGTATATCCAGGAGGTATTGAACTGGTTCATCGGAAGCGACGTTAAACTCTGAAAGGGATGTTTTTGTACTATCGTGTGACAAACAAACGGCAGTCACCGATGGGTGGATTGAGCTGGCAACATCGCTCGAACAGAATCGAGCGATGTTGCCGGTTTACCTCGATCATACCATCGATAATGTTGGTATATTCACCTGGATAGCAGCCTGACAATTATAATTGGTCAAATTGAGGTAGGCTTGCCCGATATCCCTTAACAGAGCCATAAGGCCCTCCGCGCTCTGTTTCTGCAGCTGGATCGCTTGCTGGATGCAGTTTTCGCCGCTGGTAAGCTGGTTGATTGCACTTTTTTCCGTTTTCTGTTCGGAAGTTATCGTTTCAGATTTTTTCTTCCCCATATTCTGGATCAAAAACATCAAATCTATACTCGTGTATGTATGTTTGTTTGTTCGCGGTAATCTCATATAGATATGGGTACATGGATGGTCAGATATATATATATATATATATATATATATATATATATATATATATATATATATATATATATATAAATGAAATAAAGATTACGGGGATTCGGCCAGAAAGTCTTTATTATATTATTCTTATAATGTGCCTAGCTTTCGAAATGTTTCATTTCTTCCTCAGGGCACTAAAAAATTAAATTAATTTATAATTTATTATTTAAGCTAGGCACATTATAAGAATAATATAATAAAGACTTTCTGGCCGAATCCCCGTAATCTTTATTTCATTTAATTTATTACACGGCCGTTATTTGTACAACAAATATATATATATATATATATATATATATACATATATATATATATATATATATATATATATATATATATATATATATATATATATATATTATATATATATATATATTATATATATATATATATAATATATATATATATATATATATATATATATATATATATATATATATATATATATATATATATATATATATATATATATATATATATATATATATATATATATATATATATATATATGACTACAATACGCTAAAATTAAAAAGAAATCTTCTACTATGGCGTGAATGTCACACGCTATATACAGCTGCTACCCGCGACTTGGCTCGCCTGGAACACTGACCAAACTGTTAAATGAATTCTAACATTTTCTCACTGGTGCTTGGACCTTCCCGGGTGTCACAGGCGAGATGACGATATAACCGTGACCCGGGGCTTCGCTCGTGCGGATAACAAATTTCAGAAAACACTGCACAAACAAGAAAAGTCTTACCTTATTTTTGGCGTTCAGTTCGTTATCTGTATTTTTGTTGTCGATATTTTTCGCTAGGCGTTGCTTAGTTTTCCTCGATGGCGATTTTGGCGTGGCAAATTTACTTCTAGTCGGCGATTTGTTGTTTTCTTTTACCGAGTAGGAACTATAAAAAAAAATTACTGAATAATGATAAAAAAGGGGTTATTTAAAAAAACAACCTGAATAATCTGGAACTTCTCCTGACGTTTTGACTAGGCTGCGGAGATAGCGGTATGGGGGGAGTCTTTGGTACTGGCACATTAGAAGATTGACTGAATACTGGCTTGCAATTTTGCAATATCGAGTCTAGATTTCTTGTGATGAGTTGATCCATCTAAAAAATGGAAAAAGGGGCACTAGTGAGAGTTGGGACTCGCATGAAAAGGGTCAAAAACTCATATTTAGTTTATTGAAGTTGGTTATTTAATCTCTATTGTTGATAAAGCACAAGTTAAATATTAAAAGTATCTCTATAAGGATTTTTTGAAATTCAACCCCTAACAGGGTAAAAAGAGTGTAACCCAACCTGAACAAATGGGTAAAGATGGAGATGTTAAATTCAGCAACAGCAGCTCACAAAAAATAAGTGAATAGGTGTCTGCCAGTTTTTTAAAAAATTCTACACCCAAAGGTGTAAATAAGAGTGTCAAGTTTTAAAAGAAAAGTCTATATCTCACAAACCGTATGTGGGGATTTTAAATTCAGCATATAAACCCCATAAAAAATAATAAACACGCGTTTGTTTATTTTCTTAAATTCGACCCCTAAAGGTGTAACAAGGGGTGTCAAGTTTTAAAAAAGCCTTTATATCACAAACAAGAATTTAAGTTCACCTTATACACTCCCCACAAAAAATAAGTAAACACATATTTGACCGATTTTTAAAATTCAACCCCTCGAGGTGTAAAAAGGGGTGTCAAGTTTTAAAAAAAGCATATATCCCATGAACCGCTAAAGGTGGTTATTTTAGATTCAGCATATAAACTTCCCTTAAAAAATGAGTTAACACGTGTTTGGCCGTTTTTTAAAATCCAACCCGTAAAGGTCTAAAACGGGGTGTCTAGTTTTAAAAAAGCCTATATCTCACGAACCACTAAAGGTGGGGAACTTGAATTCACCATATACACTCCCCACAAAAAATAAGTAAACACGTATCTGACCGATTTTTAAAAATCAACCCCTCGAGGTGTAAAAAGGAGTGTAGTTTTAAAAAAGCATTTATCCCATGAACCGCTAAAGGTGGTTATTTTAAATTCAGCATATAAACTTCCCTTAAAAATGAGTTAACAAGTGTTTGGCCGTTTTTTAAAATCCAACCCGTAAAGGTCTAAAACGGGGTGTCTAGTTTTAAAAAAGCCTATATCTCACGAACCACTAAAGGTGGGGAACTTGAATTCACCATATACACTCCCCACAAAAAATAAGTAAACACGTATTTGACCGATTTTTAAAATTCAACCCCTTCCGGTGTAAAAAGGGGTGTCTTTTTTAAAGACCCTATATTTCACGAACCGCTAAAGGTGGGGATTTTAAATTTAGCATATACAATCCCCACAAAAAATAAGTTAACACGTATTTGACTATTTTTTAAAATTTGACCCCTCAAGGTTTAAAAAGGAGTCAAATTTTAAAAAAGCTTATATCTTGCAAACCGCTGAAGGTGGCGATTTTATATTCCTCATATACACTCCTCACAAAAAATAAGTAAACACGGGTTTGACCGTTTTTTAAAATTCAACCCCTCATGGTGTGAAAAAGGGTGTCAAATTTTAAAAAAGCCTATATCTCACGAACCTCTGAAAGTGGGAATGTTAAATTCAACATTGAAATGAGCAAAAACATGTATCTGAGCGGTTTTTAAAATTCAACCCCTAAGGGGGTAAAAGATAAAAAATGCTCATATCTCGCTAGTCTCTGAAATATGAGGCATTAAATTCAGCAGATATGTAAGCTTCTTACTTCTACTGCTAAAAATCGTCTTAAAAACAAATCCTACAAAAGGACCGCTACTAAAATACAAAACACAAAATACACAAGTAATAAAATACAAAATAAAAATATACCTGAGCACACATCCTTTTGGCAAGAGACTGGTGATTATTAGACTCTGTCAGAGTCGACTGTGGAGTACCACAGTACTCCCCTGCACTATCAAAAAGCTGACCAAAAGATGGGCTCTAAAATTACAAACACTCGTCTCAATCAAGGACTTTTTTAATTAAAAAAAAATCTACACACAAACAACAAAATGCAAAAGTACAACAAATTTATTAACAATACCTCACAATTGGTAAGGTCACACCTGACCCTTAACAATTTGCTTCGCAGAGGCCCTGAGGGCGCCAGCGGCCTGATCCCAGACAGACCCAAGGGATTGGCCAATGGACTATCTTCTGGTGAGCACGGATCTGTCTGGTTTGTTTTAGAACTACAAAGAAGGAAGTTCTTTAGGTTTGTCCACTCTTATGAGATGTTTAAATACGCGATTTTAACATATCTTAAGAATAAATCAATTCATTTTAACACTAAGATTTGATCAAACAGTTAACTAACCTTGGGTTAGTGGAAATGAAACTATTTACAGGTTGCTGAGGCGTGACGAAATCTGTTTTCTCACCGTTTTCACTAGGATTACTAGAGGTGACACTAGTTATTATAACACTTTCTATGTTGTTTATCGAGTGACCATGGCACAAAGACATATTTTCTAAAATATAAATAGGAAATAGGTGTAATTATTCAGAATGATGGAAACACTGAATTGTTTGATAAAATTTTGCATATACACATACACTGCATAATACTGATTTCAGACTTGTATTTTATGGCTTTTGGACAAAAAGGAATAACAGTCAACAAGAATGGAATCTGTAAAAAAACACTTACCTATATTTCCAACTTGAAAGATACTATCGGGATTAGGTTTTTCCCCGATATTACACAAAGTTTCAAAAGCGGAAAATAAAAAGGGGTTTAATTTTAATGCCTTTTTTAAAGCGTCTATTGCTTGAGTCTTTTGTTCAGTTCTAGCCCCTATATTTCCTAAAAGGAGTAAAGCAAAAGCAGCCTGATCTCCAAAATCTATAACGACATCGTCTAGAGTACGAATGGAACCGTCCTCTCTGTCTATTATACATGATTCTGCTTCAGCATACCTACAAAAGGTAATTCGGAAGTCTTTTGGATGCAATAATTTGAAAAATATAAGTGTAGAATGACAATACTAAAGAATAACTTACTTTTGAACTTCGTAAGCACAATTTGCAAATAGTAGCTGACATTGGGGTGACCACCCACATCGTTCTTTCAGAGTATGGTAAGCGTGAGCTTTTTGCCCACTCCTATAGTAGCTAGTAGCCAGCAAAAATAAACTATCGTCGGTTTTAACTAAAAAAGAACCCTATTTAAGGCCACGTTTAACGAGTTTAAACACGTCTTTAGTTTAACTCTTATAACTAACAAACAACAGGTCAGTTAGCTGAGGTTTAAACTTAAGATTGGTGTCGAGATTTCTAACATAGTAAGTTGTTTACCTTCTGCATATAGGCGTTCTGACAAAAATACAGCGTCCGAATAGTCGTAATGATTTAAGCAATGCCAGATAGCAGCCTAGAAATGTAAATAATATAAAAATACTTTAAAAAAATACGGCCAAATTTAAGGAATTTACCTGTACGGGTTCCTGGACGATCATCTTGAAGATGCACTCGCTTGCTCTCTATTTTAAGAACATTATATGCGCTTAAAAGCGAAATATTTCAGGTAAAATTGGATTTTAATTTATTTTTTATATAATAATAAAAACTCATTTGTTTGACATACGTCTTCTTGGGAAATGTCAGCGACCATGTTGTGTTTATGTCATTTCCTCAGTATTGCCAATGGTAGATTGTGAAAATTCACGACACAAGAAACCTCAATTTATTTTTTTTACGTTGGTAGAATCCGAAACTTCAAACTGTCAGCTGTTGTTGACATGATGGCGAACGTCAAACTGACAGCTAAAAGCCGAAAAAAAATCCATGTGGATGTGGTTGAATTCCTAATTAAGAGTTAAAAATTGAAAAACATCCATTCGTTTTTTATTTTCTTGCGCTACGCATATTGTTCCTTTAAAATGCCGCCCAAAAAACTACCAGCAGCAGCTCCCAGTAAGAAAACAGAGCAGAAGAAAAAGGAGAAAGTTATTGAGGTACGTGTGGTGCATTTAAAAAAAATACTAATGTAATAAATATTTGTTGTTTTCTGAGAGAGATAGGTTTTCTGGGAGTACAGAAGAGTCTCTCGCGCTTCTTAGATAAATATCCGCATAAAATTACAGAGTTCTAGATTATTTTAAATTGTTAAGGACCCACTTTTAAAATTCAAAAATCCGAAGGTATATTACCCACGTTTCAGGACAAAACGTTCGGTTTAAAAAACAAGAAGGGTGCGAAACAGCAAAAATTCATTCAACAAGTGGAGAAACAAGTCAAATCGGGGGGGCAACATCCACTGAAAGATGGAAAGAAACTCGACAAAGATCTAAAGTTAAAAGAGCAGAAGGAACTCAATTTGCTCTTCAAGCCCGTTCAAACCCAAAAGATTGAGAAAGGTACTATTAAAGGTCCTATAAATGGAGAGAAAAATCTTATTTATAAGTACTTTTCTTGTAGGTGCTGACCCGAAATCGATTGTATGTGCATTCTTTAAACAAGGCCAGTGCGGCAAAGGAGATAAATGTAAGTTTTCCCATGACCTTACCATTGAAAGAAAGGCCGAGAAAAGGTCACTTTATGTCGATATGCGTGATGACGATGAAAATGACACCATGGAAAATTGGGATGAGGCAAAACTTCAGGAGGTTATCGATAAGAAACACGGAGCATCAGCCAAAATGCCTACTACCGATATTGTAAGCTTTATTAATATGAGAAATAAGAATTTTGGGCTTCTATATAACTAATGTTTTTTCCAGATTTGTAAACATTTCTTGGAGGCTGTAGAAAAGTCCAAATACGGCTGGTTTTGGCAATGTCCCGCCGGTGAAAGTTGCATCTACCGGCACGCGTTACCTCCAGGCTTCACGCTGAAGAAAGACAGGAAAAAAGACGATAAAAAGGATGAAATTACCCTGGAAGAACTTATAGAGAGAGAGAGGGCTGCTCTAGGACCTAGTCAGACAAAAGTAGATAGATTTTCCGAGATTTTCCAGATTTATTATCGTCCACGTTTTTAGGTTACTCTGGAAACTTTCCTGGCATGGAAGAAACGCAAGATCCAAGAGAAAAAAGATACCGCTAAACAAGAAGAAGACAAAAAACGCAGCGATTTCAAAGCTGGAAGACAGGTCGGGTTGTCTGGCAGAGAAATGTTTAGTTTCAACCCAGAAATGGCTGCAGAAAATGATTTGGAAGAAGGAGATGAAGCATTTGACTCTTCCATGTACAAAAATGAGGAAGATGTTATTCAATACAAAGAGATTAACTTGGACATGTTGGGAACAGACATCTCAGATGTAAGATTTCCATTTTAAAAAAAATAACCTATTGATCATGGTACTTTTATTTTTTCAGGTTGATGGTACTGGTACAGTAGCCTCAGAAGACCGTTTTAAAGCATCTTCAAAACCTGCTGCTGAGCCATCAAGTAGTAAATCTGATGCAGAAGATGATGCAGTACCTATAAATGAGAATTTGTTCTTAGAAGATGATCTAGATGAGTTAGACCAGGAATTAGAAGATCTAGACCTTGAGGAATAATACTTGGCCTTCCTTGTTCAAGGTCAATCGGATACAGTTGCTATTAGAGTTTAGGTTTAATATCTTTAAAAGTTTGTATAAATGATACAGTTTCACTTTTTTTTGAAGTTGTAATTTTTCACGATTAGGAGTAAAATGATTTTTTTAGATGTTGTTTGGTTTTAATTGTTAAAAAACGTTGCTCTCTTTATAACAATGCGTTACTAGTAATCCAGAGTGATGGCGTTGAGGCAAGTTGACAGTTAAACAATTGGTTGAACGTCATTTGTTACCAGTTTGCTTGACAAATGACGCATTAAACGTCATCTGTCAGTCAAAGTGGTAACAAATGAAGTTTAGTCCATTGTCTATCTGTCAACCTCAACTAAACGTATCGTCATCTGTCATTTATTATAGTTGACAGTTAAACATTGAACTAAACTTGTGACAAATGAAGCTTAGTTCATTGTTAACTTCGACCTCAACCAAAGTCAACTGAGAATGTCTCTAGAGGTTAACTAGATGTTTTTAATGCACTAAACACCCTGTATATGTAATAATTTTACGATTTTATCAAGTTTAAGCGTGAAAAAATTAAATTTAAAATAATGTTTGAAATGTAAATCAAAACTGAAATTAAAAATTGACCTTTTATTTAACACTAAAGTTGTTGTTATAACTCTAAAAAAGTGTTTTTATTCCAAAATTCCTGTTTTTTCCAGAAGCCATTTTTTTCACAAAAAATTAAAACACATTTCCAAGAAGAACGATATTTTTTATTCTTATTAAATCGAATAATTTAACAAAAAAAATATCCGTACGTACAGTCGAGATAAAGAAACGGTACCATTACGTCACACTCTAAGGACATATTGCAGCCCGTTTCCCACGATTGTGTCGCTTAGACTGTGACCTAACGTATGATCGTTCGTCCACGCACGTTTTATAAAATATCTTTTTAAGTTTGGGGCTCCATTGAAGGGACAACATTTTCTGTTATAACTTATAATATAATAAGCAACGCCCTTTGGATTATTGAATAGAAATGTTTGTCCCCTCCCTGGAGCTTCGCTTTTGGCCAATAAAATGGGCATTTTATTTCACTGTTTCAATTAAGGGTGCTAGGAGACCGCGCGAGAGTGTAAATTCCAGTGAGTCAATGTCGTCTGTCCATTCCCTGGGGCCCCAGGGAGGGGACAAAATTTTCTTTTTCATGTTCTTTCGTATGGTGGTTTACCTGAGTAAATAATATAATAAACTATGCAGTTTAGAAGGATTATTGAAAAGAAAATGTTGTCCCCTCCCTGGAATCTCGCTTTTAGCCAATAAAACGAGCGCTTGTTTCGCTGTCTCTTTCAAGGCAGCAAGGAAACCGCGCAAGATTGTAAATTCCAGTGAGTCAATGTCGTTTGTTCATTCCCTGGGGCTGCAGGGATGGGACAAAATTTTGTATTATATATTTTTTCGTGTGGTCGTTTATCTAAGCAAATAATGTAATAAACTACGATATTTAGGATTATTGCAGAGAAAATTTTGTCCCCTCCCTGGAGCCTTGCTTATAGCCAATAAAATGAGCTCTTGTTCCACTGTCTCAATCAAGGCAGCAAGGAGACCGTGCAAGATTGTAAATTACAGTCAGTCAATGCCGTTTGTCCAATCCCTGGGGCTCCAGGGAGGGGACAAAATTAATAAAATAATATAATAAACTACGCAATTTAGGATTATTGAAGAAAAAAAATTGTCTCTACCCTGGGGCCTCGCTTTTGGCCAATAAAATGATTGGCCAATAAAATGAGCGCTTGTTTGCAGTCAAAGTGGTGACAGATGAAGTTTAGTTCATTGTTTATCTGTCAACTACAACCAAACGCATACGTCATCTGTCAGCCATAGGTTAGTATGGTTTTGGTTGACAGTTAAACATTGACTTAAACTTGTGACAAATGAAGTTTAGTTCATTGTTTAACTGTCAACCTCAACCAAAGCCTACTGCGAGTCTAGGGGGTAATGACTGAGATATTTTTAATGCACTGAACACTCTGTATATGTAATAATTTTAAAATTTAATCTGAAATTTAAGCGTGAAAAAATCTAAATTTAAAATAATGTTTGAAATTAAAAATTGACTTTTATTTATTTAACACTGAAGTTGTTATAGCTCTAAGTGTTTTTATTCCAAAATTCCCGTATCCAAAAGCCCCCTTTTCATAATAAAAATAAAACATATTTTCAAGAAGAACAAGAATTTATTAAATCGAATAATTTAACAAAAAAATCCGTACGTACAGTCGAGACAAAAAAATCGTACCTTTACTTCACAGTCTAAACGCATCTTGGATCCCGTTCCCACGATCGTGTCGCTTGGACTGTGAACTAACATACGATCGTTCGTCTATAGGTTTTATAAAATATCTTTTCAAGTTCTAAATCCCAAATGTGCAAATGAAAAAAAGAAAGTATTCAGATTATGCAAGTCTGTGAAAAATTACTCTAGCTGTACGCCTGTGTGTACAGGGTGTCCGAAATATCGGCGTCATATCGGGATCTAAACATTTTTCTTTACTAGATCAACAAACTACGGAACTTGGCCGACTCTTATCTCCTACAATCACAGAGATCCGACTTTGATGACAACCGCACTTGGGATTGGGACACCCTGTATATACAGCAGTTCGCTTTGGTCAGGACCTCAGTCATTCAGATTCGTTAGTGCTTTAGTTACTGAAGTAATTAAATTACTAGAGAATCCATGTGACTGAAATCCTCCTAGAAATATCCTATCCTTAGATTATGTAGCACAGAACAGATTCACTTCTTTTTTCCGTCAACGATAACCCACAGTCGCGGTAAGAAGTGTTTATTAAATTTAAAAACAGCATTGCCGATAATATGGCCACAAGTTTTCATTTAATTTAAAGGACTGACTTCTGGCAACATTGACATTTGGCAACACCGCATGAGGGTATACCATTAGGGGTGGGCAAAATAATCGATTAATCGATTATCAATCCATTGAACGATTACAAAAAATTTAAAATCGATTAACCGATTTTTCGATTAATCGACTTTTCGATTAATCGATTTTTCTGATTAATCGATTTTTCGATTTTCTCGATTAATCGATTCTTTTTTATGATCATAACTCGACTACGAAACACGTATTCAACGAAATAATTTGAATACTTTTCGATCCGCGCTCCTTTAATTTTTACGGGTCTAAAATTTAAATCGCCCGCCGGAATTCTGTTCAAGATAGGCAAGTGGTAAGCGCTGGAGTCGCTTTCATTATGGCATTAGTAATGACATAACTTCGACGAGTCCAATAATCGATTTTCTCGATTAATCGATTTTTCGATTAATCGATTTTGTCGATTAATCGATTTTTCGATTAATCGATTTTTCGATTAATCGATTTTTCGATTAATCGATTTTGTCGATTAATCGATTAATCGGAAATAATCGATTATTTCAAATAATCAAAAATCGATTATCTTTTTCGATAATCGCCCAGCCCTATATATACCATATCACTATCTTTCCCAAATTCGCGTAACTTTCTTAGATGTTGGCACTATATAATGATAATTGTATTAATTCTTCGTGCTACATAGTCTAAGATTCTATCTAATATCACAAAGCACAGGAAAAAATTACTAAACCTAAAACCTCGAGAACTACAGGTAAAACTGGCCAAATCACCTAAAATATTCATGTACTAGTTCCTAGTGTACAGTTCCTAAATTGGGTCTTAGTTTTTACGATAAAATTTCGAGAAAATCGCATATATAATAAAAGGTTTGCATTTGATGCAAGCTTTTTGAGACGTACTGTACCCTGATATTACCTAAACTTTTAATCGTCCACAAATAAAACATTCTTTTGTTTAAATAGACAATAAAAGGGTTTAACAACGTATTAAACGATAAGGAACGCAGTAATTGACTGTTATCAAAACCTGTTTTTTGAAACCTTATAATAATTTAAAATAAATAATGTTAATTGTTTAACGAACGAACAGCCGTGTCTGTTAAGTAAGTACTTTACATTTTTTAAATAGATTTTTAATCTTATATTTTTATCTTAATGAAAGTAGGTGGTGCAGAGACCATCATCAGTGTCGTTAACAAAGCACATCTTGAACAGGTGAGGCAAAACTTCTTTTTAATAAAAACTTATCTGGGGGATAAAAATATAGTGCCCCTTCGTATTTTTTTCCTCGATTTTAACTGCCAGAAATAAAAAGTTACGTTGTCCAGGGTGAAGTTTTCTTACCCCAATTATTTCTTAGCGGTAAGAGCTACGCGTCTTTTTTTCTTTTTGGTGTCACAAATATAGGGGAAAAAAAATGTCAAATAAATAAATAAAAGTAAAAAACATCAAACAAATACAAATAAATAATAAAACTAAAACTAATCAAAACCCTGTTTCAGCTGCTACCTTAAGGCCCGTGTTATCAAGTCCAAGTTAACCACCACCTGAAATTAGTTGCTCAAGAGTTAGTTAGTTTTCTGGATTGTGGCAAATGTTGCACCATATTAAATCACAAGGCGGAGTTAGGTTATAGTTAACTTCAACTTCAAAACCTGACCTTTGATCTACTTTAATTAGTAGAGACCTGAGAAAATAAATGTCAAGAGAGATGGAAAGTTACTAGAAAGCAGATCTTACTTATATTTTAACAATAAAGTAATTAAAACTGGTATGTATTTTTCGAGATTATTGAAATAAAACCTGGCTAGTGTTTGTTTTTAATTTACACCTATAAACCCCGGCCTAATTCCTTTTGTTCTAATATTTTACAATGGTAAATCCAAAATTAATAAACTGGTTTACTGTCTGTTTTATTAGAAAATTTTGTCCCCTCCCTGGAGCCTCGCGTCGGCCAAATGCTCAATAGTCCCGCTGGCAACACGGCGAGAGGACGTGCGTAAGTTAGGACCCTTTGGCCGGACAAACGGGGCTCCAGGGAAGGGACGAAATTTTCTGTTACATGTTTTTCCGTGCGGTGATTTATCTAAGCAAATAATATAATAAACTACGCAATTTAGAAGGATCATTGAATGGAAAATTTTGTCCCCTCCCTGGAGCCTCGCTATTGGCCAATAAAATGAGCTCTTGTTCCACTGTCTCAATCAAGGCAGCAACCACCGCGCAAGATTGTAAATTCCAGTGAGTCAATGTCGTTTGTCCATTCCCTGGGGCTCCAGGGAGGGGACAACACTTTATATTATATGTTCTTTCGTATGGTTGTTTATCTAAGTAAATAATATAATAAACTACGCAATATAGAAGGATTATTGAAGAGAACATTTTGTCCCCTCCCTGGCCTTTGCTCAATAAAATAAGCGCTTGTTCCGCTATGTCAATCAAGGCAGCAAGAAGAATGCGCAAGGTTGTAAATTCCAGTGGGTCAATGTCGTTTGTCCATTCCCTGGGGCTCCAGGGAGGGGACAAAATTTTCTGTTATGTTCTTTCGTATGGTGGTTTATCTGAGCAAATAATATAATAAACTACGCAGTTTATAGAAGGGTTATTAAAACGAGAATTTTGTCCCCTCCCTGGATCCTCGCTTTTAGCCAATAAAATGAGCGCTTGTTCTACTGTCTGAATCAAGGCAGCAAGAAGACCGCGCAATATTGTAAATTGCAGTGAGTCAATGTTGTTTGTCCATTCCCTGGGGCTCCAGGGAGGGGACAAATTTTTAAAATAAAATGAGCACCCACTGTCTCCATTAGGGCTGCAAGGAGACTGCGTTTTGCAGCGATAGAGCTGTTTTGAAGAGGTTTTGCTAATGATAGAAACGTTATTTTACATCATATGAGATCTGCTTCGGGCTTCCCAATATCTTAAAAAAAACTAACTCAACAAATGTCTTTCTAGGTTTGTTTTCGCAATACAGCTGCTAAAAATGTCAAATTTACCCGTATCATGTGTTAATATCAAAATTTTGCTAAGGAACATATTTTGCCAAAATTATGAAAAAAATTCCAAATTACATTCGTGCGTCTAAAGGAATCCCATAATTTTGAAGAAAAAAAATCACATTTTGTACATTTTAAGAAATACAAAATCCGGGTATTATTCGATCGACAGCACCAAAGTAAGTCCGCTAAAACCTACTGTCTTTGCGCGGTGGTTATCTTGGCAATAACGGGTCAACCGATGTCAGTTCCTGCTGATCGTCCGGCCGGACTTTTTCGAAGGAATTTTTCCGGTCCATTACCGCCGGTGCATCTGTTAAAGATAGGTATGTTTGTTAGTAGTGAACATTAGGAGAATATACAGGTGTGGTAAAAAAATTGCATATTTGGGACTCCATGGTTGAAATTTAGGATATTTTATCACTTTTAACCAAGTTTAAGAAAGTTGTTAAAAAAACACGGGTATATTCTGCTTCTGCAGCCAAATCTAAGAAAAAAATGATATAAAATTGGTTGAGACTTCTACAATGTTTTTTGACCACCCCCGTATATAAAACCAAGCAAATGTTAAATATTATATTAACTAAGCAAGACAGGCACTAATTTATCACTTTTTTAGCTCAAAATGGTTGCAATGTTTCAACAAGATCTGTGTGTAACATAAATTATTAAAACAACTTATAAACAAAGATATATTTATTAAGGCTAATCTCTAGAATTATAATAAATACTAAAATTTGGCCGTAGTCATAATACAATAAGAGGAAGGTATGATACCAAACCGTGTCAAATTCGTCCGGGTTCGCGCATGACGTCACGCTGTGAGTTATTTTTGAAATTTATAACGCGCAATATAGAGTTTACGTTAGTTAAAGGCGATTTTATATAAATTCTATTGGCACTATACTTGGCCTCCTGCTTATAATACAAATTTTAAAGTATATGATTTAGAATAATCTTGTAAATAAAGTTATAAATCAATTTAAAATAATAGATATTGGTAAATTGCCTGCCAATTGCGTTCTATGTATTTATTTACGTGAAAAGAAAAAGTAAATAATTTTATAAAATAAATCTATGCATAATAATAAGATAATAATTTTTATTTAGAGGCATATTCTTATTAAAATATATACCTACAGAGTCTTCCGAAAATATGTTATAAATAAGAATTTTGTTTGTTCTTATAATTTGTCAAATGTCTTTTGCGGTGAATAACATCTGTCCGTTTGCGACGGAAACATGTTTCTAGGATAGTTTTTTTTGGGTTTTTTACACTTTAAATAATAAATTATTAAAAATTATTGTATTCTTTAATTTTTAAAATTTAAAAAAATCTTAAAATGCCAAAAATTATTCTAAAAAAGACAAAAATATGTATCCAAATTTATGAAATTAGGTAAAACAAGAAATTATTTTTTAAGAAAATAGCTCTTTTCTCAGTCTCTTTGTCGTATTTTCTCGATTAAAGTCTGGTGATTCGTTACCGTGGAGATTTTTAGTAATTGTTTGCCACAGTAAACTTTTTTATTGAAGCGGGTTTGTAAAAAACATTTGACATTCATGACATGACACAATTCATGCTTTAAATTACCTTCATAATCACTTTTGTTAAAATGTCTAGAACAGATTCTAGCATTTTTCACATTAAAATTATCTTCCCGTTTGTACAGACGCTTCCAAACACTTTGTGTTTCTTTGTCTTTGAAGAAGCTAAAAACTTGAATATCGGGCATAAAGCCCTTGCATTGATTGTCTATATCACAACCATATACAACACACCTCATTTTCACTTTTAAACTCTTAAAAATGATCTAAAAACACCAAAAAAATAATTTTAAAACACAACGCGATCTTAACAAAGACGTGTCTCGTTTACAACATATGGCGCAATTACTCACAGTGTGACGTACATGGCCACGCCTACCTGCGCGGTATCATCTTCTTTTATTTGTATCATGTGTTAGAATTATAGAGCATACACAGTATTTATATCATATATATTTTGATAGAATTATGACATTTAAAAACAACAAAACTATTTAAATAACTGACAGTATCAATCACTATTAAAGTAACAATATTAGGTCAACAGGTAATACCTAAACCATTAGGTATTATATATTTAGTCGCATAAACCAACACCCCTTCTCGACTAAATATTCTCTTGGATTCCCAATAACTTTCTCATAAATTTATATTTCACTTTCCCTAGAGGTTTTGTTAATATGTCGGCTTGCATTTCATTGGTAGGACAGTACTCAAAATTGAATTCTTGGTTATTTTTTAAATTTCTTACAAAATGATATTTTACTGCGATATGTTTAGTTCTTGTTCTAATTCCTTCATTATCTAACATTTTCAAAGTGCTTTGGTTATCTTCATACACCGTTATCGTGGGAGGATCTTCTTGCATGTCTTTTAATAGTTGTCGTATCCACTGAACTTCTTGACATGCCTCTGTCAAAGAAATATATTCAGCTTCTGTAGAACTCAGAGATACCATTGATTGCTTTTTGCTGCTCCATGAAATTGGACTATTTAAATATTTAATTATAAATCCACTTGTAGACTTTCTGTCATTGTTATCGCCAGCCCAGTCTGCATCAGCATAGCAAATGAGATTATTTCCTTCAGATATATGTCCCAACTTGAGCACATAATCTTTAGTTCCTTTAATATATCGCATTATTCTTTTTACTTCATTCCAATCTACTTTATTTGGTTTACTGACTTTTCTACTCAAAATTGACACGGCTGTCGCAATGTCAGGTCTAGTATTGACAGACAGGTATAATAGTGCACCTATAGCTTGTCTGTACAGGTCATTGTTTGGTAGTAAACTGGAGTTACTATTTTTAAAATAGCCTGGATCCATTGGTATTTCAGATGTTTTCGCTTCTGTCATTTCATATTCATTTAAAATTTTTTCGATATAAATTTTCTGGTTTATACAAAAAATGCCATCCTCATTTCTTTGCACTTCAATCCCAAGATAATAATTTAGATTTCCTAGTGTTTTAATTTCAAAGTTTTCTTTTAGATAATCCTGAACTTCATCAATGTGTTTTGCTGAAATTATTACATCATCAACAAATACAAGAACGTAAATGTAATCTCCATCTAATTTTTCTCCGTTTTCTTCGTTTTTCTTTGTATATAAACACAAATCTGACTGACTTCTTTCAAATCCAAATCTTATTAGTACTTCATTAAATGTTTCATTCCAAACTTTTGCTGATTGTTTTAGCCCATAAATATTTTTTTTTAGTTCACAAACATATTCTGGATGCTCTTTATCTTCAAAACCGATAGGCTGTTTCATATAAATTTTTTCTTTTAAATTACCATTTAAATACGCCGTTTTAACATCTAATTGTTTGATTTGTAAATTTTTAATTCCAGCAATAGTCAGCAGTGTTCTTATTGTCGTTTGTTTCACAACTGGAGCGAATACTTCATCATAGTCTTCTCCATATTTTTGACTAAATCCTCGTGCAACAAGTCTTGCTCTGTATCTGATATTATTACATACTGGGTCATTCTTTAATTTGTATACCCATTTACAATCGACTATTTTCCTATCTTTTGGTTTTGGTACAATATTCCATGTTTTAAACTTATGTAGTGCATTAACCTCATCTTGCATAGCATCTAACCACATATCTTGGTCAGGTCTTTTCATAACATCTTCATAACTTCTAGGTTCGTCATATATGTGCAGATCTCTCTGGTTATATTTCGGCTCATCTTCTGTTGGCTTTTCTTTGTTAATGTTTATTTCTATTTGTTCATTATCTATATTTTCAACTTCTTTAACGTTGTCAATTATTTCATAATTTTCTTCCTCTTGACTGGGTAAAACCGTTATTGACATTTCCATCTCTTCTTCATCATTTTGTTTTGGCGTATTTTGTATATTCCTGTACACCTGCAGATCTTCATTAAATTTAACATTTCTACTGATAGTTATTTTGCAGTTTTTTCATCAATTAGCCGATATGCTTTAGAGTTTTCACAATAACCCATTAATTTTAATTTTATTGCTTTGTCATCCATTTTTCTTCGTTTTTCTTTGGGTATATAAACAAATGCTTCACATCCGAAAATCCGTATATTATCTAATCTGGGTTTTTGTTTGAACCACATTTCAAATGGTGTTTTTTCACATGCTTTTGTTGGCAGTCTGTTCTGCATATAATTAGCAGTCATTACAGCTTCTCCCCAAAATTTGTTGTCCAGATTTGCTTCCACCAGCATACATTTTGCCCGAGATTTTGCCATTTCTGTAAGAGACCTATTTTTTCGTTCGGCTACACCATTTTGCTGAGGTGAATACGGTGCTGAAGTTTCATGTCTTATACCATTTCTTTTCAAATAATTTGTTATAGTTCGTGAAACATATTCTCCTCCATTATCGTCATCTTCAGTTAGTTGCATTCTACATAATTTCTTTAGAATAGATACTTTGTTTGACAGTGTACACTTTTCGTGGTATTTTCTTAGAGCTTCCCAATATTCTGTTGCGTTTTTTAGTTTTCTCACATGTGTTAGTTGGGAATCTTCAATAAGTAGACCGATCATTGCTTTTGCCTTATTATTTTTTGTCTCCCAAGTACTATCTCTTTTTTCTTCTGGTATTTCTTTACATACTATATCCCAGAGATCTTCTTTTACCAACATCAACTCCATTCTGTATTTCCACGTTGCGTAATTAGTATTGTTCAACATCTTAATTGTGGACTTCGTTTCAACAGCCATTATTTTATATATTTATGTTTCTTCTAAATAACTTCTATGTTACTTCCCTTTCTTATATATATAGTTTTAATGCTCTGGGCCCATAACCTGTTAGAATTATAGAGCATACACAGTATTTATATCATATATATTTTGATAGAATTATGACATTTAAAAACAACAAAACTATTTAAATAACTGACAGTATCAATCACTATTAAAGTAACAATATTAGGTCAACAGGTAATACCTAAACCATTAGGTATTATATATTTAGTCGCATAAACCAACATCATGGACCGAAGTCAGGCTTCGATAATAATTTATTTTCTAGCCAACTAGGACACAGAAGTAGCCCGTCCTCTGCTTTTATGGCGGTTACTTGTTAGGGTTTTATTAAAGATTCGGCTCAGAAACTAATAAAAACTGAACGAAGGTAAAAAAAATTAATTTTTTATAACCCTCGCGTCAAATAGCTTCTATTTAATCAACTTTATCTTCGAAGCCAAAGCGAATTCCCGCGAATATTGCTTTATCTGATAGCAAATTTTCTGGAGATTCCAAAAATATATATCTTATTAGGGTTTTATTAAATATTCAGCCCACAAATTCATTAAAACTGAATTATGGTAGCAAATTGCCTGCTTCTTTAAATATAGTCCTGTCGGTACGCTCCTGTACTAGGGATTGGGGCCCTTGACGCTCTGGGCCCCAGGCGCTGAAAAATCTTAACACAACCTTGGTCATTTGTATCATGTATCTACTCTTATTATAATTTTTTTATTATTATTAAATTATCACACTGTACATTTTCTAATACTGCTACGTTCCCGTTACTTTTTAATTCAATATTATTTCTCTACGTGATTTAAAGAATTCCTAGACTCAGTCTGATCGACCTTAGCCGCTCCGAACCCGATCTGGGTACTGTTACCTTTCACTTGCAGGAAGTACTGGACGACGATGTGCACAAAACAGGCGCCCAACACTCCAAATCCAAAGTACTGGAACGTCATCGATCCCGAGACCCTAGACATGGACAGACCACCTAGGAAACTGCCCAAAGAGACTCCTACGCCTTCAAAGACTGCGCCAACCATACCCTGTAACCGAAAAATTTCTTAGAAACTTGACCGACAGAGGCGTTGGGGACGTAACTTACTTGCATAGTCGCTTCAGTCCCTGGAGGCGCCACTATGCTAGCGTACGACGCCATGCACGCGTAGAAAAGGCCAAACGTCAACCCGTTGCTGAATTCAATCGGTATGAACCACCACGGGTTTGGTATGACTGAATACAGCACAAATCTGATTCCTATAGTGAAGAGAACAAGGGACATGGCTTGGACGTGGCCGATTTTCTTCAGTATCTTCCCTGAGAGAAAGAAGAAGGGCAGTTCACCGCCGAGGCACTGCACCCCCATGATGATTCCTTGTAAGGTTTTTATTCTAGTTTCTCCCTGTGCTTTTGCCAGGTCTTCGACAAGCCACAGCAAGAATTGCCACATTAAACCAGTACACAGTCCGACACATATGCACCAGACCAGAAATACGATTATTCTTACGTTCATCAAGAGCTTGCCGACATCCTTCAAGATGTTCGTTGATATCTTGGTTTGGTTATACTAGAAATACATGTTTTCAATGGTAAAAATCCTAGAATAAGGCTGTGGCATACAGCGTTTTCGACTTAAACAACAGGTAAACTTCACTTGCCAACCAACTGGTTGGTAAATGAAGCTTATTACTTCATTTGTCAACTAACTGGTCGACAAATAAGGTTATCTATTGTTTAAGTGTCAACCGTGGTTGACAAATGAAGTTTAATGCATTGTCTGTCAATCGAACTGTCTGTGTGTCTGTCAACGGCAACCAAACCCAGGTTTCCATATTTTTGTTACACTCTGTATATCAACTATCGAAGCTTCAAGTTAATAAAAAAAACTTACTTTTAACGTACAAGAAACGCAGAAATCCAACAGCAAAAATCCAGCTGCGAGATAGAAGCACGCAGTATAATCCGTGTAAGATTTGTCTTTGCTCAGCTGATCTACTATCACCCCCGTCAGTAGAGAGAGTAAGCCCCATCCGAGGGCTCCGAACAGCCTCTGATGGCCGTACCTGTGGGGTTTGTCGCCCAACATTTCGAAGCATATGGCATCGCCGATACTGACCGATACAGCTTGTCCCATCCAAGCGGTCATCATCAGTATAAGGAAAACCCAAAACTGGTAGGTCCTGTAAGCATCATAGTCACTAATCTGAAATAGATCAATTTTTTTAATCCCGACTGGATACGATTCTTTGTGGATGACACCTACCTCATTTCTTACTAGCAAATTATCGATATCCTTGTCACTGCATTCCAAATTACAAGTTGTCCTGATGGCGTGATTGGGGCAAATGGAACTAAACATCCTATCCCCAACAGTCATATTAGCTACCCTAAATTCTACAATATCGCCGATTCTATCCCCCTTGTTTCCGATTTCAGTACCGTTGAAAAATAACGTTTTAGCCATGGGCACTGTCGCGAGAAATTCCACTTTGGTACTATTAGTATTATCACAGTATTCTGAAAGCTGCCAATCATTGCACAGTAGAGGTAAGTCGTTTTGTAGCGCTTCACAACTTAGCTAAAAGAAAAAATCTTTTTTTTTTTGGAAAAATTCCTTCCTGACATTTTGAACTTACTTTACACGTAGTCAAGCCATTTTTACTTAGAATTTTTTTCAGCAGTCTACTGTCAATGTTGATGCCAGCCTCGCTATGAAACGCGGCCTCGCTATCGACACAGGAAAAAGTTACAGCTGGTTCAATAGGCACTTTTGGAGAGTAAAAAATTGCTAAAAAGGCTGCTGCGGTTAGTAGTTGCGCTGAAAATTAAAAACACCCTCTGTAAAACCGCTTCTACGGCGAGCGACATTCAATTTTCACATGATACTACAACGCGCTATGCATACTGCAGAAGTAAAAGTCTCAGATTATGTACCGAAAAGTGATTCTTATTTATTTTACAAGCAAAAACCTAAACCCGATCCACGGACATACTGTATATACGCCATATGCGAGACTTTGTCATTCTCACCCAAATCACTGTCTTTCTTTCTCTGATTTGCGTAATTTATTGTTCATCTGCTCTTCGGTACCAGCGCCGGTTTTAGACCCTATCGGGCCCTAGGCGGTAGGGCCCTGCATCGGTGCATAATCTAAAGTAAGAGTTGTGTCGTGGAGAGCAACTTACCCATCAGAAATATCTTTTTTTGGCAGTGGAATCGGTCGGCGATAGCTCCAAAAAGTGGTTTAACTATCATTCCAAAAATCGGCAGTATTGTGTATATCAAACCTACTACAACGCTAGAAAATCCTAGTTGACGGGCATAGACTGACATGTAGGGGACGACTGGACCGGTTCCTAAAGAAAACTTATATTGCAAAACCTATTTATGTAGAAAAAGCCTTAAATTTTTCTGTTATAATGAAAATATATCTTTTAACGGTCTTTTCATGAATTCAAATTAAAAAAAACCCTGCCTGCGAGCAAATGGTGTTGCGTCATTCAAAATCTATATTTTAATCTTTAGTAATATTGTGCAACAATTCGTTAATCTTCAGTTATTTTCTAATAACCCCCCTCCTCCCCCCACCTGTCAAATTAGATCGATTTCATTGATTGGACCGTTCGTGAATCAACCAGCTAAATATTCTGATTATCTTACCGTAAGGCGCATTTTTACAATACGTTTAGATTACATAATATCATTTTAATTACACTTAAGAACAACGTCCTATAAAATAATGTATCACATTAATCAATGGATTGTTAACAAGATATTTTAGAAAATGAATTGGTAGAGTTTAATAGAAGGTCATCGAAATTAAAAGCAATAAAATGCGGGATCTGTCTGTAAGTTTAATTTAACACTGAGAAAAAAAGACTCTTGGGAACGAATCGACAGACACAGACAGACAAATTGTGTTCTCGCTTCTAAACGCCTTAAATAACACCTGTAAAGTAACGTAAGATAAAAAAAAAACGCCCTCAAAGTATGCCGTGTTGTTGAGAATTTACATAACTAGGGAGGTAAAACCATGCCTCGTCAGTAAAAAAGGATTTTTCAAATATGTTTTCATTATTATGCAAATTACCCATAAACCAATCTGAAAATTGCATTCGCTGCGGCTTGGCGTTTGGTAACAATTCTTGGACTGAGCTTAGACGATAAGCGTGCATGTGCAGGTCCCATTTCAGGATTGTATTTCAGGTTCCGTAGGATACATTTACTTGCTGGGTTAAACGCCGAATAGCGGTTTGTGGGTGTTCATTAACAATTTGCTTCAATTCTTCTACTTTTTGTGCAGTGCGAACTTTGGGTCCCCCACTGCCTTCCTTTCTATTAACACTTCTTGTTCCTCTAAACAAAGCCTCCGATCTAGTAAAACCTGGTCGAAATACACGACTATGTGTGGAAATTCTGTTTGAAAATCCTGAATGGCCTCCAGTGTTGAATAAATCCACTGGCCATCAACCCTTCTACCATTTCAAAAGTAACCTTCGATCATAAAAGCTTTTTGTTCTGCCGTGATTATCATATTTAATTTTCTTAAAAATAAAAACTTCAGAACTTGATGGTTCTATTTTTCATTTCCCTATACCTTTTACCTATGTTACCTTTCAAGAGTAATAATTCAAGATATGTGTGATTGATTTCACAGCATACATTGAGGACTTCTTTTTATCTTAAGTTACTTTGATGTTGACCCAAAGGGCGATAAAATTAAAACCACGGACGAAAGATATTTTTTATTCCTCTCAACTATTATGGGGCCGATTCTTGAACTAATTCTCATTGCAGTTGCATGCTCCCGTCTAGCATCGTTCCCGGGTGCGTGTATTGTCTCCGACTCAACAATCCGTACCCTGAACATCGTTCTCCGCGAGGTATTGCTGTTTCTGTCTCGAGCACACAGATGTGTGCATCTATAAAACCTATATTTTTCATGCTTTTTTAAAGTCAATTAAAGTTTTTTGAAAAAAAAAAAACAATAAACTCTACATATATAAATCAATTATTATTTTTCAAATGCTAATCTCAACTTGGGTTTAATTATATGCGTCATAAAATACTATAAATAGGTTTTTATCATACTAAAACAATTCATTTTTTTTATTTTACGATATATTTCCTGATATGAATGCTACTGTGAAGAAATTACCTTTGGCGCCATAAGAACACTGACTACATGAATTAAATTTACCTTAATGCTGCTTTTTAGGTT
Organism: Philopedon plagiatum; assembly: GCA_963971165.1. NCBI lineage: Eukaryota > Metazoa > Arthropoda > Insecta > Coleoptera > Curculionidae > Philopedon > Philopedon plagiatum. The sequence goes on from OZ020193.1 coordinate 2,517,252, forward strand.
TTACACATTATTTCAGCAAAATCACTAGGATTATGTCAAAATTTACTACCATCTTAACGACTCTATAAGGAAACGTCACTTGATTTTTATGTAAAGATATTCCTTGTGCTATTTTCGGTGCGTCACAGTTTGGGTTTACATATTTTTATAAATTCTTGCTTTGTTTTTGATTGGACCCTGTACGGTGCTTTTATTGACTGGGCCCCGTATAATTAATTAGGCCCTTTTGACAAAGACAACGTTTGGCCCATGATACAAATAAAAGAAGATATAATACCGCGCAGATAGGCGTGGCCATGTACGTCACGCTGTGAGTAATTCCGCCATATTTTGTAAACGAGACACTTCTTTGTTAGGATCGCGTTGTGTTTTAAAATTAATTTTTGGTGTTTTAGATCACTTTTAAGAGTTTAAAAGTGAAAATGAGGTGTGTTGTGTATGGTTGTGATGTGGACAATCACTGGAAGGGCTTTATGCCCGATATTAAAGTTTTTAGCTTCCCCAAAAACCAAGACACACAATGTGTTTGGAAGCGTCTGTGCAAACGGGAAGATAAGTTTAATGTGAAAAATGCTAGAATCTGTTCTAGATATTTTAACGAAAGTGATTATAAAGGTAATTTAAAGCATGAATTGTGTCATGTCATGAATGTTAAATGTGTTTAATGTTTTTTACAAACTCACTTCAATAAAAAAAGTTTAGTGTGACAAACAATTGCTAGAAATCTCCACTGTAACGAATCACCAGACTTTAATCGAGAAAATACGACAAACAAAGAGACCGAAAAAAATTTTCTTAAAAAATAATTTCTTGTTTTACCAATTTCATAAATTTAGATATTTTTGTCTTGTTTAGAATAATTTTTGACATTTCAAGTTTTTTTAATTTGAAAAATGAAAGAATACTTTACTATTTAAAGTTTAATAAACCCAAAAAAAAGCATCCTAAAAAACATGTTTCCGTCGCAAACATGCAGATGTTATTCACCGCAAAAAATATTTGACAAATTATAGGAATAAACAAAATTCTTATTTATAACATATTTTTGGAAGACTCTGTAGGTATGTATTTTAATAACAATATGCCTCTAAATAAAAATTATTATCTTAATTATTAGGCATAGTTTTATTTTATAAAATTATTTACCTTTCCTTTTCACGTAAAATAAATATAAGTACATAGAACGCAATTGGCAGGCAATTTACCAATATCTATTATTTTAAATTACGTTATCCCTTTATTTATATGATTATTTTAAATCATATACTTTAAAATTTGTATTATAAGCAGGAGGCAAAGTATATTGCCAATAGAATTTATATCGTCTATAACTTAAACTCTATATTGCGCGTTATAAATTTCAAAAATAACTCACAACTCACAACGTGACGTCATGCGCGAACCCGGACGAATTTGACACGGTTTGGTATCATATCTTCCTTCTAATGTATCATGCGTTTGGCCGAGATCGGAAAACTGACTACGCAGCACTGGTCATTTTCAAAAAGTTGACTTTTCCAGGGGTCGTTCAAAGATTGGCGGATATTGATTTTTGTGTGCGATTTTGTAGGGAAAGGGCCATATATGTACGTATATCCCACATCTCGGATGTTGGAGATTCGTTTTATAGTCCGTTTGATCGGAAAAGTGAACCAGAAAATAAAACCATATAACTTCATAATTTTCAACTCCCGGTATAGGGAAGTCAAATAAAGATTAGTCATCAAAAAACTTTTATTTCTAAATTCTACAGTTATTTTTATGACCGTATAAGCAAGTTTATATCAAGTAGTTTTTAATACCTACTTACATTAGCTATTTCGATAAAAAGGTACTAATTATATTAGTCGGCATTTTTCATTATCTTTATTATGCAGACTCGCAAAATTGCCACTTTTGTGTTTACCTGTACTTCAGCGAAATGTGATTATATCATGCATGCATCACCTTTTGGTTGTTCATTAATTTTATGATGCAAAATAATGACATAGTACATTTTGGCCGAAGTATGGAGCTAAAATCAAGCTGATAATAACTGATGATAAATGTAACAAATAAAAAACCGAAATGATTCGAAATCTAGGAAAATATGCTACATTTTGCCCTGCCAATCCTCAAATATTGTTATCAGTTTGTACTAGACCACAACACAACTGAATTTTGGTTAAAACTGATACGTTGTTTCTGCAAATTCTTTGATTAAAGCGCTGGGTTTTTTGGTTTTTCAACTTGTAAGTACTTACACCGAATAATAAGGATTTAATAAAAGCTAAAAAATATATAATGACGTAATAGTATTTTCTATTAGAGAAGGTATTAAACTCGGGTGTAGAGCACCCAACCCCCCCCCCCTCCCCGCGGAGGGGCTTATATGGTCAGCACTTTCATCATTGTCATGCACTGAAAATTTCGTGTTTCTAAGCCCTGTACCCGAGCATAGTTGCTATTCTCGGCCTGTACTAAGAAAGATATCACACTCCATCGGACTGATGATCGAGAATAGACGCCCTTCATATCCGTATCGCTTCATACATACATACAAACAGAAAAAATACAAATACATATACACGATTTGCTTAAAATCCGACCCAATTAAGTTTATTTTCGTACTGTGACCGACTTAGATGGTAGTTGGTTGGACGATTTCTCTATAAGATAGCGTTGAAAAATTAGGAAAAAATTATATAGGAAAAATACAGTGTTTCAAATGTACCGACGTCGATGGCAAAAAGTCAAAGAATCGAAATTTAATCGTCGATTGCTCCCTTCCTATAAAGAATAAAGAAACTAATAAATATGGATATCGCGTATTTCGACGAGGTATATGGTATCTTGATTTGGATCCATTTTAACCTCGAAAAAAATTAAAAACCGTGAAAAATTTGGTTCAAAAATGTAAATTTCCAGTTTTTCCCAAATAAATCCATTTCCAGTCATTTTAGGTATAGGTAAATATACTGCAAAAAGAAAGTATTTGAGATTTTAAAGTTTCACGTATAAATCCGTTTCTCGATCCGACTTTTCGTTCTCGAGTTATTAAGTACCAAAAAGGGGTCTGCAAATGGCATTTTTCGATCTAAAAAAATTCAAAAGAATTACTTGCCATTTTCCGATCCTTACCAGTTTTAATATAGTTCTGAAGCTCCGGGTCCTCTACAACCTCCGCAAATTTACATAGATTTAATTCACTTTTGCGACCTGTACACGATTTCAAAGGAAATTGCGGAAATTTCGAATTTGACGTTTAATAGCTCCGAAACCATACATCCTGTATAATTGAATTTTTTACCGAAGCTGGTCACCCTATCCCTCTATTAACCCAAAAAATTCGATTGAGCCCCCTATGACCGTTTTCGAGAAAAAAAATTGAAAAGGTGAAAATGTCAAAACGGACGAAAACAGACATATATTTTCGCCACGAGGGGGGGGGGGTATATAGAACGCCGTTGGCGGTCTATAAAAAGACTTTGTTTGGCTTTAGCGTCACTTTAACAAATTATATTAACCTATGCAGCTATGTCTGTATCAGTACCCGAGAATCTGCACCATATTGCTCCTAGTCCGCTGAGAATTTAAGGCCATTTCCTACACCGACCTTAGCAAAATATCATCTGATTTAATGTCGCCTACGTTGAATATGTTATTAAAAAGGATCTCACCTGCATTCCACAAAAAGTAATGAGCTTTCATAGGCACTAGGGCCTTATTTACTTCAAACTTCATCTTCATGAGTAGATTATCTTCGAAACACTGCAAATTACCTATAACCTAAAACCCACTAGTAGCGGTGGTCTTGTCAACGTGGTTGAAAAACGCAAAATACTTTGAAAAATTCAATTCCTTTGCATATTTTGAAGCGCCGATTTTTTTTAAGTGGTCCCCCTCTATTCCCACGTGACCTACGTCTTACGTTCGCTGATAAAACTTATGACATGGACACGCGTTTTTTTTAGCCTATGGAGTTTGTACTCTCGCCATTCTCGCATGCTCGCGCCAGCCAGTGTTGCCAATTGTTTAGGGCATCCCATCACTACCACGGACCCATGATTCCGCTACATGTTACAAAAAAACCGCTACCACCCGACTTTTCCATAATAGTAAGAGAGTAATACAAAAATTACTTAATTTATAAATTAAAATTGTTTAATTTACAACTAAATAAACTTTGCACACGGGGAAAAACAAATGTTTTTGGTTTAAAATTTATTTATTGAACAAAAACACCAATAATATTAGTTATTTATGCAAATAGTGCGTGAAACGCATCTTTAAAGGAGATCGCAGTTTATTGATCGAGGCGAGAGCCGAGGGATCAATAAACAATCGAGTTTTTTAAAGATGTTTCACGCACGAGTTTCATACAATATTTTGCCTACAACTGTCAAAAAAGTGTTAAAAATACAAAAAGAATAGCATGTTAGAGTACAAGTTTCATAAAGCATCATTTTAGAGCACGGGTCCGTGTTTCTATCGGGACAAATACTCTAATAGCTTTATAAAACATGTACTTTATACTATTTTGCATTTTTTCAATAAGAAAAATGCATATTTAAAAAGAAAATATGACATATTATAAATTTTGAGAATTTGAATGTCAAAATTTTGTGTTGGTAATACTATCAAATTTTATTTACCACAGCAGCCTTGATAAATTAAATTATTTTATTATACATGACATGACATTTTATTATACATCATGTACAACATTACCAAATTTAAAAAAATAAAAAAGCGGTTTCATAAAAGCCTGTTACGATACTAACAATACTGAATATATATATATATATATATATATATATATATATATATATATATATATATATATATATATATATATATATATATATATATACAGGGTGTCTAAAATAGGTGATACCACTATTGCTATCTCCGAAACGGTAAAAGATACGAGGTCTGTTAAATTAGAGAAAATGTACCATTTTTAGTCCCTATTCATATTCCGTTTACAGAGTTGCCAAATTCTCTATAGTTTCTTATCTACAAGGATTTTTTTAAAAATTGTCAAAAATTTAATTCTTAAATATCTCGAAAACTATTACAGTTAGAAAAAAATTGTTTTAACAAAAATCGCACGATTTTTTATCTTCTCTAAAGTAACGTTATTGTTTTGTTTATACCAGTTGTTTTTATTGAGTTACTGATACTAACTTGTTTTTTTCAAATACGGACCTGGACTTTTTGCTCCATTTTTTGTAAGAATACTTTATACCCTTTACAACTGTGTATAACTTGAAAATATTTTCCGACGTTTTGATTAAGAATAGCAAGATCATCAGGATTTTCTAAGAATACGGACCTGGGATCTTCCATATTAGCTTTGTTCGCGGAGACGATCCGGAACTAGTCCGTGACAAGTGCGCGTGCGCTGTGCGATTATTTGCGTTCGCGGAGCAGAAAATCACTGATTTTGACAATAAATTTGGCGTTCGCGGTGATGCGAGAACAAGTTCAGGACACATCCGTAACCAGTCAAAACGATCCGAGGATTTTCGCATGAATTAATTGTCCGCGCAAGTGCAGTGTGAAATTTGTTTGAAAATTGTCATTTAATTTTGGGCGGGCTGTATTTTGCGATAACGAACAGTTAAATTTCATATGCTGTTAGTTGTATAAAGGTAGATATAAATTTGTATATAATAATATGCTCTAGTATATTCAATTATTCTTGTATTTAAAATTACTCATAACAGAACAAATATGTCTTTATGGCAATTTTAATCATTATATAATGTTAAATTAGGTTGTTCAGTCTAAAAATTTAATTCAAAATAATAAAATATATTAAGGTTAAGTGATTCGCAGGTGTTCCGGACAAGCACATTCACCAAAAACGTTCGCGGAGATTTGTCAATTCCTGATCGGTTTCGAATCGCACATGCGCATAAATGTTTGGGATCATTTAACTTGTACAGGTTACGGACTGGTCACGGATCGTCTCCGCGAACAAAGCTGTTAAGGCACAATCCATAACCTATCGCTATGGTTTGTGGATTCTGTGGTTGTGAAATTGCGCATTTACTTGAAAAATGCCAGGTCCGTACTGGTAGAATATCCTGATCATGCTATTCTTCACCAAAATGTCGGAAAACATAATCAAGAGATACACAGATGTAAAGGGTATGAAGAATTATTTCAAAAAATGCAACAAAAAGTGCAGGTCCGTATTTGAAAAAACCAAGTTAGTATCAGTAACTCAATAAAAACAAGTGATATAAAGAAACCAATAACGTTAATTTAGAGAAGGTAAAAAATCGTGTGATTTTTGTTAAAACAATTTTTTTCTAACTATAATAGTTTTCGAGATATTTAAGAATTAAATTTCTGACAATTTTTAAAAAATCCCCTGTAGATAAGAAACTATAGAGAATTTGGCAACTTCGTAAACGAAATATGAGTAGGGACTAAAAATGGCCCATTTTCTCTAATTTAACCGACCTCGTATCTTTTACCGTTTCGGAGATAGCAATAGTGGTATCACCTATTTTAGACACCCTGTATATATATATATATATATATATATATATATATATATATATATATATATATATATATATATATATTATTCTAGCTAACAGCGGATATCTGGAATGGCATCACGGCATAGGGTTGCATTTAAAATTTTTGACCTCAACTCCCTAGCGTCGCCCTTCAAGGGGGTTGAAAATGTTAAATTACATAAAAAAATAGATTTATTACCCAATAAGATACACCTAAAATTTGGTGTCTTTATCTTTGCTAATAGCAAAGATATTTGCCAATAAGACTTTTTGGACACGCTGTATGAAGGCAGTTAATAATTTTTCTGATTGGAAGGATGCATTGAATTGGTTAAAAACTGGTAAAATATATTTTAAAAACAACATATAAGCTTTTGTAGTAGGATTGCATATTGCATAATTCATTGTATATTATTTTGCTACTTTAGGTTCGCGTTCAAAGTCCGCCAATCCAAACAATTTCGTTCGCAATAACCAACGATATTTTTTGCCTCAATATTAAATTCAGTAATAGATTGTTTCAGTAGCGCGTATAAACCTTTTGCTGTTCCGTAGTCGCTGTCTACTTCTTTTAACCCAAGAACTCGAGTTTGAACTTCGTTACCATGGATAAATTTGATCAAAACTCATAGCAACTTTTAATTATTCACATAACTAGCTTCGTCTAATAGTACCGAAATCTTTTTGTCTTTAATTTGTTGTTTTAACTGATTCGTTATGACGTCAGCGAATACATACATACAACTAGCTTTTCCGGACATCCTAGAAGACATTTTTCAGACCCTTCAACCTCCATTTTATCTTCCTTGCTTGTGATGCGGGGTTGGTTCAGTTTCTGAAGTTCGGTGAAACGGAAGATGTTTTTTCATTGCTTGTTTTGCTTGTTTTTTTCGCTGTTTAACTATTTTGGCTTCATCGCTATCGCTGATATCGTTAGCATCCTTAAACCACACAAAAATTAACATTCTTTAAAAACTCGTTATATTATTGTGTAACTTACCTGAGACATGATAAACAAACAATAAACGACACTATTTGTTTTTAACTTTTTACGCGAAGACTTGCTATGGTGGACGAGAACGATCGAACGTAAAATAAAGCGCAAATATCATGTTGATCTCTTTTATAACCTCCGGTGAAAAAATTTCTCAGGGAAAATACATATTTTCAAACAATGCATTCACATAAATCCTCGACACTCCCGACAGTAAATCCCCGGCCATTAATCTCCGGACATCGTCACTCTCGTCCAATTAACTCTCGTCGGTGAATCACCGCAACCATATCGGTAAACTTGCCCGTTTTGTCATAGTAAGTTCAATTATTAGACGCTAGACGGCTGAGTGGACTAATTTCAAATTTCTGATAAAAATAGCAAAATGTGTTTAGCAAAGGGAACAAGTTTCATCTTATGATAAAAACAGAAACTGGCGACTCAAATTAAAAACGTGTCGTCTTCTTCAGGCGATATGCTAACTACCATAACGGGGAATGTTTTCGTTTCGTAGTTGTCTTCATTATCGTGTTGTATTTGGCATCTTTGTCGATTTTGTCGTCAAGTGAGCTCTTCTTCCCCGTTAAAAATCAGCTGATTGCAGCTGGCTACCTTAATTTGAGTCGCCAATCCCGAAATATAATTGAATTTCCTGTACGTAATTAATACAAAATCAAAAGACTTGATAAAACTCAGCGTTATTTGCGACAATCACAGATGACATTAAAGTTGGCCGCGGTCTCAAATTTGCATCGGTAATTCAGCTTTACGATTTCGCCGCAAGTAGCGCATGTGTTCCCAGTGATGTTTCAAATGCATGGATTCTTATGGGCGCGATAACTATTTTTATTTAAATAAATTTATTTTCTTTTCTTACAGGAACAAATAACGACTTTTATATGAAATTAAATCTACTTTGTCACACTTATTGGAACACCCGGCCTGTATGTAGTTCCAACGACGCTTGATTTTTAAAATACAGGTTATTAAACATTCTAGCCACAAAAAACTTTTTTTTCAATAAGTAAACAGCTGTACAACTCTATTAATATTATATATTTTTTTATTATTCCGATATAGAATCTTATATGGAATTTTATGTACAACAATGTTGATAAAATTAAAATAGTGATTTTACCTGGATTTAATTCAGAAATTAGTAATATTCACCTGAATATTAGTGTCTTAATACAATATTTACAAAAAAGAAACGAATTAAACTATTTTTAATTAAATATATATTTTTTTAGGTTATGCGCTGTGTTCAAAATACACGCCCGTGATGTAGTGAAAGAAATATCCATAAAATAGACAGCATAATATTACTATCTTCATGAGCTTGTTAGCCCTTAATTACAGCTTATAAGTAAATTAACTTAGCTTTTGGAGCTACGAAAAGGCTTTGGATGTTTTCACCGCGTTCTTTCTCGAGCTTTCTTATCGGAAGAACACCCTGTTTTACACCCCGGCACAAAGCAAACTATACTTTTATATAATTTACCATTACTCATTGTCAATAGTGTTAAGAAAAAATTAATAATAAACTGTTTTCGACAAATTAACGAGAAAAGCACCACACTTTCTATGAAAAATTAGACTCACTAACGAACAGATCGCCTCTCTCGACAACCTAGCGAACTAACCAAAAACTGGGATATCAAATCAAATCAAATATACTTTATTATTAAAAGAATACATTATTCTTGTCAACAAAGTGTAGCTTAGAGATAATTATTACTAATTTACATAAAATATTTTATCTTATATACTAGGTGTATAAACACAAACAATATAGAACCACAGAAATTTAAAATGCAGCCATTGCCGATCGGTCGTCTCCCTTCAAGTGCTCCTTAGTTTGGCCACCCATATTGCTAGACAGTCTGCTTAATCGTGATTTAAAAAGTCGATAAAATAACTAAAATTTTGCAAAACCTCAATAATATGTACAGCGATTTTATAAAAATCCTTTAATAAATATAGAGTATGATCAGTCACTGCCACTTTTGGTCCAATATTATGTTTGGCAGACACAAATTTCGCTATTTTTTTGCCACCGCTACAAGGGCAGAAAATCCGCTACCGCAGCGGAATTGCGCTACGGCTGGCAACACTGGGCTCGCTCCCGCCTTCGTGACGTCGAAAAGCGCGGCGTAGCTGTCAGCGAATCGCAGCTGTTGGGTTTGGTGGGGGTAACTCTTGGAAACATAACCTAACACTTCCTCGATTCGCATAATATGTCAGCTGATTCTGAAATGCAAATTCGAAACCTTAAAGAGCGCAAATTTGCAATGTAACGAACCGATAAGATAAGAGCACAATATTATTTGCCCATGTCCTTGACCTATTACGTTATATTGTAAGATATCATTAACTAAGATGTAGTTGGTATCTAATTATTACAAAAACATAAAATTGATTTAATCTGCGTAGTTATATCAACAAAGATGACCGTATCCAACAAAAACGTGCTCGTCGTCGGGATAAGTGGAGTGACATGCAGCGGAAAAACCACTATTGCTATGGAACTGAACAAAATCCTTCCAGACGCCACGATTTTTTGCCAAGACGATTATTTCCACGCCGTGGAAGACTCCAGGCACGTCTGGATACCCGAGCTCAACCACATTAACTTTGACATACTCAGCTCCCTGGATATGGAGCGTATGACCCAGGACATCACCAAGCAAATCGAGAAGGAATCCAGCAAGATCAAAGCCGCAAAAGATCCAGCAAATGAGAACCTTATTCTGTGTTTTGCAAGCAGAAAATTCGAGAATCTACACATAATTAAGGAGTCCCAATGTCATATAGTGATCGTTGAAGGTTTCTGCATCTTAAATCACAAACCTCTGGCTGATTTGTGCGATTTAAAGTACTATTTTACCTTAGACTATGAGGAGTGCTTTAAAAGACGCATGAAGAGGGTGTATGAGCCCCCAGATTGCCCTGGGTACTTTGAGAAGTGCGCTTGGCCAGAACATTTGCAACAAATTGCAGAAGTACGACGAGAAGTAAAGGGCGTGGTCTATTTCAATGGAAATAGCACTAACCATGCTGAAAAAATACTAAGTGATATTGTGAAAGCCTTAAGATAGATACCTATTATAGTTCAAAGTATTTTAGTATAAGTTTTTATGAAGGTGTATTTTTTCCAATTGTATATAAATAATTTTTATGTCTTAAAGTAGTATAATGCGGAGTTCTATGAAGAAATCATGATATTGTTAAGTGAATACAATAGCTAAGTATGCCAGAAGAGGCTTTTTATTTATATTCCATAGCTTTACTGCCTCAACAGTTCTGGTTTTAAAAATTTTTTAATTTTAAAAAATATTTTTTATATTTTGGCTCCCCCTTATAATAATTCTAATATAGCATGGGTTAGGGCCAGTTTTTTTTTCAGGCATCTGCTGAATATTACTAAGACGCTTTTTTGGAGCCACTGTGTACAGTAACGAGAATGTACTTAAAGAAATAAAATATTTTTTGGCGCACCGAGTTTTTAAATATCTACACCTAGTTTGGCCCTATCCAAAGTCCTGTGAATCACAGCCACAGATCCTGCTTTTCATTGTGATTTTGCAATTTTTTCCTCACTTGTGAGTTTTGAGCAACGCCAGGAGTGAGGAAAGCATTTTCCAAGAATCAGGGCTGTTAACTGATACAAAATTTCGATGTTCTTTATTGCTTTTTCCCGCTAGACATACTACATACATATTTATGTGCGAGAAAGGGAATGATAATTACGACAAAGCGCCAAGTCTGGCAACACCGGGCGCATAAAAAGTATCTTTCTCAGGAAAAATAATCTGCAGGGGCACATTCAGAATCGACGCCGGGTGTTCCCGGGTAGACTTGTCAATGACGTCACGGCCATAAGAAACAACGGCTGGCCTCACGGTCAGCTGTTTACCCGGGAACACCCGGCGTCGATTCTGAATGTGCCCCAGTATTGCCTTACCATTTCTTTCTTGCAGTATGTTTCTAAAATGATGTACAGGGATTACAATAAATAAAACAACTAGTTTGTTAATAATAAAAGTGTATTTTTCTTTGACATATTTAAACAGACCTCATTTCATGGGCTCATCATATTTTTACGTAAAACCAGTTGGATACAGCCTTGGATTATTTAGAGAAAAACAGATAAAACTGTTCGTTTATAACATCTAGGAAAATTACGCGACTACGAGAAAGAAAGTAATTTGGGTGGGAATGACAAGTGTTCCTGTCACCGTTCCCCCATCTTGTACATCGTCATGCGGCGTTGGCAAATGTCAATATTTGCGATTAAATGGAAACGCGCCGAGTAAATTATGTCCTCTTTGGCAATGCTGCAAGTATCCGTCACTACTGTGAGGTTATGTTGGCGACAAAACAGATGTAAATGTTCTTCCACTATATAATCTAAGGATTCTTCTCAAAAAAATCATATTTACAACGTTCAAAAAAACCATGAAAAAAATTAACATTTTTAAATCACAATAAACCTAAAAGTACAGGGTAATCGAAAAATCAGGGCTCTTTCTTTACGGTACGAAAATGACATTTTGTAATACGGGGGGTGTCGAAATTTACATGGCATAGGTGCTTTTCGTGGGCTGCTCTTCGTCTTGGAGACCGGCGGATTTTTTTACATACTGAGGATTTACCTGCAAGAAAACGGTGCATTTGAACTACTACGATGAAAAAACGTTTACAACATATGTTTATCAAGTAAATCATTTTTTTGGGCGAGTTTTTAAGGGGCCCCTGTAAATACAGACCTGTATTTCCTCGTCCATTGCTAAGATTCTATTGTTGAATTCCATGCAAAGCCCCAGTTCTTCCTCTAGCGTTTTTAACACTTGGGGGCCGCTATATTTGTCTGGCTCGTCCCGGAACACTACCATTCCATCTTTCTGGTTAATGGTGGCGTAGATCTGGCCATTTTCGATCTAAAAATTCGTTTGAAAAAATTTTTAGACCATTTCTTGCATCTTTTTATTCGTTTTTATCGACCGACTTTGAGCGTCCGAAAAATTTTGTTTGGGAAAAATATTTTAATGAATTTGGGATATGTTATAGTCTTTCTTTCTCTGTCGAATGGCGAAAACCGCGTTCCTCTAAGCCTTTTCGTTATTTTTTGAGAAATTTTTATTCCGGGCTCTACAAGTGAAGGTAGTAAAAAAATTTTGAACGACTTTGTCATACGGAAAAGAAATCTAAACGTGCCGAAATAATACTGAAAAAGCCCATATCCAAGGGAAATTTTATGTAGATTTCGATTTTCGAAGAGTTAAGGCGATGAGAATGGCGGCTTTCCCCGAAAATTCGTTTTTCCGGACTCATGTCCGACGGACCGACCCCCAAAAAATCTTTGAACGCCCGAAAAAAAAAATTGTAGAGTTTTTTTTATGAATTCCGGATATGTTATAGAGTGTTTCTTTCTCTGTCGAATGGCGAAAACCGCATTGTTCTAAACCTTTTCGTTGTTTTTTGAAAAATGTTCATTCCGGACTTTGCAAGTGAAGGTGGCAAAAAATTTTTTTAACGACGAAAAATTAAACGTGCTGAAATAATTCTGAAAACGCCCATATCCAAGGGAAATTTTATGTAGATTTCGATTTTCGCAGAGTTAAGGTGGTAAGAATCGCGGTTTTCCCGGAAAATTCGTTTTTCCGGGACCATGTCCGACTGACCGAAAAATCTTTGAACGCCCCAAAATTTATTTCGCGTGAAGCAAGTTTAAAGAATTTCGATTATGTGCTTCCTCAGAGGTCGAAGAATAAGTGCAAATATAAATTTTTTACAAAACTAACCATTTTAAGAAAGAAAAGTCAGTTTAATGTAAAGACAAATGTTAAGTAAAATTCTACATATAAAATCAATAAATATTGTAACTTTTCGTGTATTTACCATGTCTATGATATGTTTTTCAGCATCGTTAGGCCCAGGCAGCCCTACTCTACTAGCAACATCTGTCAGACTTAGGGTTAGAAAAGTCTTTGTAAGCCTTTGGATGTTTTTCTTGTATAAAACTGAAGATACCTGCTTTACTAGGCCCATATTGTGGTCCCTAGTAAATACCTAGTTCAAATAAGAGAAAAAGTTGCACTAGTAGGTAAGAAAACAGTAATTTTACAGCTCTTACCTCAGAGTTTTTATTAGTTATGTTGGTAAGTTCTGTTGAGTTATTGCTAATGAAAGCATTGGCCAAATCATTGTATGGCTGTGATAGAGGCTTTATAAACCTTGTAACTACTTTTGATGAATATTTTGGAATAGGCTGAACCTAAAAAAATGCAGACAAATACACGTTTATATTTTTAATACCACCACTACTAATTATTAATAGCACCACTTACTTTTCCATGCAGGAGCAGGGACACTAAAATAAACTTTTTATAAGCTTCCAACATAATGTGGGAAACTGCATGGGCAGGTGTCGTAAGGGCAACTTCAAAAAAATATAACGCCCTGTCTAAGTTCCGCAAGGCTAAATATATCTTGCCCCCATAGTAGTAGTATAAAAGGAAGTATTTCGCATCAAACTGGGGACTAGTAGGATTAGTATGAGTTATCTAAAAGATATTTTTTAAAATACATTGTCCCTAGTGGGAAAAACCAAGCTTAAAGGTGAGCTATCGCTGCAAATGCACTTACTTCTTGACAAATACTAACAATATCGACGTCTAAAACTTGTAAGGCAGGCTTAAAACACTTCGCCAACAGGCAAAGTTGACACAGATCTGCGTGTACAGACGTAAGTTGATTTAAATATTTCAGTCTGATAATGGCATGCTTTAAAAGACTTATGCCTTTCATTGGTTGCTTCTGTTCTACTAGATAGTTCGTAAAAAGGTGGCAAAATTCTGCAACTAAATTTTAAAATGCACTCGCATAAATTCCTATAAGTGACAGAAATACTTACACAAATCTGGAGCGCTTCGAATTTGTTCAATACTACAATTTAAAATAAACTCTTGAGCTTGCATAAATCGATTATCGGGCAATGTTAAATTGGGGCTACTAAATTTAGCTATTAAAACCGCTAAAACACCCAAAGAGTGCTGTTGAACGTCTAAGGTTTCTAGTACATTGTCTAAATGTTGAACGTTCTTCAGTAGGCCATCACTTGATTTAGTAATAGTGTCGTAGAGCTCCCTAAAGTTCCCTAAAATAAGCAGATCAAGTGAATGAAAATGTTTACCATTGATATCCCAGCTTAACCTCAAAATTTCCTTTTTAATGCGGACTTGTACGACTTACCGTGAGTAGAAAGACTTCTTACTGAATTTACGAACTGCTCTAAAGCAGAAGCCATCTCATTAGGCTAAAAAGGCTTTAATTAACCAATAAATTCAATTAAAATTTAAAAAATACCACTCACTCCCTGAAAGTTTGTTTTCTTTCTATAACCTTGCCAAAATGTCAGATTTGACACTTCTTCTTTTTAAATGTTATGGCAAAGGGCAGCTATTCCATAGTTGAATATTCTAATTGGTCGGTAAACGGCTAACTTCACATGAAAATATTAGTCCTAACCTCACTTTTCGCACATGTCAAAAAAACAACTTGGGATTTTGGGGTAAATCATTAAAATGAAGTATAAGAAGTCCACGCTGAAAAAGAAACCATATAGTAAAAGTAGTGTAGATGATAATGAGGATTTGGATGACGACTATGCAGAAAAACCGAAATGGTACCAGGAAAACGTGGACGAGCCAAAGAACTTTAATTCTGTAACCGAACAGGTTTTGATCGAATTAAAAGATGAAGCTAAGAAGTGCCACGATGCTGAAGTAGCCAATTATAACATCAGTAAGTTATTGATTTTATTATAAGCTAGGCTTTAAAGTGGTAAAGTATTTTCTTGAATAGATAAAGTAGTTTTTAAGACAATTTTCTTGGGTACAAAAACCTTGTGTCTTCCGGTAGAAAATTCAAAAACAAATTCAAATTATCAATGGATGAAAACTGTAATGAACAGTGGAACTGTATCGGATCGAATTGCAGCTCACACTGTTGCTATTCAAGACAGCCCAGTGTGTAATTTAGAGACCATAAGAAATATGGTTAATATGGTTAAGGTTGGCAAGAAAAAGGAATGTTTTACCGTAATGGGTAAGCCCAAACATCGTATTCTATATTAATTTTTAATATTTTTATTATAAAAGTGAAGATTTGACTTTAATCTGGGGCTCTGCCTCCTATTCCAGAAACTTTAACAGAGCTATTCCTCTCAGATCTTCTAAAACCCACCGAAAAACTGAAACCATTTCATTTAAAACCTCTTTCTGCCCTTAATGATTTGTCTTCTGGCAATGCAATAAAAAGGCGAAAGATTTTAAGTTTTTGGTACTTTGAGGATGAACTTAAGGAAGTGTATACCTCTTTTGTGCTTGCTTTAAACAAGGCAGCCCAGGATACTGTCGAGAGTAACAAGGAGAAAGCTATAACTGCTATGTTTAAACTTTTGTGTGGGAATTCTGAGCAGGAAAAGGTAGGAATTATTTTTTATCACTTTTTGTTCTATAAGGTTTTTATTTCAATATATTTTAAGCTGTATAAATCGGTCTGTAACATGTTTCAGAGGTATAACCTAAGTTTTAAAGTTTTTTTATATTATAACCTGTACAGGTAAGGTGTAAGGTAAGTCCCTGTCACTGCGCTGACTGGTGTTGTTTAACAAAAATGTCAGAAGCACAAGAGCCAAATTTCAGTGACTCAGAGTATCATGTTCCACAGAGCAAGACGAAAAGGGTCTTGATTTCGTACGGCTCTGCGCCTAAAGCGCCTTTAAATGCGTTGCTAGAATCGAATCGTCTTCACAATCAGCCAAGAAGGAGAAAAACCGGCGAGCGAAAAATTATAGTTATTGAAAAATTGAAGCAGTCAGCATCGTTTGACTCCACTGACAACATGTACGGGAGTCAGAGTAACGAGGGTAAAATGTTAGTGCAGGGTAAATTGAGTCCGGGCTGTAGGAAAGAAATATTTATAGCAAAGAAGAAGAAACAGTCTAATGACGACGAGGAGAGAAAGTTTACTGATTTCGTGTGCTTTTCCAATGATTGTTTTTAGTATTTTTCAAGTTTATAATTATTTAACAACCCTTCAGAAATCAATAAACGCAGTATTAACAACATTAATGTGTAGTGTTTATGTATTTTATCTCTTTTTTTAAGACTCTTACACAGATTTGCTTTTCAGAATCTTCTCACTTACATAATCAACAAATTAGGAGACCCTTCTCAAAAGGTGGCCTCAAAGGCAATCTATTGCCTGACACAGCTCCTATTTAAGCATTCTAACATGCAAGAAGTGGTCCTAAAAGAGGTGGAAAAATTTCTTTTCCGCGCGAACGTCAGTACTAGAGCCCAGTATTACAGTTTGTGCTTTCTGAGCCAGTTTTACTTGAGCCATGAGGCGCCGGACGTCGCTAAGAAACTGATCGGAGTATATTTGGCCTTTTTTAAAGCGTGTGTGAAAAAGGTAAGCAATAAGTGTACCTGGAATTCTTGAAAATGTATTTTTCTCTTATTTTTAAACCATTTCACTTATAGGGTGATGTGGACAGTAGAATGATGTCCGCCCTTCTTATGGGTATAAACAGGGCTTATCCATACTCAAAAATCGAGTTTGAGGAGATGTCGGATCACGTGAATACTCTGTATAGGCTTGTACATTTGGCTAGCTTTAATATCAGCCTCCAAGTGCTTATGTTGCTGTATCATGTGACTGGGGAAAAAATGGCTGATAGGTAAACTTTTTTCTGGGTATTTTATTGTGTAAACTGGAATTTTTACTTGTAGGCCAAGCAATAGAGCGATTTGTCGTGACATTAATTCTATCAGAAAACCGTCTGTGCCATCATCTAAAAGACGATCCGTAGATGATTGCTGTTATATTTCCAACTCTGAAGTTTTTTCCTTTAATTTGTTATAAACATTTTTAAGCAAAAAAACGCGATTTTTTTAGTTTTTTGCTTATAAAATGGAAAGTAATGAAGCAGTCTTAATGGTGTAAATGGACGATTTGTAGAGAATAAAAATACGAACAAAATGAGAGGTAGAACGTCCCGATAGGATAAATAGCAACGGAGAAAATCAGGAAAAACCGTAAAATTAAGATTTTTTAAAAAAATTCATAAATCGGCCATTTTTAAACGTAGAGGGCTCAAACTTTGGGAAAAAGTAGTAATTTATAGCTACTTTATGTGTGCAAAACCCCGACGCTGTCCGATGATTAGTTTTGCCATAATCGTCATTTTAATTTTTCAATACACTATTTTGCAATAGGTCTGGATGCTCTATGGATCGTCCGATTTTAATTATTGGAACGGATTTGAAAAGTACAAGTTTAATTGAACAAAATGTATATTTTAATTTTTCCATAAAATGCTACGAAACCGGTTGAACATGCACGTAAAGATGCGTGAAAATGGCGGAGCGTGCGAATATTGGTTCCCCTTCGGTCCGCTGTCCTCCCGCACGTATATTAAGCTAGCTCACCATGGTCACGTCGTGCATTTCTAACCTAATGGATATTTAGTTGCTAATTAGTTACGCTAATCCCGATTTAGTTGCTATTCATCCCTCCAAGATACACGCGGTGAGCTAACTTAAATATTAATCTAGCAGACCAATTACTATAACTCGGGTTCTGATCAACTTATCGACTTTGTTCAGCCGCCATAATTAGTTGCTGGAAGATAGCGTAGTTTATTTTACCCCCCGTCAACCCCTAACTCCAGGATCAGCACCCCTAAAGGCATGAATTTCAATATGGCTCTGTAGGTAATTATAAATGGTTCTATATTTAGTTGCTGACGTTTATGCTTTTTATTTTTTTTTCCCTCCCCATTATACCCGATAACTACGGTGGTGCTAGAATAATTGTTTGTCTATTCAACCCTTCCGCGCAACTTTTGATCAATGAGAGATATCGACTTCGTTCAACCGCCATATTTAGTTGCTAATTATAATTTATAATTACCTACAGAGCCATATTGAAATTCATGCCTTTAGGGGTGCCGATCCTGGAGTTAGGGGTTGACGGGGGGTAAAATAAACTACGCTATCTTCCAGCAACTAATTAGCAACTAAATATGGCGGTTGAACGAAGTCGATATCTCTCATTGATCAAAAGTTGCGCGGAAGGGTTGAATAGACAAACAATTATTCTAGCACCACCGTAGTTATCGGGTATAATGGGGAGGGAAAAAAAATAAAAAGCATAAAACGTCAGCAACTAATTAGCAACTAAATATAGAACCATTTATAATTACCTACAGAGCCATATTGAAATTCATGCCTTTAGGGGTGCCGATCCTGGAGTTAGGGGTTGACGGGGGTAAAATAAACTACACTATCTTCCAGCAACTAATTGGCAACTAAATATGGCGGCTGAACAAAGTCGATAAGTTGATCAGAACCCGAGTTATAGTAATTGGTCTGCTAGATTAATATTTAAGTTAGCTCACCGCGTTTATCTTGGAGGGATGAATAGCAACTAAATCGGGATTAGCGTAACTAATTAGCAACTAAATATCCATTAGGTTAGAAATGCGCGACGTGACCATGGTGAGCTAGCTTAATATACGTGCGGGAGGACAGCGGACCGAAGGGGAACCAATATTCGCACGCTCCGCCATTTTCACGCATCTTTACGTGCATTTTCAACCGGTTTCGTAGCATTTTATGGAAAAATTAAAATATACATTTTGTTCAATTAAACTTGTACTTTTCAAATCCGTTCCAATAATTAAAATCGGACGATCCATAGAGCATCCACACCTATTGCAAAATAGTGTATTGAAAAATTAAAATGACGATTATGGCAAAACTAATCATCGGACAGCGTCGGGGTTTTGCACACATAAAGTAGCTATAAATTTCTACTTTTTCCCAAAGTTTGAGCCCTCTACGTTTACAAATTGCCGATTTATGAATTTAAAAAAAAACTGTTAGTTTACCGGATTTTCTCCGTTGCTACTTATCCTATCGGGACATTCGACCTCTCATTTTGTTCGCATTTTTATTCTCTACAAATCGTCCATTTACACTATTAAGATTGCTTCATTACTTTTCATTTTATAAGCAAAAAAACTAAAAAAATTGCGTTTTTTTGCTTAAAAATGTTTATAACAAATTAAAGGAAAAAATTTCAGAGTTGCAAATATAACAGGAATCATCTGCGGATCGTCTTTCAGATCATGGCACAGGCGGTTTTCTGATAGGATTAATGTTAAAAAATCGCTAATATTTTGCTCGGTTGCTTGGCCTATTGGTTGTTATGCGATTGAAAATTTAGGTACAAAATTTAAATTTTTACGACTCTCTTTTCCCGCGAATATGGCTTTATCTGATAGAAAATTTTCTGGAGATTTCTAAAATATGTAACTTATTAAGGTTTAACTAAAAATTGTGCCCAGCAATGCATTAAAAGGAAACTAAGGTAAAAAATTTAAATTTTTTATGACTTCAAGATTTTATGCAGCCTTGTACCGGAAACTTGTAGACCCCAAATTATTAACGACTACCCATCAAGCAATGCTTCTTTCTTTGGTGTATAAGGCACTGCTGAAAGACACCCAAATCCATAGAATAAAAATGTTTGTTAAAAGGTTGCTGCAGGTATGTAATAAAACAAATAAAAACGAAAGCTACCACGTTGAAAAATTACTTATTTTTAAGATTTCCTTATTTGTTCAACCGACTTTTTCCTGTGGAATCCTCTATTTAATATCCCAACTTATCAGCAAAAAACCCGAGTTGCAAGCACTTACTTTAAAAGAGATAAACCTTCCCAATTTGGACAATTTCGACGGCGGAGACGAAGAATATTACGACATAAAGGAAGAAAAGGATGAAATTAAAATAGCGGATGAAGAACCTATAGAAGTAAAAGAAGAAATAGGTGATGTGGCTTCAGGTGATAAGAGTCGGAAGAAAGAAGAGCTAGAGAACGGTGCCCACGAACCTCTTGAAACCATAGAAATCAAAGAAGAACCCGCGGATGAAGAGAAGCCCGATCCAGATCTTCTGGAAGTTTCTTTTAAAGGCTCTGGCTGGGTTCATGTGGCGCCAAGTGGCACTGGAAAGAAGCAATACAAACCCATAATCAAGTACAACCCTCTAGCCAGGAATCCCCTCTATGGAGGAGGTGATTTCCTGGCTTATACCGAGCTGGTATTTTTGAGGAACCATTTCCATCCCACTGTTGCCCTATGGGCGCAACATGTGTTAAAGGGAGAGAAAATTAACTATACCGGGGATCCATTGAAGGACTTCACGTTAATAAGGTTTTTGGAGAGGTTGGTGTTCTATTACAAGCCAAGGATCAGTTTAGCACCAACTGCTTTTAATCTTCTTGTAGGTTTGTCTTCAAAAATCCGAAGAATATGGAAGAGAGAACTGGCGCGCACCCTACTTTCGGGAAAAGGAAGCTTTATAAACCCAAGGGGGTGAAAATGTTGCCAGTGAATTCGAGGAGTTACTTGAATGAGAGCGAGAGTAATATTCCCGTGGAAGAATTGTTTCTTTACTCGTGAGTATGAAGAAAACAGTTAATTATGACATGTATTTTTTACATCCTAAACTTGGTTTGTAGCTATCTTCAAAAGAAGTATCAAAATAAGCCTTTGGAAGATGCAGAAGACGACAGCGATCTGGAATCTGTAAAAAGTGAAGAATTTGAAGATATGCTTGATAAAATGGCAGGATTTAGGGTATTTGCATTGAAGAAAAAAGTTTTGGGGCAATTAAACTTTTTTATTGATTTTCAGGATGAAAATAGCGATGAGGAAGATATCGACTTTATGGGCGAAATTGGAGATAATTTGAAGAAAAAGCCAGAAAAGGGGAAGAAAAAGAAGAATAATGAGGAAGAAGGCAGTGAGGAAGAAGCCTTGAGTGATGAGGAAGAAGAAGATGGACTTGATGATGAAGAGGAAGACTTCGGCGATGAAGGGTTGGGAAGCGACGATGAGGCTTTGGAAGGTGGTCTGGAAGCAACTGAAGAAGATTTAGGTGCAGATCTGTTAATAACAATTCAAAAAATGATATTAATAATGAATTCCCCCTCTTTTGCAGATCTAATCAATGACATCAGCGATGATGATGATGAAGAGTTGGAGTTCCTATCGGACTCCGAAGATGAACAACCGCCCAGGAAGAAATCGAAGAAAAAGGGCGCGAAGGACGATATGTCTTCGGTGTTTGCTTCAGCAGAAGAGTTCGCCTCTTTGCTTGATGATGAGGGTAGTTCAACACACAAGCCTGGTAGTTCAAATGCCATGCAGAATAAAGATAAAGCTAGTAAGTATTGTAGTGGTTCCACAGTTTGATTTATATATATATATATATATATATATATATATATATATATATATATATATATATATATATATATATATAAGCTATTGGTACATACAAGTATATTTTTACTTAGTATGTTAAGCTTGTTTGTTTATTATAAAATGTATATTGAATAAATTGAAATTGAAATTAATTCCAATTTTCTATAAAAAATGTTTAATAAAAAAAAATCTCTTGTAAAAATTAATTTTTTCAGGTCAAAAGCAACTGGCTTGGGAAGAAAAAAGGAACACGTGGATTAAGGGTTTTAACAAGGCCGTTAAAGGAAATAAGGGCGGAAAATTCCCTAAGAGGCCAAATACCAGTAAATTTCAAAGCAACAAAAATAGGAAATAATTTTGAAAATTTTTTGTTAATTTTAATATGTAAATATTTTGTGTAAATTTGATATCAATAAAACTGTTTTAAAACTGTAAAACTCTTTTTAAACCTCTACATCGCGTTGTCCTCCTAATTCCTTAAAATTATTTAATTGTTTGATGTACAATCATGGCCAAAATAAAGTTTAATTTCCCAAAACAAAAAAAAAGTATAGTCTGACATATGGTAAGTTGTATGCGACGAAAGGGTGAGGAAACGATAAAAAATCAGGTGGGCGGAGCTTACATACAAATCACTACTCAGTAAGCAGCTAGATACGCCATTATTATTGTAGATGCCAGCCTATTAACCGGAACAACGTTGCCTATTTTCCAAAGATTCGCATTATTTTAATCTTGACGAAGTTTCCGGCTGGCGACTTCCGATGTTAAAATAGAATATTAGGGTACCCAAAAAAAAAAAAAATTTTTTTTTTGGGCCACAACTGTATCAGGTAAGTAATGATTTAAAAAAACAACCTCGGTATCAAGTATAAAATATCTTTATTTATTTGGAACATTAAAAATATACTAAGCTGTATTTTTACTACACTGTTAGTCACAAGAACCGTCTAACCACCCGTCTCTCCATCTTTCGTTCACCTTAGAACAGTCAAACACTTCTTTGCCTAGCTTGACATTAACCTTATTATGCATCCGGCACAGCCATTGACTAAATTCTTCTTGGGATGCTACTTTGGGAGGATCTATTTTTAATCTAAAAAAAAAGGTTGGTGCTAAGCATGGGCCCCAGGGCGGTGTTTAAATAGGGGAGCACGATTATTTATATATTTACTTATTTAGTTCCTAAGCAAATTTTCTGGAGATTCCGAAAATGTATAACTTATTAAGGTTTCATTTAAGATTATGCCTAAAAATCCATAATACTGAGTTAGGGTACAAAGTTTAAAGTTTACTTCAGACTTATTTTTGTGATACACTGTGACTCAGTACTTACTCTTCTCTAAAATCTTGTGCACAATGCGAACATGGGTAAAATTTTGAAAATATATTGAAGAATGTTTTCATATCGGTCTGTTGTGATTGTGTGGGGGTTTCGGGATACTTGGCTGCCATGGTATGCAGCAAGCCCCAAGTTTTGTTACCCAGTTCATCCTTATCTAGGGGGCAATCGTCTCTTCTTGGTGGTAAGTCATCTCCACCCTGTTTAACAACATTATGCAATATTATACAAAAATGGGAAATGTTGCTTTTACTTATATTTCATTATTTATGAAATAGATAGAATTGAAAAGAAAAACTTACGCTTCCACCGGAACTTCCTCCAGAAACGCTACTTCCAGTAATGTTACCATTTTCATCTGTATTTTTTTTCTTTGTGGATTTTATGTAATCTGAAAAACTAGAGCATTGACGACATTGTTCGTTATCTAAAGGCGATGGACGTCGGTTCATATCATTTAACTATGCATATTATGCTCGATTTTGCTGAAATTTGTGAATTATGTTCATAACAGTGAAAATGTGATGAATAACTTAACTTTTTGATTTTGACGTATTTTGACGTTGAAAGTTTTCTTTCATTCTTCCTACTGTATTGGCCCTCATCCAAGGGACAGGTTGGCCAGCTCTCCACCCAGTCCGGCACTTAACCAGAGCCCTAGCTACCCTGAGGGATGGCTTTTGTGGTCCTGTGCCTGGGCCTAAATTAAGAAGAATTATAGTCAATGTCAACCAGAGAATAACCGAACGAGAAGCCACACTCACGTTCCCGCCAAAAAAATCGATGGGGGAAATACCTAATTACTGTCAAAGGTTCGACCGGTTAGTCTGGTCAAACTTAACAAACCCTAATCTATGGGTCAAACCATTGATTTCTAATAGGTCAAACCCTTTATGTTCCCTGAGTCTGGTAGTCGATGACTAGCTTGTGTTGACAGTACTGTTGCCTGTGTTATTAAAGTTTTTAAGTGTTTATTTTGCTATCTTGCGTCGTGCAAAAATATTACTAGAAATTGTTGTGCCTTTCGCGGATGCAGTACTGAAGAAGGACAAGAAATAAGCATGTTTACGTTCCCCAAGGATCTTGAACGGTAAGTACATACCTTTTCAATATAAGTAATGTTTACGCATTTTAAAATGTTTAACTTCTTATTTTTTTTTTTCTTAAAATATATAAAAGCAGTACTTACAGTAATTGTTTACTATAGGCTCTGATCCAAGTTTGTACTTTTCTTATTAAATGAGTTTATTTTAGACCTCGGACAAAACGAAATAACAAAGGATTCGACGGTTTTGTCGCTTCTCGTTATTCAGTTCTTCTTTGCTGTGAACTGTCACAATATAACCTCACTTTATTAATAGAAAAACATTGGTTTATTTACTAGGTAGTTTTTTTTTATAAATTTTAATATTTTAATAAGAAAATGCCCAGAGATAGATCACGTTCTAGAGATCGTGACAAGAAGCATTCCTCACGTTCCAAACATCGCTATAGAAGTAAATCCAGGTCTCCAAGCGTAGAACGCAAGAAATCGTCCAAAGACAAAACCAGAGAAAGGTCAAACAGCGATAAGAAAGAAAGGGGTGACTCTAGGCCTCGGAAAACTAAACAGTATGATTCAGATAGTGATTCTTCATCGAGTAGTAGCTCAAATTCATCGGTGAAACTTTTGACGAAGTTAGAAAAGGAGAGACTAAGAATAATAGAAGAGAAAAAGAAGCAAAAAGAACTACTCAAAGCTACGGAAACAGCTGAAGAAAAAAGGTTAAGAAGACTACAGAAAAAGGAAGAGAAGGAACGTAAACGGAAAGAGCGTATGGGATGGGATAATGAATATCTCCACTACACAAACAGTGACAACCCATTTGGAGATGGAAACTTACTTTCCACCTTTGTTTGGACCCAAAAGCTAGCTAAAGAGGGTCTAACAGATGTTAGTCGTGAAGAACTTGAAGTTCGCAATAGATTTAAACAGGAAGAAAATAAAAGGGAACTGGAAAAGGTGAAGAAAAGGCGACAAGAAAGGGAGTTGGACAGGCAGAGAAGGGAAGACGAGAATCAGCTGCTGCAGAGGAGTAAGGAAGCTGCACAGTTCGAGGAGTGGGAGAGGCAAGAGGATCAGTTTCATTTGGAACAAGCTAGATTGAGAAGTCACATCAGAATACAGGATGGTAGAGCAAAACCAATTGATCTTTTAGCCAAGTATATAAGTGCAGAGGAAGAAGTAGATGCTGTAGAAATGCACGAGCCGTACACTTACCTCAATGGATTGCAGATAAAAGACTTGGAGGATCTTGTGGAAGACATTAAGGTCTACAAGGAGCTAGAACGTGGCAAGAATTTGGATTATTGGAATGACATTACCATTATTGTCGAGGATGAACTGCACAAGTTAAGGAAGTTGCAAAGGGAGCAGGATTTTGATGCAGGAGTTGGCAGAAGAGAAGGTATCAACCAAGCTGTTGCCCAAGATGTTACTGCGGTATTTAAAGGCAAAACTGCTCTACAACTAGCAGCTTTGCAGAAACAGATCGAGAACAAAATCAGTAGCAAAGCAGATGGTTTAGACATTGGCTATTGGGAGTCGCTTTTGTCCCAACTAAAGGCTCACATGGCCAGGGCGAGACTCAGGGACAGACATCAAGAGAGTTTGAAGAGAAAACTTCAAGTTTTAAAAGCAGAACAAGCTGTGACAGTCCCTGAAACTACTAATGATGAAACGAGCAGTCATCCTTCAGAAAATGACCTCACTGAGAGGGATGCACTTAGTGAAGCCCTACCAGGCACTTCTCAAGAATCAACTGATGACAATGACAGTGCCAATGAAGGAAATGAGGAAGATGTGGCTAGTGATTTGTTAAACGAGTGCTTTACAGCCTATCAAAGTGGAGGGTACAGCCCAAAGTTGTTAAATGTAGAAGAAATAGAACCAGGCACCATAGTAGTGGCCGAAGAAGACGACACAAACCGCCTGGAATTCGCCAGGATGCAAGTCACAGACAAAGGCAAAAAAGTGGAAAATGTCATTACAAAGGAGGAGCTGATGCTTCAAAAGGAAGCACGCAAAGGCATGGGGGAAGATGAAGCACAATTCAGTGTAGAGCAGACCTTAGACAGCCAAGTGTACCTGTGGTCTGATAAATACAGACCAAGGAAGCCACGGTACTTCAACAGAGTCCATACAGGGTTTGAGTGGAATAAATACAATCAAACCCATTACGATATGGATAACCCCCCTCCTAAAATCGTCCAAGGGTATAAATTTAATATATTTTACCCTGATTTGATAGACAAGAGCTGTACTCCGGAGTATTTTTTGACGCCCTGTCCGGATAACAAAGAGTTTGCAATACTGAAATTTCACGCTGGACCTCCCTATGAAGATATAGCCTTTAAGATAGTGAACAGGGAATGGGAGTATTCATATAAAAGGGGCTTTAGGTGTCAGTTTCATAATAATATATTCCAGTTGTGGTTTCACTTCAAGAGGTATAGATATCGACGATAAAAAGTACTTTTTTGTGTATTGCTATGTGCAAATGTAATTTATTATTTTATTTTCAGATGTAAAAATAAATGTTTTTACTGTCCTTTTTGTATTTTTCTTGCGTTCTTTTATGAGTACACTCTGATAGGACAATAATAGATTAAAAAAAAACATTCTGGGCCGACAACAAAACGTATTTTTATTGTGTACGTCCAGAAATTCATAAAAAATCTCTCTTTTCGAAAAGTTGTTATTTAACCAACTGTATCTTCTATTCGAAAGCGAATATTGCTTTATCTTATAGCAAATTTTCTGTAGATTCCACAAATATAATATATAATTTATGAAAGTTTTTATCAAAGATTGTGTCCATAAATTTATGAAAACTAAATTAAGGCAGATAAACCAATATTTTTTAGCCAAACATTCGAACAGAAAACCTCATTTTCTAAGTAAAAGATACAATTTTTTAAAAACGAAAAACTGCTTTTAAAACATTAAAAACTAATTTTTGAGTCCGATTATTCCGGTAACTGCACCTTTTTAACTCTTTTTCACTTGTATTTGTATGCTTGTTAAGCCTGCTACTTCAAGATTGTAGTTTTTATTATTTTTCACTTTCTACAGTCTTTATTTCTTATTTTTTAAATTGCATTGGTTTACAACATTGGCCTTCAGCAAGAGAAGATGACTCAGACCCTTCATTCATTGCCTTTTGTTTTCGCTTCACAGATAAAACGAAGTTTCAGTTTTCTGTGTTTCGTTTATGTTGTGCGTGCATAGGAAAAAGAGAGGTGAGAGAGAACGCCAAACGTATATTCCGACCTGCACAAAATACTACGTCTTGACAACTGTTTGCTACGTAGAAAAAGCGATGTTGCCACTCTCACTCTAAATTCCTTCACCATGCAATGGAAATAAATTATTAAAAATGCATTTATCACGAAAAAATACTGGTATATTGGTATATTTTATTAGCCCTTAGTCATTTGTTTTAGCCTGTGGTGGCACCCAAGCAAATACTTGAAAGCTTGGCAAGTTTTCAAGCGTCCGAAAAAAGAAAAAGAAACACTAAAATAAAAAAAATGTTTATTATGAAAGTTTTATAAATAACATCTAACACTAATGGCATTTTTTAATACTGTACTCTTACACATTAAAAAAGGATGACTT
Organism: Philopedon plagiatum; assembly: GCA_963971165.1. Classification (NCBI taxonomy): domain Eukaryota; kingdom Metazoa; phylum Arthropoda; class Insecta; order Coleoptera; family Curculionidae; genus Philopedon; species Philopedon plagiatum. Next base: position 2,545,113 of record OZ020193.1, read on the forward strand.
CTGTGTGTTGTTCATCACGTAGTACTGAAAATTGTATTGTTAGTTAGCGACATAAAAGTAATATTACTGGTATCTTTCTCCTTTTGAAAACTTAGTAGAAGTGCTCATAGGAGTAAAAACCTCGTAGTCAGCTACGGCGAAGTTGTAGTCGCCCATCAGAATAGAGGGTGAAGCTCCGTCTCCGTCGTAAGTGTGAGGGAGATTTGAGTAACTGTCCATGTTGGTGTTGCAGTTGCTTGATATTAGTAGGTCTGCACCAGCTCCAAAAATAGGACCTGAACTGAACATACGAACCATTTGTAATATTACGTACATATTTTTGACACATGTACGATTACGTGAAAATAAAATGTCAGTGACCGGCGATGACCGACATTTAATTTTCACACGATAGTACAGTAAGCTGTAAAAATACCTACTCTGGATGGTAACATATTGCAAAAGGTTTCTTCACCAAATGGAACTGCGTAGGCGGCAAATCTTGGTGATTATACAGAGTGAACAAAAAAGCGCGGTCCGCCGCGACGTAGTGACTCTTGCCGGCGGGTCGTCCCCATGCAGCGTCGCTAAACCCTCCACAAATCTCTCCTCTTGCTCCCTGCAACAAGATAAATCGGTTTAGGGCGGATGGGGGTTCCCTTATTGCGCGAATACCTACCAAAACAATGACATAGGTAGGCGATACTCCATCGCAATGTCTGTGAAACGACGAAGCCGAGTAACCATGACTGCTCGCTCTGTAGATGAGCCTCCAGGTCTGTTTTGGCTGCCCGTACCAGGCATTGAGGATCCTTTGATAATGACTCTTGTCTTGGCCTTAAATTTATTAACGTGTATTATTTATTTATCCCCCTCTCCTCGCATTTTATGTACGTTACCTATTAAAGAAGAACCAGGAAACAAATGGGGAGAAACCCTAGGTTTTAGCCTCTGGTCTTCTGATGCTTCAGGGTATTTGCTAGGCAACGCAGCGTGGCGGTACCTCTCTAGGCTTAGTTCCATTGGTACAGCTCCAGTGGGTTCAACTTCTTCAGCAAACACTTGAGAATCTAAGAGAAATTGTTTTTTTAAAGCTCATCGAGTGAGTACCACAGCGACGAACCTGATGGTACTTATTTTAACGTCGCGTATTTCCTTAGATTATGTAGCCAGGAACAGATGCGGATTGATTTAAATACACCTGTATTGCCGCCAACAATACGTCATAGTAGTTGCTCAGGTATAAGATCCACCTTGTCTAATAGTGACATTTGGCAACTCCGCATAACGTTGTACGAAATGTGCGTCATGCGGACGATATCACCATCTTTCTTTCTCCCATACACGCAATTCTTTCTTCTAGATGTGTGACTGAATAATTTTCTGTTCTTAGTTACCTAATCTAAGGTTATTGTTATTACCTACCTATAAGAAGTAACCGTACATGGTTAATAACGTAAGACAATTGTTGGCAAACTCTAGCTCTTTCTTCTTCAGTCCAATGAGCAGTGGGTTGCGTAACCCCAGCCTGATACTTGGACCAGTTCAGTACTGCCCTCCACACGTCTTCTTCTTCAAGGCATAGCTTTAAATATTAAAAATAAAGGAATACTTCTAATTATAGTACATGGAAGTAAGATATATTTCAATAGGTTTTCTAGCATTTTATTTTCAAAATAGATTAATGAATATCTCTATAGATACAATAGGTTTTACTTTTTTCCTTACGTAGTCTGAAGAAATGACTTTGATTACTGCTTCTTTTGGCAATGAGAGAAACGAGTTGGTCCTCACACATTCAGCAGCATTCTCTCCTATGTATGTAACACACCGTTCTACAAATCCTGCCGTAGCTTTGCCTCCTGTTTGTCAGAATCCAAAACACATTAATAGTTTAGCTTCTCCTAGAACCTCTTTTATTAAATTTTTGCTATCTTTATCAAATCTTTATTCACAACGTGACAACGTTCTTGTAAGCGCTAAGCCCATCATGGTGCTTTATTTTAATGATATAAACAAAAACAAAATAAAAACAAATATTTCGTACAAATATCCTTTATTTCTTCACATTTCAAATCGAAATACCTTAAGTTACACTCTTACGAACTAAATTATCTTACAAACTAAAAAAACAGTCCTAAATTTATAAAGTTATTTCTAGTTATTGAGGTCCTCCTGCTTCAGGCTTCACCATCTGAATACACGTAATATTGTCGCCTTTCAGCATTATCCTACCAAGCTGCCTCCTGTTTTTGGTCTTAACATAGTATTCTTCAGCATCATCGAGCACTAAATTCATGTATTCATCGAATCCAACGATATGCCCCTCGATTCTGAGCCTGATGTTCTCGTAAAGCCAAACTTGGACTCTGGAACGGTTCTGCAGGTATCTGAAGATCAAATTGATGGGCTGGACCATTACCTTTTGGACTTTCGGCTTGTTATAGGCCATTTTTGTTGTTTTTTTTTAACAAGAAAGCGATTAATGAACGTGAAATAATGGAAAGTGAGGTTAGTTAGCCGAACGACAACAGAAATGACAGCACGCGCGTCCTTATTGCAGGGTGTCCAACCGAAAGCAATTACAAAACTGAAGTTCCTATCTCAGTGTTGCCAACCTTGCAAAATTCAAAACGAAATAGGTAAATAATTGTTATTCAATATTCAACGTTTCCGAGTAGTATTAGACCTAAGCAAACCTCATATATTTTTTGAGTATTAGCATGGATTTAATAAATCCATGAGTATTAGCGACTCAAATTAAGGAAGCCAACTGCAATCAGCTGATTTTTAACGGGGAAGAGAGGCTCACCTGACGACAAAATTGACAAAGGTGCCAAATAACACGACAATGAAGACTACATTCCCGTTATAAGTACTATTATTTTCACAGTGAAGACGAGATCCTGAGCAGCTCCGGTGCGTGACCCACGTGTTTCTTTCATTTCATGTCTGCTGCGGTAACACACGAATCACGCCTTGGGGCTGTTTCGGAGCTCCTCTTCACTGTGAAAGGAACACGTCTATTATAGTTACCAAATCGGTTGAGGACGCCACATTCTTAATTGGAGTCGCCAATTAGTAAAATATGTACATACGTAACAAAAACAGAAATTATGCTTCACGACCTTTTTTAAATTCAAGAAATTTGCTTTAAATCGTAAGGAGCCATACCTAAAAAAGAGTACTGCGATGGCCGGGAATCGAACCCGGATCAACTGCTTGGAAGGCAACTATGCTGACCATTACACCACCATCGCACTTGCTAGAATTAGATTTAAAATCAATGTCACGTCAAGGTCATTACGCATGTATTAATAGTTGTCTACCTACTAGATGAATTTTGGAGGCAAAAATTATTATTTTAAATATGAAAAGATTAACAATGTTCTACCTGCTGATCGGTCCTGTATATCCATCGCAGTAGCCAGGAAAGTACAAGCTGAAGGCACTGAAAGGGTTGAAGTGACGTGGTCTTCGCAGGCGTTCCTTAACTCGTCGACGCCGAGTTCTTGGGCCAGGGCCATCATTTCGAAGACGCTACTGTCTTGCAATAGGATCTAATAAAATATTCTCTTTAATACGGCCTTTGACAATGCGATTATAATAAAATTTAAAAGAAAAACTACACCTCCATACCTTGCCTATATATACATAAAGTAAAAACTGCTTGAAGGTTTCTGGAGGCGCCTGGGGTAACCTTACTGGGGTAGGGGTACCTGGTGCTGCAGGAGACACGGTGCACCCTGGGATTCTGCAAACTTCGCCCCTCTTAGCGGTTTGGAAGCTTTTACATCTAAAAAAGGAAATATAACTATGACATTAAGAATCCTGTTGCTAAGTTTTGAATAACTAAATATTTGCTGCATTACAGGACTCATAAAGACACTAAAATAATAAACAAGCCTTAGTATAATGTCTTTCTTACACGGATGGTTTTATAATACCGAAAATAGGACAGTAAAAGCAAATAAAAATGATAATAACCATGCCGGTTTACGCCAGGCTATTTGAAGCATTTTCACGAACGTGATGGGTCGTGTTGGCTGGAAAACTCCGGGAAATTAATCCCGGAAAAGGCTGCGTCCGTCGCTGCGGGCCAGTGACAAGATCGTCGTACGATAACGGCTCGATCAACGGACGCCATTAATTGGCAGTGTTAGAGAGAAACCGATATAGAAAAAGTAATTAAAATTGCTTGTGGACGATCAAGGGGTGCATTGAAACAATAATTACTTTTTAGGGAATCGGGTTTGTTTAATTTTTGACAGCGTTCTGTAGAGCCCTACCTCGACTGTGAGGTATGTGGGAAATTGTGCCTCTAGAAGGGTCTAAAAAATAAAACCATTATTTTCTTTACTTTTCTTGTTCCGGAGGGGGGAGGGGGTCTACCCTTTGAATTTATCCCTGAGTGATAGTAAATTTCCGAGTTTACAGGACGGTGCGACTCGACAACGAAGAACCGCCATTTTTTTTATGGAAGCGTATTGATAGAGTGTTGTTTTTGGTGCTTCTTTTGTGTGTTGCTGAGTTGTTCGCCTATATATCTTTTTGGAATGTGTATTATACCATTTTCAGTGGTGATCTCGTTTTTTATTGTTCCTTGTTTTGTATGTAAATATATTTTTAAATAAATTTGTCCACTACTTTATAATTATAATTATTATAGTTTAATATTTTTTTCCTTATCTTTTGCAGTTATAGCAATAAACTGGTTTAAAATGGTGAGATAAATTTACTATTTATTCCTCTTCCAACAAAAATGATCAAGGTTTGTTAATCTGCAAATAGCTATCTAAATACTGGGAGCAGAGATGTTCTGCCAGTGTTGTTCCGTTTGTTGTGTTGTGGCTTGAAATTTTTGTACCTTTAGGTTTGTGTAAATTGTACCAAATTGGGTAAAATTGTACCAACAATAAATGACAGTAATAAACAGAAAGATGAAATATTTCCGGGTGTCACTTTTTAGGTGCGATATTTGTGAAGTTAATTTTTAATATTTAATGAGAAAACCGTTAGATAAAGCATATAAGATAGATAAAATCCTGGAAGAATATGGGCGTGATGTTTTTAGATTACCTACATACCATCCGGATCTAAATCCCATTGAACTAGTTTGGGCCTCTCTAAAACATTTTGTTGCCGACAGAAACATTGATTTTAATTTTTATAACGTACAAAATTATTGTAGGGAATCCGCAGCATCACAACGTAGTTTTGTGTCTTTAATTTGCTTTGTTACAATATCTTTAACTGTAGACAAAGGAATTTTCGTTAATGAAGCCGAGCTGACTCGCCTTACTTATTGGTAATCTACCTACATAATAAACAAATACAAAGGCCCATATTTGTTTGTATATCCACTAGAGAACTAGCTTTTATCAGAGAAGAAGATCAAAGGGAAAAATAGCCAATTTTCCATTAAAGGCAAGTGTTGTTCAGGTTGTCTGTAATTAGCGTCATTACATGAGGTACCGAGAGCCTCTCCAAGAAAAGCAATATTGCAGAGTGGGGACACAAAGCAAAATATAGAGGCTTTGAAGTTGCTCTAACGAATATATATTCTTTGATATTTCTTTTGCGATATGTATGAATTACGAGGATGAGATGAAAAGTTTCCAGCCTGCCCCAGAGAGGGCGCAGTTTACCGTCATATTGACAGGTGTTTACGCAGCCGCATTTTTCGATAGTAAATAGCAAATTTGTCAATAAAAATGGCCTTGTATATACAGTACACCAAATTTTGTACACTTAGGTTCCTGAAATCGACAGAAACTTTTTTTTTAATGGAACGCTCTATATTTTATTCGATTTTCGAATCCAGCTTAAAATTCTGAATACTTCTTATTGGAAACATTTTATCCTAAAGTTAACAGTTTTTGAGAAAATAATGGTCAACAATCGTTATTTTATTGTATTTTACCTTAAAATACCTGTGCACGAAAATTTACCTGAAATGCCTGACATTGTCAGTTCCGCATAAAACAGAACTAATTATTTTCAACCCTGGTATATGCTCAGTAATAAGCCTCAAGCACCCATACGCGACTGTATATTTTCCCGTGCAAAAAGAATTTTCATGACGGCGGCTTCCCACAAAGGAAAACGCAACGAATAAGGCTAATGGAACGGTTTCCCGTATTCGAGAATAAGCGTTTGTGGAAGAGGGTGCTTGAAAACGTTTTTGAAAGGCTGCGATTGGAGTGCGGTCGGATCACAGAGAAAAACACGAAATGCAACATACGTGTATGCCATATCTAGGGCTGTTGACGGATGGTTTTGTAGTAGGTACTGTTTCAGTTATGTGTAAATTCTGCTTGAAAAACGCTTTTTATGTTTTATCAGTCGAATATTTTAGTTCTAGCAGCAGTCATAATATGAAAGCTTTACCAACAATTATATATTTTTGAAAAGCTTCACCCAAGCAAACAAAATATACCCATTTAAAAAAATGCAACTTTGGTTTTTATTTTCAAATTCGTTCCCCCTAGAAAAAAAATTGACTACGCCACTGGATCCTACGCAAAAAACTATATAATAATCAGTTTTTACCTTACCGATAAGTTAAAAGGCTACTGAGATACGAGGGGTGCTTGAAAATGACACATTTTTGTGTGAAAAGAATTATTTTTAAAACTTGTTATACAATATACATACTATTTTTCTTTATCTCCTACTGCTACAATACTACATCCTACCCTACAAACCTTGCCATCAAGATAACTCGGTGCGCGTACACTCTCTCCTCTTCTCTTCCCAGGATAAAGACAATGTCAGCAGAGTCAGTATCCTCAGAGAGTCTTTGAAGATCGTCCAGGAGGCGTGGAACTCCTGCCAGGGCTTTATCGGCGGGAAGACCAGAAGTGTTGAGACCCCCCACTCGGGAGCCCATTTTGGAGACTCGAATTTTCTGAAAAAAAAATTGGATCCCTTCAGTCTATTCTTAGAATATTCCTGTGAATTTACAGGCACTAGTGCAATAAGGATGGAATGTTAGATTTTAAGCCCCTCCAGTGCTATCGAATAAAGTAAGGTTCGCGGGAATTTGCTTTAGATTAGGAGATACTATACAAATAACAACTTTTTAAAAAGAGGGTAATGAAATTTAAAATTTTCTACCTTAATTTAGTTTTTATGAATTTCTGGACAGAATCATTAATGAAATCTTAATAAGTCATATGTTTTTGGAATATCCAGAAAATTCACTATCGGATAAAGCAATATTCGCCGAAATTTGCTTTGGATTAGAAATATTTAGAAGATACAGTTTTGGTGGGATTATTGTTGTTATGTAACTGAAAACGTGCACAATATCATTTTTAATATCAACCAATAATACGTACCAGAGATTTAAAATCGGCCAATCAAATCCTGTCGCACTGTTAACACAACAAAAGTGACAAAGAAATGTCAAAACTACTTTTTCAAAATTGTTTTCACAATAATTATATAAATTGCTTAAACAATGTTTATATTAAAACTAACAAAAGAAACCTTTTGTACACTCAAAACTATTTTTTAAATAAACATCAACACTGTCTCATAATATCGAAGTAAGCTTTGAGAAACAGGTGAAAATTATCCCCAAAACAAGTGCCGACAACAAGTGGTACTGTGATTGAACCTAAATCAGCATCCCAGTAGACACCTGATGACTAAGAAAACAAAAGAAGCGGTTAGGTATCTCAGGTAAGTTAGAGGAAAAGGTGGACCGAAAACTGGTTTGTTCCTTATGGTACTCGGTTCTTAGATTGTGCAGTTGGTGGTGCAATCTGAGACACACGGTACCTGAAATGGTACCGGGTTTATGGAAAATGATTTACAATACAAGATATGAGGACTTATCCAGCTGATCGTCGATCTAATAGGAAGTTTTAAAAGTCTTCCTAGTGTTCATAGTTATATATTTTTTATTATTTTATGGGTACCACGCTAGGACGTGTCTTTTAGACCAACATCTTTCATTCAGTTAACAAACCTACACTTAAATCTTAGTGCCCTCCGGCTAACCTCAGGTTTAGTGCCCTCGGTGTTGCCAGATCTATCGGCCGGGGGTCACGATAAGATGCGATTTTGTATTGAATAAGATTTCTGTCATTAATAAAAAATACACAGTACGCACAAGATTTACACACTAGTGGGTAAAGTAAATTGCGAATTTTTTAATTTGTGTACCTAATTTTTTCATATTAAGACTTGTTGCATAAATAACTACTTTTAAATATATTTATTACTTTAATAATACGGTCACAACATCACTGAACTACAAACTTAACTAACATGTACACGTCTAACATATACACGTTTACAAGACACACATTACGACCCCCATTCAAGGGAAGCCCAATGCGGCAACACGACCACAGTGCGGCCGGGGCTGATGGTAACCCTTGGTAGCCACAGTGATGTGAAGATGAGGGGGATAAGGGACTCCTTCCGCAAGAAGCTTACAGAGTCAGTGAGGGATTATTTGCTAAGAGCTTGAAGAGCGTTGTTGGTGTTTTGATAGTATAAAGTTTAAAGTATATGATCGCTGGAAAAAACAATGACAAAACCAGCTTAAAGCATAAATAACTATTTTTCGATTTTCAAGGCAAAAAAAAATTGCGCCCCCGGGTGGGCTCGAACCACCAACCTTTCGGTTAACAGCCGAACGCGCTAGCCAATTGCGCCACGGAGGCTTCTGACATGTTAGTCTTCGAGGTTAAAGCCGCTTCAAGTGGCTGCGTTTGTTAAAAAATTAAAGTAACAGAACTACAAACATTTTTCTAGTTAAGTTAATTATTTTATTAAAAATGAACAGTCATGCTAAATATCATTTATTAAAAGCAATTTTTGTACAAGAAAATTGACAAATCTAAGGAAAATTTCAAGGAAAAAATATAATGAAAAAATTAAAAAAGTGATCTCACCGTGACAATGTTTGCACATTGCCGTGACCAGGATTCGAACCTGGGTTACTACGGCCACAACGTAGGGTCCTAACCACTAGACGATCACGGCTATCGAGACATATTAACTATTTTCTCACAGCGTGTATTCAAAGTGTGGGTCATGCGCCATAGAAATATATTGGAAGAAAGTATGAATGGTTGCCTTCAAGTAGGGATTACTAGAAGAATAATTGGGCGGCAATTCTTGATAAATAAAGAGAAAAAAAGGAGCAAATATCTTGTTTTTTTTATAATCACTTGCGTGGCTACAAACTGAAGGCTCCAGCAACGTTTGCTCAGGATTTTAATTTAGTTTTTGTGAATTTCTAGGCAGAATCTTTAATAAAACTATTATAAGTTATAGTTAGGGAGCTGGTGGCAGTAATTTTAAAATGATTTCGAAAGGCAGACAATTTCAATGCTGATTATTCAAAGGCAGACAGATAATGAGATATTGACTTTTTTATCCCCAGGGGGCGCCGTAAATTATTTTTCTTTTATTGGAGAGTAGGTATGTGATCATCAGGGCCCTGAAACTTTAAATACGGATTATCGCAACTGCCACTTGTCATATTTATTTAACGAACTTGCCATAGAGGCGCTGCTTCCATTCGACAGATAACAGATACGTCAAAATTAGACCAATCAGGTTAATTTATTCTCGGTTGTCTCGCCTTTGTGTTGTCCTTAGACGCGGATCTTGTCCGTCAGTCCATCTCCAGAAAATGTTCTACCGAATAAAGCAATATTCGCGAAAATTCGCTTTAGATTAGAGGATACAGTCGATTAAATAAAAACTTTTCTAAATGAGGATCATGAAAATTTAAATCTTCTACTTTAATTCAGTTTTTATGAATCTCTAGGCATAATCTTTAACGAAACCTAAATAAGTTAAATATTTTTGGAATCCCCAGAAAATTTGCTATCGCATATAGGCAAATATCAAAAGCTTCGCCCAGTGATACCTACTATACCACTGATAATAATGCGTTTAACATTAATTCAAATTAAATTAAATAATCACTTGCAACAGCTAATTGACAGAATAATTTATCAGCTTCACCCGGCGCGTCGCCTCGACAAAGCGTCCAGCTTGAAACTGTAATAGATCAATCAGTTTCATCAAAGCTGGACACCGTGACGTGGATACGCGTTCACAAACGTCATTTTCACATCGTCCATGTGTAACCACAGCCTAATTTGGGCCTTGTACGGTAATTAGCATGGGACGCCTGCTTGCCCTTTGTCGCTTATTATTTCCCTTTTCCTTATACCAGGATGTTACCTTTCAAGAGTAATAAGTCAATATATGCCTGATTAATTCCACTGCATACTTTGAGGACTTTTTTTTTATCTTACATTGTGTTAAGTATAGATTCACATCCTGCAAGTAATTTTCAGTCAATTATTTAGAGTTTCAACGTGTATAATGATTTCATTTAGAAGAATTAATATGTTAAAAGATCTATGGTGACATTTTTACAGTCACTAGGTCCTCAATATTCTTTTAACATATCATTTTCCCAAAATAAATCATAAAATATCTTGAAACTTTTATAAATACTCTAAAAAATACCTATATAATACGGTTAATGTTGTCGCAATATTCATACAAAAGAAAAATAAAGCAAGAAATTGTACTAAAATGAAATTAAGTTGGCCAACGTGGTCGCCACGTGGTGAATTCCACCTTAAGATCTCAATAAAAACCATATATCAATTAATGTATTTATTGTATTAATAAAAGCCCTTTGTAAAGATACAAATTACGTGTTTTATACGTCATGCGACATTGTAAAGACGACTCTACATAGGATTACTGACTTATCTTGAAGCAGTCTTAGTTTATGCTTCACCAGAGGACCTACGCCCCTTACAGTGTTAAAAACGACGTAGTCACCGCTGACCGGGTAGTTCTCCAATTGGTATTCACCCTAGAAATTATCAAAAAGTATCAGAAAAATACTAAGACCAATTATTGTCCCCTAATTTTATTACCTCTGGAATCGGACAATCGACAGGAAAAGAGGTTTCTGCAGCCATAATTCTGTAGGGTAACGATTTGACTAAAGATCGGCAAACGTGTCTTTCCCCTGTATATAAGGTTTTCCATTCGTCGTCTTCGTCTAAAATGGACGCTCTGTATTCCTGAAAAATTATTTTCATTGAAACAGAGAGCTTCCGAAAAAAACAAAGAAAAAATGCCGCATATTCAAATTGGTGAAGACGCATCAAGGAATATGTTATTTTAATGTCATTTCTTCCAATATATTTTCTACCTACCATTTTTTTCGAAACTAAGACTTTTGACTTACCAGAATGGCATCGTTATGCAGATCAAGTGGCAATGTCAATTTTCCTGATATTAGTTGATCGAAAGGTTCCCTCTCCGATATGTCAACATCCAACTCTCCTGCTTCTTTGTTACTTTCTCGACACTTTGTCATATTTACTATTGTAACAGAAAAACACTAAAAATAAGAAGAATTCTTCAGTTTGCTGGAGACGCTTGGTTTAAAAACTATAAAACAATATTTGTCAGCTAATTTTTGCGCTTTTTTTCAGATACTTACAGAATTATCTCGAATCATTGCGATTATTAAAAAACCTAACAAAATCTCTGGCCGTCTTAGCATTTTTTAATATCCAGATCTTGTAATTCGGAACAAAAAGACCAAATCAATAAGCGGTATGCTCACTTTTTTTTATGAATAATTAAACACACAACATAAATAGATACTTTATGTAATAATTGATAAATACCGGTACCATTATTTATTAAAAATATGTATTTCGTACTGTTACTAGTATTTTATTACAAAAACACAACTAAATTATAGTGCTTCCTGTTGTCTAAATATTTTTTAAACCATTTTTCCATTTATTTTTGTTGCAATGTAATATAATTAGGGCGCTCCAGCTTGATTACATTCCATAGGAGTCGATTTTATAAACAGCCTAGTGTGTCGTAATTTACAATTTCAAGTGGATTCATTGTTCGTGTTATAATATTAGCAGTACAGTTTTTCCTAGAATCAGTAATTTTATCGAGCTTTAGTTAACCACACTTTTCTATTGTTGTTATTGTGTGATGTTTCGGGATTTTTTGGTATCTCAGCTATAAGAATTTGATGGCTTCAATCAGGATACATCGTTCGGTTAATCCCGAAAAAGGTCATCGGGCAACATTGCAGTTATAACACTGATGGATGGCTGACGGACGGTCTCTCCTTTCGAGTCGCGTGTATTTGTTGCATCTCTTTCTACCCTACATCCTCGCTTGCTCGTATAAAAGCACTGCTTTTGCTTTGCTATAAGAGCGTAATATGAAGCGAGGCGTGTGCTTTCAAGACGATCTTATGGGATGCTTATACAGCGATCTAATTTACGATTAATAGTGCAAGGAAGGCGTTACGTCGAGGTGGGAATGATAGACGATTAAACTTGCCGTCCTCTCCTTCAATAATGTAGATTCAATTAAATTGAAAGTTAACTTGGTTTCATTTAGGATGGATTTTCCTTTAATATCTACAAAGTGCAAAGCACAAAAAGGGAGAGAAAAGAACACGAAACGGCTCTAAACATTAAAAACAAATTTTCCCTTGCAAACAGTACATATTTTCCTATTTATTCCAGCGGACACACTATCACAGAACGTAATCTCTCGTCTAAATGGATTTTCCAATGTGAAATATGTATATTCTGGCACGTTCTAGCCAAATAGAAGACCGCAATAGCTTTTCCGCTGAAGTTCATATCTCGTTAACGGTTTTGTCGACTGTGAAGTAGTTACCGAAACTATTTCTGTGTTTTCGAAGCTGTATTGTGCTCGCTAGGGACGTATGCATGGTGGAAAATAAGGGGTTTTCCCTAACGAAAAGCGTGACTTTTCGCGAAAATGTCTCACCTTTCGCAGAGCTTCTCGAAATAGGTATTTACCTAACAGGTGCAGAAAATGATACTTTTCCGCATGCAACTGCAGTTGGCCGAATGACGCAAAGTGATTTTCGCACGTATTGGGTAGGTTCAATGTTTTTTCTACCACCGAGCGTGAGAAAAATTATCTAGTTTTGGTAATTTTTTTCAATTTTATTTCAGTATAGGCGTCGACGTGAAAATACAATTGAAAATTCAAACTTATATTATTTTCATTTGTTATTAACAATATTAATGGTAAAAGAACAGTTACTTGCATTTGTTAAAGCTATGGCCGAAGCTATCTGGTTTGTAACTGGTATAGAAAGATTTCGTGCCATTCCAGAATTATTTCTATTAGGCATTATTCCTTTTAAATGTATCATGACAGGTAGCTTATTAAAAAAAGTTACTTCCAGAGAGTTAGGGCCATCTCGACATCTCTGGAGTCGTCTAAATACTGGCACAAGCCCTTGCTTGTTGCGGGTTTCATAATGGTGAACTTCTTCATGTTTTCGGTGTTCACTGAGATGCCGTTTAACGAAAAGAAGGCTCTCCAAGACGAACAGGGAAGGCAGAGTCAATATACCGAGGGATACAAAGGCATGCCGACAGTCCGCCCGATAGGACAAGCCAGCAACCACCCGCACCATCCTCCTCTGGACTCGAAAGACCCCCTAGCACCAGCACTATGGCCCCAGACCACAACTGCATAGCGGATGTGGGAGTGGCAGAGTGCAAAGTATGCCTGCCTTAAGGTGGACTGAGAGACACATTCAGAGAGCCTTCGCAGAAGAAAGGTAGAGGACCCCAACTTACCCATTAAAAAGATCGTATGAGCGCCCACTGCAGCCCGGTATCCAGATGGACCCCTACTACTATTCTCCCTCCCAGGAGGAAACTGACTTGTCGAGAATACCATGTTTTGAGTCTTCTCAATGTTTAGAAACAACATATTGGCTGTGAACCAGCTGTGTGCCCTCTCTTGTGCCTTCCTTGATGCTTTCATGGCTTCGGTTGGATCTCGGTCTGCGCAGGTGATCGTGGTATCGTCCGCAAAGGAGGAGCTAGTTGGATCAATTTGTGGTAGATCGTTAATATAGATTATAAACAAAAGGGGACCAAGTATCGAGCCCTGTGGTATTCCCACTCGCACTAGTCTCTCTGCGGACCTACCCCATCCACCAGTACACTCTGAGTTCTGTTGGAAAGGTAACTAGAAGTAATTTTTATGCTGTCATTGCTAAAGTTATATTTTTCTAATTTTTTAAGATGCAGCTCGTGTGAGACACAATCGAAGGCCTTGCTCAGGTCACAAAAGATACTCGACAAGTATCAGTGCTCCTCCAAGGCCTCCTGGGCCCGTGATATGTGATCCAATATACTCAGGGTCGTGATATGTGATTCAATATGCACAGGAAAAAATATTCTTACCGTGTTGTGTGATCTGTAGGTGATCTTTGTTACCCCAGGGTCACTGCCACCCCATGGCACTGGCAATTCAATAAGCTGACCAAGGTGATCAGAAAGAGCCGTGTCCACAACGACCACCCGCCAGTCTCGGTCACCGAGGCTAGAGAATGCATTGTCCAAGCAGCTGCCATTCCTGGTCGGCTCGGACACCAACTGCACCAGTCCAAAAGAATCCAGCAAAGAGAGATCAACACACCTCGAAGCCCCAGTTCCGAAATGAACATTAATGTTTTGTTTCCCGAGTCCCGAGTCAGTGTTAAAAAAAACATTCAGGACTAGTGCTCAAAATATTTTCAGCATTTTTGCACTAAAGCGGAAAAGTGCAACTTTCTGCTCGCTCGTAGGAAAAGCATATTTCCGGACACGAGAAATCCGTGAACAGATCCAGGCAAAGAAAAAGAAAAATTAAAGTCAAAAAGCAGTAACCGAGCGACGGACGGGAATCAAACGCCCGCCCGCAGGGTAAATAAATTGGCAATCAACATCTCTGATACAGCCCTTTACGTCTCCCTTTCCGATACAATTCCTCCCTTTAGTCTATCTCTGTCGCCCTTTGACGAGACTTTCCGCCAAAAAGGTCTCTCGCAATTTCGATTCGAACGCTTTCAAGCAAAAATGTTTCCAATTTTTGATGCCTTAAATTGCGCTTTAAGGGAGAATAAGAGCATATTTTATCGTCGGTCTTCTATAAAATAAAAATTTATCAAACGACAAAGGGTGAAACTTTACAAGGCATAAGAATGTTAAAATCCCTTACTTGGTTAATTCGAAATTAAACTGTCAACAGAGAAAAATCTCTTTATATTAAAAGGTGTCCCAAAGGTTCTTCGGGATTTGCTTTTTAAGGAAAATTGTTTATTTTATCACAAAGTAGAGACATGGTAGTTGTGTTTTAAAAATAATACACATGACCATTCTTTGCGTAAAATTATCGATAATGTTTTGGCATAATTATTGCAGTTCAATTTCACCAATAATTTGCCGAATGTTTTGCTTTTGTTAGATTGTCAGACTAGACTAAACTTAGCCTTTGAGGAAGCCCCACAAGAAAAAAATCGAGGAGGTTTAGATCGCATTATCTTGCATGCCATTGAATATGGGTGGCAGGTGGATGTGATTTACAAGGATCTCACCAACGCTTTGGATCGAGTTCGTCATGATGTGCTCTTGGAAAAACTGAAAAGGATGGGAGTGTCTGGATGTTATCTTCGGTGTATTGTTTTTTCTTCATGATCGTAAACAGAGTGTTAAGCTTGGCGGTGTTGTTTCCCGAGAAGTGAGTGTGTTGTCTGGTGTGCTGACCTCTCACCTAGGTCCACAATATTTTTACTTGTTATTAATAATGTGACGTCAATTTAAAACTGTTTTGTAAAGTCAAATCTTTATATGATTGCCAGAAGTTCAAAAAGATCTCAATAATCTAGTCAACTGGTGTGATAAAAACAGCTTAGAAATGAATGTATCTAAATGTAAAGTAATAAAATTTTATAAGTGTAAAAACCCAATAGACTGTAATTATTTTATTAGCTACACAATTTTAGATACCGTTACTAACTTTAATGGAATAATATTTAGAGTGACTTAAGTTTTAATAAGCATATTGACGCAGTTATCTAGAATGTTAGCATTTCTAAAAAGAACCTGTTAAAAAGTCTCTGATATAAGAGCAATTGTATTACTTATCTGTGTATAATTTTTTAGCTTGTAGCGTGTTAGACAACAGAATAATATGGAGTAACCGTTTAGAACAAGTTTGCGAAACTTTTATTGTATAAATTAAGATTTCCCTATAAGGAAATAGCTTACCTAACGCGTATTAAGTTGTCAGGAATTAAAAGCCTTCAAAGTCGCAGGTGTGAGGCCTTAGTTTTATTTTTAAATAAATTATTAAATGGTCAAATCGATTGCTCTGAATTACTATATCTAGTATTCTTTAGAACAGCATTACGAACAACCAGATCTAGGCAGCTTTTTTAGTATCTACCACATAGAACAAATTATGGCATGCAGAGTTTTAGTACTGGACTAGCTAAGAACTACAATGGTCGTTCAAACCCAAGCAAACCCAAAAAAGATATTTTTTTCGTTAAAATTTTCCAAGCTGCTAGTAGAGTTCATAATTTAATTTTCTCAATATTGTTTTCAAAAAAATATATTTTCGGAAAATGTACCTGCTCTAAAAATTATTTGTTTGGAGACATTTTTGAAAAAATGTAGGTTCGAAATATGTTTTCGAGAAAACTATTTAAAATGACATTACAAATTATCAGTTCACAATATGCATTAGGTACATTATACAAGAAAACGTTTCGTGGTTGGCGAATAACGTTCAAGGACAATAGATAATGGCTTGCCACACTTTTTTATGCCATACAGTGAAACTAGTGACCTTACTAAGTGTACTTTTCACAACATCCCTTTTAGGTTTGGACCTTTTTAAAACTTCTGGGAAGTATCTGTACGGTGGCGCTTCTTGTATTTTGTATTTCATCATATGTGTACTATAAAGTAGAACTCTTTGTAATCTTGTGCTTCCAAAATAAGGCTTTTTGGAAAAAAGCTGAAAAAAATATTCAGAAAATTGAAATACTTGGCCCTAGGGGCAGGAGGTGGTCGGGGGCGTTAGAGACGCCACGCACACCCATCTTATAAGCTGTCGTTTCCACTTCTTTCTCTCTTATTCGTTACCATTTCCTGCAGCCTGTTGACAATGTAACAAAATAAAATCAAATATCATTCTGTGTACCGTTCGCACTTCAACTTTATCGCCATTTTCGCCAAATTGACATACGACAGAAAATAACTGCAATTCCTTTCTTGTGCCGGCAAGAACACTTAGAAAATGCTCCCGGGCAGGTCTTTCAATACCTTTTGAACTGACAATTTCTGTATACGATGTAATACATTTTTCTTTGTAAAAGGTTCGGAGGATTCTGTACTTTGTGTTCAACAAGAGCCAATATCACTTATAAGGCGATTCTTTACATTGGAGAGAAGTCGGTGGACGTTATCGACAAGGTTGTATTGGAACGACGTTTATTCTTCCGGAAAATATAAGCTTTGTTTGAGTTTTTACTTTTTCTGACATCTTAGCACCAAAAGAAAGTGCTATTTATCTCTTAAAAAAGATTTTTTGTTGGGCAAATAAGTAAAAATTTCAAGCCCCGACTAAATTATTGTCATTCTCTCTCGGAGCCTCCTCGTTCTGTTAAATTACAATTTTCCTAGGCCAAAAGATGTCCCGAAGGACTCAAAAATACCCTTTGGAGATCCACAGGGTATTCGACGCCTCTTCTAATTGGGAGATGACGTTAGCTGGCCATGATTAGCCCATTTTACAATTCTAAACAGTCTGGCTTAGAGGAAAATTACATTTTCAATATATGGTAAGTGGTAGTTAATTGACGATACTGGGCCTTTAAATACCCCTACCGTAAATTAGGGAAATTTAGTCTAAACCAAGTAAAAGAAAAGAAAATAATATATATATATATATATATATATATATATATATATATATATATATATATATATATATATATATATATATATAAGGGGGAGTAGTCGCGACTGACTAGTTAAGAAAAAATATTCGAAACGGGAGTAGTGGGAATGCAGTCTTAATTGTAAGTGTTTAAGTTAAAGGCTGAACCTTCGTCAATGCCACCTTGTTCTTTCAATGTCTTAACAATTTTCTTCGCTTTCAGCTGCAATGTATAAGTAGGATTCTGATTTAATTTTTTGTAATAGTGATTATCTTCTTGTAATAGTGATTATCTTCTTGATTATCTTCTTGACTTTTTTGAATGTAATCCTCTTTATACATTGCAACTATGACGTTGCCCTTATCACTACGAAGAATATAAAGGTCTGGATGGTCCTTTAAGAAGAGTTTGCATTTATTGAAAATGTCATTAAGAAAGGGTTTATTGTTATGATTTTTGTGTATAAAGTTCAAGACGTTAGTATACTGAGCCCTGAAGCAATCTTTCTGTTTATCATCACAGCTTGAAATAATACTTTCTAAATCAGCAAGAAGGTGTGTGATTTTAATTTCTTTAGTTGGGGGGCAAAGACTGAATTTGGGTCCAAGAGAAATTAAATCTATAATTTCTTGGGGAAAATTGATGTTAGTTAGGTTTTTAAACCATTTAGGCTGTGTTTTAATTTTTTAAATATTATAAGTTTTGAGTTGTTCAAGCTTTCTGATGTTTCTATTTTTTATCTCTAAATATTTTATTATATTTAGTTTTTTGTCTACTATCAAACTCGTCTATGATGTAATGAGGAAGAATGTCAGAAAGTTGTTGAACAACATTGTTAAAATTGTGTTTTAAATTAGTTATATTAATTAGACTGCATCCCCACTACTCCAGTTTCGAATATATATATATATATATATATATATATATATATATATATATATATATATATATATATATATATATATATATATATAATGTTGTATTTGACTTAATTTATAGATTTATTTTAACAATTTGTACTGTATTTCAGTTCTTACGAATTTCTAGACTAAATCTTTGATAAAACCTTAATAAAGTGATATTATATATTCGAAAAACGTTTTCTTTTTTCGTAAAATGCGTATTCGACAGAAGAGTTTAGAGAAAGAAACCTGGTCGCAATACGCCACTGCTCTTTTAGAGACTGTTTTATTTCCAAACTGATGAATTACCACTGATGTCTATTTACTCAATTACAAATTCAACATTTTCTTAATAAAGAAATAAAGTGTTCCGTACATGCTACTGCAATAACTCAATGAAACGCGTTGTGTGTATGTAGACTTTATCCAAATAACTCCGACATGTTTGTGACTTAACTGAGAGATTAATTGGTACCAAATTTAAACTCCGGTTAAGTTATTTTAGTTATAATTTTCATTGTTATTTGTTTTTTCGTAGTCGCTTCAACGAGATATTTATGTTTTGAACGTGTTTATTGGGCGGGGATATACGTTATTGCTTTTTAATCAAATACATACGAGTAGTACCATGGGAATTAAGTTTATGGAAGCGTGAATATTATTATTTTTATAGGATCTGGATAATGTCCAATAATTATTTTAATTTGCACGAAAACATAATATGTAGTATATTGTATAGGGATATCAAAATAAAAGTGAAAGGACTTATAACTTTTTTATTTTTAAAGAAGGGGAAAAATGTTAAATATGTAAGTTTGAGGGATTTTTATGGATCATTCATATATCTCATCAGCAAAACAATTGATCATCGAAAAAAAGTTGAATTTTTGAATTAACCCACGTGGAAAAAAAATTAACACGCTTAGGTATTTTATTTATTATTTCTTCTAAACAGATTTTACATCATTTTGTCGAAATTCTAAATTTTAAGAAAAAAAAAGTGTTAGTAGAAAGTTATAGTCATTTGAATTTTTTAAACCTAAAATGTAATTTCTGAAACTGCCACCTTAGAGACTTTTGTTCAAGATTGTCTGTAAGATAGGTCTGACGAATAATTTAAGTATTTTTATAGAAGTAGTAAAAGAAAACAGCTCTTAAAATTTTTTATCTAACTTATTCGTTATTACTACTTTCAGAACTGGAGCTTTTGCATTTATGTTCAAAGTTAGGTAAGGAGCTTTTGAGAGTGAATATATACAAAAGGATTCTCGGGGAGATAAGTGCGAAGTTCTGTGTATTGTTTTATTGTCTAAAGATTCCAATTTTAGTCTGCTATGTCTCCATTCTTTGGTATTATGGACAATATTTTTCTTAGATTAAAGTTAAGAAGTTTTTACAAAAGCTGGGAAACATAAAACGTGTTTAAATTGAAATAAATCTTGCCTACTGTATATTTTCAGATTATATAATTTTTTTTGACTTCAAACTGAGCAGACCTGAGCAAAACACCCAGATAAGTGAACCTGAGTGTAAAATTTTCCATATAAATGCACCAATTGCAATATTCGAAAGTGTAAATACATACATACCTTTTGAAGGACAAGGAGGGACTTGCCCTTAACCCAGGGGATGATCCGCCAGGTCCTATTACTACCGTACACGTGCACACCCTCTCAAGGAGGCGAAGCAAACTTGGTAAACTATGACTAATGCGCCAATATTGCCGATTTGGGGGTGATCGAGGAAAATAATATGTCTTTGTTATCATATGGCGGGTGTGTGTTCTGATCTTGGTTATATTGGATATTTTTGTATATTTTGTCGTGATTTTGTTTATTTATAGTGCTTTATTACGTTACCAGCTGTTACCCGCGGCTTCGCTGGCGCATAGCTATAATTTTGGTATGTTTGATCCATAGTTAAAAATTGGGTAGGTATCTGATAATTAAAGCGCAGAAAGAAATGTTTCTGGGCCACCCAGGAGTTAGGGATTTGAATAGTACCTTAAAGAGGCTTGCTTCAAGCCAGAAGAAGTAAAATGAGTTATTTGGAATCTCGAGAAATATTCTTTATCGGTGTATTGTATATGTAACTTTAAAATAAAAACTAGAAAATATATTTCTAGGTAACCCAGCGGTCAGGGATCACCAATGGCGTATCACTCTGTATGCAACGGTACCTTGTTTTTCTGTTTTTCATAAATTTAGCTTGGGATTTATTTTTGGCGAAATATTTCCAACTACACTTTGATCTAAGTAAATTACTGCCTGTTTTCCCTACTATCTATTTTAAGCTAGAAAGAATTTCACTAAGTTAAATCTATATATTCTAAATTATATTCCCAGTATATTCACTAAAGCCATCAATGTTTCAAACTAATTTCTGGCATATAAACTATATTTTACTAAATCCCAACAAATTTACAGCATTTATTTCCTTTATACACATAAAGTACCCCAAAAGGTAAACTTTGGCCGCCGAATTTACAAGACTTAGGACCATGTGCTTTATTTCTAACCTGATGAATTTCTTCCAGATATTTACTTTGGGGAGATTTAAGATTTTTCTATAGAAAGATCGTGTTTATTTAATACTTTTCTTGGAGATTATTTAAAACACGGAAAGTCTGGTATATTGATAGGATATTTTTTAATTTGGGACTTTCTTAATGAGTAATTCCACTAAGTAAAAGCCCTCCACAAACCTCTAAATTAAGAACGTCTCTTAATATCTCCGCACAATTGCCCTGTATTTCCACAAGTTTTCAAAACCTTTTGTCCACCCTGTCGTTCGCACGACGACACAGTCACCCTTTTGAGTTGGGAGACCCAATCTAACTTCCATTCACGGCAGTAATGATATTAACCACTCTATTTTGAGGAAAAGTGTTAGGAACGTGAATATGTTAAAACTGAACGATCTAGAAATATTTATTTTTATTCGTATTTGATTAAATGTCAATTTTTTAACATAGTTAAATGTGCACCGATAAATATACTTATCGAGATTTTTATTATCGTAAATTATTTCCCTGCTATTGCTTGAGTGCTGTACCCGAAATGCACTGTATTACACGATAGCGGCCGATATTAGTTTAAAATTCTGTCAATAAAAGAATAAAACACATGTTTCAATCAGATTCGTAACCTAACACCATTGTTAAATGGATGCACATGCCTGATCCCACGCATATGTACTTTCATTCTGTAAAAACAAACACCGCGAAACCACGTGAACAACTGTGAAAATTCCCTGCTGACCAATTCCTGCTCTATTCAATCTGATGGTGCTTGTATCAGGTTTCAAATTTTTATAAAGTGCATTTTGGTGCTGTTTTCCTGCAATAGTTAAGCTTGTTAAAATTATTTAATCGCTTGTATTTTAAAAAGCTAGGTGTAATGTTAACGTCAGGAAATAAAGGATAATACGCGACAATTATACGGATAAATACATAGGGTATGATTCTGTAAAACACTGCGAATAATGTGATGCTAATTATTGCTGCTCTGATCACGCAAGACGTGCGTTTTCATGCTGTTTTCCTGCAATAGTTCAGCTTGTTAAAATTATTTAATCGCTTGTATCTTAAAAAGCTAGGTGTAATGCTAACATCAGGAAATAAAGGATAATACACGACAATTATACGGCTAAATACATAGGGTATGATTCTGTAAAACACTGCGAACAATGTGATGATAATTATCGCTGCTCTGATCACGCAAGACGAAAAAACAACTAGAAACTGTTTTATAACAAGGGAAAATATCAATATTTCAACATTTTCCAGCATGTCTCTTTTAGTTGGGCTGTTTCTATGCCTAGTTTCGCCTCTGGTTATTGCCCAAGTAAGTAAAAATTGGTTAAGCGCGACTCTGGCCTCGCTGTATATCTTTTAGCAGTAAAACCCTTGTGTTTTAGAATTATACAGCAGAAGTGTTAACGCTTGGAAAATGTCCGCTTCTAACAGGAGATGAAATGGTCCAGTATGATCTTCAGCTGGAAAGAGATGAGAAAAATAATAAAAAGTCTGTTACAGGTTCAGCTAAACTGCCTTTCGCAATCGACGATACGTGCAAAGTAAGTGAAATATAAGAAATGTCAATTGGAAAAGGAATTTAACGTCTGTCGTCAAAGTACATCAATGCAAGCCGCGTCGTCGGCGTCGTTTGATCTAACGGAACAAATACTGAGACAAGATCGTAGCGGGTTTAAAAGTATCACAATTGTTAAATTCGTTTGGTGTGTCGTGAGGTAAAGATCCCCTGCAGGATGCCATTTAGTTCGTGTGTAGACTGGCTTTAGTGTTTGTTTAAATCTGTAAAAAAGTAAAGAAAGTATTAAAATGAGTGCACAAAAAAGCTGAAGTTAGAATGGTTAATACCTCATTCTGATGTTTTATTTCAAAGTAATACTGAGCAAAGAACAGAATTTTGTTTTTTCCATTAGCAAATAACTTTAAGTAAACATCTAGACCAAGAGTCGGCAACTAATTTCTAGTAGGGTTCGGATACTTTGAAAAATTGTAGCGAGGTCCGGGAAAAAAAAGAAAAACTTTAAATGGACCGCAGATAATTGTTCTAAAAAAGGAACGTAGCTCATAAAAAGTCATATTATTTGTTTTAAACCTTTATTTTCATCTTAAAAATAATATAGATATACTCGTATAGGTATTTGTTCTTACAAATTAATTAAGATTTTTTGGCGGTCCAGTTTTCTACCTTCCGCGGTCCGAATCCGAACTGCGGTCCGCCAGTTGCCGACCCGTGATCTATCTAGACCCATGTTCTTATAATACATAATTTTCTATCTTTTTACAATCTGTTTTAATTTAGCATTTCTTATCAGTATGCAGGACATTTGGAGATATGGACTGGTGTTCGGTACGTCCACTTCATGGAAATCGACGGGGACATATGCGAAATCCTGACGACCTTTGGAGGGCTAGCTTTTGAAAACTTTAAAAAAGCTGTAAAGCCAGCCATTGTGGAGAAAAGCTGCAAAATTCCTCCGGTAATATACTAATTTTCCATCCGCAATGTAAAGTAATGCGGGGTATTTTTACAGTTGCATAGGATAAAATCGCCAAATTCCATACCTCGTTTTGTTTATAGCTATAATACTAATAATTCTAATTTATAGTGAATAGAGGAGGTAAGTCAGATCTGGAAAATCTAAATTTTCCACTACTATCTTCAGTGTAACTGTGGTGTATGTAACTGTAGCACTGTAGTTGATACTGGAGGTACGAAATTAGACGACTTTACCTTACCGGGACTAGTGAATGGAATGATTCTTTTTCAGAATGAGTACGAATTAAACAAATTCGAGGTATCAAAGGACGACATTGACGTACAATTCCGTACGAATGGGAAGTTCAAAGTAGTGCTCCATTTGATAGATGGGGCAGGCTCGGAATTCGCGTGCGTAGAAGGCGAGTTACTAATCACTGAGAAGGAAAAAAAATAATGTTTTGTCTTTCTTAATTCATTCAGAAATTTTTATCGATCCTGATATCCTTGATACCGAATGCTGTATGTAGATTTTAGGCTTTGAAAAATAAATGCATTTTAAAAATGATGTTTGTCACTGTGTTTTTTTTAAAAGAATATCATCGGGTTCGCTCAGGTTTTCGTTTGTTGAAGTTTAAATAAAATCACTCACTGAAGCTTTGATAATTGAACCCTATTTTTATTATTATCAGCGAACGGGTTTGTGGGCTTAACTGCAGCCTAAGGGTTGTAGATTAATTTATTGTATCATTATTGAAAGCAGTTTGGCTCCATTTTTCCATATACGTATTACTACTATATTGTTAGCATCCAGTCTACCTGTTGTTAAAATTTGAAGCAAAGATAAAATATTCTTTTGTTTGGTGTTGTACCACGTGATGTACCAGAACATTTGACGGAACTGTCACTGTCAGTTCTGACAGCGTTTAAAATATGAGCTTGTCGGTTTCCTTTTCGCCTTTTTACCTTTCAAAAGTAAAGAAAAATGTGTTTTATTTGTGAAAAGTGGATTAAAAGATAATTATTATCCTATTTACGATAATGACATAGCTAATGTATCGATAATGCCAGTTTTAAGCAGCAAGAAGCGGAAAAATTACTTGTAGTTTCAGCGGCGGATAGTCTTCACAAGAATGTAAACTGAAGAGTGAAGACATCATTTTTAATAACAATTTGAGATTCGATACGCATATCAAGTGGATTGAGAAGAAAAAGGTAATCCGCCATCTTGTGGCGTCCGCCATATTGGGTTTAGAATGACGTCACATAGTTTATCGTATTCTACTATTCAAACCCTTTCATTTGATACCCATATCATGGAGATTGTGAAGAAAAAGGTAATCCGCCATCCTGGGGCGTCCGCCATATTAGATTTAGAACAATATTAGATAATATACTATATTGAATTTTCAACGGACTTATACACGTGTGCCAAATTTCAAAGCTGAAATTAGAACTATACTAGCTATATAAAGTCGATGTTACACTTAAAGTTAGCTGTTGCTAGTTTGGTTTGAATTGTTGGCTTTTTATTTTTATTCTGATTGGTTAAAAATTTTGAAAATAATTATTATTTTCAAAACATAACTGCCATCTATCTACTTTTTGATAAAATAAACAAGCATCGCGATTCCTGACACTTATAGATGTAGGAATCTCACAAACCTCGTTGTGGTTTGTGTATAAATAAATATAAATAGTAATAAAACAAATTGAACTCTGTTTTTTTATATATTGATTAGTGATAATTTTCTCGACAGACAGATGCCCAGCTATTTGTCAGATACGTCCACATACGCTCTGGCACACATCACATTATCTCCTTTGTCATTCATTACTTTTAGTGTTAGTCTTTGTGAACCATACATAGTGGACTTGATATCTACCTCATGTTTAAAGACTTCAAAACCTTTCAGAGTGTAGTGTCCCTAAAATTTACAAAAAAAAATATATTTCTCTAAAGTCTCATTTAAGACTCTCATTAAAACTGAAATGATTTGGTGATTTGATCTCACAACACGACAATCTCTGAAGACGCTTCGCCAGAGATGAAACCTTGCAGTATGTAATAAGATACAGGGAGTTACAAAAAGACCTTAAGAAATTTTGTGGGCAAATTCTACATCTAAAAATATGAAAATAAGTTTATATAAACATGGATCCTCAAGCGCTTCTTTTTCGAGATACAGGGTGTTTAATATTTTCATTTTTAAATGTTTTTTTAATTTCCATTTAGAGCATGTATTGAAGCATGCGGAGCCATTTCCAGCATCTACTATAAACTTAAATCAAAAAGCACTGTTTCCTGACCAAAAAATTTGTAAAAAAATTCATTTTCATTATTTGTTTTATTGTAAAATATTATAAATTAATTTTTATCTCGAAAACGGCGCGTCAGAACGAAAAAGTTCGGGATACAGTTTTAACGCAGAATTAGTTGGATTTTAAAAGAATGATATCAATTTTGTAAAAAATTAGTGGCGTGCCATTTTTCTCGCTAAAAATAAAGACTTACCAGCACGCCACTAATGCAAGTACGTTAGAAAATAAACTTTTGGACGTAAATGTACCCTTTGATTACTTACTGGCGTGAACCAAAATTCATGTCAATATCTTAACGCATTTTGGAGAAATTAAAAAAAAACACTTAAAAAGGGCAATATTAAACACTTAACTTATTTTCATATTTCTAGATGTAGAATCTACCCTTAAAATTTCTTAACATCTTTTTGCAACACCCTGTATAAATATTGTCCGTTTCAGGGACATCCTACCTTCTTGACTTGGCAAAAAGTGTGCACATTTGGCTCAACGCTACTCATAAGTTTTTGCCAGGCACCTTTTGCAAATTTGGTTATGAGCTCGCATAGTTTTCCTTCATCCTGGTACAGATCGGTCTCCCAATCCCCGTTATTCATTTTATCTACACTTAATGTAAACTGAAAACCAAAATAACATTAGTACCTACGGTAAAGCCGCCAAATTCCTCACCTCACAGGCAGGCGCGGCCCGTGAGTTTTCTTACAGGTGCGTCAAAATTTTGTGGGCAACTAGTGATATCAACGCAACAAGCAAAATATACTTTTTGAATTAAGGAAGGTTTTTTAATAATGTGACTAGTTTTGCCACGAAATTATTTACCTACAAATAAACACTGCAAAAATCATAAAATAGGTACTGTAGTATATTGAACATTGCTTTGCTACTCTAGATGTTTATGACTTTTTCTATGTGTTTTAGTACTCTAGATTAGTAGATTGTTAGCGGCTTCCCGTCTTGATACGTTTAGCGTCTCCTCAATAGAGGTTGCGCCTAGTACTAAAAGCTCAGAATATGGTCTTCTAAATTCTGAGCTAAAAGTATGATTATTCGTAAAATAAAATTAGGAACGCTGCCGAAACTCCGTTTTCTTTAATAAATACAATGCTGGCGACTAGTCATAGTAATACTATCTTTGTCTACGCACGTGCAGGCTGCCAGCTGTAGTAGATATGAGATTGCCAATAATTTTAAAAATATTTTATCGAGGAACAAGTGCTAACTTGTTACCAATACACCATTTAGAGCCGATCTAATTTTTTAAATAACACAACTTTTTAAAAAAGTCTACCCTAACACAGCCTCGAACCCACGACCTCTGGGTCAACTCGCTGAGATTTTTCCTCTGGACTACGCTTATAGCTGGTAATGTTAGAAAACCGGTCCGATGCCATTATATTTGATGACTAGCGCTGGCGTGGCTGAGATCGTATTTATAAATGTTTATGTTTAACCTCTAATTAATAATATATTAATACAACGCAAATAGAACGCGCATATTAGCTACCTAATTAGTTTTTCTTTTTCCAAACCAAATGTTTTGAAAGAGTATATTTTACGGGGCGGTTTGAGTGTATTTACATAGTGGGAGTGGCCCGATATTATTGGTGGGCCGTCGACAAATTGTGTCTCTTTTAAAACTTCCTAAAGCGCATATGTGTGTTTCTCTCTTAGTTTTAAAAAATTTATATCGTCCATTTAAACCTATGAGGCCAATTTAAAATACGACCCAGCCCCGAGCAAGCTTGGATATCTTTCGACGATGGCTTGGCTTGATTCTTTCTTGGGGAGTTTTCGCATGGAACTTGCACTTTTTTGAAACAAAAGATTCTTTTTTGGTTTTAAAAAATTAAAAAATAAATTATTAGGTAGATCATTGAAAATTTTAGGTGGGTCATTGACCAAATGACCTTATGGACGGCGCCTGCTCACAGGGCACTAACTGTGTTTCTTTAAGAAATATTGACGAAGCGGTTTTTCGTTTTTTTCAGAAAGCATTTTACCATTATTTTGATTATTGGATTTTGTGTATCTGCAAAGTGTTTCTTTTTATCGAAAAGTAAGTAGGTAAAACATATTTTATTTGTTAAACAATTATCTAGACAAACATTACCCCAAAACCAATTAATGTTATAGGAACTATCAGGCAGATTCTCCAACGCTAGTCTGGTCTAATTTGACAACCAAAAGTTTTAAACTGACAAGTGTAAGAATAAGACAACTAAGTCTTATAATATGAATTTATATCTGAGCTTTTTCGCAAATTTATAAAGCAAAAGATACGATTAATTTCAGCAAAATTCTGTTCCACTATTTAAACAGTCATAAACTTTGATAAAAAATCCTGTCCTGACCAAAATTAACGTTGTGTAAACAGAATGTTACTAGAAATGACATGTGTCAACAGCGGCCATTAATATTTTACATGATATTGAGTATAGTATTCAGAATGTCAATATCACCACCTGACCTTGTGATGCTTTAGTACGGCTACTAACCGCTAGGCGCAGCAAATTATTTTTAAACAATAGAAAGTATGAAATTCGGACTGGGTGTGGAATATGTCAACATTACCTTACTATACTTACACTCCAATTTTCAGTTAGGTCCTCGTCCAAATCAATATCCAAATCCAGTGCTTTCCATTCTGCCGAATCCACATTATTGAAGCTAAAATTCCACTTCAAGGGATTTTTTCCGTCACACTCGCATTTTTCAAAATCTCGTATTTTTATAATCGGATCGCTGGTTGCTGAAACGGCGAGAAAATGGGTGAGGCAATAAAAAAGTAAGACCGTTGGTGCTCTCAATAGCATTTTGGACTAGGGTTGGTGTAGGTTTGTAACAACGAAAGATTTTTATATGGGAATCATGTTTTATATGTATATATATGCGCAAAAATAATTATTCTTAATTTGGATGGCATGCTTTTTTGTTTTTTTTTTATTTTAGTTGTTTATGATGATTATTCTGGCCTTCGATTGATGATTATAGATATTAGAATAGTAAACCAACATCATTACAGCAATAATAGTAATGTTTAACTCTAAACAAGAAAGACTATTTTTATTAAATGGGCGTACTTGGAACATGGTAATATACATATGTAGGTACCTATTTCCATATTTTCCCCTATTTAGTAAAGAAATTGCTATTCAATTAAAAGACACATTTTTAGTAAAATAAGTCTTTGGAAAAAAATGCTTTGGATTATTTTAGGTTTTCATTGAACTGCTAAAAAAATGAGATGTTAAGGTAATATTTAAGTTTGACAACGCCGCGGCTGAAAGCGTTTGATATGGGATGGTTTAGGTTTTTTTTTTAAATAAAAAAGTGCGATTTAAGGGAAAAAAGTATTGGGAATCTCTGTAGACTACCCCTGGAGTCTCTCATTCCAATATATTAAACCACTTTCATAACACCCTGTATATGTAATTGTTCCGCTTAGGTGTGCTTAAAATTCGCATGTTGTTATGATGGAAACCTTAAGACTTAAGAATTGGAAATGCAACCAGACCCCTGCAATTTGCACGTTTTCTACCCTCCAGCAGTGAAAGTGTAAATGAAAAATTCCTGATAGCAGCAGTCACATGCACCGTACATCAACCTGCGTTAGCTTGCTAGACGCGTGCGCTTTGCATTAACATGCGAGCTTTCCTGATGTCCTGAAAGCTCCTGCTTTTTTGGGAAAACGATTATATAGACTTAGAGTTAGAGCTTTCCTTTTCTGTAAACACCTGTTTCTTACAGTCTCCCTTCCAAACTAAGTAGGTATATGCATCGGTAGTTTTTTGTCAAAGGAACATGTACATATTTTTTTTATTGCATCGTTTAAGGAAGTCGTTACAAACCCAAAAAAAAATTATTTTGAAGAAAATTACTATTATAATTTAGTTAAAACTTTTTTTTTACGTTTCGGTATAATTTATTACAATTTAAAAAGCAGCCATTTGTCCTTAGTGTATAATGACGTCAGGAGATCAGCAAAAATAAGTGTTAACGTATAGCTTAACCTAAAGTCGATTAGGTTTGTTTTTCTCGGAAACAGTCAGAGGGGAAACAATCGAATTTTTTGGGTTGATAGAGGAATAGTGCAACTAGATTCGGTAAAAAATTCAGTTATTCAGGATGCTCCTTCACTTATATATATATATATATATATATATATATATATATATATATATATATATATATATATATATATATATATATATCACAACAAATGTAATATTTATTATTCAAACGAACAGCCGTCATTTTACTTTTTTGAGAAGTGATTTTATTAATCAGTCATGTTTTTTTTTTGCTATTTTTAATACCCGGACTAGGGTTGCCTTTTTGGGATTGGGAAAAAGGACATTGGTGAAGGCGCAAAGATGCGCTTTCACCATTTTATCAAAAACTGTGTTTTTGGGTTTGCCTTTGGGGAAAATATTAAATATTTATATTTTTTAAATTAATATTTATTTTTCAAACTGAAATCTATACTTTTCATTTGATTTTTTTGTCATTCTATATCGTATGATAATTCGTTACACGTCTTCTTAAAATGGATGGTAAGATCAATTGTTCAGCTTTATTGAAATAAACCATGCCCCTGTTTCTTCCATCTCGCCATTTTATGCCAAAAATAGAAAAATTTGCTCTTCGGTTGGGTATGCCAGTTCTTGTTGCAAGATTGGAAGGTTCCTGGACCGATTTCGGCTTGAAATATACATGAATAAGATTTTAGGAACCTTCTACTTTAAGTGCAGGAATATTTCATTGGATGAGTTATACATTAAATGCAATTTTTATTGATTTTTCGATGACCCTACAATACTGGAATTCGCTATGTACTTATTATACCACTTTTAACCTCACAGCTAATGGGATCACGTTCCACAATTATTTTTGAAATTCGCGCGAAAATTTGCAGTAGAAAATACTCTTTTTTTGTTATAATAAAGACCAAAATAAATCGATAAAAACATTCACCATGAATATAAGAAAAATATTTCAGATTTATTTGGGTTATATGCATATTCCCTATTCTCCATAAGATCGCTGCACTGTGCCACGGTACCTTGGTACTTAGTCTTGAAGTGTACCAAGGCTGTTCCAGAAAAAATACAGTGTACTTAGGTAAACGTTGAGTTTTTTTAGGTAAGAAATCCGAAAAATAAAATATTAAGTTATGCAGAACATTTTTATAATATTTAGTTTGAAATAATACCAAACGAGCTCCAGCCATCCAACTTTGCCGGCCACCAGGACTTCACCGACCAAAATTCGTCTGGCTTGCCGTAAACTACGTCGACGTATCGATCCTGGAGCGTCGCGGCGCAACATAATTTAATTGCGACCTTGCCGGATCGACGAAAACGCCGTAAAAATGAGAGAAATTGAAAGAGAAACTGCATAGAAGTTTTACTAACATATTTAGATCTTTTTTGGCATGTAACACCTTGTTTTTTTTTTATCTGGAGAAGTGATCTGTTCTTTTATAGTCATTTAGGCGATAAGGTGGGAACTAATGAATTTTTTTAAAGGTAATTTTATACAGAGGAGACTCAAAAGCTAGACTTCCCTGTATCCGACTTGGCAGCGCCGCGACGACGTCGCCATTTGCTTTGTTTACGGTGTTTAGTGTCTCGCATTTCCCTACCGAATTTTCACGTCGGAAAATTTTACCGTTCTGTGTTTTCAGGTGAAAATTTTGTGAAAATTTTTTGCAAATCGTTGTTTTTTCGGAGTTTTCTCAGCCCTAGGATGAGTTTACGGTGAAAATTGTGAAGAAAAATGCAACGGATTTTCCTCGGGATGTTTTAGGTTATGGAGAACGCCGGGTGAGTGTTTAGTCTGCTGAAGGGGGATTTTATTACCCTTTAATGTGTTGTAAAAGGATTTTATGTGTGTTTCCTAATTAGAGCTATATAGGTTAGTGGTAATTTTTGTATACCGGCCTTGAATACTGCACAAGAATATAAAAAATAAGGAATACATCTGAATATAATTTTTTATATTGTTGAAAAGGATTATTATAATCATAAGCTTACAGCAAAATGCCCAAAGCCCAAAGAGAGATTTGCATATCGTTCTTTGATGCACTATTTCTTTCTTATTTTGCTAATAGCAATTTTCTCCCAACTTCCTGTACCTTAATTATTAAACACCCTGTATATGTAAACGTATTTTCGAGCAGTCGTGAGCCTAATCCATTTTTAATAATAAATTATGAATGACATGACCATTTTCCACAGGACGGTGGCACGCACAACGTCCATTTTCCCAAATACCTTCGCATGTTGTTACCGATTTTTTCTGGACATTTTCTCGTTTATAATTATATAGGAAAAATGTCCCAGTTAATATTTTATGACTAATGAGCTACCAAAATACATTAACGATGGTAAAGGGCATTTGTAAAAAGACAAAAACTAGCAATTTTAGTTTTGAAATGTTTATTTATTGTAAATTAAGGATATAATGATTTTTGATTTATCTAAAACGGTCAGGAAGCATTGCTAATTTATGTTGATGTTGAATTTATTGAAACTTGTGTATTTGTCATATATCTAACACATTATAACTAGGTAGTATAAAATAATGTAATAAAATAATATTGATTTAATATTACAAATGTTATTAAAATTACGATCATCATACTGTCAAGAATTACTAATAACTACTACACCTATCTATAAAGATTTATAATTAGCTTTCGCCCGGGAGTTCGTTCGCGATATAACAATTTTACTTCATTACACACTTTGAATCCCCCCCCCCCCCCATTTCACCCCCTTAGGGGTTGATTTATTAAAATCTGTAAAACACGTGTTTAAACATTAACGTTCAGATTCCCTAAGAAGGTGAGATTTAGTACTGGTTTAAATTGAGATCTTATAGTCGATCAGTTATGTTTTGACAGGTTTTTGTCCTGTCATTGTTGATAAGTCGTCAATAAAAACATATATTTCATCAATTTGCTTGGTTTCCAAATGATCTCCATCTTGGAACGGGTTGCTAGAATGAATTTGCTTTTATTATAGTAGAAAGCACGTACTAAAATTGCCCATTTCTTTATAAATTTGCGAAAAACCTCAGAAAAAAATTCGTTGTATAAAACTTAGTTGTTTTATTCTTACACTTGCCACTTTAAAACTTTTGGTTGTCAAATTAGACCGGACTAGCGTTGTAGAATCTGCCAGTTATTTTTTAGAGCACTTCTATGAGGTTTCGAGTCCATACAAAATTTGAAACTCTGTTTCACCCCCTTAGAGGTTGAATTTTCAAAAACCCCTCCTTAGTGGATGCCGGCGTTATATAAGAAACCTTTGTGCAAAATTTCAAGTTTCTAGGCCCAGCGGTGTGGGCTGTACGATGATGCCAGTCAATCAGTTTCTTCTTTTATATCTAAATAAAATACTCATATTATGATTATGAGTATGAAATTAAAATTTATAATAATATAACTACAGATTGGCCTATTGTAACAAAATATGTATCTTATTTTTTAAAGAGTAATACATACTGTGTAACGAAAATATGGAAGCCTCGAATTATCTTGGTTAAGGTAAACTTGACAACACTGCTGAACTCGTAACTCGACTCGGACGTAATTTCATACCAAAGTGTACAAATTTCATATAAATCGGATGAACGGTTTGCAAGATATTTTGAGGTTGCCCTATTTTTGTTACACGCTGTATAAAAACCAATAGAAACCCCATAACAAATGGAATATGTTTTTATCAGACGTTGGACGTCGAAAATTCGGGCTATTGAATTTATCTATATCTATACAAATTCTGTAGTTTGTTCGGTAACTAAACCACTATTGTCTATTTCTACACACAGATCTTGAATAGTTAGACATTTTCCATGTTTTATTATCTGACCCATCTTCTTTATAGACAAGTCGCACGAAGTATTCGAGGGGGTTTCGCAAGTGTTGGCATAATATTCATCTAGCACCATATCATAAAAAGGTTCCTGTTGAATGGTATGAGGACCTTGCATTAGAGGTGAATACAGCCAGCCCATGTTTTGACAGGAACATAAGAACTTGTTCCTGCTAAACATTATTTCTTTAGTGACATTGTCGTATGCTGTAAGGTTCGGATTTAAGCTTCCCGCATCCACAACATTCAAGGAGTTCTCTTTGAAGTGGTAAATAAAAGTTAAGTTCTCAAAATTCCTTCCTGATTCCTGCATTACCCCAGGACGTAGGTTTTCTAAAGCTTGACTTTTGAGATGAAGGAAGGTGTTCCTTAAAAAGGAAATATTTGTAGCTGAAATGGCAAATCCCTGTGAATCCACTGTTCCGACGACGTTATCGGTGAAGGAAAAATCATTCACAGTTGCAATTATGCTATGTTCTTGTATTCCGTCGAATTGACTTTCCGAGAAGACTAAGCTTGGGGCGTTCACTCTGATGCCAACAATTTCTATGACATCAATTTTGCAGTTTTGGAATTTAACTGATCCTGCAGTGTCTGTTTCTATGCGAATTCCATTATCCTCGACCCTCTTTATACTAACATCAACGAAACTAAAATTCATCAATGGATAATGATTTCTGAAGAAGAAGGCGTCGTTTTCGATAACGCCTATGCTAACGTTCTTGAAAATAATGTTCTTGGTAGTGAGATCAGGATGATCTTGGCAAAGGCTGAATGTTTTGAAAGGTATTAACTCAATATTTGAAATATTTTCGAAGATAACTGTACTAGACAATACAACATGGGCCCCGAATATATGTTTTAACACCAAACGTTGTATATTAGCAACTAAGAGGTGCTGGAGCATAGGTCTTCTTATGTCATTCAAGCGCCGTATTGCAAAGAAGCGCAATGTTTGGCAGTTTCTTATTTCTAACTTTTCAAGGGAAGATGGGTAACTTTCGGAGTTGATGTATATTACGGAAGTCTGAAAATAACAGAGAATGTTTTATTGCAAATTAACAAATACAGTCGAGCATCGATGTCGATTCGCAAGGGAAATGAGGAATGCTTCAAGTTGTGCTAGTAAGTTTGTTAGGAACTGAAAATATCTACTTCAAAACAAGGCAGGAGATTAACATGTTTCGTGGTATAGAGGTTGTACGGGAGTATTAATAGGATAGAAGTTAGATAAGTGACTGTCCACCACGGCAGATATAGGTACGCCGATTAGAGAGAAAGCTACCGATCTAGGTATAGTTTGGAAGGAAGACCGCAAGAAGGTATAGTTTGTTGAGGAGTGCGGCATGCCATACTTTGTCAAATACCTTGGAAATGTCAAAGGTTACAATCTGGGATTTGCCACGAAAGTCGAGAGGTAGGAATACAAAAATAATATTTAGTACTTACGTCTCTATCTTGGGGGCACTCATATTTGAGTGTAGTTATCTTACTGCCTGTATAGAGGCATGTATACCCATTTTGATTACATTCTGAAAAAGTATCATCCCCCCATCTAGAGTATGCAGCACTTGCCCCCAAATATAACAGAATAAGAGTTAACGAAGGAACAAACATTTTTTTGTGTATGTACTAAACGATACTAAAAATTTGCCAACGCCTCAAATAGGCAAGAAAGGAGAACTTCTTATCAAAAACTATTTAAAAAAATATGTAATTTTAACATTAAGGATACTTTGGTAAAATAAATTATTTAAATTAAAGTACCACTGTAAATAATTCAGTTTTGCCCCCAAAAAAATTCAAACTTATTTTAATTTTATTGTAAAATTTATTTAAAATTACGGCTAAGAAAACCAGTGTTTTGTATTATAAGTTTACTAATGGTACTTATTTATCAATTATAACCAATTGTTATTATTAGTATTATTATTATTCACTATAGAAGCTATTTGGTATTCGCGTGACGCATATAAAAAAAAAATAAGAATAATATAATTATACAAATTGGCCCACTGTAACAAATGTAACGCATTTTTTTTATAGTTTAATGAGTATAGAAACAAATAGAAGTCCTACAATAAATTCTTTGCTTAAAATAGTGTCAGTTGAAGCACTATTCACAACAGGTTCATGCATTAACTTCGCTAATTCTTCGGGATGTTCCACTTCTGCCAAATTTAAAACAGCTTTGTCGGTAGTTATTTTATTAAGGATTATCTCGTCACATAGATCTTCAATAGTGACGTTATTTAGGCACTTACCACATTTTATCAACTGACCAAACTTATTCAGTGGTAATTCACAGGGCTTACCAAAGGGTTTGTCACAAATATTCCCATACAATTCGTCCATTACCATCTCGTAAAATGGTTCCAGCTGAGCTGTGTTAGGCCCATGTCCCAAACCCGAGAACA
This sequence comes from Philopedon plagiatum, assembly GCA_963971165.1. Classification (NCBI taxonomy): domain Eukaryota; kingdom Metazoa; phylum Arthropoda; class Insecta; order Coleoptera; family Curculionidae; genus Philopedon; species Philopedon plagiatum. The sequence goes on from OZ020193.1 coordinate 2,581,428, forward strand.
GCCAGCCCAAATTCTCGCAGGAACATAACAACTTGTTCCTGCTGAACATCATTTCAGTTTGAACGTTCTCATATGACACGTAGTCTGGATTCAAGCTACCCGCATCCAGGAAATTCAGAGAATTTTTGCTGAAGTCATAGGTAAACTTTAATTTTCCAAAGCTTCGTCCCGAATCTTGGATCAGGCCTGGGCTTAGTTTCTCCAAGGCTGCGCTTTTGAGGTGCAGAAAGCTGTTCTTTAGAAAGAAGATGTTGGCCCCCAAAATGGAGAATCCATACGGATGTACAGTCTCCACAAAATTGTCGGTGAAGTAGAAGTCTTCCACAGTCCCGTTGATGCCGCTCGACGCTATATCTGTAAACTGACTTTCCGAGAAAATGGCCCTTTTGGTATACATTTGGATGCCCAAGTGCTCAAGAGCTTCAATTTTGCAATTCTGGACCTTAAATACTCCTCCAGAATCTAATTTCATCTTTATGCCAGACGTCTGGATGGTTTTTATGCGAACATCGACCAAACTGAAGTTCTTGAAATGGTTCAAGCCGACGAAGGCGTCAGATTGGACGACGCCAATGCTCACATTCTGGAAATGGAGGTTCTGGAAATCGTTCGGCTTGACGTAGCAACCAACACTGTAGTAGGCCTTTTCGATTTGGGCGAATGTTCGGAACGGTATCGCGTCGATATGGGAGATATTTTCGAAAACGACCGTAAAGGGCAGCATGGGTTCGTAATTATTTCTCTGGAACATCAGATGATCTATGTTGGCGACTAGAAGATGGCGGATGCCTTTAATTTCGCTTGTACATCTGGTGGAGAGAGTCAGAGTGCCACAGTTCCTTATTTCGAGCGTCTCAATGGTTGCTGGGGAGCTGAATTGGTTGATGAAGATTATAACGTCCTAAAAAAATAATTATTGTAGCTTCTCCTTGTATACAGGGCGCGTTAGATAGGTATTTGTGGGCAAGCACAATTTTTCGCTATTTTGATCTATTTTTGAGGTTAGAAAAAAATCCGATGGAGTAATTCTAATGTCAAATTCGTGTTCAGCAGCTCAAAATACATAGAATTTTATTGTTAAAGCTTAACACACAATCGAAAAAAATATAAATATAAATTTTAAAATATTAAATAAACAAACTAAAGATTTTTATTCAGAACGTAACATGTGTATAACTAATAATAACATAATATAACAAAACAAAAATTTAAAATGTGGGTTCATTTAAGTAATTTCTACTTATGTTTTGTTCCAATAATATCCTTGCGTTCTTTTATGTTTTTTATTCAATAATGCCTTTTCGAACTAACAAATTTATTAATTCTGTTCTGACCATTTGATGAAATCAAATCGGGACATGTCATGTCCCGCGCGGGACAATTTTATTTTGTTGAAATTTCGGCATGTCCCGCAAAAATCGGGACGTCTGGCAACGCTGTTAGAACAGTTCGGGTTTGCTCAGTTTTTAATTAATATGAAGGAATTATGAAATCTCGTTTTTAGAGTGTGACATGCTATAAAACTACATAGAGTATAACACTGAAAAGGTTTTTTAAGACTTAGTAGTGGGTTAAATGAGATCAGTGGGCGATAGTCAATTCAATTGATGGAGTTAAAAACTAATTCGGTACTTACATTGACACTTTTGGGGCACTCGTATTTTACGTTAATGATTCTTGTTCCGTTTAGAACACAGGTAAACCCGTTGATTCCGCATTTTGAAAAGTAAAGTCTTGTTGCTGCCGAAACTGCGTCCGTACCCACGAAAAGGAACAACAACCATCGAACAATCATTTTTGTTTTACGCTGTAGCAGCTTAAACTGACTGAAATCGAAGTAAACATTTCTGAAAAGCTAATAAGAGGAAACTGTTATCCGAAGTTAAAAGTTATTATTATAATTAAATGACGAGGGTTCTCCAGGAAGTGTCTATTGCAGTATCTTTGTGTCCAACGGAATATTTTTGTTGTGATTGGGCTGAACTGATATCAGTGAAAAAACCCTGAAATGCAACTTATCAATACAAATTTTTCACGTGATGTTTTTTGACAATTTTATATCACGAATACGTACATATTATGTATATTTCTAGGAATTGTGGGTGGACGAAAGAATGTGTTAGAATTGTTCAAACTTACCGCGAAAATTCCCGTTCTTGTGTGAAAACAATTCGTTTGATTGTGAGTGACAACACCATTCGCGTTCTTATTCGAAAATTTGGCACAGAGATAGAGTGTGGTCGAAATATACCTAATGACTTATTTATCTTCGTTTTAACAAAAATATCAGTTAGTGAGTTTTGGCAATATTATGACGATATGATGTATTTTTTATGCATTTTAGTAAACATTTTGTAGGAAAAACGTTTAAAAATTGCTGTCCCCCACCCTTATCACCAAAAGGATCGCTCAGAAAAATCTGAAAAAGATCAAGAACATTGAGAGTCAGGTCTAGATTGAGCCAAAATTATCAGGATTAAAAAATTGTAGCGCAATCAATTGTTATAAACAATTTAATTGTTGATTTCTTTATAGCTGCTGAACCATTGGTTTTAGAGAAAACATTTTTGACAAAAAATATTTCTCACGATGCAAGGAACAACTTTTGTCCTTACCCCTTTTTCAAAATTTGTATTTTGGCTCAGTCGAAACGCTAGTGCATTACTAATATTACTGTCTCCCACCCTTATCACCAAAAGGATCGCTCAGAAAAATCAAAAAAAAAATCACGAACATTGAGAATTAGGTGTAGATTAAGCTAAAATAATCAGGATTGAAAAATTCCAGCGCGATCAATTAATTATTGTTATATTGTTATAAACAATTTAATTGTTTATTTCCTTCTAACTGCTGGACCATTGGTTTTAGAGAAAAAGTTCTTCGACAAAAAATATTTCCCACAATGTAAGAAGCAACTTGCATTGCAAGTATAGCTTGCATTTGACCGATTTTTTCTTCTACTAAAATAGTTTGTTCTATTTAAAAAGCAAATCCAGAAGAATATATTGGGTCACCGTTTGTTTAGACTATATTGTTGAGCTAATATTGCTAAATATAGGTATAGAAATGCTGATAAAAAAACAGCAAGAGCCTGATCAAACCTGAGTAAATCTGACCAAACCCCAAAAATTAATATACTTCTTGTTCCTCTTCCTCGAACTTCAATAAAACCCCAACGTGTTTACAAAACGCCAAAAAAGGAATATTAAAAGATTGTATGTTTGCCAGAGACACTAAGTATTCCGTTTCTGGCACAGGCGACGGACGAAGAAAACTGGAAGCTTTCTGGAAATTCCCAAAGCTTTTAACAATTCATCGAGGCGTAAACGTGAGCTAAATTTGCCGAAGTTTCGTCGTCGGCCTTTGCAGACGGACTTTTTCGCGTTTGCGGCGTTTTTCTTTTATAAATAAAAGATTGAATTTGACGAAAAAGGTTGGTCTTACAAGTTTTTGGCCCGTATATAATATACAATTCTCACGTGCACAACCGTAATAATTGCTCTCTTTATACTCTTAGTGTGCCCTGACATCTTTATTTCTTTTTAATAGAATAGTTGACATTTTTATACGACATTCTAATTGAATAAGACTTTTATTACGCCTATAAAAAATACACAGCGACACGTGTATATGGGAACATTATCATTATACGTTACCCTAGTGAGCCGAGCGCCCTTTTTGAATCCTACAAGCCCATATAGGTCTATAAAACACCTCATAAACCATTGAATAATTAGAGTAGGTATAAAAACGCAACGTTTATAGTATCTTCCTGTAAAAAAGTGGAACTGTTTTAAGGAAAAACAGTTCGGCTTGCTTGCTTGAGTCGGTTTTCAAGAAAATCGAAAATATTTAAATTACTATGTGTCGTGTTGTGTTGTGTTTGTATCTATACAGGGTGTCCGAAAAGTCTTTGTATGGGCAAATATCTTTGCTATTTGTACAATGATAAACTTAATTGAGTCGGATTTAAAGCAAATCGTATATATTTGCATATACTCCTAGTAGTACCAAGATAAAGTTAATTAAACCGGATTTCAAGCAAATCGATGCGCCCTAGTGAGCCGAGCGGCCTTTTTGAATCCTACAAGCCCATATAGGCCTATAAAACACCTCACAAACCATCGAATAATTAGAGTAGGTATAAAAACGTAACGTTTATAGTATCTTCCTGTAAAAAAGTGGAACTGCTTTAAGGAAAACGCTTCGGCTTGTAAAATGTGACATATTCGCGAATCTCAAGCGACGGTGCTGCCAATCGCAGTGAACTAAAGGAATCGTGTTAGTTTGATGTTTATATTTTAGTTTTTTTACTTCGTGGTTTAGCTTTAAAGTATTTTTGAATGTACTGCGGCTCGGTACTGTTCAGTTCCACAATGCTCTTCTAAATTTCCGCGAAAAAATATCTTTCCGCTTTTTTCCTAAATATGAGCGATGGAAGAAATAGTGGAGAGTACTTCGCATTGGCAAAAGACGTTTTCAAACTGCTTTAGCTTTAATTTTCGATCCGATTTCAAAAGCTACACTATTTCCCTTAATGCCGCTATAAAAATCATTTTAATATCTTTTTTACTGCCGCCCAGACTGACGTTTAATCAGATTTTTCAACGGCAGTGATTTATAGCCGACTTCATATGTTTAGATATTTATTTAAAATTTGTTGTTTTTGAGCTACCTCTACGCTACAGTGTTTGTTGAAATTTTGATTTTAAACAAACAGATGGACGAATTTGTTAGTTCTATTGTTCGCTTTAACGTTCTAAATTTTACTGTTGTGGATTTATCGGCTATAAAAGTTTTATTTTGAGTTGTTCTGATGTAGATGCCAAATTCTTTTCGTCACCTCGAATTTCACTAACTTATCAAAGTTAAACTTAGTAAACCTTCTTAGTGAATCCCGTGCTACATTAAAAAAAAAATTCTTCAAAGTTATTGTTATCACATCGTTATTAAAAGAACAACCCAAAAATGCAAATAAATAAAAAGAGTACAAGAGAAGTTAATAGATTAAACAGGAAGTAAAGAAAGGTGAAATTTCCAATTAACTTTATATAAATAAAGTTGAGACTACCTATATATCTACATAATACCCCTAAGCTTAAAAGATAAGCCCCATATTTTTACGAATTCATGTTAGCATGCTGAAATTCACGAAGGAATGGATAACTACACAAAAACCGGCATTAAAATCATCGTCTACCAGGATTTAAAAAAAAATTAGGGAGTGCATGGAAGAAAAACTAAAAAAGAATTAACAACATTGAGTTGAGGCTAAAACTACAAGAAATTTCTCTGCCTCCACCGCAACCCAGCATTATTTAAAAAAAATGCTAAACATATTGTTTAAACAAAAGCAGAATTCTTAAAGAAGAAACAACAAAAATAACAGTGTTAAAAAAGGCTCTTTTATATAGAGCAAGGGAAAATGATATTTTTTTGTGAATTTTGACCTACTGAACATGATGGCGTAATTAGAATTACCGGATGCTTCCGGGAAAACCTTTTTCTTTACTATCAAGTAAATTATAATACTAATCACATCAAGTTGTTCAGCAGGTCAAAATCCCTTATAAATAAAGTGGCTATATACAGTGGCCAAATTTAAATCTCGAAGTACTGGGACAACCTTTATAGTCCCTAGAAGTTAAGAAAACCATAATAATTCCCGAACGGCGAAAAACCAAAAAGACACTAAAAATATATGCACCCTTTTCCGAACCGCCCCTTAAATTGGAGCCTGTGTAACGTTTGATATTAAAATGTCTTCATTTGAATATCCCTAACTCTCCGGAACATGATTTAAATGACTTTTCCCTTGTTCCCTTTCGAAGATCTGAAGTAAAAATTGGCACTCGAAAGTCTAAAATCTAAATTTAGATGGCTGCCGGTATTTACAGTTATTATTACGATAGTAGAGGGTGTGGAGGTACTTTTCTGGCTATTTTCCTGTAATTTACTGCAGTAATATGTGAAAAATTTTTTTAAGTATTAGTATAAGTTGTTTTTTAGTGCAAAGCATAGATCTTGCTAGATGGGCACCCTTTCCTTACACCTTTGTACCGCCACATCTCTCTCCGGCAGTCTTCAACCTGTCTTGTCTATTCCGCGTTCCTTCGCTATTTACAGAGCCGTCCCGTCCGATTTTGATGTATGACATGTGAAATCAAAGTTTGTTTCTAGGAATATTATTGTTGGTTTTCGGTGTTTTCAAAAAGCATTTTCACATTATCTTGATTATTTTGTGCTTATTAGACATTTTGGTAGTATATCGCTGGACTTTGTGTCTCTGTAAAGTGTTTCTTTTTAGTGAAAAGTAAGTAGGTAAACATATTTTATTGGTTTAACAAGTATCTGGCTAGACAAACATTACCCCAAAATTAACTAATGTTGTAGGAATTACATATATGTTTTGCGGCGTAAATTACGAATCTAAGCCAGCAGTTTAGTGGAAAAGCTTATAGTTTTTAAAATTGTCTTTTTAAATTACTATATCTTTTCGAGGTTATGTTAATAATGAATGTCATCATAAAACTTTTTCTTAGTTCTAGAACAATTGGTTTTTCATATTTTTACATTGACTTGACTTTACTGAGGACAAAATACAGGCTCTTTTTTAAAGAAATCGATTAGTCTGCAAGAGACAAGGACCTTAATACCGACGGTGACCCCCTCGCAAGAAACCCTATTCAATGTGCAAATCTTAACTCACTTTCAGCAAATACTACAAGACATTTCCCTTCTTTGAAACTATTTCGATGAGAAACTGATAAAATTTTATTCCCCCATATTTGCTATAGGCTACAATACAGTAATTGCAATATAGGCTTCTATAAGGGCGCTCCGGCGGTCTTCCTGGGATTGATCACTGCTCCAGAATAAATTATTCGAAAAGAGAAGGAAACCGTTAGGTGAAGGAGGGAGAAGGAGATACAGGAAGAGTTTTCGGGATGTCAGGAACATTATAAAGCTCCGTTTCCTGTGATGAGGAAACGTAAATAAGAAAACCAAATGTCAAAATGTGTATATACAACAATTCTGGTCGGAAAGTCATACGTCTAGATTAGCAATCTATGCGCTCGACGTACACTTACCGTTACGAAAACATTTTAAAGTTTGTGTGACAAAACTCCCTCGAAAATTGCTCAATCAATGGACCTATCCGATTGACTGATTGGCACACCGAACACGTACAGCAAAATACTTCCCAACAAGCTAATGCAAACCGGTAACCGTCACTGGCACTAGACCGGAATATTTTAAGTTATGTCTGTCGTGTGTCCATCAGTGACATGTAACATCCGTTTTCCGGGTATGATTTTTCTATATAATAGGACATTTATTTATTGAAAACCTAAATAAAAATTAAATATTTAGAAAATCGATTTATAAACGTACAACTACAATAGTAATTATTACACAACAATTTTTAAAGGTTGTAGAAGTTCTTATCTTCTTATGTTTGTCCTCTCTCTCTCTCTCTCTCTCTCCCTCTCTTTCTTTCAGCTACTATAGTCATGGTCAAGGTCGTTGCAATTACGTTCGTTCCCAAGTAATTACATGAATATTGTACCTATAGTAACGGTTACCAAGGTAACTACCACCATAGCAACCATTGCCATGGCAACTAATATACTAAGAAAATGATGTAAAACAATATGTCGAGTCAAGTATAGGTCGTTTTGACATTTTAACGCTGATTTTTCCCCTGAGATGGAGTCTTCCGCCGAAATTTTCCCGCAGCATTAATGCAATCATTTATTAGAGTCCGTGCTTTGAACCTGTTGATGAGAAAAACATGGAAAACTCCATTTGCCAGGGTTAAAATAAATGGATTTTAGGCCCAGACACGATTCGGGCGGAAGAGATTAAAGATTAGAGCAACGCACCGGCGCGGCGTTGGTTAGCTATTTTGCTCCGGTAGGCCCGCAGGGGCGATTCACGTAACTGCTCTTTCTTCGTGATAGACGGACAAACGATCCTTTGCTTGCAAATTTGACAGTAAAATTGTGGATGTAAGTCGTTTTGCTTAACATTTCTTAAGATTTCTTGCTCGTTAAAATGCATGTCGTGTTCTGTCAAGTTTAGAATAAATTATTCCTATTTTGTTTTATCTTTCAGGGGTGGACGGCAGAAGTATAGTAAAAACGCTATACTGGTACCATTCCCTATGACGCGCGTGCTTTCGCCAGTGTTTCGGCCTCCGGGAGGTCAGCTAGGACTTGATTGATGGGCTTTTTGGGGCTGATAAGGGTTATGGCGATGACCTGGTCGAATCTTAAATGCACTTTATATTTTAGTACAATGTACTGAGTGATTTTTTGCTGGTAAACCGTCACCATTAGCGTGAAATAAAATAGTTTGAACTGTTTGAAGGCAGAACTAACTGGTGTAGAAATAGTGATTATCAGGAAAGAAAAGATAAATATTGTGCTTGCTAAAATATGTTCTGGTGTAAACTGTCCATGGAACTAACCAATAGGGTGGGATCTAAAGTTGAGGCTGTTAAATGTTGGTCACAGTGTATACAGTTGCTACCGACACAAATTCAAGATTTAAAGACACCTGACCAGCCCACTTAGATCTCTTACACTCCGAAGATGGATTTATTTGGCATAAACAAACCCACTTTTTTCATCACCTTGTATATTTACCGAATCTGGGCCGAATTTCATCGAATTTCACGTGTGGTAGTGGCTGCTGTGTCGCTACTGGTGAAAAAAGGTCCGTTGATTATTTAATGGGTATGTCATTTTGAAAAAGAGTTTTTGCAGGTGTAGATGGAAGGTTATAAGGCCCTTAAAGCTCTCTGCATTAAATTTTGACCAAAGATTTGGCCTGCCAAGGAGAGAAAGAAGACGAGAGAGAAAAAAATGAGAGAGAAAGAACATGAGAGAGAAACATAATTGATCTCCCCGTTGTAAAATAGGTTTCTGTCATCATTCTCAAAATAAATTGGATACGGTATAGGCATTGTACAGCTAAAATTCTCCTGGTATCTCTAAAACTATACCAATAAGACCCTATTCGAGATTCCAACCATATTGTTGGCAGTCTTGTGCTCAGTTTTAACATGATACTCTGCGTTGACATTTTTAAAGCCACCTTCCAACGGTCTGTTTAGACTTTTGTGCGATAAAGAAATTTAGGAAAAGGAAGTCTGGCGCAAATGCGATCGTTTATATGTCAACGGCGTTTCATTTCGCCAAAATTCGGTGAATAAGGAGAAAGAAACGCTCCGTTTTGACTGAAATAGATATTTTGTCTTCGACGATTAATAATGGACTGGTGTCATAGTGACATGTTTCATATTTCCTTTACCCCTTGTCTAAAATAACGTAAGATCAAAAAAAAAACGTCCTCACAGTATGTCGTGGATTCAATCACGCATGTCTTGAATTATTACTGTTGAAAGATAGCTAAAAGGTATAGGTGAATGAAAAATAGAACCGTCAAGTTCTGAAGTTTAGATTTTAAAGAAAATTAAATATGGTAATCATGGCAGACATGGATCTCGAACCTGCAAGACAATCCTGAAATGTGACCTGCATATGCACGCTTATCGTCTCAGCTCAGTCCAAGAATTGTTACCAAACGACAAGCCGCATCGAATGCAATTTTCGGAGCGTTTTATGGGTAATTTGCATCATATTAAAAACGTATTTCAAAAACCTTTTTTACTGACGAGGCATGGTTTTACCTCTCTGGTTATGTAACTTCTCAACAAATGAGATAATGTGAAGTTCTGAAAATCCACATTTCTTTATAGAGAAGCCTCTGCATTCGCAGAAAGTTGGCGTGTGGGCGGCCATATCGAAAAGAAGGTTAATTGGACCGATTTTTCTTGAAGGGACTCTCAATTGGGCGCGATACCGTAATGAAATTTTAGAAAATTTTGTAAACGCATTAGACGATGAAGAGATGCGACAAGGCTACTTCTAGCAGGACGGCGCACCAATTCACGTACATTTTTTGGAAGACCGAATCATTAGTCGTAATATGCCAGTTAGGTGGTCACCACGGTCCTGCGATCTCACGCCGTGCGACTTTTTTATAGCCAAACATTGAAAACTCGGTGGTCAAAACCCTTTATTACAAATTACAAATAAATCTCAGGAGATTAACAACGCCCCCCAAGTGCTCACCAATATTTTTGATGCTGTAAAAAAAAGAATGAGAACATGTTTGGAAGTAGAGGATGGACACGTCTCTCATTTAGTTTAAATTTATCATTTTTTAGGTTCTTTGTTTTATACGTTTTTGTTTTAATTCTGCATTATGCAACGACAATGAAAATAATGTAATTTTCTTGAAAATGAAAACTTCAGAACTTGACAGTTCTATTTTTCATTCATCTATGCCTTTTACCTATGTTACTTGTCAAGAGTAATAATTGAAGACATGCGTGACAGATTCCACGGCATAGGAACTTCGAGGACGATTTTCTTTGATCTTACGTTATGTATATTGTCGAAATTAAAGTTTTTCGACCAAAAAAATCGAATAATTGTGATTTGGCCGTTGCCATCCAAATTTTTGTTTACCCCACTTTAAATCACAATTTATACAAGCGTTTTATAATGTCTACTTTTTTCCATCTCCAAAGGATTTGTTATTAAACTAAAAATAATTAGTATTCCATTTACATTTGGAAATTGAATTTTCCGAAGAGTGTCTAAAAAGCGGAAAATGTTTTAAGAGCTTCCCGATAAATTAAAAGTCCATTAATGTAAATAAGCTTTCCCAACTTTTAAGTGAAGAGCTTTTCCTCTTATTTTGACAAAATTGAAAATCTGATTGAGTCCATTGTAATTTAATTTTGAGTGGCGGCGGTGGTGGTGGTGGTTTAATTTTTGGCTGCGTTCTAGAATAGGAAATATACGCATATTATAATCAGAATAAACCTGAAATATTCCTTTTTTTTCTCTACTCTACATGTAATGAATTGAATTATTATATTTATAATTAATTTAGTTTCTTAACTATTTCCCGAAAACTAGAAGCTTTCGTTGATCGAAAATGTTACATCTGAGTAAGAAGACTGTTCAACAATGACCCCAACATTTACGAGCATATGGAAACGGCAAAGACACTGAAGAGATCTTAGCAAACCTAGCAACACCCAAAAACGGGATTCTTTGGGGCTTAGAATCTTTTCCTGAGTCCCTGAGTTAGACTTCAAAAGTCAATTTAAGTCAAATATATATTCGAAAAAGCATATTTTTGCAAAAATATTCATTCAATGACACCCAAACGTTGTAGGGTTTTTTTCAATTAATTTTTCTATTGCCCAAAATTAAGATCGACCAGCTACAAATGGAGAATTAGACAGCTATCATCCCCCTCGATCTCCCTCTCGTATGCCGGACCACTTTTATATGATTTCTGAATCTGAACAGTAATTTTTATCGCCCCCGATATTTCTGTAATAGACCGACCAAATTGAATTTAACCCGAGGGCTCTTGTTCTGCAAATCCGCAGAAATAACTTTGAAACCACTCAAAATCCAATTAGAAGCTGCGTCCCCGACATTCAGTTCCACTCTGTGTTATACAAGAGAGGAAGAAATCTATATTGTTAACCAAAAATTTCAAACACTCTATCCTTAGATTATGTAGCGGCATACATGTCATTGTATTTACATCTGTCTTACCGTTAACATTACCTCACAGTCGTCGAAAGTAGATGTTTAATAGCAGCATTGTCAAAAATTTAACAAGCATATTTTTATTTAATGAGGTCTCAACATAGAAGTTTCTTTTTAGTCACCGTGTTACTGGTCAAGTGCAAGCTAATTTCGAAGAAAAATATTTTTTCTTGAGTTTATGTCAATGCCAACAACCTTTTCGAAAAGTGTGTTTAAGAAAAACTGTGAAACTCCCTGACTGGTAAATGAAATTGATTGTTGGAAAAATCAATCATAATCTTCATTTTCCTCTTCAATGGCTGTTACAATAAGGTATATGCACATATTTTTTTTATTGCATATGTAAATCGTTTAAGGAAGTCATTTTCCAAACCCAAAAAATTATTTTGCAGAAAATTACTAGGATAACTTAGCTACAAAAAATGTTTACTTTTCGGTATAATTTATTACAATTTAAAAAGCAGCCATTTCAGTTATACAGGATGTTTCGTTTCAGAGGTATTAAAAGAGAAGACATTTTCATTGAAATCGGGTACAAAAGTGAATTAAATATATGTACATTTTCGTAGGTTGTAGAGGACCCGGAGCTCCAAAACTCTTGAAACTGGCAAGTCATTGTTTTTAATATTTTTAAGTCGAAAAATGCCATTTGCAGACTCCTCTTTAGTACCTAATAACTCGAAAACAAAACGTCGGATCGAAAAACGAATTCATTACTGAAACTTTGAAATATCAAATACTTTTATTTTGCAATACAAATTAACTAAACCTAAAATCACTGGAAAATGGATATATTTGGGATAAACTGAAAATTTCTATTTTTGACCCAAATATTTCACGGTTTCTAATTTTTTGTGGGGTCAAAATGGTTCAAATTAAAATCCCATATACGTCGTCGGAAAGAGCTGGTCGAAATACATGATATCTATATTTTTTAGGTTCTTCATTCTTTATAGAAAGGGAGCAATCGCCGATTAAATTTAGATTTTTTGACTTTTTTCCATCGACATCGGTACATTTGAGTCACTCTGTATTTTTTTCCTATCTAATTTTTTCCAAATTTTTCAACACTCTCTTATAAAGGGATAATCACACTTTCAAATTAATACAGAATAGGTCATCCAGGAGCGGATTTAAGGGGTAAAAACAGAATCTTCTTGATTTTTTCCGACAAATCCTATTTTTTCGTAGAACTGTGTAAAACTGAAAGGTTCCTGGATGATTTCGGCTTCAAATATACATGAATAAGATTTTAGGGACCTTCTACTTTAAGTGCAGGGATATTTCATTTGATGAGTTACGCATTAAATGCCATTTTTATGGATTTTTTGATGTCCCTACAATATTGGAATTCGCCATATACTCATTATGAGTCAGAAAAACACTTTCGACGACACAGTCAATGGGATCACTTTTACAAGTTCGCGCGAAAATGTGTAGTAGAAAATCCGTTAATAAAGACCAAAATAAATAGATAACAGCAACCGCCGCGCCGTAAACATTTAATTTATGTAGAGAATAAAATCAAATATTTCAGATTTATTTGGGTTATATGCATATTCCCTATTGGGCTGGGTTGCATAAATTTCCTCACAAGAAAAAGTCCAGTGGCGATAGATCAGGAGATCTTGCGGATCATTCAATAATACCTCTTCTCCTAAGCCATCTTCCTGAAAAATTGTCATTCAGATACTGCCTTATGGGTTCGAGTGTTTTTAATTTATTTATTTAAAAGAAAATAAACCTGGGTGGAAGACTTTCGATGGGCCACCCTGCAGATACCCTTATAAAACTGCCAACCAACAATTAAGTGTACTTCCATCAAAGCGTCTTAGGCCACCCATCGAAACCAAGTCCAATTCGCTCACGCCTTTCCCTTCCCTAAACTAGCGTCCCGATGCCAACACCGACGCCGCCGTCGTCGTCTCCCGACGCCTTTTGAAATGCGCCACGCACGGCAACCAAGGGAGCTTATCTCCGATATATTTTATCAACTGAAAGGGAGACACACTGTTCAGTTCGAACGCGAACGCATTGCCGTTATCTACGCTATTATCATGATCAAATATCCTTCAGATCGATGTTTTTTTTTAGACAAAAGTAACAAGTTTGACGGGGAAATGGACTGTTTCGAGTGCTAGAGTGGCTTTAGGGACTCTATATGTAACGGATCCAGTCCCGGTCCGTGTGAAGTGCACCGTTAGAATTCGAATAACAATCTTGTAGCACTGCTAGCCTTAGAAAAAGACTTATTTATAAAGTGACCATCTAAAATTGTATTAACTCGGACTCAAAACAGTCAAAACCATCTTGGTGTATGCAAGAATACCAGGCACATCACCCTCGTTCACAGGTGAGACTTTCTTAAAGCTTTTTTCTAATGTTAATCTACACCATAGCGCCACCCCAATGGGTATTCTCGGACCCGCCGAAGGCTCTCGACTGCCTCTTATCAATCATAAGTCGTTTTCTCCAAAAAAAAACGTACAACTTCACTACAAGTCATTGAAAAACGTCTAAAAACATAGAAAAATTAAAACTTAAGTGTACTGAGCTCGTTATAGCAAGGGATTATTGTTGTCGATATGGTTATCTTATCTCGCTGCTACTGAAGCGAGGTATTCCTATACACCACCAGTCTGATAATAAAATAAGATGATTGATTTGATTTTGTTATTGATAGTGTGAGTGTGACAGTTTAGAGAGGTTCTCAAATAGTATGATGTCGAGTTATCGGGTTTTCGGTCTAAATTATTCGGGTTTTATGAAGTAACAGCCTCAAATACACCGAGTGTTTTGTTCGAGGTTGTTCGAAAAATGTTAAAAATTACGGAACTATGACAGATAAAGTTATTTTATTTGAAAAACTAGTATTTAAAAGGAGAAATATGTAGAATAAGCAGAAAAAAAGAAGCTACAGCTGAATAAATAATAAAAGCTTTTTTAGAAAAGCTCATAAAAATTTAATTTGTGAACCTTAATTCATTTATTATGAATTTGTGGACACAATCTTTAATGAAACCCTAATAAGTTATATATTTTTGGAATCTCCAGAAAATTTTCTATCCGATAAAGCAATATTGGTGAAAAGTTGTTTTAGATTAGATAATACTCTCCTTCTTTTTCAAACTTTTTAATTAAACCAATGAAAATTCCACCGATATTCTATCCAAAATTTATTTAACACCACATTAGCCAAAGGTGATATTCACGTAGTAACAAAGCACATCAACACACGCATTCCCACATTGATTTTTGTTTCCCATTCCGATTTGATATGCGGTAAAAATATGCTGATGTCACTTCGAATATATAGAAAACACCCTTTGGATTTGGCGTCGTATCGGGAAATATTTTTTCTGGAAAGTCCATTAGAGTGTATAGAACTTGCCATTGAAAGTCAATATTTTCCACCGATGGCGGGACGACGAAAAAACAACCGTCGTTATGGCTTTTATTTTTCGAGAGACAGAAATGTATGCGTTTAAATCTGGAAATAAATTTTGGACAAAAGCAGAAAGGGGAGGAGTGAGAGAGAGAGAGAGAGAGCAAAATATTGGTTAAGAAATGTTTGTATTTTTTTATATAGGGTGAATTTTTTAACTGGAATGGATTCGGTAAAAAAGAATCCATCTAAACGGGCCGTTATATCTCAATTTTTTGCGAGAGGATCTTATTCCAGCTTTGGCTGCTTTATTTTCTCATCATGCAGATGCAGATCTTCATGATGGCCGGGAAAATCGCCAGATCTTAACCCCCTTGATTATTTTCTTTGGGGCCGCCTCAAAAGTAAAGTTTATGTGACAAAACCAGAAAATTTAGAGAGATTTAGGCAACGAATAACACACGAAACCCGACCAATTATTATTTACGATAAAAAAATTATTTAAAAAATCCAATTTTTTAAATTTTTTCTCGCTTATCAGGTAACAGAAATTCAAAAGTAAATAGCTTTTTTATGCCCTTTTCTGCGGGGTATTACAATACATGCATTTGCATTTGAAAAAAAAGTTGGACTAGTTAGTTCGATGAAGGGTAAAATTCACGGAAATGCAAAAAGGAACTGTTGAATCAAAAAAAAAGGTACCCGTGTTTTGGATTTTTTCAAAGAATAGATGGATTCTTTGTATAGTATAATATAACCTTTGATGTCCACTGTTTTGATTGCTGTTTGGTCTTTGCTGAAGCATAAAAATAAAGAATAAAAAAGTACTATTTTGAGATTTCTTTATCTACGTGATAAGGTTTAAAAAAAGAGAGGAAAAAATGACGGCAGCAAGTAAAGTAAAGAAACTAAAACGAAAACAAACAAGCAGCGATATTTATTTGAGGCGGGAATGCAGTCGGGTTCCCATTAGAGTTTCTACATGACACGTCGAAGCGAATGGGGATTTGTTTTAGTAAAACGACAAAACGCAGGCCTACGGTACTTGCAGACGGATTTATAGAGGTTAATGAAAACAGACGTTGTGCTTATTGTAAAAACAAACGTTAACGGGAACTACTTTAGTTGTGGTTTGATTCTTACGCTCTGAGGAGGCATGGAATTTATGAAATTCCCATTTTCGTTAACTTAAAATGAGGAAAAACGCTTCTAGAGTCAAATTTGTATATAAATCAAGAAATACTAGGACCAACTGACTTTTAGTATAATTATAAATTATATTTTTGGTAAAATTTTTATCAAAAAAAATTCCTATATTCCAATCTTTTCTAGTTAAAAAAGGTAGGTACACTTTTACTGTCAAAAGCAAGTGTTTTTGAGAAAAATGCATTTGAATTCGGTGTGGCGCAGAATAAATAAGAAATAAACAAGAAAACCTTGTATAGGGGTTTGTAAATCGACTGTCTGTCGGCCCTGGCCCTTTGGCAGAATATAGAAAACCACATTTTGGTGGAGCGGTCTTGGACACGCAAGTCTGCGTCATTTGGCTGCCCGCCAGTGGAGTTTAGTTTTTAAATTTTCAACCTCTTGGAAATTGAAAACGTGTCCGCATTTTGTGTCGATTTTTTCTTTTGAAAAAATCCTTTATAGCAGCTTGTTCAGAAACTATCTCAACAATTGGAGCTCCTTGTTACGGAAAAAAGTTATCCTTCATAAAAAGTTGTTGAGAAAATAACACTGAAATCAAAAATTTCGACCCCGCATATAGGTACGGGGTGACAAAAAAAGAAAAAACGATAAATGCCGTAGAAGGAAAGCTATTTTAATAGCAAAATTCAATAACGAAAAAAAATTTTGATTCAGTTGCTATTTTCTCAACAAGCAGAATTTTTTATGAAGAATAATTTCCGTACAGTCCAAAATAAAAAACTTTCCCATCTGTTAAGATGGTTTCTGGAGATGCTGTAGATACTAACCACCGTGCACAACTTTTTACTATATCCGGTAGAAATCCCTTACAAATAAAAGGCCTTTTTAATTATGATGTGTCCCACCTAATAAAAAGAAATATATTACTGTTGTCCGTTATTATATTCTCCACCACATGCCACAAAACAGAAACAGACGCTCCAAAAACAGGCAGTTTTTTGCTAATAATGCCTAAGTTATGAGCTTTTTGCTGGAGATTAATTAGAAGCTCACGCCCTATTAGGAGGTAATAACCTAGAAGAAATTGTTCCTAAAATTACTTCTAAGAGTTCGGAGAAGAAATAAGTGTCAGAATGGCGCTTTGAAAGGGGTTTGACAAATGTGGTGCTAAAATTCTGTTTATTTTCGGTGGGTTTATTTAACGTAATATTAGAAGAAGAGGGACCTCTAAATGTATGAAATACAAATGCTATTCATGTTTATCGTTCATGCAATTGCGAAGTTCTTTCAAAAAAATGTTTACTTTCAAGCAGAGGCGTAACGCAAAATAGTAAGCCCTCCGCCCTGCCTAATCAAGTCTGGGTCCAGATGCGTAAAGCTCTTTTTAAGCTCTTTCGTTGTCTTTTGACAAAATGGTAACGGAAAAAATTGGAAAAAATAAAATTACGAATGAAAAATAAATGAAATTTATTCATTATGTCATTTAATTTGTACAATGAAATATTATTACCTAAATTTAATTACACATTTAATTCGGTTCTGCTGTCACTGTCATTTTCATCTACATTAAAAACAAGTCATGTAGTCATACCATTGATCTTGATTGAATAGAGGAATTTGTCATTTTTCATTGCCATCCATCGGATTAATTTTTTGCCGAAATAAAAAGAAAAACGCGACGGGTTAGCAAATTATCTTTTTTTTATATACATATCGTGCAACATCTGCTGCAAAATACCATCAAGGATCATAAATAAAACGCCATCATTAAAGGGCACACACACAAGACAGTCATCCATCACTCCGATGAAAAACCCTTTTTTCTCTTGCTCCACATTTTCCAAATAAAATTCTGGACGGGTAAAATATGGCTTCGGCGTCGCTCTTTTTACTAAAGCTCATTTGGGCGTAACTAAATTTCGGTTATTAATTTTTTAGTATCAGTTTAAAGTGACAGTTCATTCACGGCTTGTCTCTTTTTAACCCCCTTTTTTACCCTCGGGGAATGAAAGGGATTTCGTTTTTTTCTTTAGGAAAGGCGTTCGCTCTTCGTTGATTGGCGTGTCCTAATTGCTTAGCCTGGGCAAACAAGTTATGCTAACTTCATGTTTATAAGTTTACCGGCGCAGCTTGGCAGGTCCTATTGCTATTCTTATTATTTGTGTGCCCTTTGCGTTGTCATGCCACATGCGTCTTTCATAATGTCGCTCTTATAAAGTACAACTTTGGCCTAGTTAAGTAGTTATTTATTTTAAAGAATTTTTTTAACTTAAAGGCTTCTTGTTTTGCGTGTGTTGTTCGAATTCGGTTGAGTGAACCGTACTCAATGAAAATAATATGTATTTTGGAGATATATTAAAATTCACAGCGCATCAGAATACCCAAGACCCCACATTCCTATCACGCGTCATTCTTTGAATTCGAATTGAATCGATGCGGCGCCCTTTTTGTGACGCCGGCAGTGCTCCTTTATACTGACGACAAACCACTTGAGAAGATCTCTTCTCTGCGGATTTTCACACGCAAAATAAGGAGGGTTTGCTGGAAATTCCAGGGGTGGACTGGACAATCGCCTTTAAACCTCGATTCTCCATAATTAAAAAATATTAATATGGCATTAGACCATCCCACTCACTCATTAATCGTCTTAAATAACTGACAATTAATCTAGTATTTACTACTTCTATTATTGTCAAAAATACCTACTTAAATTTTCCTTTCTGGCCGTTACCATCTCAAAATTATCTGGATTCTTCCCTGTCGTGCAGACTCAATGATTTTCTCTGTTTTACCCCAACAACGCGTCCCTTGCTAAATATTATGTCTGTATTAAGATTAAATTTCACTTTTAAATTACATCGTTTCTCAAAACTTTGGGAAGTTCTGCTTTGTTTTCCCGCATCTGTTTACCACTCTGCTCGAGACGTTCGAAACAACGACTGGAAAAAGTTTTTCGGTTATTTTAAAATCTCATATTGGTAAGGCTTATTTTTGTCCCCATGGAAAAGCTGCCTTAAACTCGAAAAAATTTCCTGCTGTAATCAAAGAATATTGGTTTGAGTGTTGCGTTTTGATTTTTAACCTTTTTTAAAGGCATCAGATTTTACATTTTATGGTAATTCAGAATAAGAAGCTCTTTTCTGCACAAGCAAAATATCGAGAAACATCCTTCGAATGACGCTTGTTAAGTGTTTGATATCCACTCGTGACTGGGCACTTCATAACGTATTTTTGCAGTGAGATGACGGAGAAGCAAGAAATACGTCGCTTATGGGTAGAGTCTGCATAAATATTTACTTAGCCTTGGTAATTTGCAATATAACTGCTGGTTTTTATTATTTTTTTTGCTCCTCTATTGCATACAGGGTGTTACGAGAATATTGAAAATGGTTTCATATTTTGGAGTGAGTGACTTGCGGTAGCATACAGACAAAGCTAATACTTTTTCCCCACCAATCGCACATTTTTTTTATTTTATAAAATACTCTAAACCAGTGGCGCACCCAGGGGGCTGCAACCGCACTGACCGTTTCAGGGTATCGATGGTTTGGAGGACAAGAATGAGAGTTATCCTTCTGGTTATTTATTTATTCTCGTGGCTGAGCACTATGAAAACTTTGGCAGGCAACCAGATATACAGCTAGAATGTAGTTTTAGCACTGCAGCGCTTTTGTCGGAGTCAGTTAACGAACCTATGCATCTAGTAAGTATTCATCGTACGTGTTTTTTAACTCAAATATCAATAAATTCATTGTTATTATGACGATTTTTTGTCTAATCATATCGCGATGACGACTGTCGCTGTTCTAAAAATAACACAAGTACTAGAAATGGGAGTAAACGGCAACTTTTACCATTCTGATATACAGTCGATAAAGGAAATAGACATAGGTACGTTATCTTATCTATAAACATATGTACGCTCCCTGGGCAAATAATACTTTTATTATAAACAGTAAGTCTTCGATCGAATTATAATTTACAACATTTTATTACAAAATAACATGGCTACCGTGATTTTATTTTATGATTTATATCTATCAATGTTACGGGTAGCTTTGTAAAGAAAAAACAGCATACCAATATTGTTATTTGTGCTGTAAAGATAACGGCGTCGATAACGAGGAGGGTTCATTTGGATAATCCACATTTGCAAAAAATATGTATGTAGATAGCGAGTGGAATGTGTAAAACGATGAGAATGAGCAGTATGTGCATCCAAATATATTATTTTCGTACTGGTGATTTGAATAAAAATAAATTAGATAGGATCTGACGTAGCTAGGCGCAGATAAGAGTTATAAATACATTATAGTATATTATATATATATATATATATATATATATATATATATATATATATATATATATATATATATATATATATATATATCACCTAATGTTATGTCTTATGTCTATACAGAAAGTCAAAGTCAAAGTCAAAGTCAAAAATAGCTTTATTGTCTGAAGAAATCGATTCTCATTGACAAAGCACTTACTTACTAAAACAGATAAATAATATAGATCAAAGAACAAAAAATAAACTATTATACAAAATTAATGAATACAATAAACAAAAGTCAACCTAAATTAGGAAGGCTTCATTTAATAAGACATTGACAAACATGTCCATAACTGTGAGAGAGAATAGTTAGGACTCCAAAAAGAAAAAAAAAAACAGTGTGATAAAACTCATCACTCCCAATATTCAAATGTAAAATTCCTTACAAAACATTGCAATAACAGTGGTAAATTAAACATCATATTAACATATTAAAATCCGAAAAATCCATAAGTCAACCACTGTAATAAAATATATACATACATATACACACACATACATACACACACACACACATACATACATAAGACAAACCATAACTAACAAACAAAACAAAAATATCACAGAACGTCATTATAAAACTCTTCCAAACTATAATAGGCCTTACCAATCAGTACCTTTCGAGTCCTTCCTTTAAATATTTTCAACGTGGGACAAGATTTCAGTTCGTTTGGAAGGTGATTGTACATTTTTAAGCTTTCATATATAATGGATTTTTTGGTTAATGTTAAGGAGGGGATGGGCAAAGGTAAATTAAGGGATTGTCTAGTACTATAGTGTGAGGGTCCAGAAATAAAATTTTGACGATTTTTGTACACCAGACATACAGTTTCCAAAATGAACAAACTAAAAAGAGTCAGGAGTTTCTGTCCAACAAACAAAAGTCTACATGAATCCCTCCTCTTGGCACGACAAAGATATCTTACAGCACGCTTTTGTATAACAAAAATGGTGTTAAGTAAATAGAGGTTCGACATTCCCCAGAAAGATATTCCATACCTAAGATGAGATTCTATAAGCGCGTAATAGACGGCCCTGCCCATCAAAGGACCCAACTCACTAACGGTGACCCGGACGGCATAGCACCCTGAAGCCACTTTTTTGCCTAGAGCAACTATATGGGAATCAAACTTAAGCTCGTTGTCTATAATTAATCCTAGAAACTTGGTATTTGGGCGGCTTTCAAGAATTGTATTCTCAATAACCAAGCCCTCAAGGTGACATTTAAAGCCAAGAATACTTGTTTTATTAAAGTTAAGCATCAAAAGGTTAGAGTCACACCATGTTTTAATTTTTATAAGATCGCAAGAAATGACATTCTTTAATGCTGCAGAATCAGAACCGTGCCACAATACAGTTGTATCGTCCGCATAAAGAGTAAACTGACCAATAACATCTAAAGTTGCCAAATCGTTTACAAAAAGCAGAAAAAGCAGGGGGCCCAAAACAGACCCCTGAGGCACTCCCCAGTCGATGCCCTGACTCACTGAATAACTATTCCCTACAAAAACCCTCTGATAGCGTCCAGTAAGATATGACTCAAAAAAACTGCTATGCTATTTTCAATAATAGTATTATTCTTGACCACTCTCACTTTGGTTATATTAAAGTTAATACTGTTTCAACAAAACCTCATTGAAATAACCAAAAAAAAACAATTCTTTAAATATAGACTTATTTATTAGAGTTCAAAAGTAGTCTTACTTCTTTGAAAACTATATTACCATTTTTTCGATTACAAAAATTCTATTGGAAACCAATAAATTACTATTGTTCCTTACAGCTAGAATTGTTTAAGCTAAAACATTAAATTATTTGACGAGAATGCTCAAATATAATTGGGTGAAAAATAGATATTTGTGGGCGGTGTGATTCAACTTAAAATATATTTTATTAAACGAACAAGAACTACAGTTTAAATAAAAAATCTAAAAACTAAGTGAATAATTCTTATATCATGTTAATTAAAATAAATACTCCAATAAAACATATAAGGCATTAGAGAAATAATAAAAAGTATTAATTCAATGAGTTCTATTGTTGGCTGAAGTTTTACTTCTATTGCTCGCGGACACCCTTTAGAGAGGTTAAAATTATGCTGTTGGTATTTTGTTCGTTTAATAGTCGTTTAAGCTTGAAGCCTGTTTGTTTATTGTGTTAAAGTTACGCCAAAAATAATAGAGATCTTTTGCAATTCTGGGGACTGGAGTGTTTCAGTGTTTGTGTGGACTGGAGTGGACTTTAGTATTTTATAGTATATATGTAAAATAAATCTAAAAAGCTTTGCAATAACAATAAATATTTCGATTAAATAAGTTGTATATTCTTACAAATAAACGTTTACTGAAACCAATGCAATGATATATTTTGTATTGAATTTAGAATAGGGTATTACTGCATCAAATAATTGTTATATTTAAACGACCTCTTGAAAACCAATGAAACCTTATATTATAAGCAGTCTCATAACCTATTGGCTAAAAATGATAAACTAATCATTGAAATAAACTGAATTTGTATTGTGCAATACGGAATAGAGTGTCATTGAGCGAATGGGTATCCAATTCAATATACGATAGTGTTTTTTCTGTGTATATTGGGACCACACGAAGCAAGATCAGGAGATGAGAGGATGGATTCAGTACCTTTAATGATGCGTGGTGGATACCCTCTTGAGAGGAGCTCTCTTTTTTGGGCAGCTGCCTCAAAAAAAGAAACTACATTAGACAGTAGAAAATTTACACGTCTACTGTCCCTTTGCCCCAAAGAAAAGTGCCTTTTCTTTCTGGAAAAAAAATCTTTTGTAAATATTAGACTACAAAATTAAAATTAAATTTTAAAATTTAAATATTTATATTCTTTACCGAGCAACAGCGAAATCTCATAAAAACAAATTTCCGAAAACTTCTAAATCGCACAGGGTTTATTAAAAAGCAAAGTCGCTGCGTGAACGTAGGGCAAGGGCACTAAACGCGCGAACAAGCCTTTGTTAGAGCTGTCACTCGAGGCTGGATCGAAGCGTGCTTTGCATTCGAAATAAGGCCTTCCAGGACCAACAATAATCTCGGATTTATTCGGGAGGAATTATACTTTATCGTGGATATTTTAGTATAAAAGTGAATATTTAAAAAAACAGTGCCAACACCAGAAAATTTTATTGAAACCTAACAAAGTGAGTTTCCAAGAAGTCAGTCAGCTGGAAATTAGCGATAAAGCATAGGGAAAGGCTGGCAGCGCCGGAAATGAATATTCGAAAAGTGACTGGTAAAAATCGTGAATGTGCTGAAAAAGTACATTCTTTGAGCAAAATTTCCGAGCAAAAAATAAAGCAAAGCTCAAAAAGTGCACGTTGAAAAGCTCTGCCCAACTGAAAAGTATCGATAAAATTGTTTGATTCCATAAAAGGCATCAAGTTTCCTTTTGACAAAAGTTACCATTTAGAAATACGAGGGTAATATCAAAATTTTCTAAATAATCAAAAGCATAAGATACACTCCCGATCAAAAAAAACCGGACAAGAAAAATATTAGTTAGAATCTTTAATCAAATCTCAACAAGTTATATATTTTTAGAATGTCCAAAAGATTTGCCACCAGATAAACCAATATTCAAGGAAATTCTCTGTATATACGATGAAAGAACCAAATGATTAAATATAATTTTTTCGGAGTAATAAAATTCAATTTTTTACGCACTCAAATACCGTAGATGATATAATAATTAAATATATATAATATCAAAATTAGAAAATCTCGTAGTATCATGTTCTTTTATTAATAAAAAAGATTTGTGAGCAGCTTCACAGACTTAATTCGGTACATCATTCCCGAAACAAAACCAGCCCGCATTTCTCCAAGGCAAAATTTCCAGTTATCCCATATTTTCACGTCAAATTCAATTTATTTTCCGCGGATTTTCGCATTTTTTCTTTCGTGAAAGGCGTTGGGAAATCCTGAATGCTTCCTGCAGGAGATATTCAATCTATCAGGACGAGACGTAAATACCTATCAGGGCTTAGGGCCAGTTTTTTCCTGCTTTATTATGCTTTTGTTGGGAACTTGGAAAAAATGCAGTTGTGTGAAAATCCTGTAAAAATACTGATGCGATCCGGGGAATAATATCAGTTTGTTTTGGGTACGTCTTAAAGGGATATTCTGGTGCAGGAATTTTTGTGATGCCTTTATTCAAGGTTGTATAATAATTTAAAATTGGATATATCCTTAGAAAAGTGATACAAAATAATTATATTACAAAAGTGGGTCATAAAAATTTAATTTATAATTTTTTTTAAGCTTCTTGAAACGATAGTCATGAAAATTTACTTTTAGATTAGAGTCTTATTTTATACAATAATCAACATTGTCCTTGATTAAAAATCCTACTTATATGTTGCCAAAAAAAGTATTGTTATATTTTTGGTGTTCTAAATGGTGCACCGCCAGCCGGATCAAGATTAATTGTAATTTCGTACCCTCTAAATGAATGTGCAGGTAAAAAATGAAACTGTCAAGTAAATACCGTTCAAAAGAGACATCTGGTCTCTGCATATAGTTAAAAGGCAACCCTTATCATGAATATTAGGGTATAAATATGCATTTTTGTTTAAAGGGGAGTACTCGCCATAAAAAAATCCATACGGGAGTTCAATCCAGCCCATTATCTTCATGGGGAATGACATAACATGTGACATAAGTATGTGCATCTATTAGATCACAAGTAATAAACATTATTCAACATATTGTTGGTAAAACCGTCATTACATCTACTTAGCAGACCTGCTGAGAATTTTGGGAAGTAGTTGTAATGCTATTTATAAGTTCGATCCTGATTATATACATTATAATTCCCGTTTTGTCCCCTATTTTAACTTACATTGAACCCCATACCCCATAAAAATAGGGCATCTCTTGCCCTTTTGACCTTTTCTGCCTCTTTTTCTTGCCTTTAATGAATTAGGGCATTTTTCTCAACCCCTCAGTCTGGTTCGTCGGTATAATTTTGTCATTAGACTGCTTATAAACACTGTTTCTACTTTGTTATTCTCAATGGTCCGGAAGAATGAATTAAAGTAGATGATAAGTGAAAACTTGATCGTTTTCTGAGAGAAAAAAATCAGAATTCACACTTTTTTTGGAAGTTGCCTTCAATAATCTTAATTAAAGGCAAATAAAATACGATGATGGGGCTGTACGACAATTTTTTCGCTTGAAGCCCATAAAAAAAAAAAATCGTAAAACTTTAAAGAAAAAACATAGCCTTTTGGGGTTCTTGCCACTCGTTAGAGAAGGAATTGTTCTATAACACGTCCTACATTGGCTAAGCTATCTCAGCTGAAAAATTTTCTACAGCCATTCAAAGTCGAGGTCGAGGTATGTTTTTCTCTTTCGAGCCAGAAAATACTTCTCCCCTTCCAATTTACAAAATTAATCACGCTACGCCACTGAAAACGGGCTTAATACATTGGCGGTCAACTTTCTTATTAAATAATAATTTCGTCCTAATTGACTTTACCCGCTTAATCGTCCTCATTAAGCGAGATTAAATAAAAATTCTCGTATATTTTCATTTTGTAATGTTTAATTGGTAACATAAATTATTTTTCCTGCTTTCATGCCCACAGGAAATTGTCAGTTTTGTCAAAGGCGTGTTAAAATGTGACGGTAAAATGACGCTGCAATTGTAGTCGAAACGTCGCGTCGCGTCGTGCTGTTCTGACGCTTGCTTAAAAGGCTGCAAATATTTATGTACACAAATTAAGAAATTGCTTTGGCGCTAAATCCTTGGAAGAGAATTACTATTCTGCCTTTACCACTGCACAATTTGCACTTCTGGAATACTATCCTTTTCTGATAGTTTAGGTACTCCTCAGGTTTGCTCAGGTTTGTTCAGGTTGGGTGCAGAATGCCCTGTTTCGAGGAAGAGGGAGGTAATTTCCTCTTAAGAATTAATTTTTCAAATTCAAGAACTGGGCCCCAACTTGGAAACTCTGATTATTAAGAATTATTGTTTGGGTTTGCTTGGGTAAGCTAATATTATAAAAGATAAAATCCTGTACGGTTCTGGGTTTTTTACGCAAATTAGTGACACTTTGCCAACAAAAAAAAAATTTAAATCCTTTGCCAATGTCAACATGACACAAAACCCAATAGAAACAAGTAATAAATGCACGTACTTAGAACGTATTAAAGTGTATTTATCTTGTATTAATAATGACAACTGGGTTTGCTACTTTGTTTGTCCATTTAAACAATTTAAAGTATTTCGCTTCTGCTTGGTTAGTTAATTTGAGATTTGCCGGCGCGTAGCCATTTTACAATCTACCTTTGTTTGCTGTATCAGTAATTGATAACATATATACCTTCTTCATAGCTTTTTTATGGTGTGGTACTAAAACCAAAAATCGCTTAGTAAAATTTATCCATAAATGTATCAAAAATAAATTTGAAGAAAAGTGTGGCAAACCTCTCTGCTCTGAATACATATTATTTAATTATCGAAAGACGCTTCCGTGATATATATATATATATATATATATATATATATATATATATATATATATATATATATATATATATATATATATATGTATATGTAACAAAACAATACCGGCATCGGTGTTAGTTAAATATTTAAACAAAAATTAATATCTTAGCATACTCTGTATCAGATACCGAAATACCTTGTTTAAACTAAATTATCTTTTATGGAATACCGACTGGAGCGGCGTACTTAAAAGGCCTGTAAAATTATAGGGCTACCGACAGTCAATATTTCCTCTGTGTTTAAAACGAAGCAACTTAATCACTAGAATTAGATCTTATTAGTAGACGGAAATAACGTATGTATTTTTTTATCTGTTGATTTTGTGTTAATAGCAAGAAAGGTTTTTTTCAGGTGTTCAAGTAGACGGAAAATATTAACGTTAAATACAGGTCTAGGAGACGATACAGTTTATTCGTTTTGGTTTTGTTGGTGCTGTTGCTCGGAGGGCCAAAGCGACGAGTATTCCATCCAGGAAACCTGTGAAAAGACCGTTCCAAACGAAAATAAACTTTTTTTTATCTAAGACATTCCACGTAGACTTCAAGCCTAAGTACTGACGGACCGTGGGTGTCTGAAGAGAAGGCAAATGCAGTCCATTGGCACGGGATTTGAAGGATTGGAGGTTGGGACGGGAAGGGAAAACATCTGCAGGCAATTTGTTCCATAATCTTGAGACCCTAGGTATGAATGAGCGAGAGAAGTGGTCTGTTCTAGGCTTTTGTAGCTGGACAGTAAAGGGATGCATACGTAACGCGCCTCTTGTTGTTCTGTTAGGGACATTCAAGGGGGGAATAATACCGGCTGGTTCTTCAGAGCAAAATCCGTGGAAGTAGCGGTAGAAAAGGGATAAATCCCCTACAGCGCCGCGATGAGCGAGAGAAGGGAGTTTTCTCGCGAGGACTGTGTCATTGATAAGTCGAATGGCTCTCTTTTGGATAGAATCAAGGATGTTAAGTATCGAAGGTGATGCCGCTCCCCAGATGTGGGAGCAGTACTCTAGGTTAGGTTTTATTTGGGAAACATAGAGAGTGTGTAAGTTGGAAGGGAAGTATTTTCTGGCTCGAAAGAGAAAACCAAGCTTTTTAGCTGCCGATGTGGCTACTGAAGTAATGTGTTTGTGCCAGCTGAGATCATGTTCGTCAACGAGATCGAAGGTGTCGTTGTTTTGTAGGGCTTGGCCATTCATGTGGATGGGGTAAGCGTTGCCAGATTTTTTGCGTGAGAGGGAGCAAGACTGGGTTTTGGAGGCGTTGAACTGAACATGGTTCTTGGCACCCCAGTCTAAGATTAATTGAAGATCTTGGGAAAGGGATAGGTACATAGATCTGCGTCTATTATCCAACTCCTGATTCGAAACTTGTCTGGAAAAATGAATATTGGAGTGAAGAGTACTATCGTCATCATAACTGTGAATGGGATTGGTAGTTGAAGAGAGTAGGTCATTAGAGTGAAGAAGAAATAGGGTTGGTGCCAGGACTGAACCTTGGGGACACCAGCATTGATAGGATGGAAGTTAGATGAGTGACCGTCAACCACAACAGATATGCGGCGATTAGAGAGGAAGCTGCCGATCCAGGTACATACTTTGGTAGGAAGACCGTAAGAAGGTAGTTTGTTGAGGAGTGCGGCATGCACTTGTCGATGAGGGCGCTTCTAGTCATGTTACAACGCTGCCAAATCTTCATTTTCCTCCCTCGATAGACAACAAATGATTTCCCTTTGCGTCTATGAAGCAATTCACCTAATTAGGAAATTACATAGCGAAGCAAAATCCGGGAACATAAAATTCAAACCACTATTTAAACTTAGTAATGATCGCGTGCGAAGTTGCCATTTTACTTGAATTACGCCCAGAACTGACACGTTAATAAATTTACAATTAAAATCGTAACCCACATGCACTTTTAACTTGTTTGTTCGCGAAACTAATTAGAATTTTTCTAAGGTTGATGTTGTAAATCAAAAAAAATTTAAATCCTAAAAGTAAGGAGTTTTCACATTATTTTTTTAAAGTCCCTACTATTGCCTCTCACACCTTTAACTAGAATACTAGTTTCTTCATATTAAAGAATAATGACACCTATGGACATGTTTGTCAATGTCTTTATTAAATGAAGCAATCATTTAATCCAAAATATTTCTTATTCAAGTGTAATTTTGAAATAACATGAACATTTAATTAAACTGAAAAGAATATGATATAAACTAACACTAAGCAATCCAAAGATATCAAAATTCAGAAACTCCACCTCCATATTCAAGACATTTTTCTAATTATTGCTTTCCTAGATATCTGAAGGAATTCGAGTTTTCTCGGGACCAGTACCTGACATGCTGGGATGCTACAGTTTCATTAGTACTAAGTGTAAATTCATCAAAAACATAAATTTATAAAAATGGATATTTCCATTTAAAATTCTCCCACCCAGAAACAAAAATCTAGTCCTTTCACTTCATTTACTTCTTCCAACGTCTGGTTAAAGTGGGATTTGAACGGAAATAATTTATTTTCTTTTAAGATCATCTGAATATGAGTTTTTTCACAACTTCAAGAAGATATTTAGCACGATTTCTAAGGGACATCACAGCAGTTTCTTTAACACACTGAAGAACTAAAACTGTGGCAGCATCGTTTTGGTCATATTTCTTCTTATTCTTCTTGAGATTCAAAACCGAACCAGAACCTTTTATTGTGTTGTAGATTGTCATTTCAGTTATTGGGAATCCTAGAAATTTCTCGCTAAATTGTTCCATGATGTAGCGGTATGATACTTGTCCATCCCCATAACCAGGGCTGGGGGAGAATTGTCCCCCAAATTTGGGAGATTTTTATGTGGGCGGGTGAAAATCTGGTGGATACTTTTTTCTTGGTGATTTTTTGGGGAAAATATTTTTATTTTTGGGGAAAATAGAGTATTTTTTTTTACGAACAAAACAATATATTAAAAACCAAAAAAATATATTAAAACTAAGCTCCATCACTGTTCTTAGCCAAGTACTAGTAAAAAATATACAGTTTGTTTAATATTCCTTACACTATAATTTTTTTAATTATTCAAATTCAGATTTCTTGCCATAACCATATTTTCTTTATCTGTCATGTCATTTCATTTGTCAATTGTCATGATTTTGTTAATTTTTTGAAATTATAGGCGATATAAGAATGTTTTATTTTTGTGACATCACTATTAAATAGACAATCTGAAATGAATTGTATATCGTTTTGTACGAGACTGTTTTTTCATCTTCCACATTTTCCTGCTATTTGTGTACATTCTGACGTGTTTGCTTTGATAGTTCCCAACATCAAATAATTCAACAGTTAACGCTAAACACAATTAACGTGATCAAAGGCTTGTCTGGCATTTTATACTATCGTACCGATAAACTTATCATCGACGAGCTTCTTCTTTTTGCTATAGTTGCTCGATGATATTTAAATTTTACACAATAAAGCGTTTTATTGATAAAACAAATTGTTATTTCATTTTTCTTCTTCTTTCTTTGTTTGCAGAAAGGCGACTAATTTTGGAGTTCCTGCAGGTGAAAAGTGGAAGCGCCCAGGTAAGGAAGAAACAAACGTTCGGTTTCTCAAAGCAATTAATCGTGTAGTAAATTTAATTCATCTTTGGCAGTTATAGTAGCCATTGTCCAGTTGATTAAGTTGCTTTGAGAAACAGACCATAAGTCCTACGTACTTCTGTTACTAATCTTAGTGCAGGTGTGTCGTCTATACAATATAAAATGCCGGGAATATAGGCCAAAAACTAAAAAAGGGACGTCATTCCGTCATGCCGAGGCATCAGGCGGCGCAGATAACATCGACAAAAAAAGATAAGTCGCATGTCAGTGACAGGGTGAGCGTAACGTCAGAATTAAGATAAATTAGTGGGTGCAAAAATGGAATGCCAAAATGACCTCCAACGCGGTAGACATTCAGTCAGTAAAGTTATACGTTTAGAGACTACATTTCGTAAGTTCTTTTATACACTGCTTGTGTAAAAGTTGTAATACCTTGATATAACGTATCAATTTCAAACAACGTTAACAAAATTGGTACACTTGAGCCAGTATAATACGTCCAACTCTCTACGAATAAAACTCGATAGTATGGGCTTAAAAAATCTGCTTCTGTATCATAATTATTGCAGTGTCTTGTTAACTAGCTTTTTTAATATCTGAAGCTGCTGTATTTATCACAAAATGTTGCAGAACCTCTTTGTATACGACCTTATTGACTCTGCAAAAATGCACTGGGCCTTTGTGGACTTTAATAGTCCGGAAAATATCGCAACACCCATGGTAATTAATTGCCAACGATTAGAGATGACTGAGTGTTTCTGTTCTCATTTTTTTAACTCACATTTGTGTGCCATACTTTTCTGCATAAAATTATGTAATAGGGCAACAAATAAATCTTTTCTGGTCATCTAACGAGTTCTTTTTCTTCTTAACTTCCTATTTTTCTAAATTAACTTCCAATAAAAGGCGTGCAAGAAATTTTCCAACGGGTTTTAATCAATATGGGGCTCGCAGCTTCTGTGCTACGGAACACACGGCTTCTTCCTAATCTGGATAAGCCGATTTCCAGCAAAAAGTGAACTTCAGAATTCCCTTAATACCGTGAAATCCTCTAAGGGCAACAGGGAAACAGTCCACCCGCACAAAATTTTTTTTTTGAACAGGTAAGGGGTCAGTATATTTCGGACGACGCCGACGAGAGCGGATAGAGAATGGACGGTCGAAAATTTTTCGGCGTCAAGCGTCGTAAGTGTTATTTTAATCATAGTTTTAATGCTATTAACGCCTTTTGACAATTGATTGCCTTCAATAAAAGCAAGGGAACAGCGCCAAATTAATATTTTCCGATATTAATGAAATTGTTCAGCGTCAAGCAAACAGTAAACCAGTAATAAGGACGTTGTCATTCCGCTTTTTACGAGTCTAGGAAACGGCCTTTAATCAACGTCATATTGTTAAAAATGGCGCCGAACCGTCACAGATTTAACGTCTCTTTGCAGGATTGCAGGCGACGGCAGGACTACTGCAAAGTGGAACGTGACAAGGGCTGATAATTATTAAGAGTTTGTGCTGTTGGAACAGTGTTAGTTTTTTTCTAATTGCCTTGTACTTAAACTTTGGCTTTTCAGTTGGGATAGCACAACATATTATTAGGGAAAACATTTAAATGAACTATCTGGAGGCAATACAAAACAGAGAACCTTTGTGGTCTAATAATTTAAAACGAATAAAAGAACTTTATCTACGCGCAAACAGAAATACGGCTGCTCTAACTTAAAAAATCCCAACAGTCGTTTACGAGAATCGTTGACCTTTAAATTTTCTTTGAAAATCCTGGCTAAGTAATCATTGGGTGCGACAAATGTGGCGAGAGTGTTGTTACGTAAGCATTTTCATCTTCTGTTCGGTTCTTGGTGCTTTAAAGAGGCGGTAGTCCAGCTTTGCGAAAAAAACTATGGTTTTGTAAAAGATATTTGCGAAAGACTTACGTGAATTCGTCCATGCTTTTGTAATTGAAAGTACCTACGATAAACGGCCATACGAACCGTAATTGAGAAATAGAAGACCGTAAAATGACAAATAAAATAAAATAGCACAATTTTTTTGATTCTGGTCTGGGTGTCCCACCTGTCCAACCAAACCTGGCCAGGTTCGGCAGGCTCGCATATTCGGAAGACATAAAACTATATATTCTTCTTTCAGTAGAAGAAAATCCTCATAAATATACTGAATTGTTAGCTCTCGATAATCACGTGGCATCAAGGTCTGTCAGAAACATTTTAAAAACTAATAAATATCATCCCTATAAAATAAAGCTATTACATGAATTAAATGAAGACGATCCGGGTCGAAGAATAGAATTTTTCGAAACTATGAGCGTGTAAAATAAAATCCAACCACTGTCTCTGTAACTCATTTAAAACTTGCTCAGGTTTGCGTAAATCTGCAACACTTGCATCTCCCTCCATTAAATGTTTATAAAGCAGGACAGGAGTATTTGGGAGGCCGATAAGGAAACTAAAAAGCATTAACTCACGCCGTTCCCCATCCAGAAAAACGCATATTAATTACAGCGTATAATTTACTTTGTGACAACGAACGATTTGTTAAGCTCCTTTGCCAGCAGCTTAACCAGCCTCTAATTATAAACTCCCAGTAACTCACCTTTATTTTAGAAATTTCCTTCTCTTTTTGTTCCATTTAGAGTCTAGTCATTTTCGTTTGTTGTCCTTATTGAAACAGAATTGGGCCATTTTTGACTTAAGCATAGATTTTTCGTGTGAAAAATGATTTTTTTTTGTCCCCTTGTATTTAGGCGGTTTTGGTCTCGCTTCGTACTAAACAATTTTGACTTACAAAGTTCCCTGTCTTCTCGCGTTACCACGCCTCGAACTAGTTTGTTTTGACACGGGTTTGAAATACCAAACACTATCAAAAAGCAGACATGCAGACTCGAACATTATTTATGTCGTCTGTAATCAAATAAATATCAGTAAACAGCTCGTAGAGACGAGCGCAATTTATTTTTAATTAGCATTGAAGTGAAGCAACTAATGAAGTGTAATTTGTTTTGCGTAAACGACGAGTTGTGTACGTTCTGATTGCAAAGGAATTGCCATTTGGATGTCAATCATCGAGCGAACTTACGTTAAAAGTAGGGTTATTACTTTATTACCACTAAAATAGGTTTACTTTGCTGCAGAAGTTCTTGAGTTTAACTTTATAGCCTTACGATTGGTTTCGCATAGATTTCCACATTTGTCTGTCTTGCCTACATAAATATATTTACATTATAATCCAATATCTTTGCAAGTATTGTCCTCAACATGGAGCTTAGGCCTGTAGCTTCAATCCTGCACAATTCCAACATAGTGTTTTTACAATAAACAGCAGGCGAGGCATGGACTAAAATTATTTAGCTATTTTACGTACAATTTTTCCAAAGATTATTGAGACTTATTGAGGTTTTATGAGAGATTATGTCCAGAAATTAATTAAAACTGAATGAAGGCACACAATTTTACTGTAATGGAACTCTCCAATATCAAGCGACAAATAACGACAGCTCTAATAAAGTTAAAAACAATCCAAGTAGTAGAAATAGGAGCTGGTTACTATACCCCACATAACTTTTTTAAAAATACCATTAGATAGTCCAGCCACAGAGACCATTTTCGTAGCCTTCTACTTATGTAAATATCAAAACTGTGAAGCACTTGCCCCGCTTTCATATCTTTATTAGTTTTGATAAACTTGCCAAAGAGAGTAATAAAAATAAGTTATTGAAGTGTTGGGATACTAAATGTGACATTTCTTTAGAGTAATGACCCTTTTCACTTAAAGAAATAGGAGCTAAATGGGTGTCGGGTACGACGGTAAAGAAATAAGTAGTATTACATATGGGTTTTGAAAGCGTCATAAGAGGTTATAACTATAAGAAATATGTAATGCTTTCTAGATGCAGCAAACCATTCGGATAAAATAGTGTTATTCACATATTCATTTAGTACAAAATGTTAGTGTTTATGGCAAGAATAAACGACGCAGCTAACGTAAAATAAAAAAACAACGTCCTCAAAGTATGCTGTGGAATCAAGCACGCATGTCTTGAATTATTATTCTTGAAAGATAACATAGGTAAAATGTATAGGTGTAGGTATTTGGAAACAATTGCTAACCAGTCACATGCCGTACCGAACATCCCTCATAAACAACCACGTGATTTGCCCAGTCAGTGAACTCAATACTACGTACCGCCCAGCTAATCAAAACTCGAAATATGACATGGTCGCTTGCGCCTGTCATTTTCAAAAGTTCAAATTTGAATCTGACAAGCCTTCGATCTCGCAGTAGCGTTATTTTGTGAATAATCTTTAATTCGATTTGTAATAAATTATCAGAAAAACCAGTAAGTATAAATTATTATATACTTTAAAGTACAATATTCAAATAGAGTTAATAATAGATAGAAAATGAGATCTTGTTTCGCATGTCGACGGCCAGTTGAGAAAGACAAAGTGATTTTGCATAAGTAGGTAATTAATTATTTTAGAAGATTTTGATTTTAATTATAATGTATTACATATATAAAAATAATAATTACAATAAATTATACTTACCTATTTTGAGTTTTAATTCGAGCTTAAATAATGTGTTTTTTTAGATTTCCAAACGATACATAATGTTCTTACCCGTTTTGCTCAAAAATCTCAAATTGTTATTAAAAATGATGTCTTCACTTTTCAGTTTACATTCTTGTGAAGACTATCCGCCGCTGAAACTACAAGTAATTTTTTCACTTCTTGCAGTTTAAAACTTGCATTATCGGTACATTAGCTATGTCATTATCGTAAATAGGATAATAATTAACTTTTAATTGACTTTACACAAATAAAAACACATTTTTCTTTACTTTTAAAAGGTAAAAAGACGAAAAGGAAACCGACAAGCTCACATTTTAAACTGCTGTCAGAACTGACAGTGACAGTTCCGTCAAAAGTGCTGGTGCATCACGTGGTAGAACACCAAACATCTTTGCTTCAAATTTTAACAAGGGGTAGATTGGATGCTAACAATATAGTAATATTACGGATATGCAACAAACATAAACATAACCTAGAATAATAATGACTTTCGATCCACTATCCGCTGTCAGTTTAGCCTAGGGTTGCCAACTTTGAAAAATAAGCACCCAAGCAAAAAAAATATTTTCTTTTAAAGACGTTTAAAAGTGTTTTTGTAATCAACTGTATCACCTAATCTGAAGCGAATATTTTGCCGTTTTCTTTGTTGGGCGATGAAACGTTTTATCCCATTTTAATACGACCACAAAGCAAAGATACCACCAGTAATAGGAGACATTCTAATCAATAAGAGACATCTAAGAACATTCCTAACAGCGAGTACACTGACAATTTAATGCTGTAAGACTTTCGTCCATCAATCACTGTCCCGTTTTCGATTGTGGCGCAGCTTGTTGTCTTTGTTTGGTTGAAGGTGCGTTCACAATTGTCGGATGAATATTATACAGCAGTCCGTGTATGCGGAGAAGAGGAAGAACATAGATAATAAATAAAAACAATTTTTCGACAATATACAGTGTATAACAAAAATATGCCAACCTCGAAATATCTTGCAAACCGTTCGTCCGCATTTTATGAACTCTTGTACACTTAGTACGAAATTACGCCCGATCTAATGGTGAATTCCGCATTGTTGTCAAGTTTGCCGTTTTCCTGAAATCGGCAGGAACTTTTTTTTAATGGAACGTTCTATATTTTATTCGATTTTCGAATTCAGCTTAAAATTCTGAATCCTTCCTATTGGGAACATTTTATCCTAAAGTTAACAGTTTTTGAGGAAATGGTGGTCAAAAATCCTTATTTTATTTTATCGTAAAATTCCTGATGAAATGATGAAATATGGTTTCAGCAGGATGGTGCCCACCGCACTATGCCCATAATGTTCGGCAACATCTCGATGGTGTTTTTTTTTAGAAGATAGATTGGACGTAGGGGTACAATCGAGTGGCCAACACGGCCTCCGGATTTGACTCCCCTCGACTACTTCTTGTGGAGCCACCTCAAAAGTTTGAGCCAAATGATCTCGATGATTTAAAATCAAGGATCGAAACAGAATGTAGAAGAACCGAGAAAACTGACATTCTTCTAAACGTTTTGCATGTTTTTTTCGCAGTATTTGGCTTACTGCCAAGAAGTAAATGGACAACATTGGATTTAATTTTCTTCAACAACTTTTAAATTAATTTCTCCTGTATTGTTTATTCTTGTACTAAATATCCAAATAGTATAGCGTTTTTTACGTTTCCAGTTTGCCTACTAGTGTGTCCACTAGAATCTTTCCAGGCTAACTAGATGTGAAGACTCGGTTTGCCGATGATAAGTATATAATATATGTAATACAATCAGGATTTTCGAACACAGCTTAGATATCTCTCGCCTCCAACTTCATGTTGGTGTTCCGTAAAGCGATAAATCATCCGGGGTGTCAGGTAAGCCACCATGTAGAATTGGTAGGAGTAGGGCCGGTCTACGCTATTATATTAATTTATTTTATCGTTTTCGAATTGGTTTCGTGTTTTAGTACACAGTGGCCATAGGCGGGGAAGAGGTGATTAAAATACCTTCTAATTTTAAAGATATGAACATTTGGGCGGCGGTGTTTTGTTTTAGAGATAATAGAGGCGATTTAGATTGATAGAGATATCAGTTTTTTTCTTGAGGTTAGAAGATACAGTTGATTAAATACAAAACTTGCTTAATAAGTTATAAATTAAAAGTAATAATGTAAGAGAGTTCTTTTAGTCTCCCCCTCCCCTCTGTCTCTGTCTGTCACCCTTTCATTTTGTCTTTCTCTGTCGAAGCATATCCTTAAACCGTGCAACATCACGCATTTTACAAATATTTATAAGTACATAGCTGCCTGAAGCAGGATGTTTGCAGAGTAAGGTAATTAGTACTTTTGTTAACTGCAGTTTCATATTATGCAAATGAGTGTTTTTTTAAGTTAGCATGTGGATGTACTAGAAAGCAACATTAGTTATGCATTTTAGATATACAAACCGTGGGAGGTGATTGAATTGATGTTGTTTATTTATATGATAATTTCGATTGAATTGCACTAAATTAAAATATAGATAAGATCATTCTTCATAATATGGAATATGTTATAATATGTAACTTCGATGTGATGTGGAACGCTCTGAAGCAATGAGTAGTTCTAGATAAGACTCCTTAAGGTTTGTTTATAATGGTTATATATTAAATCCCTTTTATGCCTGCTAAACTCCGAATCTATTCCGTTTAAATTAATTCCAACAATCCATCTTAAAGCAATCATATTTCCATCGTCCTTGCCTCTTCTTTTATTTACTTTAATCAAGCCACCACTGAGCGAACAATCGCCCGATTGAAAAAACAAAATTCGTCGGCTGTCTAAGTACCTGTCAAACTTGACAGCCGGCACCTTTTAGCTCATTCCGCGTCGTTGGTGCCTAAAGCGGTTCGGGAACCTCCTTAATATTGTACTCGCCTTTTTTTATAATTATTCCGATGAATTGGCGTTTTATTCAAGTGCACGAGAACACAGAGCCGGAGTTGTAATCAAATTATTTTATTTATTGTTCCTTTAAGACTTTAAGCGTACTGAGCTTATTACTAATGGTCCTGAGCCCAGCCCTGTGTCACCCACCAAAAGCAATGTTTTCTTTTTCAGTCGAAACAGGTTACGTCTTCTTGGTTCTCTATGTAAACATTTCAAAAGGTGTTTAATAATTCCAAACAACATGGAATTTTAACTTTATTGTTCCATTTTACGCTCCCACACAGCGATTTTGAGAATCATTGTGGGTATTCGAATAGAGAAATGTTAAATGCAAATGGTATGGTTTATTTTAACTAGAACACAGACTTCTCGAACCTACGCGCTTTCATTTATAGTAATAATAATTTCTACGTGTACGTAATTGCTGTATATAATCACATAAGACATCCTTGCAAGACGTTTTTTAGCACTTGGGGCACTTGCCCCTCCTGGATTCCTTAATCTATGTATATACCTGATTTACAATTTATGCAAACATAGGTATTACATTATTATATATTTTTTGCTTTCGTCCTCTTCTAAATCCCATTCGCGGACCTACGGTCCATAACCCTTTATTTATCCAAAAACCTTTTGTGACAACCATAGTAATCATAAAAAAGCTGCAGCTGAATTTTTAAGAAATTCTTCCTCTTCTATACGAGAACATTTTAATTCAGATACACGTACTTGAATGACAATGTTTCCTTTTTCCCTCCAAATCACCATTTCTCCAGGTACGCTGTACCCTCATTCAATTTACATAATGACGTATTACTCAAATGCCTCACGACAAATATCCCCATAAAAACCCAACGAGTATCTATAAACTAAGCTACCCGATCCTTCGTCTCCCTGCATGTGATCCTGCGTCAAGATAAATAAGATGTCATAAATAAGGATCCCTTTTCAAAATTTTACACCTCCACCTTGAAGGAACGACATACGAGTCAGGTAAACTAGGATTGGGAACAATAAATCGACCTTTGATCTGTATCGATATTGCTAAAAAATTTGTCTTTTACATGGAAATGGCCATATTTAACCTTTGATTATCTTGGGGATATTTGTCTTTTATAGTTTTTGTGGTTTTAGGCCTAATATGCATCCATACAAAATATTTCTTGATATTTTTTTTATCTCTAATTATTTTTTATAAGTTTTAACAAGTATTTTGCTGTTCTGTGGCTACTCTCTTCAAAAATCAAAAACACCAAAACATTATACCCCACGTTTACTTTTATTTAGACACTTTAGAGCACTTTTACACCGTAAAAACTCCTTTCCAAAAATCATAAATAATATTCTAGTATTTATAACAACAAACTAAATATTGAGATTAATATATTAAACTCAATGTTTACCAGCGAACCGGCTTTCCTCTATCTTTTAATGGCGCGTTGAAAATTTTATGGGACATCTCCTTTGCCTGTTTTAAATTATTGTTATCTAAATAAACCAATTTATTATTCGAAATTATTACAATAAATAAACCGAAAATAAATATTTAAAAAATGTGCAGATTTGTTTTTTAAAACGTGTAGACTAGCCGATATCAAACAATATTTTTCTATTAATTATTTTCGTAATTTTACGAAAAGCCTACACACCAAAAACACTAATATAGTATCAAAAAAACAGCCATGAAACTAACAGTAAACTATGTTTGCTGTTCCTGAATGACATATTTAATTCAATGCTTCATTTATTCTTATTTTGGCAGTAACGATTATGATTCATTTAAGAATAACGTATACTTAAACACTACTGTTTTCATTAAAAGGCTATGCTTAAGGCAAGACAAGCCACAATGCTTTTTAATATTTATTCTACTGTATGGCTAAAAGGGACTGCACAGTCTGAGAAAAAGCTAGATTTGAAAAGAATCGAGTTTCTGTCAGTTATTAATTATTATATTAAGTAATTATTTTTCAAAAGGTTATCGAGCAAAGAAATTTTTTCTGATTTAACAGAAACCTTAACTGATCAGTGTCCATACGCCACTATTAAAGTTTTTTAACCCTGTATATCGACTATATTTATAATTTATATTAACATCTAAGAAAAAAAGCAAACATCAAAAATATGTATTTCAAACACACGTATTCTATTTTTTCCTTTTGTGGGGGGTCACATCTTCTCTCTTCAAACACCAACAGGAATCACCCATCATGGCTGGACCCCATCGTACTTGGTACCGAATTTCCATTGTCCAGATATCTTGATGGAACCTTTCACCCTGCTCGTCGCTGACAGCGCCCAAATTTTCAGGAAAAAATGGTAAATGGGAATGGAGAAAGTGAATTTTTAATCACATTCGGTAACCAAGCGATTTGTAGGCGTCTAAAAGTCCATTAACTAGGTGTTCGTAGTTTGCATCCATATTGTTGCTTAAAAATCCCCTCACTACCCTTACAAATGAGTTCCAAGCTCTGAGTTCTTGCGTGGTGAGCTTTTCTATAAAATTACCATCGTCCAGCAGTTTTCTAATTTGTGGCCCAATAAAAATGACTTCTTTTAATTTGGCGTCACTTAACTGGGGAAAGACTTACTTGAATCCGTCACTCTCTTTATTCATAGCCTTCATACAGTTTTTCATCTGTCCAAGCTTAATGTGAAGAGGAGGCAAAAGGACATTTTTTGGATCTACAAGGGGCACATACTTAACATTTTGAGATCCCGGTTGAAATTCACTCCTTTTCGGTCAAATTTTCGTTACATAATGTTCATTTACTGAACGACTGTCCCACCCAATCAAACAAAGAAAAACAGCAATATTTTGTAAATCCTCCCTAAAGTCAAACTAAAATTGCTATAACTTTTAAATCCCCACATATCTGCCATTTGTACCAGTTGTAGTTTATTTTATCTAAAAGGTTGAGCATATTTTCATAGGTTTCTTTCATTGTCACTGAATGGGCAACTGGTATAGATGGTTTTAAATTTCCATTATGTAGTAATACAGCTTTTAAACTATATTTCGATGAGTCTATGAACAAGCGCCACTCACAAGGAGAATGCTCGATATTGAGTTCCTGTAGTAAACCAGCGAGATCAGTACACGCACCTAATGAATTTTTCACATTGCAAAATGCAGAATACGTAGAATTTCTTTTCCTAAAAGTCGTAATTTTGGTTTATTTGGCTAGTAACTTCCACTCCTTAAGACGGGAACCAAGAAGTTCTTACTGTTGCTTTGACAACCCCAAATCACGTACAAAATCATTTAACTTGCTTTGAACAATCAGATGTGGCTCGCCGGAACTGGGACCTGGAGTAAAAGTGGGGTCGGTGTCGGTACACTGTTCTTCGGAGCTGCCTGATGATGCGTTATTATCTCCATTATCTCCCAAAACAATATCTTGCCAATCTAAAGGCGCAGTAGGTACTGGTAAGTCTGCATTGTGAGGAACAGGTCTTATGGCAGAAGGCAAATTCGGATATTCGATCTTGCGCTTTTCTTTTTTGAATAACCTTCAGTCATTGTTATGCAAAAATAGCAATCGTCAAAATGATTGGTGGGTTCTCGTTTTTCTCTTCCCGTTCATCCACTGCACCAATGATACCCTACAGCTGATACAGCACACATGGGGAGTCCACTGCTTGTCTTGGTCTCTGATTAAAACACCAAAATACATGAAATAAGCTTTTTTCACATTTTCAGAAAATGATCTGGCTTGTGACTTCACCAGAAATTCTCCACAAATATAACAAAAGTTGTCAGGAGAAATTTTGCAACTGCGGCGCGTTTCACTTGACATTTTCGTCGTTGACAAAACTTTCTTAACTACACAGAACCACTCAATTCGAAACTCAAAAGAAGACTGAATAAGAGAATAAGTTTAAGGATATAACCAATCCATTTTAGGTTATCTTTCGGTTTTACATTGAAGCAAGCCTTGTTTTAGGTTATGTTAAAAGCTCTAACCTCTAAGAGACCTAGAAACATTTTCTTTTTATGCTTTCTTGTCATTAGGTGACTACTTTTTAATACAGAGGCGAAACCAACACTGTTATAGAAGAAAATTGTTTTTTAATTTAAACTCTGAACATATTTATTTGTTCTTAAGATGCATATTCTAATGAATCAATCAATCAAGAACCAAAACTCGTCAAAAACATAAATTCTTCTTAAAATCCTGCCTCAGGACAGGAATTATTCAAATACTTCAGTCGCTTGTTCTTTAAAAAGGATTTTTTTTTCTTGTTAAGTTTAATCTTGACTGACGTGCGACATTATCCCAAACATCGCATCAAGACGATGTTCTTGTTTTCTGTATATTTATCAAGAAATCTTTTAACTTATTAAATGTTGTTATACGCCATAATTACAGCTGTCCGATTTGATAGCGCTTTTTAGAGTTCGTGCATCTTATAGATAATCACAGTGAAATGGTACGGTGCTAGACATTTAAGAAGACTTAAGTCTA
The DNA here is from genome assembly GCA_963971165.1 of Philopedon plagiatum. Lineage (NCBI taxonomy): Eukaryota > Metazoa > Arthropoda > Insecta > Coleoptera > Curculionidae > Philopedon > Philopedon plagiatum. Next base: position 2,624,046 of record OZ020193.1, read on the forward strand.
TAAGTAGCAGCTAGTTTTCCTACGAAACCATAGCGATTCGTCACGAACGCTCACGAAGCCGTGCGTCGTCCGGGTAACGATGAGTAATCGCAGTAAACAAAATCGAGGTGAACATTGCTGACATTCTCATGGTGAACTGGCTTTACATTCTCTGTAAAAGACATTAAAAAGCATAAAATTAACATCGTGTTAAGACCCTAATTTGAATATTACTCTCATTTGCTCCGCATAAAATCGTAGTAATTAATTTCACAGCCTACACTTGCCAGAAGAAAAATAATTACTAATTATTATTTTTTCTTGTTGAAAATCGTATTATCCGGGAAAACCATGGATTTATTAAGAATGGATACGGGATGGTTTAACATTCTTTGAAGCCAAAACAAACCGTTCTAAGCGACACTGTAAACACAATTTGTAAACATTGGCCACATCTTATTTTACCTTGTATTTGCGTACAAAAAATACGTTAGAAGCATCACAAGATTTACTAAAAGTAATAAAAGCCCTAAAATATTTAATTTTTCTGCTAAATAATAATAAATTTAAGTTAAAAAGGTTTTATTATTTATAGGTTATATTATTTCTAAAGGTTTATTTAAAGTCGCTCCGAGTCATTTATAAATCTATAAGTCGCACTTTTCTTTTCTAGTTCATTAGACAAAGACGTAGGTGTAACCGAGTGTTCTGGCCCCGGATCATGCCACATAGAATTCTCTTCTACGTGTCAAAGTCACATGGCAACTCAAACAAAACAAACGATCCATCACATGGCCACTGTCATTAGTGTCAAAATCGCGTAGAATTCTATGCATCATGATCCAGCTACAGACGTATTTCCTAAGCAACCAGCCGAAACAGCAACACTTCTGAGCTCCAACACTCCAATGCTATTTTATCTCTTTCTACTACCATTCTTGATTCATTTACGTATTTCCTTAAAGTTCGTAAACTAGACCTATAGGGGAAATGTTTTCATAACAAACAATAAATAAACAGGCTTCACGTTCGATACGCTCACAGTATACGGACATCGAATCCTTATTATAATAAATCCATGGGGAAACCGCCTTAACTTTGATAGAATTAAATTTTACATGAATTTATCCATCGATATTTTTCGATTGTTCTGTGAAAATGGAATCACTTCGGTGTCTGTCCGTCCGTCTGTCAGATGAGATTTTCTCTGAAACTATTCAAAGTAAAAATTTGAAATTTGGCACAGCGATAGAGTGTGGTATAAAAGTATAAAAAATCGAGTTTTGATTATGGGAGTTAATTTTAGGGGGTAAATTACTATTGTTACTATTGCCGTCAAGTCATCAAATAAATATTATGTAAAGAATTCTAAACACCACAAATCGACCATTCTAATCGATAATTGATTAAGATATACCACCATACCTCACAGTCAAGCATCTTTACCAGATACGTCATTTATTAATGATAAATTGGCCGGCGGTAGCGGGTCGCATTATTGTATTCTATTAAAAATAATTGAACACTCGGTACAAATGATTGATGATGACACATTTCTTGCTAACACCAAAAAAAAGCAGTCTAAAATTTCTATTGTCGGTTCAGTTTTAAAATTGTTTTGTTTGTTGCTGATGTATTGGATATGAAGATGACATTTTTTTAAAACATAATGATTGTAGCCTTGTGATATTGATGGTCACTTTTGAATTGTATAATTTGTAATTAATTGTAAAATGTACAGGGATATCTCTTTTTAGAGGTCTGTAGCAAGCAAAGTTACTGTTTTGAAAATATACAGGACCGATTCTTGTGAAAAAATATACAGGACCGATTCTTGTGAAATGTTTAATATACCATTCGGCAGGAATTTTTTTATATGTAAATACCATTGCTATAAGCAAATAATGTTTTAAAATTTGTATCTTGTTGGTAACTAATTGCGAGAAAAAGCTCAACAAGCTCATCACCGTGAAGCTCGCCTCCGTGAAGATCATCTCCGTAAACCCCATCACCGTGAAGTTAATCTCCGTGAAGCTCAGTATATACATAGATAAAAATCAAGAAAAAATGGATTTTTGATTTTTTAACTTGTTGATTGCAAATACCAAAAGGTCTAAAAAGGTTTATGAAAATACGATACAGCAATGAAGACAGAGAAAGGCTATGAGACTACTTATGAAGAAATCAACTTCGATCCCGTGATGTATGAAGAAAGAAAAAGGAAGGATCAAAAGCATTATTATCAACATTGGCTAAAATACTTCTGTTATGTACGCCCTGTCGTACATCATCTCACATCAGTGAAGTTATGTGTAAAAACCCTTATTATGAAACATCCATATGTCTCTTAAAAACATTTCAAATTTAGTGTCCGAAACTTCCTTTAAGATTTACATCTCATACGAATCAACCAAATATATTTATAGTTGAAGAATATCTATAATAATTGAGAATAAATTAAAATTAGACAGTAATCGTTTCTGAACAAGATCAGCAGGATTCCAAGCTCGCGTCTGTCAATTTAGTGTTCAAATACCATAAAGCATCGTGCCGCGTACATTTCACAACAATTTTCTTTGTATTTTACCATCTCTGCTCTCGACACACTGTATTTTTATCTTTGTCTGTCCTGTTTATTACGATAAAGAACCTATATGGTCTGTAAATTGATCGTAGAAGATCAGTCATAGAGGTTAAAATACGTGCCACCGCAGCGTCAAATTTTAAAAAAATTTAAATATTCACCTCTTGTTGACCGCATGGCTTCACCTTGAACACCATCACGGTACGGTATTTGCTTTTAAAAAACCGCCTGCCAGCAGGAGGTTTGACAGTATCTTGTATTTCTTAACTTCTCTGCGTGATAAATCATCCTAACCTTAACCCCTTGGAGGCTTTGGGATAGCATATAAATTTATGAAAAGAGAAGAATAATAATCTTTAATATGTGTTTTTGATAGTACCCTACAGTATGTCTGTGAATGGGATTTAGAAGAGGACAAATGGATATGATTGATTATGATATAATTTCGTAAATAAATCGGTCTTATTTAGCACTGGCGAATCTAACTTTTACTGAAAAAAAAATGATTTTATACAGAAAAATCTCATATCTTAAGTCAATATAACATAAGCACACCAAACAAAACTTAAATTAAAATTTTCTCGTTCTGACCGTGCTCGCAACTCCCAATAATCAGCTTAAGACTTGAGAAAATAGATTTACCACAATCCTTTTAATTCTTTCAGTCCGTTAAGTTCCTTTATTCCCTTTACCTGCGAAAAGTTTATTGTAGTTAGTGCCTGGCGAACAGGATTACAGGGATTAGGGCGTCACTTTGACCCGCCCTATTGATTTCTGCGTTTTAAAATCTTTTGTGTAGTCTTGGGAAAAGGGTTAGATGTAGATTAAGATTCTGTCGCTTCTATTTTTAACCGACTTCAATTCGACCCGTTTATGGCATTTTTTTCTTATTGTTACAAATTTAATGAGGGGGCGATGAGATGGCGGGGGGGGGGGGGGGGGAGGAAGAATAGGTGAACTAAAAAGATAGAAATAATATATATTTTTTAAATAATGAACCAACTTCACACAAGATAATACGTAGAAATATTATTTCATACTTTTTAGTGCATTTTCTTTTGTGAAATTGGTTCATTTAAAAAAATAAAATATATAGTGGTCGTAAAAAAGTAAAAATAGGGCTAGCAAATCCACTTAGTTGTCGATAAGTATATGAAACAATTATCCTAAGCACCTATAAGTTATAAATAACAGCTGAAGCAATATAGCTTTTTCAAACCCCATAACGCGAAATGGGTTTTAAGAAATTTTCGCGCTTTTCGATTCGGAAATATGAACATAAACATTAAAATACCGTTACTCTAGGCGATAGTTCCACGAACTTATTTAAGTATATCCTGTGCGTTTGGTTTTCTTTCACTTACGGATTAATCGTTACTTCCTTGGTAATTCCTTTTGTGATAGAGGGTGAGCCAACCTGAATAATAGACGCGGATCTATTCAAAATCTCCAATTAATCTGAAGGAAAAAGGTAATCTCCCGCTTTGGAGATCTAAACTGGCCGGCTAGGTCTCCCGACCTGACTCCACTGGACCTTTTTTTGCGGGGTTACCTTAAAAGTAAAGTATATGTTGATAGACCTATCACTTTGCAAGAGTTAATAGAAAAAATACGGGAAGAAATTAATGGAAAACCACCTGAGACGCGTTTAGCCGTTTTTGACCTCATGAAGATGGAATGTCAAGAGTGTTTTTCCCAAAATGGAAGGCACCTCGACAATATACAAGACGGTACCACCCGTAATTTAACAGAAAACTAACTTCTTTTAAACCCCAAAAACAAACTCTAATTCACTATAACCCTTCAGTTCACTCAAAATTCCGCCCTATAAGTTTAATTACAATTCTATCGGACCCCGACACGGAGCAACGTCCAGAAAGGGTTTAAATGGCACATCGACAAACCCTTCCCTCACCGCCCGCCCCCTCCCCCTGCCCCTTTAATTAGGCAGTCGCTTCGTCGTTAACAAGTTTCCACCATATTGATTTTGGAGTTTATTTTAGAAACTTTATTAACTAATTTAACTACATAAAAGCTAAGGGAATTTGAAATTTCCATTATGTCGCAGGGACTGTTTCGTTATTTTTGCGGGTAGAATAGTAATTGTTATGGCGACGTATAGCTTAGCTTAAAACACAAGGGTTAATTTAAATATTTCTTCTCAATGTGGAAGAGTAAGTTAATTTTTCTACATCATACTATTTGGAACACAAGTTTCAAAATCTAATAGGCAGCAGTTTTGGCAGTCATAATTTGATTCACCTTGGCTTGGGAGATACAATGACTTAAGTAGAAACTTTTTTAAAATAGAGTCGTAGTTCAGTTTTTATTAATTTCTAGGCGGAATTCTCAGTCAAACCTTAACAAGTTATAGATTTTTGGAATCTCCAGTGATGACAGAAACGTCTCACTCGTGTGAAACAGTTATTTTCCAAACTTGTTGTGCAATATGGTATTTCAAGGCAAGTCGAGCAATTAAACCCCTGACCTGAGTGGCGCGGCGCTCTAGTATTCACATTGTCAATAAAACAGATTGACCCTAGGCTGCTCTAGTTTCGCTACTGACCGCGAGGTGCCGCAAATTAGATTTTGAAATACCAAGGGGTAGAAAAAGTAGGGTTAGGTTTGGAATTTGGCGACTTTCCTTATTAAAAATACTTTTATTAAATGGAAAAACGTAAAAATAAAATTTTTATTTGAAATTATTTTTATCGCAAACGGCAAAGACAGTTATGAAACACATTCCGGCAAACCCGGCCAATAAAGTTACGTTTTTATTTTTATTTACAAACTCGTTAAAGAACTTGTTACTTAAGATTTCAGATAAACGTTTTTGGTATCGGATTTTACAGCTTTATTTAAATCTCAAACTTAATGTTATAAACATGTTCAATTTGTGACAAATATAGGCTGTTTGGCGTTCTCGGAAAGTGGCTTTAATTTTGGATCGCAATATTTTTAAACGTTAAGCGAGATTTGAAGAAAACTTAAATATAATATGAAATAAAATGTGTAGTTTATTGTTTGGCACATTTATTTTTATGACATGACTGTTCCTAACAGAACAACAACAGGCGCGTTACGTATGCATCCTTTTACTGTCCAGGTACCAAAACCCAGAACATCCCAGTTTCCTCTCAGTTTCACGCACTATTTTCAAGAAGAAAATTCCAAATTCGTCATCTATTTGCTAAAGTAATCAATTTTCAAGAAATTAATATACATTTGGGTTCCATTATATTACCATATGTCGTCCCATAACTCATTTTATGTATTTTAACGACTCTTCCAAATGTTGAATACAGCGTTATAAATAACATTTTTATTGCATTACATTAATTGTTGCTTTTTATGTTGGACGTTGGATTGTTTGTTAATCTGCTCGTCTGTTTATGTTAATTCAAGTGTTTTTACTATTATTCGAAATCCTTCCAAGAATTGTCTTCTATATTTGTTTCTTCGTATTTTCTGCTGTACCTCCATCCATTTGCAAATTTATATGAGACCAAAGATCCTGGATAGTCATTTGCACAACGTCTGATTGTGGGTTTCATAACCTGCTTCCTCCTAAGTACCCTCACCATCTTACTGTTTTTATTTTTGAGTCCTTGTGCAGCATTACTAGAGGTTGTCTTAGTTTACAACCCTCAAACTTCCCAACAAGACCAAAAAATCTCCCACTTGTGACCAGTTTCGTTCACACACTTGAAAATCATAATTTTAAAAATGTAAGAAATAATAAATTGTGACGTGAAACTTTTTGAACAGCGTTGCAAAAAGTCTTAAATTAAGTAGATGTCACTGCACGTTATTATTTAGTATTACAGCGATATGACTAATGCCCCATACATGGTACAGTACCTCATTTATCATACAAACACTCGGCATTGTTACCAGAGCATCAACGTTCTAAATCGGGGACAGAGACTGGCATATAAATACAGAGAAAAGAAAACACATTATTATAAAAAGCAACATTAGCTGTAGATGTTTGAGTTATAATAGCAAAAACTAACGACTAAACAACAGCAGGACCTAACCCAGGTCTGAATTAATTAATTTTTGTCTTGCTGAATTGCTGAGCAAACCTATCACAGGTATAGCTAATTATTTTTTAATATTGTTTGTTGTTTTTAGTGAACATTTTAAACCCAAGCAAACTTCTGTCCTTTCACGTTTTTCAAAATTTTTAATTAGGCTTAGTTGAAACGCTCCCCAATCAGCTCCGCGCACACGCGCTATGATACGGCGTTGGTACCGTCGCGTCGGCGGCGAGTAGCACGTCAGCTTGGCGGAGATCGGGCTGCCGAGATTTGCTCAGGTTAAGCGGGAGGCTGATGACACGGAACACTAATTGTGCAAGTATAGCTTGCACTTGACTTCTCCTTTTCTTGTTTTTTCTACGAAGCTTTTCGAATAGTGCCCTTTTGTATTATGAAATAAAAACAATTGCCGAATAAACCCATTGAGCTCTACATTTTAGTTGCTCGATGAACCGACCCTCGTGGTTTGAATATCGCACTTGAAAGAGGTGGGTATCCACTTACGTTCTGCCCACGTGGGTGTCCTGATGGCGAACAATTGATCTCAACTTAACGACTTTCAAGGGGAGTGTTCCTAAATCAAGTTTCTTCTTTTCGACAACCAGATTCAGGCACGTAGAAGAAAATTCTCGTACCGTGAAATATGACTATTAAATTGCCAACAATGAGATACAATACGGTGTAATTTGTTGCGTTTAAAAGTATTGCAAAGCAAACTGTTATAATGTAATTAAAAAAACTACTAATTTAAATTAATTTCACTTTATGTTAGCTTTCTAATTAATTATTCCATCAAATGCATCCGACAAAGGCTTCGTTTTGAAAATTTAATTGGAACTACCATTGACATTATCGAAGAGGGTGTTGAAGGGAAATGAAATACCAAAACACGAGAATGCCGATTAGACTTTGGTTAATTCAATAATTAATAATTACCGGATTCCTCTTTATAATTAACCCAAACCCTTTCGTTATTTAATTAGTGGCTGCTGTCTCTGTTGTTACAGGGTGGAGCGTCAAGAGGTTTTGATGATTGAATTGTGTTATTTGCTAAGTACTACTTAAAAAATTAATTTAGTTGTTGAAATTAATCTGCAGATGTTTTACATGGTCCTGGTGCAAGTCCAGCACATCTGGTCAACTATAGGGCCCCTTTTTGAACCTAATAAACTACACTAAAATAACGAAATTACTCACAGGCTAACGCATATGACTAATTATTATTAAAATATAATGTAACAATTATTGCTGCCACCAAGTATCAGTTATAGTAAACGCTAAGATGTATGATTCATCTGTAAGAACAGAAGGAATGAAACTAGATTTTAATTTCTTCTAAAAAAGGAGCCTCTTGTTTACCCACCTTTTCACAATGACATCGGACAAATGACAACTCAAAAGTCATAAACGTCAACCAAGACGGTATGACCGATACTTCTACCGTGAATTCATGATGTCGCTAGTTCTCCCATTTCATTCGCACACGCTCGAAAATAGCCAAAACTTATTCAGCGTTTGGATTACTTGAAAATATTACAGCAATGAACGTTTCTCACCCAGTGAATAAAAATATAATAAAGTTTACTCGCCCAAACGAGTTTAGTCCGTATTTTCAACATTTAGTTGTAACAAATGTGACATCAGGCACAAAAATTTTTAACCTGTAGCGGACTTAAAGTTTATTATAGCTAGTACGCTTCTAAATTCGCACTTAAATGGCTTTGGGTTAATAAATAACCGTTGGTGTAACAAAAGGTACTTCTGTTATAAATTTGAAGGCCTTTGAAAGTACTTACTGACTGTTAAGTCGGTTTAAGACGATGCTTAAGCAGAGAGAGAGAGAGAGAGAGAGATAAAGAGGAGGACACAGTCAGAGAAAGAGATTACAGAAGCGTCAGTACTCTATTAAAACTGGCGAGGATCGGAAAATTGCAAGTAATTCTTTTGAATTTTTTGGGTAGAAAAATGCCATTTGCAGCTCCCTCTCTGGTACCTAATAACTCGAAAACAAAACGTCGGTTCGAAAAACGGATACATGAGTGAAACTTTCAAATCTCAAATACTTTCTTCTTGCAATATATTTACCTAAACTTAAAATGACTGGAAAATGGATATATTTGGGAAAAATTGAAAATTTCGATTTTTGACCCAAGTATATCACAGTTTTTTGTTTTTTGGGCGGTTAAAATGGTTTAAATTAAAATCCCACCACCGTCATTGGAAAGAGCTAGTTGAAATACATGACATCCATATTTTTTAGTTTCTTCATTCTTTATAGGAAGGGAGCAATCGCCTATTAAATTTCGATTTTTTGACTTTTATTGCCCTGGACATCGGTACATTTGAATCTCTCTATATTTTTTCCTATCTAATTTTTTCCCAATTCTTCAACCCTATCTTATAAAGGGATAATCACACTTTAAAATGAATACCGAGTCGCTAATCCAGGAGCGTATTTAAGGGGTAAAAACCGAATTTTCTTGATTTTTCCGACAAATCCTATTTTTAACCGACATTATTCCCCACTATTTTCCTTATTTAGTGATTCTTTTTGGGTTTATTTTATCCGTTAATTATCTAAGAATACTTTCCACTAATTTAAATCGCTTATTTTTTCGTTAAAGTTATCAATAAATAGATTTATTTCCATCAGGGACATGCAAAATTTGAAAATTTTTGAATTTTCGAAGATTGGCATGAAAACAAAGAATTGCACTGGACCGATTTCGGTTTGAAATATACATGAATAAGATTTTAGGAACCTTCTACTCTAAGTGTAGGGATATTTCATTGGATGAGTTACACATTAAATGCCATTGGATGAGTTACACATTAAATGCCTACAACACTGGAATTTGCCATGTACTCATTAAGAGTCATAAAAACACTTTTGACAACACAGTCACACAGCCAATGGGATCACGTTTTACAAGTTTCGAAATTCGCGCGAAAATTTGCAGTGGAAAATCCTTTTTTTTTTGTTAATAAAGACCAAAATAAATGGATAACAGCAACCGCCATAAACATTTAATTTATGTAGAGAATATAATAAAAATATATTTCAGATTTATTAGGGTTAGATGCATGTTCCCTATTAAGAGGTCGTGGGCAAATACTCGGCGTTTCTAATGAAAAAATTGTAGGATATTACCTGCGAAAGGAAACGATATATGTATGTACATACTACTGGATTGTGATTAAATATGTCATGTAATATTGGATTAAAATAAAACGGCACCAATCAAGGGAGCTCGCAGACGGTGATCCGTGATGCAACGTTGCGATGTTACGTCCATTTACCTCTCATTTAATTTGACAGTCACTTTGCCAATCAATATAACTAATTATGGAAGATCGCTATCGGGAATTCGAATTTACGCTGGCAGATTTACTAAGTAGAGAAAAAAGTAGAATGCTTAAAATCCATTGCTATACGGATCATCATAATATACTAATTATAAATAGGTAATTCGTAATCTCCTTTTTAAATAAAACTAACAATTTTAGAATAATATCATGTTTGTTTATTTTATTAATAATATTTTCTTCAAAAAAATAAACTTCATAAAAGCAGAATGAAATAATATTTTTACGTATTTATAACTCTGATTAATGGTAAACTTCACAGTCCAAACAATGCACTTACTAAAACGTTGCTTAGATTGGTAACTGTGGCCCTATAAACTTTAAAGGACCCATCTACTGAGGTTAAAATGTTCATAAAATTATTTTATAAGGATCTCGAAGGAATATCGCTAGAGACGTCTCTCGAAGCGCGAGAAGTAAAACGTAGCTTTGATTTATGACAAAAGACCTTTTGAATATTAACCAAACACGTAGGTATTCATATATTCCTTACATTATCATATAATCACAACGCACGATCTAAATTTAAAAAAGAAATTAACCAACTGAATCTCCATAACAAATCGTAAGCTTCCCACTTGGGCAAAATACAAACAATGCCCACAGAAGTGACTTCCTGTCTTACCGCATCAAATCTTAGAATCGGTCTGTCAGTGTCTTTAGTTGATACATTCTTATTTTTAAAATTTAAAGTATTTTGATGGGCTTTCATGATACAAAAGTACTAAGAAAAAACCCGTCGCTGAATCCGGACGAGTCCGGGTCACATCGTCAGTTTAATTTAATTTCCTAGGCGTTTTAACAATGACTTTACCTTATTTATATATGGAGAAGTGCTTACTATTTTGCGCTTTGCCGTCCGCAGTAAAATTTCTGCATGGGATTTTATTACCAGCCAAGTATTGTTACATACACTACGGGCTGCAATAAAGTTCGAGTCAATTATGAGTCAGGACGGTGCGAGTTTATATATGTATGAGTCCAGGGGCGTAGGTGACTGAAAAGAAAACGGAAAATGCCGTCTGACACCATCCTATAATCGAGTATTAGCCGATGAAACCGTTTTCTTGAGTGAAAAGCGTTTTATTAATCGACAGACTTATCGCCGAGAGGCGTCAGCTATTTTCCAGTAATAATGGGAGGCAATGTGAGTGCGTGAAGCACCTAAAGAATTTTTATCTCCCTTGGAGGATGATTAAGCGTCATCCACGGGAGGAAGCGATGCACTTCTCTCCCTCCTGAGGCAAGTCTTGGGTTTTTACTACCCTAGGGTGCCGACGCTGGTGTATGGGATTCGAGCAATCTAGAATAACACACGTACCACAACAGATTTTCCTTAGCGACCAATATAAGATTTTTACGGCACCGCCGTCGTGACATTTTCAATAATAAGTGCACTTTAAGAGGCGTGGTTATGTTTCCTGCTAAATACGTTTTGATCTCGTTGTGGTCACTCGTAGCTAGGCAGCAGGATTCATACAGGCAATTCGGACGACAAATTTTAATGTTGTTTCTACTTAAATACTATATGAAACATAATTTAAAATACGCCTTCAGAATTTCCTTATTATGCTGCAAAATTTGTATGAAGTCCCGTTCTTAAGATATCGCATTGCAACGCTTTGAAATTCTCACTCTGTATACGATACAGGACGTTTAAGCTTTTACTGAAGTAAATTAAGAAATTTTAGTACCGTTTCTGGCAATGTTACGTCGAAAAATCCGGAAACAGCGTCTCTTTGCGAAAATTCCTGGAAACGCCTCTTCCAAAATCACGCCAAATAGATTGTTTAACCGCGACAAGGACTGGAAAAGACAGTGGATTAATGGGTTTCATTAAAAGCGAAAGAAATTAACAAATGGCGCAGCCCCGAGAGAAAATTAAAATATGCTCGTGATAAATTTCGGTATGTCAGCTTTTGGAGGTGAATTTAAATTTTTTCTGTGTTTAATGCCCTAAAAATTAGGGCAGTTTTCTCATTTTTCTCAGGCATCTGTGGCAATGTAAAATATTAAATAAAAATTATTGTTCAAGTAAATGCGAGTCATACTTCACTATATTATGACAAACCGTCGAAAACACTGGATTTTTAGCTTTGTATGTACTATAAACACTTATATCATCATTTAATAACCCAAAATTAATTTTGTCTCAGTTCTATGGCTGTGAAGTAAGTTACAGGTATTACCTATTTTATCAGTTGCAATTTTTCTTGAGCTGTGGACAGTTGCATTTTGAAAGTGTTGTATTTTTGGTATTTTAGCAATGGAAAAAGTCTTATTTTTTGTGTTATTAAATATTTTCTGTTAATTTAAAAACAATCCAACTTATCTGGTTATTTATTTAAAAATTATAAATATCCCTAACTCTTGTGGAGCAGGTTATTTTTGAAGAGTTTAAAATTTTATTGTTCTTGGTGATTTTTTCAAATTTCTGCAAGCTTTAAAAAGAAATATATAAAAGTATATCTGCAATTTTGTAGCAAATTTGGCGTAGATTTCGGCAAAAGCATTCACTTTCGCAAATCTGTGCGAAGTTTATCTTAATCTTTATCTTAAAATCGTTGTTGTTGCTTTACTAAATGTACAATTTTCCTTACACACTCACTATGGTATATTGTGGCATTTCACAGTTCGTTACCTTGCCATAATTCATTTATTTAACCAACGTATTTATCTAATGTCAGGCTATATCAAACCTATTTAGTACATTCACTGAATGTTATAAAGGTTTTTCGTTAGACCATGGGCGTTTCTATTATAAGGATAATAAGGAATTCGCTGGGGCATTTTGCAGAAAGTAAAAAAATATAAAAAAATAAATTCGAGGGAATGAAGGAATAAAAATTTATAATAACGAAACGTAAATAAAAAAATGTTACTTCCATATTTTTTATTATCATTAAACATTTTCACAGATAAAGCGGAGAGGAATGCAACTTTATTTTGCAATTTCTGCTCAGATTAAGTTATAAAATGTAAAAAATCCTGTTAAACATTGAAATAAAATGTACGGTTTCTTTTTTATGGCACATAAAATTGACTTGGGTAAAAATAACGTTGTTCACACCTTTGTTAAACTTTACTGCTCATAAAATACGCACACGCGTATGTAAAATGAATTTCCAAAATTGAGAAATGCCAGGCTAAAGCTCACCACCAGTTTAGTGACAAAAAAAATCGAAAAATTTAATTTTTCTTAAAAACGGCGTTAATACTTTTGCTTAAAACTCGTATGATAGCAGTATATTACTAACCTTACGCAATGTTATAATGCTTTTTCAGGCAGACGTATGTGAGAGAAGAAAAAACGATAATTATAGCGATTTTACGTCTATTTGGCGATAAAACGCCCAATCTGACAACACCGAGCGTGTAAAAGAATTCTTTACTCCTGCGAGAAGGAACGTGCTTTCTCCGCCTTATCCAAGGGAAAACAGCAATTGCTAAAAACAACCTTTATTTAAATAATCTTTCACGCTAGAGAAAAAATCCTGAGCAAATAAAATGTAGCTATTTTTGAAACTTAAAACAACATTCTCAGGAAACCACATTTCGGAGATTTAAGCTGCTTCTGACAGGTCAAATTTAATGTGGACTGTCAGTGAAATTCTAGGGATTAACGTTCTGCTTTATTTTAAAATTTGATGTACGGAATTCTTTGTCGGTGACGATTCTATTAATTCATATACAGATTTCTTGATTGAAAATGCAAGGGTCCAAACCATTTTCGAGTATGCTATAGGTGGAACATTTTTAAGGACAACCGTGACGCAGCCCCGATTAAATGACTCTTAAATGTTATCTTAAATTCATATAAGGACGTTGTAAGGGAAACAGCCAATATGAGATTGCAAATATGTTTATACAAAGAAATAGTCTAACATTATTGTTATTTTTTAAATATAATTTTAACATTTTGTATCTCTCATTAATAGAATAACTCATTTTGCATGAAAATAAAATTATAAATTCACGACTAAAGTATTATTGTCAACCTTGATATTAACTTTGACTTAAGTACGAAGAAAATTTAGAAAGGTAGCAGGTATTTCGTTCGCAACCTGGATAGTACGGATAGTTACGTTTAAAGTATATTTACGCGAAATAATTTTTAATTTGAAATATTTCAAAAACGATTGAAAATCCGCATAGGGTATGTTATACAAAATATGTCTAGAACTTCTCCTAGAATCGAAGAAAATGATAAAAATCATACTGTGCAATTTAAAATAAGCGAGAAAATCGATGTTTTATACTATATATTATTATTCGATGCTAAATTGTTTTGATGATAAGATATATGAATGGTGCATAAAAATCCCCAAAACTATCATATTTAACATATTTTCCCATCTTTAAAAATCAAAAAGATGTAAGGCCTGTTCACTTTTATTTGGATATCCCTGTACTTCAATATTATAAAGTTAAGGTAAATTAAATTAATTAAATTTAGTACAAATAGCTTTAAACTAAGGCAACATTTCTGTATGTAGCATTAACTAATCCAGTACATGAGTCATGTCGGAAAAATTTACGAGCCATTTCAGCCCAAACAACCTTCGCCGAACTTCAACCGATCTGTAGAGTGCGTTATTTTTTCTTAAAGACTTGCGTAATATTAAGTCAAGCTTGAAAAACCTCAGAAAATCACGAACCAGTCATTTTTTAATACATTGTAACTAAATGTTATCCAGCGACGTGATGTATTACTTAAAACAAGTAAAATTGTTGTGACTATGAGAAAATATTTTTATGTCACCCTTGATTTGAAGAAAAACATGCCCTGCGAATAAAATTCAGCAAGTTTGTAAGTATATACTTTGTTGTTTGGAAGTAACTATAACTCTTAGACATTAGAGCACCCGCAAATGTATATCACCTATTTCTTTGCCAAGATCTCCAATAAATCTTAGACAGTGGTGAGAAGAACCTTATACAGTTCAACGTCTCCAAGCTAGCTCTACACAGAAAAAACACTATCGCATATTGAATAAGATACAAATTCACTCAATGACTCACTCTATTCCTTCTTGCACAATACAAATTCAGTTTATTTCAATGATTAGTTTATCATTGTTAACCAATAGGTTATAAGATTGCTTGAAATATAAGGTTTCATTGGTTTTTAATAAGTCATTTAAATATAACAATTAATTGATGCAGTAATACCCTATTCTACATTCAATACAAAATATATCATTGGTATCAGTAAACTTCTTATTTAATCGGAATATTTATTATTATTGCAAAGTTCTTTATATTTGTTTTACTTACATACCATAGACATTATTTTCATACCATAAAGCACTGAAATGAGTTGCTTCATTCCCCAGAATTGCACAAGATCTATTATTTTTGGCGTACCTTTAATGCAATAAACAAACAGGCTGCAAGCTTAAACGACTATTCAACGAACAAATCAACACCACAATTTTAACCTCTCCAAAGGGCGTCCGCGAGCAATAGAAGTAATATTTCAGCCAACAATAGAAACCATTGAATTAATATTTTTTATTATTTCTCTAATACCTTGTATGTTTTATTGGAGTGTTTATTTTAATTAACATGGTATAAGGATTATTGCCTTAATTTTTAGATTTTCTTTTAAACTGTTGTTCTTGTTCGTTTAATATATTGTAATTTGAATCACACCGTTTACAAATAGCTATTTTTCGCCCAATTATATTTAAGCATCCTCATCAAATAAACTGCTGGACACTCGAACTTACCCATAGAGATTTTTAGGCAAAATTTAAAGTTCAATATTTTCAACAGGAATGCAAATTTTTGAACACGTCTTGCAGATTGTAAGAGCTAGTTTTTTTCGGATTAAGCTGCATGACGTATATTTATCGTAGGACCATAGGTTTATTATATACGGGGTGATCAATGAAGTCATGCCAAAAATCAAAAAGTTTGTATGAGTGAAATTTCCTCAAAACATTTTTTTGGTCGTTGCAATATGGTTCGTTACTAAGGTAACATCAATATCTCTAGACGCTTTTGTCACTTTTTGGATTAAGGCCCTTAGGTCTTGTACACACTACTAAACATAAAATTTGGGTAGCAAAATTTTTAAAATGCTATAACTTGATATTGGATTGACGGTTTTTGATAATTTTTACGGATTTGGAATCCTTATTTCGCGTAGATTTTCTATAATCTAAGCATTTTATTTGGGGGTTGAAATATACAGGTTGAAATTTACACATTATACCGGGTCGATAATAGACAAAAACGTAGGGTACGACGCGCTCTACGGTTTGGCATTATTTAAGTTTTTGTAAAAATAAATTCTCACCTCAAGTTGTTTTTGTTTAATGTCCTTCTCACTGTTCTGTCCAAAACTTTCACCCCAGTTTATTGTCTCAAAGAGTCATTCAGTTTTATAGAGTTCTTTGTCTATAAATTATTACCAAAGATTAGGTATTTAAAGATAGGACACTTGGCAATTTTCCATTGATATTTGCCGTTTTTTAGGGATTGCAGGAACCTTTAAATTAGGTTTAGAAGTAGAAATTTTGTAAGAATTGACTTTTGGCCGTTTTTAACCAATCTTGTATATTGTAGAATATAATGTAATAAACTTGTTCTTGTCGCTACGTTTTTGTCTATTATCGACCCGGTATAATGTGTAAATTTCAACCTGTATATTTCAACCCCCAAATAAAATGCTTAGATTACAGAAAATCTACGTGAAATAAGGATTCCAAATCCGTAAAAATCATCAAGAACCGTCAATCCAATGTCAAGTTAGAGCATTTTAAAAATTTTGCTACCCAAATTTTATGTTTAGTAGTGTGTACAAGACTTAAGGGCCTTAATCCAAAAACTGACAAAAACGTCTAGAGATATTGATGTTACCTTAGTAACGAACCATATTGCAACGACCAAAAAAATGTTTTGAGGAAATTTCACTCATACAAACTTTTTGATTTTTTGCATGACTTCATTGATGACACCGTATATAATAAACCTATGGTCCTACGATAAATATACGTCATGCAGCTTAATCCGAAAAAAACTAGCTCTTAAAATCTGCAAGACGCGTTCAAAAATTTGCATTCCTGTTGAAAATATTGAACTTTAAATTTTGCTTAAAAATCTCTGTGTGTAAGTTCGAGTGGCCAGCAGTTTAGTTTAATTTTTTGGCTCTAACAATTCCACACTCTAAAGGCTAAGGGATAATAGAAATTTATTGGTTTTCAATAATATTATGATCATTGTAAAAATGGTAATATTGTTTTCAAAGAACTAGGAATACTCTTGAACTCCAATTTAAACAAATATTTTTTTCGTTATTTCTATAATGTTTTGTTGAGACAATATTAATGTTAATATAACTAATATGACAGTGGTAAAAATAATACTATTATTGAAAATAGCGTAGCAGTTTTTTCTGTGTATGATGTTGCAACGCCTTTACAGTGCTAGGGCACTATTTTAATCAGTTTCCCTTATAAATATGGCTATTCTGAGCATTTGGCTTTTCTAAGCGATTATAAAATAAAGTACTTAGCTTGTTCTGTGCTCTGCTTCAGTAAGCTTTCATTTGACACCTTACGCGATACCCTTGAATATTTTTTTCCATTTCCTAACTTACCCCTGACATTAACCCCCAGAATCAAAATTCAACCTTTTATACTTTACGCTATAATTGGGCCACCACAATCTATCTCTGTACTAAATTTCAAATTTTTATGTGGAATAGTTTCAGAGAAAATCGCCTTTGACAGACGAACAGACGGACACTAAAACAGATCACTGAAACTCGTGTCTACTCACCCTTTTAGATTCCCTAACAAAGGATTGTTCAGATGAGTCAGTTTTATGTGTGCAGTATCAGAAATTGCAGTAAAACATCTTCCGCTTTATAGCGCACATCCACTACTTTTTAATCTAAAAGACATAACGGCATTGAAGTAATAAAAATTCATTAGCACTCTTCGACTCCTCGTTAGTGCCTATTAATTTCCAAAAAGATCCCTATAAAAGGCAATCTTAAAACCATCTTTTAAACATCTGTAGGTACATATTTGGAGACAACTTTCGAGGATTAGGAAGCATAAGAACGCATGAAAAATTACATAAAATCTTTGCCGCTAACCTTAATCGCATACAACAAGGCGTGGGTGCGAAAAATTCTAATTCTCTAGATAGCTTAGCATCTAAAAGTGGCCTCCCAACAGTCCAAACTTAATAGAATTAAATAAGACGAATAAATCATGATCAGCAGCACAATGAAAACATATTATTAGTTATATAAATTATCTAATTTACCAGACGTGTGTTAATTGCATATTAATTATTTGCATTTTTAATTAGCCTTGGGGCATATATCGCTCTTTTTTTACTCATCGTATAAAAAAACGAGAGCGAGTGAGATGTAGATATGTTCGAAGTTAATCGAATTGTGATTTGACTGATGTTTAATGTGCATGGTAATGTGCATAATTACAGTAGGCTGGCGCCTGGTCTCAGTTGTTTATTATTAAAATGAATGTCAGTCGATAATTTGCTAACAATCAATTCGAAAGTTTGATTTATTGGCTATTAAATTGCATAGGCGACCGGAATCGATATTAGTTGCATATCTATTTGGTAAAGTGAGTATTTAAATTAATAGCAACGTGATTTTATAACGTAAAAACACTGGGTGGCGCAAAACAGGATGACAAAGCTATTTCGTATGTCAGCACGGAGATAAGTATGCGTATTAACGGCCTGGCTGTGTAGAAGTAGGTCTAGCATCCTTATCTATATTGTAGAGGTCGCATGATCCCACTTCTGAAATCGAACATTACCTTTAAAGTTAATTTTGCATGTAATTTCGGCCTGACAGTCTTTTAGCTGCCTTGGTATCTAAATTAGAGAGGAAGGGGCATAAGGAGGTAAGAAACGATATCGGGAGATACAGAATTTGAGTGATGTGGTAAGAAATCGGTCATTATTGCTCATATGAGCATGATCCCACTTCTAGAAAAATTAATTTTGCCTTGTAGAGGAAGTTGAAGAGGAAATCGTTGAATTTCGGCCTACAGTGGCATAAAAAACATTGGACTCATTTACTGAACTACCTTAATAAAACCCAATTTTTCTCATCCACTAATGTTAAATTTTCGCGTATTTTACTTTCAATTAAAACTGTTTTGTCACCTGGAGACAAATTACCTACACTCTAAGCAATTAGCTGTGGTTCGGTAACTTTACAACATCCGTCTTACGTTACTAATTAAGGGCCATATTTGAAGCTCTTTATTATTTAAGAATGGTGTCTGTGAGGCGTCAAACCAGAACAAAGTATCACGTCATTAAGTTATGTTAAAAAATCATCATGCTCTTTTAATAGTCACGCGACCAATGTTTCTTTTATAATAATAAATGTACAGGGAAATCTCTGGACATATCTAAAGACACTTTTTATATTCTATAGAGTACACGTAAAAAAAGTAGGAATGCTAAAAAAAATTTCCCTTAATTTAGGGCCTCTTTACTGTTCAATGCAACAGAAGATATACTCGATCGTTCTCCGAAATTTTGTACCACATGCGGCGCGTCCTGCAGTTTCACCAAAATTTATTTGACTCTTTTGCAGAGGAGTCGATTCAATGCAAGTTTTATTTCAGAAAAAAGTGCAGTAAACACGTTAAGTTGGACTTCTCGCGGTAGTAAATAACTCTGAGTGAACTGCATTCGAGAATGTTTCATTCCTGCACGTCTTGTTACTTGTCATCCTGTCTTTCTTTCCTTCATAAACTTTCACATACTCTATAATATGTGTCGAAGGTGATGCCGCTCTCCAGATGTGGGAACCGTACTCTAGGTTAGGTCTTATTTGGGAAATATAGAGAGTGTGTCAGTTGGAAGAAGAGAAGTATTTTCTGGTTCAAAAGAGCTATACTCATTATTCAAAACCTCAACTACAATCAGTACTAACTATTGCGAAAAGCTTCATATTAAATCTGTTTTTGTGTGTGTTTTTACATGGAACGTAGTCAACATCTATTGACATGCAAACTGAAATCGTAAAAAAATAAAGAAATATTGCAAACGGCATAAGCTTTGATTTATGCACTGCTCGTCTCCTGAGCAATAAAACGCCAATAAAAAATCAATTATTACGGTCCCTGGAGTTTCGAGAAATGCAGAATTTATGCAAAATGATGCAGTAGTGTACTCAGATAAAAGGCAGGATATTGACTCGATCTAATGGAACTGTTTTAAGGCAGTGGAACGCTGAGAAACAATGTCATTGTCGCAATGTTTTCCATATTTTCAAAATAACCTCAATTTTGACAGTCTCTTTGATCGTAGTGGATAAATTTTTCGAGTGACCTGCCAAGAAGTCCGGCTCTGCGTTTATGTAAATTCCGATTCGAAGCCAGGCATGTAAATTCGGCGACAAATAATGTTGTGGCAGCTTTTTATATGACTAAAAATGGTCGAGGTGTTGGGAGCTTGATTTTGTTTACGATTGTAGGTATTTAAATTATCCTGCTGCAATTTTTCTGTGTAGGATTTAGGTTTTTTTGCTTGTCAGTTTGTTTATTACTTCTGTGTATAAAAACCGAAATTTGTACACCTTAATGTTCTAGCCTGGGTTTTGTACAGCCAGTCGTAGAAAATGACATTCAGGTTTGTTCAGATTGGCTTAGGTGGACCCAGGCTAGTCACCGAAGCACTTATTTCTTAATTTCGGTTATTTTCCTAGCGTATAAAGGCTTTCAAACCAACACAAATACTTGGTATATTAATATGGTTTCTAGTTTACACAACAGCAGCGTAATAAAAATGAAATGTAGTCTACTTAAGTTAACAGCCTTGGGTTTTTGAATAACAAATTACGGCAATAATTAAGAGGACCACCCAGTTGTGACGATTCGAGAATTGATAACTTTACACGTTAGACTTTTTTCTTGGTAATTTTTGTTTAAATACAAGTTGCAATGTAAATTTCGGGTATACGAAATAACTTAAAAACACCATTCAGTGCCTATACCACGGTAGACTCTACTCTGCCTATACCATCGACTTTCAGTAATAAGGAATATGCACATATTTTTTATTCCATAAATCGTTTAAGGAAGTCATTACACTAGTTTACAAGAAAAACGTACCTCGGGAAAAAAGTGTTTTTAACCTAATTCGAGGTCGCTGAAAACGAAAATGACAATCATTTATTTTTCCAAAGAAGCGTTTGCGAAATATTCGCAAAAAACGTGTTTTTCGTCCCTTTTTCCAGTTATGGTCCAACATCTCGAGAACGGTAAACGTAATCGACCTAAAATGTACACACATTTCGAGGTACGCGTCTTTTTTCACACAAATATTAATTTTGAGTCTATTGGAAGAGTATTTTTTGAGTTACAGCTACTGAAAGTTGAAAAAAACTGCATTTTTTGAGCTTTTTTAAAATTGCACATTTTTGTTTGTTTTATTTAGTTATTAGGAATTTTTTTTCACGTTTTTTGAATTGCATATGAAAGATTATTTCGTCACGAAAATATATTGCCCAAGTTTGTTCCAATCGGTTGTAAAATGTGGAAGATATTACTGATTAAGTGAAGGCAGACGATTTCAGCTTTTGCCATGACCGCCCAGAAGTCCGGAGAAATTAGGTGAACTTTGCTCATGCAATTCAGGCAGTAAAGCCTAACGTACTCATTTGAAATTAATTTCACCGGACTTCTGGGCGTTCATGGCAAAAGCTGAAATCGTCTGCCTTCACTTAATCAGTAATATCTTCCACATTTTACAACGGATTTGAACAAACTTGGGCAATATATTTTCGCGACGAAATAATCTTTCATATGCAGTTCAAAAAACGTGAAAAAAAATCCTAATAACTAAATAAAACAAACAAAAATGTGCAATTTTTAAAAAATCTCAAAAAATGCAGATTTTTTTCAACTTTCAGTAGCTGTAACTCAAAAAATACTCTTCCAATTGACTCAAAATTAATAATTATGTGAAAAAAGAAGCGTACCCCGAAATGTGTGTACATTTTAGGTCGATTACGTCTACCGTCCTCGAGATGTTGGACCATAACTGGAAAAAGAGACGAAAAACACGTTTTTTTGCGAATATTTCGCAAACGCGTCTTTGGAAAAATAAATGATTGTCATTTTCGTTTTCAGCGACCTCGAATTAGGCATGGATTTATTAAGAAAGGATTCGATGTCCGTATACTGTGAGCGTATCGAACGTGAAGCCTTATATTTGTTGTTTGTTATGAAAACAGTTCCCCAGGAGATTAGTTTACGAACTACGTAATTGAATCAAGAATGGTAGTAGAAAGAGATAAAATAGCATTGGAGTGTTGGAGCTCAGAAGTGTTGCTGTCTGTGCTGGTTGCTTAGGAAAACGGCTGAACCTCGTTCTGAACACTCGGTTACACGTACGCCTTTATCTAATGAACTAGAAAAGAAAAAGTGCGATTTATAGATTTATAAACACCTTTAGAAAATAACATAACCTATAAATAATAAAACCTTTTTAACTTAAATTTATTATTATTTAGCACAAAAATAAAATATTTTAGGGCTTTTATTACTTTTAGTAAATCTTGTGATGCTTCTAACGTATTTTTTGTACGAAAATACAAGGTAAAATAAGATGTGGCCAATGTTTACAAATTGTGTTTACAGTATCGTTTAGAATGGTTTGTTTTGGCTTCAAAGAATGTTAAATCATCCTGTATCCAGTCTTAATAAATCCATGGAATTAGGTTTAAAAACACTTTTTTCACGAGGTACCTCGAATGAAGGTAAAATTTTTAAACTAGTGTTATAAATGAAGAAACTAGTGTTAAAATATAAATCCAATAAAAATTATTTTGAAGAAAATTACTAGGATAAATTAGCCACAAAAAATGTTTTCTTTTCGGTCTAATTTATAACAAATTTTAGCTTAAAATTTATCAATCTGACAATGCCACGTATAGCTGAAAACCTGGTAACAGCTGTTTTCAAAAAGTAGATATAGGCCATATAGCTGACCAGATTAAGAACGACCCTGAACTAGTATTTTATTCCCAAGAACAAAATAGTAGGGAGCTGCTTACGCCTCTTACGTCAGCCGCATATTATGACAGACGGCAAGTGAACTATCCAATTAAAAATATGATTTATTATTTAGACTGTGCCCGCATGAACAACCTCCAGTTTTTTTGGTTTTTAACTGGCTTTGTCACGGTTAGAGTGAAGCAAATTACGTGGAATGTCTCGCTTTAAATGGCAAGGAAGAGATCTTGATCAGGCAAATTCATTAAATTTTAAAACATAATATCTTGTTATAGGCGATTTGTTTAGTTGAATATAGGTCGACATTTTGACTTATAGTAAGTCATCCTCAGTCAAGGCCGTGTAAACGGTTTTAAAATTCACTTGCAACACAATATATTTCTCGTCAAATTTCTCAAATTTATCACGTTCCTGCGAGATTCGAGGGTCCTGGCATCAAAATCAAATAAATAAATATGTTCGTATAGTGTACATACGATATACATGTTTTATATTCGAAAAACGTAGATCTTTTTGGTCCCTCTTTAAATAAGGCCTGTAAGTAGACATCTAATGCCCCGTGTGAGGAATTTAAAAATGTTTTTAATGTCCGTATGATGGTGGGGAATTCGTAATATGGGAATTTTAATTGGTGATTTTATCATTCTAATTTCGAGTGAAAAAATGACGCGTCCAGGCATATTAGACCTTAAAGGCTATGAAGATGGTGCAGCCATCTCTTAAGTCAGTATTCTTCACTTTTTTGGATCTATAATCTATGATCGATAATATTTTTTTGGATGAATTTTTGAAATTAAATTTTCGAAAAAATATTTTCCAAAATTTGTTTTTTGAGCAATTTTCTTATATCTGCCGTTTTTAATTGCTTCCTGCTTATCGACATGAAAACATTTAGTAATAATTAATATATCTTGTTGCAGATAAGAGCTTGAGAGTCCAGGCACAACAGTACCAACTCCTGCGACCCGGCCCGCTCCAAGAAAAAAGGTAGGGTTAACAGCATATTTTTGCAAATATGACTGATGGCATAAAGCGAAAACAGAAGAGAATAGAATATTCCATTATATTCGCCCTATTTGTATAAAGAATATCCTTGTTAATGTAAAATTCTAGCCATTTAAAAATAACGTACTCTTTTATAAATATTTCCTGCCTTAACATCGAGTAAAATGTGTTATTGTTGGAGATAGAGTTACAATATTTTTAGTTAAAATAAACAGCAGATTTTCACGTTGGGTGCTTGGAATAGAAGTATTAAAAATAGATTTAATTTTAATTGTTTCCGGCGAAAAGAAAATTTTTTCTTTGGGAATTTTCTTATGTCGCATTGGAAATGTTCAGTCATTTCGCGTTTGCTCAGGTTTCACCAGGCTTGTTCTGCCCTTTTTACCAACATCTGTCGTTAAAACTTCTTGTGCAACATATACATTTATACAGTTTTAGACCACCCTCCCTGCACAGTACGTCACAACAATACCCAAGCCAACGCCAGCTCTTTCTAAAACCTTAATAAGGTTCACAAAGAACAAGAACAAAAGCCTTTATAGAAACTAAATCGCTATTTATAATCTATTTTCACTCAGACGACTAAATTCGTTTGAAATGTCACGAGCCACAGCATGGGCCCCAAAAATTACTTATTTTGCGCAAAATTCGTGTAAAAGTGCTTCAATGTGTGTGGCAGGGTAAACAGTTTAGGACTTTTACAAGGACAAGAACCATCTGTCTTGCGAGAGCCTGACAATGGTCTGAGAAATTTTGGTGCATGACTTGTGGAAGTTTAGTGGAGGATGCACGATAATTTGACAAATCATCGGAGACATCTTGTATTTTAACTGAAGTAGAAGTCATTAGTTAAGATGGAAGTGGAATTTACAGATAAGAACGAAGTACGTTAAGAATGCGATTTATGGAAAACGTCCTTTTCCTGCAGGATAATGTAGCCGTGCATATCGCTCATGGAAAACCTTTTAAACCAAGGAAATGTCAATCCTTGGTCCCCACGCTCTGCTGGTATATGTTTAGACTTTAGAGACAAAAGTTCTAATGTCTATTTAGACCATTTGAAGTAGAGTACCTTTGAAAGGTTAATGACTAGGCTCCATAAAACACAAAATAGACTAAAATACCCATAAAAAGCAGGTAGGCAACGAAAATTAAAGAGGGACTTGACATGTAAGATTTAATTTAACACACTGCTACCAACCTGCGGTACTTTAATGCAGTCACGCCTTTCAGTCAGTCTTTCCTTGTCTATTTTATCTTGTTGGTCGGGTTAAAAGAAGACGAAAGATGGATGCTTGTTAAGGAATACCCGAAAGGGGTTTAGAGGTTAAATTGTTTCGGTCGGCGGCTTCTTTTCGGTCGTTACATGGTTATACTCGATTTGAAATTGGTTGATAGTAATAAATCATTAAAATCCGTCAAACACGTACACAGAGTGGTCCACCTAAATTGCCAAGTTTTAAATAGTATATACATTGAAAGTCTAGACCCTTTTGCATTTATTAAACTTTCCATTCCTATAGATCTGATAAGGGCGTCGAATACAAAGCTTAACCCGAGGCTCGAACAATAAGCGGTAGTATTCTACCTGTGATGTTTTGCACTCATGCACGTGCTTTCGGGTGGGTTTAAGTTTATATTAAACACAATAATTATATAATTTAGTGAACATTCGGATGTGTGGCATAATTTGTTACCCTTGTATTTGAATAAATATAATACTAATAACAATAAAGCAACTAATAAACAAGTAAATTTGGAAAAATGTTTCTATTTGAAATTCTATAAAATTTATAGTAAGTCATTACAGTTCTTCGCTTTAAATTAATCATCATCAGAAAATGAAATATCTGAGGGACTGTCTTCTTCCCCTAAATTGATAATAAGTGGTTCGACCGTTTTCTCCAGTAAACTATCCAATTGCCACATTTTTTCCTCCTCCTTTAGTACATGCTCTATACATCTTTGCCACTTCCCCGCGTTGACTTCTTGAAGCGCTTCTTCAAAGAGTTTTTGAACATCACTCATTTTATAAGTGGTATTTTTTCTAGCCACATAACCTTTCACATGAGCCCATACCAGTTCGATCGGATTTAATTCGCAATGGTAGGGGGGGAGCCGAAGCACTATTATATTTTGTTTTTTGGCCATTTCGTCAACAACATATTTTTGAAACCGATGTTTATGGGTGTTTACAATTGATAGCAACTCCTTTTTAACCATATTGTCCTCAAATTGTATTTGTTTCTCCACAAGCCACTCGATAATTTTTGCTTTTCGCCAAGCAGTTGTAGGCATCTTCTCCAATCTTCTGGAGTGATACGGAGCGTTATCTAACACAATGACGGAGCCAGGTGGAATCAGCTCTATCATTTGTTCGAAATACTCCTCAAAAACATCAGCATTCATATCCTCGTGGTAATCGCCTGTACGAACTGATTGGAATGATAATAGTCCACCTTCTAAAAATCCATTGGAGCTACCGATGTGAGTTATAATTAATCGTTTTCCTTTTCCAGAGGGCGGATTTATTCCTGTTGATAGACCGTCTAAAAATGCTTGCCGGTGAGAAGTCACATTTTTGTCTGTCCATATTTTTCCAACTGTGTAGCCTTCGTTCAGCCATGTTTCGTCCAAATAGAAAATTGTTTTGTTTTCATTGCGAAATTTTCTTATTTTTCTCAAATAATTACGTCTCCAACATACTATTTCATCTTTTTCGAGCAAATGAGACTTCCGACTATGTTTTTCCCATCTAAAATTCATTTCTCTTAGAACTTTCCATAGTTTATCTCTCTTGATTGCAGGAAAGTCTTCTTTTACTGCCCCTAAAACTCTATCCAAAGTAGGGATCTCCTTATTGAAATAGAATGAATGCACCTTTCGTCTTATGATGGCCTTTTCGTCCTCATCGATCGGTATTGTTCGCCTTCCTGGAGATGGTTTTGGTGGCGTCACGGTTCCTGTCTTTTCTTCCCGCATCAGCCTGTAGATGGTTGCTTTTCCAATACCTGTCATCTTTGAACAAAGTTCCACTGCAGAATCGATACTTATTGCACTTTTTTGATATCTAAGTGCATTAAATACATTAAGCACAATAATCTTTTCACTAATGCTTAGCGCTGATTTCGCAGCTCGCTTAACTGGAATAAATCCTGAAAGACTCTCCATTTTCAAAAATTACCCAAATGTGTGTCCTAGAATACTCGCATTAGGTTTGTTCGCTCTTAAAATGACTCACAGTTTTATACCAATAAGTAGAGGTACCTAATTTTTCGTAACTACCTGAAAAGTAACATTGTGTATTAATTGTTCCCGGAATTCTCGGCATAATTATTTTTACCTGTTATGACAATAATGATTACTAAATTATTCGGATAAGTAAATAGGGTTCAAACCGGCACGTCAGGTAGGTGCGCCTATGGAATCGGCTGCTAAAAATGATTTATTACTATCAACCAATTTCAAATCGAGTATAGAAAGGTATAATTTATTAAAAATGATTTGTTTGCTTAGTGCTTGGTTAGTTTTTATGTTTTGGTGTTTGTTGATTTAAATTATACGCGTGTTAGAGCTGATTATGTCGCAGGGGCAGAGTTTTTTTTATATTACCCTTTCTACAGTAGAGGTTTTCTTTTAATTTTATGTTTATAACGAGGAAACTTTTCAGATCTTGTCGGCGCACCGTACAGCGATCTTATGGGGAATAGGGAATATGCATGTAACCCAAATAAATGTGAATAGTTTTTTTATATTCCTTTATATAACCTTTCTATTTTGCAACAAAAACTGGCATTCTTGCGAAATTTTGATACATCATATCTTAATTAATTTGAGTAAGTATACTGCAATCCTTTGTTTTCATGGCAATCTTCGAAAATTCAAAAATTTTCAAATTTTGCACGTCCCCGATGCAAATAAACATATTTATTTATAACTTTAACGAAAAAATAAGCGATTTACATTAGTGGGAGGTATTCTTAGATAATTAATGGATAAAGCAAACCCAAAAAGAATCACCAAATAAGGAAAATAGTGTGGAATAATGCCGGTTAAAAATAGAATTTGTCGGAATAAATCAAGAAAATTGGGTTTTTACCCCTTAAATACGCTCCTGGATAACCCATTCGGTATTCATTTTAAAGTGTGATTATCCCTTTACAAGGTAGTGTTGAGAAATTGTGAAGAAATTAAATAGGAAAAGATACAGAGTGGTTCAAATGTATCGATGTTGCGGGCAAAAAAGTAAAAAAACCGAAATTTAATCGGCGATTGCTCCCTTCCTATAAAGAATGAAGAAACTAGAAAATAAGCATATTAGGTATTTCGATGAGCTCTTTTCGATGACGTATATGGGAGTTATATTTGAAACATTTTGACCCCACAAAAAATTAAAAACCGTGAAATATTTTGGTCAAAAATCGAAATTTCCAGTTTTCCAGTGATTTTAGGTCTATCCTGTACTGATGAGAACCAACGAGTTCGAAACCGGTCTGCAGGTGACGACATCCTAACTAAAGAAAAAGCTTCCTTCTTCCTAGTAGTTTCTTGCATTCAAAACAAGTATTTTATTATCTAACTGTGTTAGAAGAAAATACGGCAAATTTTGGTATGTAATTCAGCGCTCGGAGGGGCATATAGCCCGGAGAATAGCTGTTTTACCATTATTTGTTGAAATCCTTATTGTATAAGGAATTTTCAGGTGGTTGAATTTATTCTCAATTTTTGCATATTTTAGGTTTAGGTAAATGTATTGCAAAAGGAAAGTATTTGAGATTTTAAAATTTCACTTATGAATCGTTTTCCATCCGACGTTTTGTTTTCGAGTTATTAGGTACCACAGAGGGGTCTGCTAATGGCATATTTCGATCTAAACAAGTTCAACAGAATTATTTGTCTCTACAGCCTCCGAAAAGCTACATAGATTAGTCAGTACCAGTAAAATCAGTCATACCTCTCTTTACTCTACTGAGAAATTCGTCTACACAATGATCTCATAGTAATAATCTTATAAATTACTTAGCTTTTCTTGTTTACTACATTCGCATACACCCATGATCCTAAAACTGTCAAAATATAAATAAGTTTTCAAGACTTTTAGACCTCACATTACCCTCCTAACTGTGACGAATGCTTCTCAAGGGTGGCCATGGCAAATAACGAAAAACTTTTCTAATAAATATACCCAACCTTTATGTAGACAAAAAGGAAAAGTCAGGAGCGTATTGAGTTTTATTGCGCCTCCTTTGAAAATATCTTTTTTAAACGCCCTTACTTAGAAAATACGTTTTTTCTTAGAAATACTACGTCTTTTTGAAAATGTAATTTTTTAAAAACGTATCGTGATCTAGCTTAAGCAAACCTGAGCAAACCTGAGCAAACTCGAACAAATCTTTTTCTGTTTTTATTTCATTTACAATCCCTAAACCATTAACGTTAAAAATTTAATGTTGGAAAAACCTCGCGTTTGAAAAATGAGCCTTATTCTAATTGTGTGTCATTACAAATTATGTATAAATTTCCCTTTTTCCCTGCTGCTTGGCTTTTTTCGCCAGAAAAACGCTGTAAAGAACAAAGCAAAAAATAAAACTGGTTTTTCGGTAGAACAAAACTAATTTCTCTTGTTACTCGTCCAGTACAGCCCTGTATCGCCAAACAGAACAAAAAGAAAGTCAAATAGCATATCTGAAATCTGAGGGCAAAGGGCCGTTTTCGGTACAAATCAATTGTTTGCAAACTTTGAGACAAGAACGAACGGAAACGAGGCCAAAAGTTGAAGTATTTATTAAAATTTATTGCGTTTTAAGTAAAAACGAATTTTAAAATTGCTTGATTTACCTGCTATGTGCAATATGTCTGTATGTAGCTAGTTTCCGTTGGTCCAAAAAGTGTTATTTTCATCGATTTAAAAACAAGGACCATTATTTCTGGTCATAATAAATTTTTAGTAATTTATTTCCATTGCATGGTTCTAAACTACTTTACTGGAGATCCTGTTGTTGAAGAAAATTAACAGGTCACAATCTAAACGGTAAAAAAACATACGGATAAGTATTCGAAAAACGCAGAATGTCCACTATTTACTTTCCACAACGAAAAATCTGTTTAGTATTCCACATTAACCACAAATAGCTTCGTGTTGGGTCTGTATTGTGATGTTAATCGCGGTAAACTCATTATATTTCGATGCTAATTATTTGTAACCATGTCGGCGCATATATTGCTTCTATAAACATTTCTACGAACCAGATTTTCAAACAAATATCTGTAGCAGTGACACAGCGATCTCAACCTACACCTCACAACAAATTAAATTAAACATAATTAAAAAATTTATTAAGTTGCACCTCTTCTCAGTGCTAATATAATTTTAGCACGGAAAACTAAAAATTAAACATAGTTGTCGAATTGATAACCTGCTCTTGCAAACCTTAATAATTACCTAGACTTTCCTTTCTGAAAACCATTGTTTAAAAGTTAACTTTAAATTCTAAGAAATTCCAAAAGCACCCATTCTTTCCTAAAAGCCATAACAGTAATTTTAAATCCTATAGAACACCTCTCAATGGCCGGAAGCAGAAATACAAAGAATATTTCGTAAAGAATAATTCTGAAAAGACTATCGAACAAATGTTGTGACTTAGGACCCTTCCCAGCGTACCTCTGTGACAATTGATTGACACTAAGCAAATACCGAACATACTTCTGTCTCTTTTTAAACATTCTTGAAAGTGCTGGCGTCTCTATCTGACAAGAAAGAGTCTCGGGGGCATTTATTTACATAATTTAACGGTTCTTGTCAAAACATTCGGTTAAGTACTAAAATTACCAGATAATGGATAAAATGCATCAACATTTTGGTTGTTTAAGAAAGACGCTGTCAAATTGTGGTTTTGGGATCTGTAGTTCAGACATAATTTGGAAAATAGTTCATTTTCAAAATTGGTTTAACAGAATTTTTTCGTCCCTGACCTAGTCTCTCGTTTTTTGACAGATATAACTTTCTTTCATGCACTTTATTGGCCATATCTCCGCTCCATACATCATTGCAGTCTGCTTAAATTGAATTTAAGCGTTTCCTTGATAATTTCTCGCGGTATTCCCCCATAGAAGATACTTAAGCATTGTCATCTATTAACAGAGACAGCTTTCAGCCGCGCCCATATTCCATTAACTTCTTTTAGGCGGTCTTTTACAATTTAGCGAAATGACAAAAATGGCGAAAAGCATACGACACCGTAAAACTTTAATAGTCATCGTAAAACAGCATTGCCAATGGGCAGTATGTTTGTGACTGGTTTATAGAGACGTCAACGATAGAAAAATGACTATTCATAAATCACCTCCAACGGGTCGTAAATTAGGAAATTCTAACTTTCTTAAACTCTAAAACGGGGTTTTAAATGTGAAGATTAACGCTTGGTAATATCAGGTAGTTATTCTCATGCCATACACTCATACATATACAAACATAAATGCATACACATATTCTTAGATGGTTGGGAAATAAAATAAACGCAGAAGGAATTATTGGTAAATACGAAGAATATTATATAATGATGTCGGTTCAAGGAATTTTTGATTAAAGAATTTAAAAAAAAAATCAATTTTTATCCCCTAAATACACCCCTGAATATCCCATTGGGTATTTATTTTAAAGCTTAATTATCCCTTGATCAGATAACCCTAAAAAGGTTTGAGGAAATTATATAGAAAAAAATACAGAATGTGTCAAATCTACTGATTTTGTTTATTTAAACGAAAAAACACCTGGGTGAAAAGTGTTGGCCGCGCTGTATAATAATGCCGATTAAAGATATGTAGGTTTTGATTACAGATAATTAAAAAAACAATTTTTATCACGGTTAGGTTAGGGGATTTGTAATAAACACATAAATATTAATAACAATAATAAAAAAATCACATCCAACTCGTACGCGATTATCTCGAAAAGATATCACACTATTCATTGAAACAGTCGTTCTCTAAATTAACGTCCAGTTTATATAAAAGATGCATCCTGACAAAAACTTAGATACGTGCCTAAAAATCTAAAAATCTCACCATGTGGCCGACCATCAAGCTTCCTGCGTTATTTTTTCCTTTATTCCAATAAAAATATTATTTATTTAATTTCTTCTGGTGGACAAAGGGACAAAACGTCTGTGAGAGCGGGTGCTGGGAGTGGTACCATGGGATAGTACCATTTAACTGCATTGGTTTGTCCTTTGGAATAATATATTGTGAATGATGAGTCCAGACCGAAGGTACTGTAAATAAAATAAACCCAGAAAGATTTGGTAAATAAGAAACATAGTATGTAAAAATGCTGCAAACACCGTAAACTTTTTATATTTATTTCACTCCAAATATAGGATCTACTTTTTTGCAAAACTGTCTACTTTTGGCTTGTATGGGTACAGGATGCAAGATGGAACAAATTTGATGCATAACACTGCACTCGAATCTCCTAAATTTACAGCTAGATTTGGTGGAAACCATGTCTAAAAAATAGAAGTTCAACAATAAATTTTCCATATTTAATGTTAATGGTTTTTTAACAATACGTATCGGCTGAATTAACAGACTAGCCAAGACAGATTTACAAATAAAAAACAAACTTATTCTTGCAAGCAGTTTAGACTTGTTGTACTTATCATTAAACAATGAAATGAGTTGACCAGTCCCAAAGATCTATTATTTTTGGCGTATAACGCAATAAACAAACAGGCTGCAAGCTTAAACGACGAGTAAACGAACAAATACCTACAGCGCAATTTTAACCCCTCCCTCCGCGAGTAATATAACTAATATTCCAGCCAACAATAGAACCCATTGAATTAATATTTTTTATTATTTGCCTAATACCTTATATATTTTACAACAGTGTTTATTTTAATTCAAACGATATAAGGATAATTCACTTAATTTTTAGATTTTATTATTTAAACTGCAGTTCTTGTTCGTTTAATAAAATATATTTTAATTTGAATCACACCGCCCACAAATAGCTATTTTTCACCCAATTATGTTTGAGCATTCTCGTCAAATGATTTAATGTTTTAGCTTAAACAATTCTATACTCTAAGGAATAATAGTAATTTATTGGTTTCCAATAGTATTTTTGTAATTGAAAAAATGGTAATATAGTTTTCAAAGAAGTAAGACTGCTTTTGAACTCTAACAGTAAGTCTATATTTAAAGCAATGTTTTTTTTGGTTATTTCAATGATGATTCTTGAGACAATATCAACTTTAATATAACCAAAGTGAGAGAGGTCAAGAATAATACTATTATTGAAAAGAGCAGAGCAGTTTTTTCTTTGTAAACGAATTTGCGGGCATTGCTAGCGATCCCGAGAAAGAAAATTGAGAATTTGAAAATGTCCAAAGTTTGTAACAAATCTGGCCAAATTAAAACAGATAGAACG
The DNA here is from genome assembly GCA_963971165.1 of Philopedon plagiatum. Lineage (NCBI taxonomy): Eukaryota > Metazoa > Arthropoda > Insecta > Coleoptera > Curculionidae > Philopedon > Philopedon plagiatum. Next base: position 2,657,478 of record OZ020193.1, read on the forward strand.
TTCGAAATTGCCGTTGAACCTAGTAAAGTATAAAGGGTTACGTCTCCCACCCCCCTACAGGTAACCCAAAGCAATAAAGTGATCTCAAGATAAAGAAACAGCCAGTCAGTTACTTCAGAGTGACAGTCAAGATAATCCCACGTATGCGGGCCCAACACCGCAGTCATTTTTCATAACACAACACTTCCCTCTTATCTGATCTCGAGTCTTTCCGATTGTTTTTTTATTCCTTATTTAATCTTTAATAATTATCGAGTCAAAATACGAGTGAAACGGCTTTAAGTGATTATTTTTAAGTAGATGTGGTCAAGTGACATTCTGGTATTTCTTGATACTGTAGGTGGGGTTTCGATTGACATAATAATTTTAAAATTAATCTTTGTATTCTTTGTGGTATTGGGCTTGTACACAGACAAGAATGTTACATTAATTTCAAGCTAGTAGTATCTATTTAATCCTATGCTAGTTTGATATATAGATATACATACATATACCTGAGATTTACCATTCTTACTACTTAGTTTTTATTAGTTTCTGGACAGAATCTTTAATGAAACCCTATAAGTTATATAGTTTTGGAACTAAAGGAGTAAAAACTGAAATTCAGATAAATATGAACGCAAAAAAGGCACCAGGATATGACCTTATAACTGGGGAATTTCTGAAGAAACTGCCTAGAAAGGACATTGTTAAATTGACCAATTTAATTAATGCATCTATTAGATTAAAATACGTTCCACGATGTTGAAAAGTAGCCGAAATAATTATGATCCCTAAACTCGGAATGCCAGTTAACGAGGAAACATCATATAGAACAGAATCATTACTACCAGTAATATCAAAACTGTATGAAACGCTTTTGCTAAAAAGATGAAGACCTATAGTAGAAGAAAAATGCATAATACCATTACATCAGTTTGGATTTTGAAATAAACATTCAACTATATTACCAACCTTATAGAAAAAGCATTGGAAGAAAAAAAATCTACTCAGCAGTATTTTTGGATGTTGCGCAAGCCTTCGACGAGGTTTGGCATAAAGGCCTGAAATACAAGTTGGAACTGCTTCTACCTAAAGTATATAACCAACTACTAAACGCATTGATCAGTGAGAGGTTATTTAGAATAAAATTTGAATATCACTAGTCAGAACTGAGAGAATTAAAATTTGGAGTATCGGAAGGCAGTGTACTGGGTCCACTACTATACCTGCTATACACCTATGACGTTCCAGCACTAGAGTTAACTTCAACTGCTACCTTTGCTGATGACAGTAGCATACTGGCAGTTGGAAAAGACGAAATTGATACAAAGGAAAAACTTCAAGACGCACTAATTGAGGTAGGTAAACGCCTGGACCAAACGATCAAATGCAACGAAGCAAAATCATCATACATTGATACTAATATACGAATAAATAAATCAACAATTACATTAAACAACAACGTGATACCATATGCTAATATAGCAAAATATCTAGGCATGAATCTAGATGTCAGACTTAGATGGAAAGAACACATCAAAAAGAAAAAGAAAAGCTGAACCACAAATACCTACAGAAAATTGTATTGGCTTCTCGGCAATATTTGCGAGAATTTGTATTAAATTACAAGATACAGTTGATTAAATAAAAACTTTTTCAAATATTTTAATATAGAAATAGTTGCAGAACATTTTCTATGAGACCTTATATTCTGAACTTTACTATGTCAACCTATTCTTTGAAGAAGATAGACAACTATCTCTAAATACTGGAAATAAATTGAATCTAACTTCGAATTAAATTAAAAAGAACAAAAACACACTTCCATTTAAAGTTGAAACTTCACCGAATTTATGAAGATTTATTGCGATCTAACTGAATAACTTAACGAACTCCGAAACTGCCTAAAAATTCAACTTCACCCGCGCATAAAAGTTGCCAAAGTATCTAATTTTATTATAATCTTTCGTAATATAAATGCTAATTTTGGCAAGAAGATAAGCTCCTCTTTATAAGGAGTTTTAAAAACGTCTCGAGGAAGTTCTGAACTGTATATTTTTCCACATTTGGATTGTGCATTCTGAAAATTTAATATTGGATATATAATAATAGATTATATATGTATATATTTAATTTAGGTTTGTTATAATAATTTATTACTTTATATTTTTTAAATGAAGAACCTAGAAACTTGAAATTTAGCACAAAGTTAATTATCTTGCTCTGGTTTGCTTAGACTTAAAATCTAATGATTTCGTAACCATTTAGTCCTGAAAACTCCGAGGAAGAATATAAATATTGTAGTTCATTCAAATTTTTGGCTGTACTTCGATTTCAACTTCATAAGAGAATATTTATACTGCTTATTATTTACATTATGTTATACCCTTTTAAAACATCTTAATTATGTTATAAAAATATAGGGACAACTTACTTTTAAATTCAGAATGAGTTTTGTATTTCTGAAAAGTACGACAAAGCATTGTCGCAACGCTGGTGATGACTGACAGACGGTCTCGACTTTCGAGTCGCGTGTATGTGTTGCATCTCTTTCTACCCTACAGCCTCTCTTGCTTCTAGTCGTATAAAAGCACTGCCTTTGCTTTGCCATAAGAGCTTAATATGAAGCAAGCTGTGTGCTTTTCAGGCGGTCTTATGGGATGCTTATACAGCGATCTAATTTATGATTAATAGTACACATATGTGAAGTGGGAATGATATACGATTAAATTTTTGGTCCTCTACAATATTAATTTATAGAATCATAGCTGCCAACGCTGGATATTACACGGATAAAAATTTAATACATTTAAAAAAAATTATGCTTTTTTGCCTATATTGTATGCATGCTACTGATGTGCCGAGTTTGATGCCGCCCTATGACTTAGGTACCATCATTGCTAGGATAATCCAAACTGTGTAGTTCAATTTCAAAATCCAGGTCAGTTGACAGTGTGTCCTCATTGTGTGTGTTGTGACGTCATCGAGCCTCGGTCAACGTGAGCGTGGCATCTCAAACTTTGGGGGCGATAACATTTTTATTTCTACAGATAATTAAAAAAGAAAAATGCAGACATTTTTTACATTTTGAGGACTATTTAGGAGAAAATGAAAAAAAAAATGGAAACTTCCTAATTAAACTGCTGGCCACTCGAACTTACACATAGAGATTTTTAGGCAAAATTTAAAGTTCAATATTTTCAACAGGAATACAAATTTTTCAACGCGTCTTGCATATTTTAAGAGCTAGTTTTTTTCGGATTCAGCTGCATGACGTATATTTATCGTAGGACCTTAGGTTTATTATATACGGGGTGATCAATGAAGTCATGCAAAAAATCAAAAAGTTTGTATGAGTGAAATTTCCGCAAAAAATTTTTTTAGTCGTTGCAATATGGTTCGTTACTAAGGTAACATCAATATCTCTAGACGTTTTTGTCACTTTTTGGATTAAGGCCCTTAGGTCTTGTACATGCTACTAAACATAAAATTAGGGTAGCAAAATTTTTAAAATGCTGTAACTTGACATTGGATTGATGGTTCTTGATGATTTTTACGGATTTGGAATCCTTATTTCACGTAGATTTTCTATAATCTAAGCATTTTATTTGGGGGTTGAAATATACAGGTTGAAATTTACACATTATACCGGGTCGATAATAGACAAAAACGTAGCGACAAGAACAAGTTTATTACATTATATTCTACAATATTCAAGATTGGTTAACAACGGCCAAAAGTCAATTCTTATAAAATTTCTAATTCTAAACCTAATTTAAAGGTTCCTGCAATCCCTAAAAAAGCAGTCAATGCAATGTCAAGTTATAGCATTTTAAAAATTTTGCTACCCCAATTTTATGTTTAGTAGTGTGTACAAGACCTAAGGGCCTTAATCCAAAAAGTGACAAAAACGTCTAGAGACATTGATGTTACCTTAGTAACGAACCATATTGCAATGACCAAAAAAATTTTTTGAGGAAATTTCACTCATACAAACTTTTTGATTTTCTGCATGACTTCATTGATCACCCCGTATATAATACACCTGTGGTCCTACGATAAAGATACGTCATGCAGCTTAATCCGAAAAAAACTAGCTCTTAAAATCTGCAAGACGCGTTCAAAAATTTGCATTCCTGTTGAAAATATTGAACTTTAAATTTTGCCTAAAAATCTCTATGTGTAAGTTCGAGTGGTCAGCAGTTTATTTAATTAAAAAGGATTGTTCAACGAGACTACGCCACTGGTATATCCATTACCATCAACTAGGAATATTCTAAAACAAGACAAATCACGCGTGATGTCTTCATTTCTATGTTGATCCGTAATTAAATTGAGAGGTCTCTAATAATAAATCTTTCATTGGCAAAATAAAGTTAAAACGAAAATACCTGAATTTTTTATGGTCTTATTAATATCATTGTCGAAAAAATTATTACTGTCAATGTCGGTGTGAAAAAGGACACAGTAACTCGAAGCACTTGAGAGGTTTTTCGCTTCTATAAAAATAATTGGATTGCTCTTTTGTGAAAGGGAATATCTTTTTGTGCCAAAATTGGGATGAAATTGTATCGAATTTAATCCCTACAAAAGAGAATATATGGGGCTGACACTGTTGTCGATTTAAAATCTTTTATAAGACGAAACTTAATACGTATTTGGACCATTTTGTCACCGAATTTCTTTGTGCTTGGAAAAATATGTCACTTTTTTGTTATATTTTAGAAGTGTTGCGTTTCACACCTTTTTGCCATAATTTGATTAATTTTGTTGGGGTGTTTTGTACCTGTCTACGCCTTTCGTGCAATTTTCGTACATTTAAGCCAGTTTTAAATTCGTCTTTTCTTGTAACTGTTGTAGGATGCATCCATCCTATCTTATCTCCCATATTGGAGCTATCGGCTTTTTAAAATAAAGATAGTACACAAATTTGTCTATACAGGGTGGAATTTATGGGTTTGAGGAAACAATAAATTGCCTTTAGATAATTTTCTGACAAAAGCGAACATCTCCAGACGCATAAATTACAATTATTTGTTTCAGATATGCCTTGAACCCTGGTAATTTAGAAGAAAATCGTTAAGTAGTAGAAATTACTGATGTTTCATTATTTTTAATAAATTACTTGCATTATATTGATGCAATATCTTCGCGGTATTGCATTTTTGTCGAAAACAAGGACATATTCCTAGAAAGCGTTGAAATTTTAAAATGCGAAGGCGTTATATATAGCAGAATATCGCAGTTAAATGATAACCTCCGCGACCTATACTTATGATTTCATATAAAACATGCAAAAATCGACGCAGTAATAGTTTAACTGTTGATATCACGATCGCATTTACTAATTTCTTTGAAATTAATTATATATAGGGTGTTTAATGTATAGATATGCAAAACTAAACTGAAATTAAACCAGACGAAACTGAAAATATTGAGAAACCAATCAGCTTGCACCTGTACACCTGACAAAGGGATACAAATTTTAATTTTCTGCCTTAGTTACGTTTTATTAATTTCTGGACAGAATCTTTAACCCTAATAACGGAACCCTAATATCCCTAAAACCTTTGTAAGGTACATATCTTGGGAATTTCCAGAAAATTTTCTCTGAGATAATGCAATATTCACGGGAATTAGCTTCACGTTGAAAGATACTGTTGGCTAAATGAAAACGATTGGAAAGAGGGATAATAAAAATTTAAATTTTTTTCCTTAGTTCAGTTTTTATGAATTTCTGGATAGAATCTTTAACGAAATCCTAATAAGTCTATCTTTTTAGAATCTACAGAAAATTTTCTATCGGATAAAGCCATATTCACGGGAATTAGCTTCATGTTGAAAGATACTGTTTGGTTAAATGAAAACGATTGGAAAAAGGGATCATAAAAATTTAAATTTTTTTCCTTAGTTCAGTTTTTATGAATTTCTAGATAGAATCTTTAACGAAATCCTAATAAGTTATATATTTTTGAAATCTCCAGAAAATTTGCTATCGGATAAAGCCATATTCACGGGAATTAGCTTCATGTTGAAAGATACTGTTTGGTTAAATGAAAACGATTGGAAAAAGGGATCATAAAAATTTAAATTTTTTTCCTTAGTTCAGTTTTTATGAATTTCTAGATAGAATCTTTAACGAAATCCTAATAAGTTATATATTTTTGAAATCTCCAGAAAATTTGCTATCGGATAAAGCCATATTCACGGGAATTAGCTTCATGTTGAAAGATACTGTTTGGTTAAATGAAAACGATTGGAAAAAGGGATCATAAAAATTTAAATTTTTTTCCTTAGTTCAGTTTTTATGAATTTCTGGATAGAATCTTTAACGAAATCCTAATAAGTCTATCTTTTTAGAATCTACAGAGAATGTTCTATCGGATAAAGCCATATTCACGGGAATTAGCTTCATGTTGAAAGATACTGTTTGGTTAAATGAAAACGATTGGAAAAAGGGATCATAAAAATTTAAATTTTTTTCCTTAGTTCAGTTTTTATGAATTTCTAGATAGAATCTTTAACGAAATCCTAATAAGTTATATATTTTTGAAATCTCCAGAAAATTTGCTATCGGATAAAGCCATATTCACGGGAATTAGCTTCATGTTGAAAGATACTGTTTGGTTAAATGAAAACGATTGGAAAAAGGGATCATAAAAATTTAAATTTTTTTCCTTAGTTCAGTTTTTATGAATTTCTGGATAGAATCTTTAACGAAATCCTAATAAGTCTATCTTTTTAGAATCTACAGAAAATGTTCTATCGGATAAAGCCATATTCACGGGAATTAGCTTCATGTTGAAAGATACTGTTTGGTTAAATGAAAACGATTGGAAAAAGGGATCATAAAAATTTAAATTTTTTTCCTTAGTTCAGTTTTTATGAATTTCTAGATAGAATCTTTAACGAAATCCTAATAAGTTATATATTTTTGAAATCTCCAGAAAATTTGCTATCGGATAAAGCCATATTCACGGGAATTAGCTTCATGTTGAAAGATACTGTTTGGTTAAATGAAAACGATTGGAAAAAGGGATCATAAAAATTTAAATTTTTTCCCTTAGTTCAGTTTTTATGAATTTCTGGATAGAATCTTTAACGAAATCCTAATAAGTCATATGTTTTTAGAATCTACAGAAAATTTTCTATCGGATAAAGCCATATTCACGGGAATTAGCTTCATGTTGAAAGATACTGTTTGGTTAAATGAAAACGATTGGAAAAAGGGATCATAAAAATTTAAATTTTTCCTTAGTTCAGTTTTTATGAATTTCTAGATAGAATCTTTAACGAAATCCTAATAAGTTATATATTTTTGAAATCTCCAGAAAATTTGCTATCGGATAAAGCAATATTCGCGGGAATCTGCTTCAGATTAGAGGATCCAATTGATTATATATTATAATATTATAATCAATATATGTATATAAATTATAATATAATTGATAAAACGTTTTGAAATCTTGTATCTAGTAATAGAATAGAAATAATTACAGAACCTTTTCTATGAGACCTTGTATTCAAAGTTTACTGTGTCAACTTATTCTACAATGAGGATAGACAACTAACTCTAAATACTGGAAATAGTTTAAATCTAACTTCAGATTAAATTAAAACACACTTCCTTATATTATTATTATTACTCTTGCTTTGGGGAACTCCTATATATTCATTGACCACCATTTGAGACTTTTTTTTGTTAAATTAAGAATTATTTATTGCCCATTTTTTATTTCTAAAAATCACATTAGAAGTGTTTCTAACTCCTTAAATTATGCAAAAATATGGAATATATTACAATAGCCTTTAAATAATAATTTAAGTGACACTAGAAGATTCAGAAGTTACTAAAAACAGCAGTACACCAAATTTTACTGCCAATAAAATTTAAATGACTGCAAGGACCGTACTTAGAAAAATTTAAGGTACCTGTAGACTCAAAATTATCTTCATTTATTAATATTAATCCCGTTCAGACAGGCTGACTTCAGACCTGCAGATCTACCAAATTCCTATCGAAAAAATGTTTAAATTTTATAGTTGTAATAAAAAAGTGTATCTTCTTTCGATATAGACTTTAAAATTGTAATTTAAAATTTTAAGCTAGGCAGGGACTAGCTATAAATCGATTTAAATATCATAAATTTAATCACACGATTAAAGTTAAAAGCTCATTTAGTAAAAGAATATTTTTTTGAAATGATATAACGGTGTAATTTATCACGGTCCACTATATATCTTGCGTTCCAATAAATCATAATCTGAAATAAAGCGAAATGTACATTTATCGTGGGATCTACCTGATTATTTATTATTATACATGGTTCCTATCAAGTTTTAAACAAAACACGCATAAGTAATCTTTAATTATTATTCTGTAGCCAAAATTAGGAAAAATGGTCATGTAAGGAGGTCCAGAAACGCTACGTTTTCCACATACAGGGTGATACAATTTTCATTTGATTCTGGCCTTTTGTAATTATTTTATATTCTCTTCCAAGATATGTACCTATATCTTCCAAATTATTTAAAACATTCGGGATGTCACATTCCATTTGTATTTTATCTTACAGAGGCAGACTGATTTTTAAGCGTTTTAGGAAATGGACTTTGATACTAGTAATCCACATCTAAAATACATTATTTTCGATTTTATTCTATAGGTATGTAAGAGAACTTTTCTGCATTCTGTTAAAATATTAGAACGGTGTAATAGATAAGTCGGCAAGGTGGTAGAGATCGAGGACATACACACCCTTACCACATATACACCATCTTCAAGGGTTGGTGAACTCCTTATGGATGTTTCCAGCACTGGGTATGTGAGTCAGCTTTCCACTATATACAATCCATGGGTTGTGCGACTCAGATCTGTTGTGATTGACGGTCACTCATCTAACTTCCATCCTATCAATGCTGGCGTCCCCCAAGGTTCAGTCCTGGCACCAACCATATTTCTTCTTCACATTAATGACCTGCTCTCTTCAACTACCAATCCCATCCACAGTTATGCTGACGATAGTACTCTTCACTCCAATATTCATTTTTCCAGACAAGTTTCGAATCATGAGTTGGATAATAGACGCAGATCTATGTACCTCTCTAACCTCTCCCTTTCCCAAGATCTCCAATTAAACTTAGACTGGGGTGCCAAGAACCTTGTTCAGTTCAACGCCTCCAAAACGCAGTCTTGCTCCTTGTCACGCAAAAGATCTGGCAACGCTTACCCCATCCACATGAATGGCCAAGCCCTACAAAACAAAGAAACATTCGATCTTGTTGGAGTCGCTTTTGAACATGATCTCAGCTGGCACAAACACATTACTTCAGTAGCCACATCGGTAGCTAAAAAGCTTGGTTTTCTCTTTCGAGCCAGAAAATACTTCTCCCCTTCCAACTTATACACTCTCTATGTTTCCCAAATAAGACCTACCTTAGAGTACTGCTCCCACGTCTGGAGGGTGGCATCACCTTCGACACTTACATAACATCCTTGATTCTATCCAAAAGAGAGCCATTCGACTTATCAATGACCCAGCCCTCGCGAGAAAACTCCCTTCTCTCGCTCATCACCGCGCTGTTGGGAATTTATCCCCTTTCTACCGCTACTTCCACGGATTTTGCGCTGAAGAACTAGCCGGTTTATTCCCTCCTTGACTGTTCCTAACAGAACAACAAGAGGCGCGTTACGTATGCATCCCTTTACTGTCCAGCTACAAAAGCCTAGAACAGACCACTTCTCTCGCTCATTCATACCTAGGGTCTCCAGATTATGGAACAAATTGCCTGCAGATGTTTTCCCTTCTCGTCCCAACCTCCAATGCTTGAAATCCCGTGTCAATAGAATATATTTCCCTTCTCTTCAGACGCCCACGGTACGTTAGTACTTAGGCTTGAAGTCTACGTGGGATGTCTTAGATAAAAAAAAATATCAGAGTTAACGCGTACAGATCTAGACGTATACGTTTATTTTCGAAATGACGATCGAGTATATTCGGGACGTTTTTTGGATACGCTTTGCATACCTTATGTGATTGGTAGAAGCAAGATGGCGGCCTCTTTGCCTTTAAGTTCTACAGACTGACATTTTATCGCACTTAGAGATACAATGTTACAAATAATAACAGTTTCGTACCATCTACTCCATTCTTTATTTGCTTATGAGGTGATTTATTCAAGTTAAAAGAATGATTGGGTCGTAAGCACTTAGTTCAGGTAAAAATCATCCTTGCAATCCATAAATTAACTTTATAAACTTCCCTTATAAACAGAAGTGACAAAAGTCAAAACACAGACAAAAGCCTGAACCCTCTTTTAAGGTTAGGGTACCTACCTGCTTAAATCTCCCGACTAAAAGGACACAATTTTGGTCCTTCTGAGGTTTCTTTAACTTCGCATTCGATCGGCTCGCGTCGGCCTCCTCGTCGATTAAAACGAACGTAAAGTATGAAAACGATTCGGCCATGCTTGAACCAGCAGCAGTTCACGAACAGACGTAGAGCGTGCAAGACGTGTCGGCGCTTTCAGATTTCCCAGATTTCCGAAATATATAAACAGTTTTCCGAATAATTCAATCAACCGGTAGGGAAATTTGTGATCGTGTAAATATTTATAAAGTGAATTTATCGAGTGTGAAATCAATGAATTATGACTCGGAGTGTTTCTTGTGCCAAATTTATCGAGGATTAACAGTGGCCTGTTTTATTTTTAAACATCTAAAGGTAAGAATAGTTTATGGATGTAAATAGATTGGAGTTTGTGCGTTCATGACGTCGTTTTAGATAATGTATTGTGTTGACCACCAACGTAAAAGCGGTTTTATCGGATTTTAAGAAAACCTTTTGGAACTTAAATGTGAAGGTTTTGTGTTGCAATGTATTATGCTTCTTCGAATCGATAGAAAATAAAAATATGTATGCGAATTTACTTTTTCCACTGTTAAATATGCCAGTCAGTAACTATATCAATAGGCCTTAGTTTCAACTAACCATTAACAGGCATTCCTTGCCTAGATATTATCTGATTCAATCGTAAACAACACCATTTTAGAGCGGTCACAGAGGTGGATAATTGCACTTGTGCATTTTCCATTTTGTTGGATACCTAGGTTGGTTTACTGTTCTAATTTCGTATTTTTTTGGCTCTCTGGCAATCGGAATTATTATTTTTAAGTCGAAGAAAGTTGTTTATCACCGTCGCCGCGTTCTTGAAATGAACATGTCCTTATCAAGAGAATTTCAAGTAGAACATCTTGAACTATTGGTTTACAATGACTGTGAAAGGGATTAGCTACTGAAAGATTGAATCGGGGACTTGATTGATGAGTGCTGACAACTCAATATAAATCCCAAAAACAATATCGATAAGCTTGATTAAAAATGTTGCGAAAATCATTTTTATCAGTATTATTTGTGTGTGTTGGATATTTTTTGTTGTAGAGGTATCCAAATTGGGTACTTTTAAATAATAGTCTACAGTTTTTTCGTTATGGTTTAATACGTCTCATTAACACATAACGTAAGATCAAAAACAGTCGTCCTAAAGTACCTACCTATGCCGTGGAATCAGTCACGCATGTCTGGAATTTTTACACTTAAAAGGTAACATAGGAAAAAGGTATAGGTGAATGAAAAATAGAACTCTCAAGTTCTGAAGTTTTTCTTTTAAAGAAAATTACATTATTGTCATTGTCATTGCATAATACAGAATTTAAAAAAAACATACAACAAAGAACCTAAAAATTATAAATTTAAACTAAATGAGAGACGTGTCCACCTTCTACTTCCAAACATGTTCTCATTCTTCTTTTTACTGCAACAAAAACATTGGTGAGCACTTGGAAGGAGTGTTTAATCTCCTGAAATTTATTTGTATTTACATATATATTTTGTAAAATATATCCGAAGGTTCCTAAGGACTAGTTTAGATTTCTGGTTAATGGTCACAAAGGCATCCAGTCTTGAGCTTCTCCATCTTCTCTTAGGTTGTTTGTGATGACCTTACTCACCCGTCTCGGTTTTGCTTTTCCTCTCTCTCTCCTGTCATACACTTCCATGACTATTATCTTTTTGCGACATAGTAATCGCTTTCCATCATCAGATTAATCTGCCACTGTGGTCTTCTGTTCTGCATCTTCTCACCCCCTTGGTTGGAAGAGTTAAGTGAATTGGTGCGCCGTCCTGCTGGAAGTAGCCTTGTCGCATCTCTTCATCGTCTAATGCGTTTACAAAATGTCCTAAAGTTTCATTACGGTATCGCGCCGAATTGAGAGTCCTTTCAAAAAAAGTTGGTCCAATTAACCTTCTTTTCGATATGGCCGCCCACACGCACGCCAACTTTCTGTGAAGGCAGAGGCTTCTCTATAAAGAAATGTGGATTTTAAGACCTCCACATTCTCATTTGTTGAGAATATACATAACCATAGAGGTAAAACTATGCCTCGTCCAGTAAAAAAGGATTTTTCAAATACATTTTCATTATTATGCAAATTCCCCATAAACCACTCTGAAAATTGCATTCGCTGCGGCTTGTCGTTTGGTAACAATGCTTGAACTGAGCTTAGACGATAAGCATGCATGTGCAGGTCACATTTCAGGATTGTTTTGCAGGTTCCGTAGGATACGTTTACTTGCTGGCTTAAACGCCGAATAGGGGGTTGTGGGTGTTCATTAACAATTTGCCTCAATTCTTCTACTTTTTGTGCAGTGGGAACTTTGGGTCTCCCACTGCCTTCCTTTCTATTCACACTTCCTGTTTGCCTAAACAAAGCCACAGATCAGGTCAAAACTTGGCGAAACTGGTCGAAATCCATGACTACGTGGGGAAATTCGAATTGAAAAACCTGAATGGCGTCCCGTGTTGAATAAACCCACTGGTCATCAACCCTTCTACCATTTCTAAAGTAACTTTCGATCATAAAAGCTTTTTGTTCTGCCGTGATTGCCATATTATTTAATTTTCTTAAAAATAAAACTTCAGGACTTAGCAGTTTTATTTTTAATTCACCTATATCTTTTACCTATGTTACCTTTCAAGACATGCGTGACTGATTCCACGGTATACTTTAAGGACTTTTTTTTGATCTTCCGTTATTAGTCCACAAATTGTTCCAAAACTTTAGGTACCTACTCTGATTTCTCTTTTATTTGCAAGGTGACAAAATCCTCTACGTTCCGCTCTGTACTAAAGGTGTCCAATAAAATCTCTTTTGAAATATTCGTAGGGACACAAAAGGCTCAGCTGTATTGAACGAAATCTTTTTGCTCGCATTTAAAAATCTTTTCTTCCACGTAAACCGGCAGAAAGAATTAAATTACCAAATAGAATGGCATTCGTGCCGATTTTCGACAAACAAAGATACCTGCCGTTCGAGCGGCTTACTCCACAAACGTAAAAGAAGTTTTGTCGGCGATTTTTTTCATTAAGATAGTATAGAATGTGATTATTAAACACATATTGGGATCGGGATCACTATTTACTATTATTTATAAGGTGAAACATTAGAAGAAACCGGTGTTGGATACACATCCGCAGACCTAGTAGGTATTTACAATGGGATTAAAACTTCCCGTTAAATAGTACGCGTTTTCTCGGTCTCAGTGTAAACAAGTAAATAATTAAAAGTCCTGCTGTCATAAAACATGTATAATTACCCTGAAAAAAGCGCGCACGGAGCCAATATTTGAACACGGTTATACGAACAAATATCGTAAAGCAAATTAGAGTTAAAACTGAGCAAGGTTGTTTACCTTTTTAACTGCTTAGTGCCTACCTTCCTTTTAATTATAGCAGTGCCCCTTATTTGTAGCCAGTCATCATATAAAGTTGGCTTTTGTTTACCACCGGCAAATTGGGAACGAGAAATGATAATACGGGATTTCTGATTATGTATTGTTTATGGTTGAAAGCAGTTCTTGTTAGGAGATCACTAATTTAATTCTCATGGCGCAAGACGAGGTAATAGGGGATGGTTGTAGACTACTAAGTCTTAAATCACAGGACAACTAACCAGGAGGTTCCTGTATTGGAGGAGCGGTATCACCTTTGACACTTACCATCATTCAATGTGTCTTCAAGAGACACATTAGACTCATCAATGACGTTCAATAATACTTTCTTTTCTTGCTTGGTACTCTCTCTATCCCAGCTCCCCGAGATAAAAAAGTAGGAAGCTAATAATCCCTCATTTATCATATAAACCTTATTACTGTCCAAACAAGCCTCTATTAAATCGAGACCACCAAGGCAGCAGATTCCTAAAATTAACTTATGCGGATTTCGCGGACTATACGCCATTTAACAAATCAATCAAGCAGGCCATGCGACGTAGCTCAGATGTTTTGACACGTACGCACCCTGGCGGCATAATCTCGTAAACGCAGGTATAAAATAGAAACGAGAAGAAGGAGAAGTCTCTATATTTTACCTGTCTCACTTGGTCTCGTTAGGGGTTTAAGGCCCCTTGTTAACTTTTTGATGGGCTGCCTGCTGCATGGTCAATGTACAGGGTAACGGGTCTGTCATGGTCGAGTTAGAAGTAGAACAGGTGTATAGTGGTTTGATTTAGGACCATTTAGGTAGTTGTGCTTGGCTAGAAAAGGTGCTTTAATCACGAAATACTACTGGTAAAATTGAAATAACAATTTAGAAAGTTGTCCATGCAAATCTTCAGTCGCGTAGGTTTTTTTTATCATCCGCGCTACTCTATAAGGTCAACAACTACCCATTAAAAGTATCTCAAACGACCATATTTAAATGAAGTAGGTACTTGCCCGAATTTATCTACACGACCGAAAATAGTACCGCGAGATATGCCCACACATAATATGTACCTTTCTCTCTTCTATTGTTTATTTCTTCTTGCACTAACAACGTACACTACATGGACTTGCCGAGTACGAAGGTAATAATAATAAATAAAGAACAAGACAACTGGTTCAACCGCTGTTGTGTCATATATACTGTGGACTGTTAGTGTAATAAACTTATATGAGTAGGTAAATGTTATTTGGACGAGGGAACAATTATTCTCAGAATAGAAAAATTCATCATTTTTTTACACAACACTGTTTAGGCAAATCCACAAAGGGATTGTTATTTCATTCCATCAATTCCATTCAATGTCAGTATCAAGATTATCGATCGTATATACCAATTTACATAAAAGTTATAAATCTATTCAACTACTCAAAATGCTAATAACTCTTTTATCGTAGTCCATGGGCACGTATTAACTTTACAGCCATTGTAATTCTGAATTCTTTATTGTTAGCTGTTAAAGTCGAGTTTCTACACATCGGCGAATCGTGTCGATGAATTTAAATGAATCTGGTGAATACTGATTTCTGATTTAATTTATAAGGGAATTTTCGTATCCTCCGAGAACTGTCGCATAAATCTTGATTTTAATTTGTTGGGTTTTCGATGGTGTCGTTTGTAGCCGTAGAATAATATTAAAAAACCAGTAACCTTCCACAGTTTTATGGGGCATTTGGTCAGCCAATAGTTTGTCCTAACCTGGGCTCTTCGAACTCTTGGAATGAAATAATCGTGAACTGGTGGTAAAGATCCTCACAAGACACTGCTTCCTCCATGACCCAAAAAGTAGATTGTGATTAAAAGAAGAAGAAAGCGAAGAGGATGGTCGTTGTGCCATCCGATTTTCTTTATTTCTGCAATCACAAAGTGTCGCACAAAGTCTTCCTAAGTTTTCTATTTTTTGTGCAGTATTTAGTCCATCTTGCTCAACTTAAAATCCCTTTAAAACATTCCAAACAGCTTTATTTGATTGGGTGGCAAGAAGTGAAGCATTTATACATACCTTCACGGTACAAACACACTCGGCAACACATGTGCGGTCTCGAAGATGATAAAAACTGGTACTTATCTGGTTGAAGACACGGTTAAAAATTGCAAGAATGACGGAACAACCCACTGAAGCACCCGGTCAGCTGGTTAACTCGATGAATTATTGATTGGTCTACAGAGGCTTGTTAGTTTAGTGCGTTTGGAAGTTTGGGAATCTTGATGGATCAAACTGATGACGGTCATGAGATTATTATCGCAGATTATTAAGTCATTTTTGCTTGATTTATGAGGATGTTAAGGGTTTTATAGAAACAGGTTGGGAATTACTGAAGAATTGTTTGTTTTCCAGTCTAGAACTTCTATAGCAGTGTCGTAGCTAGGTGCAGGTAGAGTAGGACGCCAGATTGTAAAACTATAGAGCCTATAAGCTAATTAGGTCTTGTTATAGGTAGTTGCGCAAAATCCTGACTTGCCTTCAGTTAAATTTAGCGTAGCTACGGCACTATTCTATAGTCGTGAATCTATATTTGTTTCTTGTTTTGGCATAATTGAATAAGAAAATATCAAGATATTGATAGGAAGCAAATAGGAACAAACTTTTCAGCGGACAAACGAAATTTTCAATTTTCCTTGCACTTTTCTGAGCTTTTAAGGAATAATGAGCCCCACATGCGATTAATCATTTCTGATAAACGTCGTACAACCCTTTTTACATAAATTTCAAATTTTCTATTCTGACAGTCTAAAATTTAAATTTCTGGATACTTGTGCTGATATAGTTCTCTTTCATTTTTCATTTTTAATAGTTTTATATATCTAGCTTAGCCGGAGACCCTGCAAGTCAACAACTGGTGCTCGATATTATTAGACATAGACGTAACTTAGGGATGAAAAATCAGTAAAAGAAATTTCGGTGATATTTGAGAAGGTAGAGCTAGGTTTTTTGGATTTGGTTATGGGGAATGTACCCATGTGCCTGTGAACATCCCAGATCATTTTAAATCGCCCTTATACACTTCCGTTCCCATCATTATCGCTTCTCATCACTTGCCGAAATCACCGTAGTCTGAATAGGAGGAGGATAAAGGCACCAGAACACTTTGGGGTCTGTATTTCAAGCAGAAATTCAGATAAATCTAAACTGATGCATCAAATTAAGTGAACAAACCTATTTACTCCAGTTAGAGGCCGGATAAGACTGAACAGTGAGGTTAGTAGGTAGCCTTTGAGAGTACAGGTTTGAGTTTTTTCATGTACCTACCTGCGGACCTGTATAATGATGCAACGTACGACTCACTTCCGTTATCATATAATATAATGCAAATAAAAGCCAATTGGCAGAAAATACCTTTTAATCTAACTATACGTCGTTTAAGATGGAAAAAAGAAAACGTTCGCCTATGGACTGAACCCTGGCGTGCGCGTCGCGGGCTCAATAAACAAAGCTAAGATCTCTAGCTGACATTTTGATTGATCACCGTCCATTGTACCCCGGCTACGCCTAACTCTCTTTCCTATTGCTTTGAACGGGGTTTTTGAAAACCGAGTTGGTCGATAGAGGTTATGCAGTGAAAATTATTGAATTTGTCGGGAAGGAAAATGACACGAGTTTGTGGTGTGTGCTTGGCGTTAGTGTAAATTTTGTGCTTTTGTTTACAGACGACCTAAACGTTTCTTACTATTATATTTTCAAGTAGTTCAAAAATGCTGGCTATTTTCGAGCATGAGCGAATATTTTCAAGATTTCTCAACTATAGACCGTAGGGAGGTAGTTTGTTGAGGAGTGTGGCATGCCATACTTGATTAAAGACCTTGGAAAGATCAAGGGCAACAATCTGAGATGAAATTCGAGAGACTTGTTCCAGTTATGTGTGATAAAGCTAAGGAGATCAGCTGTGGATCTTTGGTGACGAAATCCGTACTGTCTGTCATGGATGATTTTGTGTTTTTCTAGATATTTTAGAATCTGCAAGTTGATCGCTTTCTCCATAACTTTCCTGACAACAGAGAGAAGAGAGATATGTATATAATTGGATGGAAGGGACTTGGAACCTTTCTTCGGGACAGGCTGCATACGAGCAATCTTCCAGTTATCGGAGAAGATACCCTTGTCATAAGAGATCTGGAAAAGACGAGTTAAGATGGGTGCAAGTTCTGGAGCGCATTTTTTAGAACAGTTGCTGGTATGCCATCCAGGCCGGAGGACTTTTTGGTAAGGGAGAGAAGAATTTTTTGAACTTGTTTGACCTTAAGTATTATTATTAGTAACTTGTGGGGTACAGACGTAGCGGTTGGAAGAGCGAAATTGGTGGAAGGGATTAGGGTGGAATTGGCAGCGAATTGTTGGGCAAGGAGTTCAGCTTTTCCTTTAGAGGTGGAGATAATTTCGTTGTCAGAGGTCAGGGGAGGAAAAGTGCTTCTACAGAAGTTTTGACTAATGTTTTTCGCAAGTGACCAGAAATTAACATTAACATCCAAAAATAGAAAGCCTTTCCGGTATAATATTAACCATTATTGTTTGTGATATTTTATGTATCTCTAACGCAACAGATATACACACATATATTTACATTAAAATACAGAGTATATAGGTAGGTAATGAATTGGATTTTTTCGATTTATTGAAATAACTTTGATTGATTACCAGTGATAAAGATGATGAAGTAGACAAGCCCTTATCAATTAATGTTACAATTATTACAAAAATATTAAATATTTGAGTTTTATATAAATAGCGTCGTTTCAATTACGTTCGTGCCGTGAAGGATCGAGTGAGTTTCCAGATTTCATTACTTTGGTTGGATTGGGTGATATATTGGAATATTAAAATTACGTACTTTCGGGATATATGTTGCCACGGAAAGCTCAAGCAATACAAGTCATGCAATAAAACAATTAAAATTATTTGAACAATATTAATCTTTTGAGTTTTGACAAAGTACTGTTAAAAATATCACAGTCTGAGTATACAGAATTATAGTTCCACGCTATTCTGTTGACAAAGGCGGTTTGGCCCTAGTTAGTCCGGTGGTAACCTTCATAAAAATGTTGTTGCTGCCTTGTGCGCCTTGCAGGAACAAATAGTGAAACTAGCCCCAATCACAATCAATCTGGCCGTCCAGAAACTTGTACAAAAAAGCAGGAGTGCGTCCCTTCATCTGCGCTCAAGGCTCTTCATCCCACACATCAGTCTAGTCTCGTGGGAGAGATCCGACGAGAGAACGATGCTTGTGCAATAAGTACTTTGTAAATTTGTTTTGTACCCCCTCGAGTCTTTCTTATAAGTGGTGTAGCCTGGGATCCAGATAACCGAACAGTATTCAAGGATGCTCCGAACGAGACAGTTGTAGAGACACATACGAGTTTTCGTGTCGTGGATATATTTGGTGTTGCGCTTTATGAAACTAAGCATCCTGAAGCTCTTGAGAACGATGCTGTCAATGTGTTGATTGAAAGACAATTGTCTGCCAAAAATAACTCCAAGGTCGTTAAATGAGTCATCAGTTCCAATGGTTTCGTTGTTAATTCTGTATGTATGAATAATGGGACTTTTACATCTGTAGAAACTGACTAGTTTGCATTTGGATACGTTAATATTTAGATAGTTTGAGGAGCACCAGGAAACAAAATTGTCCAAGTCGGATTGTAAACCGTTCGAGGCGGCATCAACAACACTTAAAGATTTAAGGTCGTCCGCATATAATAGAATGTGGGAAGACGCAAATCAGGACATAATGTCGTTGATAAATAAAAAAATAGCACTGGTCCAATGTCACCCCTGGGGGATGCCTGACGTTACAAGAACCTCACGCGAAGAGAAGCCATACACCTCAACGCGCTGACGACGATCACAGAGATAGGACTCTACCACAATAGATAATTACATACCCAGAATGCCGACATCAGAGAGTTTTTTCAAAAGAAGAGAATGACAGACGATGTCAAATGCTTTAGATAGGTCAGGGTATATACTGTCAACCTGGTGTCCAGCCTCCAAAGAAGAAATAAAGAAATCCTGATACATCGCAAGATTAGTTGCAGTTACGTATATTAAGCTAGCTCACCATGGTCAAGATACACGCGGTGAGCTAACTTAAATATTAATCTAGCAGACCAATTACTATAACTCGGGTTCTGATCAACTTATCGACTTTGTTCAGCCGCCATATTTAGTTGCTAATTAGTTGCTGGAAGATAGCGTAGTTTATTTTACCCCCCGTCAATCCCTAACTCCAGGATCGGCACCCCTAAAGGCATGAATTTCAATATGGCTCTGTGGGTAATTATAAATGGTTCTATAAAATATAAAAAGCATAAAACGTCAGCAACTAATTAGCAACTAAATATAGAACCATTTATAATTACCTACAGAGCCATATTGAAATTCATGCCTTTAGGGGTGCCGATCCTGGAGTTAGGGGTTGACGGGGGGGTAAAATAAACTACGCTATCTTCCAGCAACTAATTAGCAACTAAATATGGCGGCTGAACAAAGTCGATAAGTTGATCAGAACCCGAGTTATAGTAATTGGTTTGCTAGATTAATATTTAAGTTAGCTCACCGCGTGTATCTTGGAGGGTCGAATAGCAACTAAATCGGGATTAGCGTAACTAATTAGCAACTAATTAGCAACTAAATATCCATTAGGTTAGAAATGCGCGACGTGACCATGGTGAGCTAGCTTAATATACGTGTTGCAGTTGAGCGCCTCTTGTAAAAGCCGTGTTGATCCGTGATGATGTAATATGTAATGCTTAAAAGTTAAGAATGTTTCGTCCGTTAGAATTGACTTGAACAACTTTGGAATAGCCGAAAGGATTGAAATTCCACGGTAATTCGCTATGTCGCACCTGTCTCCAGCTCGGTCTCCAGACTTGTAAATGGGAAGAAGATTGGAAAATTTCCAGGTTGTCGGAAATTCAATTATATTTTATATTGTTGTCCTCTGATGCACTGTCATCACACTTGCTGTCTTCGTTTTTATTTCAAATCTTCCGATGAACCCCTATATACTATAAAAACCAAGTGTTTTAGAGCGTCGTCCAGGAGATGCTTATTTCTTATAAGCTCATCTTCATACTGTTTCACATGTTGGCAAATATTATTGCTCAGACACCTCAAATTTTCTACATTTGGCAACATCGGAGAGGCAGTCGCAATGATAAGAGATGCATGGTGATGGGACGGGTTTTATTTCGATTCTGATGGGGCCAAAGCGAAAATCGTGCAGCGGTGCCAGTTCATTAAGCACAACTATTTTTATCATAAGAATAATCCATAACACGCTTCTGGTGCCCACTTTGCAAAAAAATGAGAGAGAAGGAAATAATTGTCTGTGGCCTTTTCTTGCTTGATTCTTACGTTACCTAAATACTAACTCTGCTATTTCGGAAAGCAGAACTATTAGAACGTACCCATAATAGAACTAAATCCTATCTAGGCCGGTATAGCGTACTTTTATGGGCATGGCTAGACTCGACAACATAGTCGTCGGTTCTTACATAAAGTATTTCAAAGCGAAAAAATCATTACTAGAAAAACGGTTTCGAGCCAGCTGACCATCAATATCATGGATCTATTATAATATGGATTCGATATCCGTATACTGTGAGCGTATCGAACGTGAAGCCTTATATAATATAAATATTTTGTTGTTTGTTATTCTCTTGAGAGAGCAGTTTACGAACTACGAACATAGACAAGACTACGAATTACTACGTAATTGAATCAAGAATGGTAGTAGAAAGAGATAAAATAGCATTGGAGTGTTGGAGCTCAGAAGTGTTGTTGTCTGCTGGGTGCTTAGGAAAAACGTCTGCGACCGCTCGGTTACACGTACGTCTTTGTCTAATGAACTAGAAAAGAAAAAGTGCGACGTATAGATTTATATAGATTTATAAATGACTCAGAGCGACTTTAAATAAACGCCTTTAGAAATAACCTAACATAACATAACCTATAAATAATAAAACCTATTTAACTTAAATTTATTACTATTTAGCAGAAAAATACAATATTTTGGGGCTTTTATTACTTTTAGTAAATCTTGTGATGCTTCTAACGTATTTTTGTACAAAAATACAAGGTAAAATAAGATGTGGCCAATGTTTACAAATTGTGTTTACAGTGTCGTTTAGAATGGTTTGTTTTGGCTTCAAAGAATGTGAAATCATCCCGTATCCAGTCCTAATAAATCCATGATCAATATAGACAAGAAATTACAGTTTTAATTGCTTTTTCATTCTGAATACTAAATTTATCGGCTTTACAACGACGAAAGGTGGGTTTGCGCACATGCGAAAGCACGAATCGGCGACATACACGTCTGTGAACGTCAACTGTCAATCTATTGTCACTTAAACGTTTACGATTTGGACCCAACTTGCAGTACATCCCGACAAATGCATTTTTATCCTTAACGAAGTTTTGTATATCTTAATTTTCGAAAAGTTTTAATCTTTTATTGTAGTTGTGCATCAGTTTTACAAACTTTTTCCAAGTTCTAAAAGCGTAATCACTTTTCTAGAGACGATGGAGTTTTCTTGTAACAGTCACGTTCTTCTCTAGCCAATATTAGCGGTGTTCGGAATTGTTTATCGTTTAGAATTTGCTCTATTTGTTGCCTTTTTCCAATTGAAATTGGTTCTGATCATTCAAAACCCTTTTTTTTTACTGAGACAGTTTTGGATTCAAGAGACTTGTTTCAGTTCAGTATACATTATGTATTTAGTAAAAAACCATCAAGGACGAGTACTAAAAGGAACTAGAATTCATAAATACAATCCTTTGCACCCACCCAACGACCTGGTGGTACCAAGATACTTAAAGGTGATGCAGAATTGATTATATGTTTACTTACGGCAACGTCTGACGAGTTGGTTGCGCATCGCTAATCTCTTTATTGTTGCTTTTTTAGAAAAAAGTAATTGGTACCTTCCTTCAAACCAGTTAATTCGATCAGTTTCAGTGTTTACACGCTCTTTTTAAGATGATTTAGTATATATTTGATGTACCAACGATATAATTAAACGGTTTTGGTCGATTGATATCCCTAAAATCCTTTATAAAATTTATAAATATTTTTAAATGGCAATTCACGTTATAAATTGTGGTTTTTCAAAGCCGCAGCAAAGTTGGGCATACTTATTTCGATTTTTACGCGCGAGAATGACGCTTGTAATTCTGCAAGTTGTAAATTTATGGCTTCATGTAAAAAAGCGACACCTCCAAGCGTTGTTAATGTATTTTAACGATGAGCACCGCAGATAAATAATACACTCCCAGAGTTTCTGTCTCTTTTTGTCGTGCTTGGTCGCGTATAAGGTCAATTTTGTATTAATCAATCATCAATCAATCGAAAATGTTGCTTTAACTGCAGATCGTTGTCTCCAGAAACTATTCCTCCGAAGGGCTTTTCTAAGAGTGGCAAAACATTCCGCAAGAGGCAATTGATAACTGCATTTAGAGCTTACCACGTCGCATGGTGGAAGTTATTGGAGCACGAGGAGGCAATACACGATATTAGTGTTTGTTTTATTTGTTTAATCTGTAATAATTTAATGTATTTTTTCCCGTTTTTGCTAAGATTGTAAACTGCATAGTTCTATTATTAGAATTTTTGTTTTCTTTTAGAATAAAGATATTGAAATAAATCAAAAAAAGAAATGTTAGAAAAAGATGAGGCTTAAAAACAGAATACAATGAAATATCATTGCACACCTCAATTTCCCCACAGAGGGTTTAAAAATTTTAGCGCAAAAAACGTAATTTTTGGTTCTACTTGTATGATGCCAAATCCGTTAGAATTATTAAAAACTGAAAAGCAGATTATAATCAAGATGAAAGCATCTGCAATATACCAAATAATTCATTAAAATCGATGCGAGATTTAAAATGTTATTTAAGATTAAACCTGAGCAAAGTTTTGTTTGTCCGGTTTTTTTTTGTCCAGGAGTGTTGTATGTAAATTGTGTAAAGCTCTAGTGCGACCACTGGAATTGATGTATTAGTAAATTATGATGTTCTAGTGCGAGCACTGTGTCGCATTTTGATTTTTCACCTTTTTTTAAAAGCAGAAAGTTCAAGCTAGTATAGGAATAATGCTCATGTTATTAATAACATAATGGACAAGTCATAATTCTTTGTGTTAACGGTATAACAGCCTGTTTCATTTTGCTTACAATTTCAGTCTATTTTCACGAGCATATGGTCCATATTTTCCCATATTAAGTACAGACATTTCTATTAAATTAAAATACACATTTTTAGTAAAATAAGTCTTTGGAATTAAAAATGTTTTGAATTATTTTCGGTTTTCAGTAAAACTGCTTCAATGCTCAGTACTTTTGTAATAGTAATGGTATCCATCCAACGTTTTAACACCAATGCAGTCCTTAATGGTCCAAGGTGGGCGTGTACATAAATCAAAGAAATTAATTGTCATACCGAGTGTCTCCTGCCAAGACTAAATTCTTATTATCTGCGAGAATTACCTCCTTATTTGTCGCCACATTCTTGACGTCCAGAGATTTATTATTTTGAATAACTTGTTCGTGATGCAATCTCGAGTCGTTTTTTCTTCATTAGAGTCCAACTGCATATTAAGATTATCCAAAAATGCAACAAAACCACATAGTTAAATTAGCTTCGACCAAATTGTTGCTCATAAGTCTACGGTTACCAGTCCGTCTCTGGTTTCTTCTCGGAAGATGCGACCAAGATTGCTAGAAACATGTTTAGTTAATATTTTGATTTCGCAGAATTTAATTGCATACCTGGCTGGTTTCTTGCAATGTTTGATTTCTGGAAAACTAAATTAAACGTGTATTTTTTTATTATTAAAATGAAAATATAAATGTTGCTAGAAGTTAAACAAACTCTTTAGGAAGCTACCTAAGTAAATGCATGATCAGGAGAATAATCAACATCGTCTTTAACTTTATTAAAACTGTAAACATAAATGCTAGTAAGTTACCAACGAAAATATTTACTAACAAACCCATTCAGACACCTATATACCCACAAAAGTGGAAACAAGCAAGCGTTCACGAACCGCTGCTGTTACATTCTGGTCACGTCCTCTTCGGCAAATTCAATTATTCACTGTCACCGGAAGTGGATACACAACGAAAACATAGCTAATGCACTTACCACCTCCGTTTTAGCTAAATTACCGACAACTTCTAATCTATTAATGGACCTTGTAAGGTTTTTTTTATAACTCCGATTATCGGACGTGCAGTCGTTGCCAAGTAGTGGAACTTGGGGAAACGGATACGGTCTACTAGTACTTAGTACCGTACTACCGTAATTAGTAGATACGCGCGAAAGAAATAAGTTTTATCGAGAGTAAAATGCGAGGAGAGGGCAATTTTTACGTACCAGAATAGACTAGGAATGTAATTAAGTTCAATTAATATCCATTTTACTTTCTGTGAAGGCATTTTCAATGCTGTATTTTCCGTAAATGTAGAACATTAATCTTGGAATTCGCTAAAGAGGTTACAAGTAATCCTTGCCATTGCCATTTTCTTTATAAATACTACTTTATTTCTCTACAACCTCCGAAAATGTACATTAATTTAATTCACTTTTGTGGCCTGTACCGAAACGAAACATCCTGTATAACTGAATTTTTTACCGAAGCTAGTTGCACAATTCCTCTATCAACCCAAAAAATTCGATTGCTCCCCCTCTGACTGTTTCCGAGAAAAACAAACCTGTTCGACTTAGGTTCAGCTTTACGTTAACATGTAGATTGACACTTATTTTTGCTGATCTGCTGACGTCATTATTCATTAAGGACAAATGGCTGCTTTTTAAATTGTAATAAATTATACCGAAAAGTAAACATTTTTTGTAGCTAAATAACCCTAGTAATTTTGTTCAAAATAATTTTTTTGGGTTTATAATAACTTCCTTAAACGACTTATGCAATTAAAAAAATATGTGCGTATTCCTTATTGTGAATCCGGTTGTCGATTGATGGTTTTAAAGTACCTATATTAAAAACGTACTGTCTCAGCATCTTATCAAAATATTTTCACACGTACCGAGCGAATTCATAAAATTATATAGAGAAAATTTTCTTTGAATAATTCGAGTATTTTTAGTTTCACTTCAACAGTCATAATATTAATAGCATTATGTCAATACTTTTCAACTTAACTGACAACATAAATAAAAAGTCAATGTTAATGTTGTACATTCTGAGTTAAATAGAGAGTTTATGCCAAATATTATCGTGAAAGTAAATAATTTCACAAAAAGGCGTATTATTTTTGAACTAACAATAAGCCTTAAATATTTTAATGAATCCCATTGTAAGTTCTTACAAATTTCTCTATAAATCGCGAACTTTTATTCCGTTTTATGGTTCCTGCCGATCGGTAGCAGCAACTCTCTAATACAGTTAATTAGATTGGGTTAGCAGGAACTGCAAACCTAATTATTTGACCTTTAAGGTCAGTAGTTATTGTTTATAAACTTTTCGATCGTATTAATGTTGTGTTTTTTATTGTTTCAGGTTAGTAATGCATCAGTAACTAACGATAATAGCGACAGTGTCAGACATTTCAGGTAAACTTTCGTGTACAGGTATTTTAAAGTAAAATACAATAAAGTAACGATTTTTGACCACCATTTTCTCAAAAACTGTTAACTTTAGGATAAAATGTTCCAAATAAGAAGTATTCAGAATTTTAAGTTGAATTCGAAAATCGAATAAAATATAGAGCGTTCCATTTAAAAAGAAAAGTTCCGGTCGATTTCATGAAAACGGTAAACTTGACAATAATGCGGAACTCACCATTGGATCGGCCGTAATTTCGTACCTAAGTGTCCAAAATTTCATAAAAATCGGATGAGCGATTTGCAAGATATTTCAAGGTTTCCATATTTTTGTTACACGCTGTATAAGAAACCTCTGTAAAAAATTTCAAGTTTCTAGACCCCTGCGGTGTGGGCTGTGCGTTGACACGTCAGTCAGTTTCTTCTTTTATACATAGAGAGTATTATAATGCAATATATTGCTAATCCGTTGTACATTTTACACCCAACATGGAGATTAGTGGCTTTAATTACGAAATTCGTAGCATTTCGTATTTTCAATAAACATCAAGCAGGGTCCGGACCTAGACCCATTTGACTATTTTACATAGTACTTTTAATAAACAAGAACATTAGATTGTACCAAATGCACGCACACGCGAGATTATCTAACGATCTTAGAAATGTATATTTTACTGACAAAATGGGATACTTATATATATACAAATAAAAAAATCGATTACGGCACTGCAACTGTCTAATGTCAAACAAAAAATAATGACAACAGCCCTAGTGAGTTATAAAATGCCCCCAGAATCTTGCGATACTGCGCATGATTAAATCTACACGCGGGCGGTATTCTCGGCACTTTGGATTTTTTAAATAAGACCAACAGTTTTAGAAAAAGAACATGCTTGCTTATTTTAGCAAAAAGAAGACACATGATAGTTTTGTTATAAAAATAATATTCTCTAAATGTCCTCATCACCCCCTGACAAGGATAATTTTATTGCAAAATTCGGCATTATTGACAACTTCTTCTGAGATAAAATTCGCTAACATAAGCCAAAAAGAAAATTTTTTAATTATCTCCGCTTGTCGAAAAAAAAGAGATAAACTTGCAGGCTCCGCCTTTGTTTAGTAGTAAATTCTACATATCTGTTTTCAACTTTCATTTATTCGTAGTGTAAATGCAATCAAATTTTACGACTATGGCAGACAATCTCATCTGTTAAGTTATGGCAGTCCTCTTTAACACATCAATATAGTATAGGGAACTAATAGACATGTGCGGAAAAATATCTTAAACGTGAATCACCATGGATTTATTAAGAATGGATACGGGATGATTTAACAAAACAAACCATTCTAAACGACACTGTAAACACAATTTGTAAACATTGGCCACATCTTATTTTACCTTGTATTTTTGTATAAAAAATACGTTAGAAGCATCACAAGATTTACTAAAAGTAATAAAAGCCCTAAAATATTTTATTTTTCTGCTAAATAATAATAAATTTAAGTTAAAAACGTTTTATTATTTATTGGTTATGTTCTTTCTAAAGATCGCTCCGAGTCATTTATAAATCTATAAATCGCACTTTTTCTTTCCTAGTTCATTAGACAAAGACGTACGTGTAACCGAGTGTTCAGACCTAGGTTCAGCCGTTTTCCTAAGCAACCAGCACAGACAGCAACACTTCTGAGCTCCAACACTCCAATGCTATTTTATCTCTTTCTACTACCATTCTTGATTCAATTACGTAGTTCGTAAACTAATCTCCTGGGGGAAATGTTTTCATAACAAATAACAAATATAAGGCTTCACGTTCGATACGCTCACAGTATACGGACATCGAATCCTTTCATAATAAGTCCATGTGAATCACCTTATTATCTACATAAGTACACCATTTTTTTTATTCATATTGCAAAAGGGAAAACATCCCTGTTTCTATTGATTCTATAACAATAACTTACAACATAATTCGGGGTTGCCAAATTTAGTGTTAGGAAAAGCGGATGAAAAGTTAGTAGTAAGTATTCTTGGTAAAAGCTCAAACAAAATCGTCATAACGGATTTCCAGAAAATTAGTAAGCAAATCAACTTCTTCTTGGTTCCCTTATTAATACCGTTCCTTTAAAAATCTTCTGAGGTTGGAGCTCTCTATGAGCACATGATTAAAATGTAAAATTACCTCGGTATACAAGGGGCAATTAACATCTCGTATTTAACCAGCGTTTAACTGAAAAAGCAAATATTGCCTATTATTCTGTTCAAGTTGGACAAATAACAGCAGGTACAGTGTCTTCGGGAGACGTTTTTTTTTTTCTATTTAGATATGTATGTAGTTAGCGCGTTATCTGGAAGTGTAAGGTCAACTTACATTAAGTATACAGAGACGATAGTTTGAAAATAACATAATACATGAGTCGTCCTTGAGAACTTCGTATAAGACAAATTAAAATCCGATAGGGCCACGTCTGGCAAATACGGTGCACGAGGCACCAGTTGGAAGCCTTACTGGCGAATTTTTGCCATGGCAATTACTGATTTGTGGCTGAGGAGCGTTGTTCTGATAGAATAGAATTTTATTGGCCAAGTTTGTTGCCAAAAAAGTAGGCGGGTCCAAAATTCCGAATTACCAAATGTATCTCGTTAGTGGGTGTATTGTTAGTATAATTTATTAATAATTAGTTATATTTTACTGGGAACTGTTTATTCTGTAGACATTCTTAGAACCAAGCAATAAAAATATGGAATCTTGTTTTCTTGAGAAAGGTCATCATAAGTTGCTGGCTAGCATATACGGTGTTTGGTAACGAATGGTACCTTAGCAATCTCTTCCCTGGCTCAATATATGTAGGTGGATTCAGCCCAGTTTATCTTAGTACAAAAGTTAATAATAAGAAGCAATAGTTAACAATTTTTGGCTTTAACATTGTTTCTATAGAATGCTTAAATGTTGATTTATAAGGAGTTTTGTTGAAACGGAATTTTAAAACTTTCACAGAAGTCCACCTTCAAGAACTATTCTAATTCCATAAATTCTTTTTAAAATATGACGGGCTGCTGCTTGCGTTCCGTATTTTATGGCACCTAAGCTTGAAATTCGAGAAAACGTAATAAAATCATAAAACCGGCCGTAAATTACTGTGACAGCTCGCTTTGGAATCATTTTCCATGTCAACTGGGCCGGAGGTACATTCGTTTTCGATGTTCTCTTTTTGTGCTTAAAGAAGTTTAATAAAATTGTTTTTGTCGAAATTTACTACCCAGTTGTAAATTTTACGGTAACTTTAACTGTAACTAAATGCTTAAAACCTGCATTGTTGTGGTCGTAGATTTAGTGGGGTCAATAAAATTAAACAACAAGCCGAACTTTTGAAAGTAAATATCTTGGAACGTTACTTTTTTAAAACAATGACGACGTGGTTGTCACAAATGCAGTTTTTTGGACATCGGCTTTTGTTCTTTCATAGTTTAGCAGACAATGTTACTGTCTAAAGACAGGAAAATATCCTGAGCAGACCTGGATAAAACTGAGCAAACCTGTCGAATTCACCTTTTTGGATGTGCTTACATTCTCAATTTTTTTGTGGTCCGTGCCAAATGGAACACTTATGGAATCATTTCGGTGTCCGTCCGTCCGTCTGTCATAGGCAATTTTCTCTGAAACTATTCGGCGTAAAAATTTGAAATTTAGCACAGAGATAGAGGGTGGTGGCCCAATTATAGACGTGAAGTATAAAAAGTTGAATTCTGACTCTGGGGGTTAATTTTAGGGGGTAAATTGGGAAATGGAAAAAAAAATCCAAGGACATCGTGTGTTTCGTAGCTATCAAAGTGGAAATTTCCGCGATTTCCGCTGAAATCGGGTACAGGTCGCAAAAGCCAGATTACCCCGTCAAATTGCCGTTTTTATATAGACAGTTCATCAAGCACCGTGAGTCGTAAAACATAACAAAATTACCCCCTGTACGTTTTCCCAAAAACCCAACCCTTCCGCTATCAAAGCGCCTATTAAAATACTTTATGACCCTGTTTTCGTTTTATTTAATAACCCTTTTGTCTATATATCCCTCTTAACAGAGGTGTGCTCGGCAGTTACCTGATCCTATCAAAATTATAAATGCGAGGTGACTGAAATTAATATGCCTAAACCGCTGTGTACAGCACCTGCCACAAGTTTGAATTTGATACAGGTTCACAATATAGCTATAATATATCTTCCGTTTACGTATTTACCCTATATATATATATATATATATATATATATATATATATATATATATATATTTGACGTTTTGGTCATTCTTGTGACCTTCTTCAGAATAATGTACTGTGAACGAAAATATTTCAAAGGAATGCATCCTCCTAGCCAAAACTCAAAATGAACTTGCAGACATTAACACTGTGGACGAACAGTTTAAATCGACAAAAAAGACAAATTTAAAAATATGCAGACAGTAGTTTTGCATGTCTACTACTATACTGTATTGTATCACCATTGGTAGTTGTCTTTAACGAAGCAGAGGCATCAGCCCATAGGGTGGAAATTTCGAATTAGCTGCAAAACAGTTTTAGAGAAGGTAATCAGAAGACTTTTCAAGTCTCTCGTCTACTGGTTTAGATTGGTAAAGAAATAAAAATCGTCAACGTCTAAGGATTTTTGTCTTTGTATTCCCTGTGTTAAATCTTGATTGTGAATTTTTCTGTACCATGCTTGGGTTAGATGAAATTGACAGCCTGTAATTTTAGTGTTTGGACAAATTTTTAACACTGCATTATGAATATGTAGATAACTCAAAATCCACTACTATTTCTTCCGGTACAAATTCTAGGTTTAAATATCCACAATACTCTTTAATTTTTGACAGACAAAACGCATATAGCCGTCATAGGTCCCCTATGACTTAGGTACCATCATTTTAAGGATAATCCAAACTGTGTAGTTCGAGTTGAAAATCCAGGTCAGATTTTTACTTTACACTAGGCTTACTCCTGTTGCTATTCTTATTGTTGGTCTGCCGGTTGCGGTGTCTTATTGCGTGCTTCTTTTCTAATTTCATCCTAATAAAACAAGACAAAACATGAAGAAGAAATAGGGTTGGTGTCAGGACTAAACCTTGGGGTTCGCTAGCGTTGTTAAGATGTAGTTTAGATAAGTGACCTTCCACCACATGAGATAACCGCCGCGTTGTCTAAAGTGATATTGCTATTTACTGATGTGAAAGTTCGTTCTTTTGAAAGGAAATTTCAAAACATGCTTAATTAAAGACTTATATACATAATATATGTAGGTATGTATATAAGTTTGTCAGGTGTTCAGTTTCTCATCGCAAATCGCGTTTTGTATTATTTTGTATAGCGAATGGTGCATATACATGCAGTGTGATGCATTAGATTATTCATGGATGCAGCTCTAATTAGCTGATATCAACTATGCAAAACTAGATGATTTTGCATAATAAGGTGTTTTCTTAAAGGTATACCGGGACCAGACAATAAGTAATTAAGAAAAAAAGCAAAACTAGAAAATATTACAAAGAATATTTACATCAGTGAAAGTTAATAATTGCCTTCTAATTACAAGGAAAAGGATAAACAAATAAAAAGTAAGCGGCGACATAAACAAAATCCTTCGTTAATGACTGTAACTGTCAATCTAAATCACTTTAATGAATTTAAGTCCCTTTCCACGACCGGGACCGACTAGAAAACACATTAATTGAAGAAAAAGCAATTAGATTGACGTTAAAAGGCAATGAGCCCTGTATAAATTAAATGCTGCTTTCAAATAAGCCGCTTTGCGTGCGAAATAAGTGAACGTGTATAGAGGTGTCCTCCCAGATGGCCGAACTTAGTACCTATCGATTTTCAATCGCCAAAATAATGATTATAAACATTTCTTGTTGTCCCGCAAGGATGCCGGTTGTTACAAAGATTTATCGGTATATGGCAATTAAGTTAGGGCCACAAAACACCTGAACTTTCCTCTAAGAAGAGTAATAGTCCGTCAGTCACGCCGCGCACTTCACATCTGGGAGATTGTCGATTCATTCTTTTGATCTTTTTTAACTATCCGACAAGGAATGTCGTATCCTAATTGTTTACGGTATCGTTAACGTTATTTTGTGGACCTTTAGGCCCCTTGCATTGCTAAATCCGGTTACCTTATAAACCAAGACAGTAGAACTCTAATATTATGTTCTTTTTAAAATAAGCCGACAACTTGTTAAAATCGGCCCCAAACGTAACAAGATTAGGCAGTGCTTCACGTCACGGTTCATTTAAAAAGATTGGGGCACAAGAATTCCCATAGTTTTTTTAACGGAGCCAAAGGTGACTTCAGAAGTTAAGTAGTAACAAGACACTTGTTGGAAATTGAGTGACAGGTAGCCATTTTGAAGGTAATTAAATAAAAAACATACATATTCTGCTAGATATTATTGTGTCGTCTAATAAAAAACCGATATAGGCGAAAAGACATTAGTCATCGGTACTCTTCCTGTTGTATATGTATATAACTTTAATAGTATGCGCACATACTGTCCCCCACGGTGCATACAAGCTCGACCGGCCAAACTGGCCCCTGTCGAGCTGTCAAGGGCCTTTTTATGGCTCTGATGGCAGACAGATAGGGAAGTCCAAGGTGCGGGGTAGGTCGGTTCACAGCACGACATTGGAGACAATGTTCGAAGACAAAACTGAACACATATTCTATGTCTTTCAAAAATTTATAGTTCGAATATAAGTTGGAACATACAGGGTTGCTCAAATACGTTTTCATTATTATGCAAATTACCCTTAAACCATTCTGAAAATTGCATTCGCTGCGGCTTGTCGTTTGGTAACAATTGTTGGACTGAGCTTAGACGATAAGCGTGCATATGCAGGTCACATTTTAGGATTGTATTGCAGGTTCCCTGGGATTGCAAATCCTGAATGGCGTCCAGTGTTGAATAAACCCACTGACCATCAACCCTTTTACCATTTCTAAAATAACTTTCGATCATAAAAGGTTTTTGTTCTGTCGTGGTTACCATATTTAGTTTTCTTAAAAATAAAAACTTCAGGACTTGACAGTTCTATTTTTCATTCACCTATCCTATACCTTTTACCTAAGTTAACTTTCAAGAGTAATAATTCAAGATATGTGTGATTGATTCCACGGCATACTTTGATGACGTTTTTTTTTTGATCTTATGTTATTTTACATATATTTTTAACCAATTGTTTTTTAACTAAGTAGTTGATTCTTATATTAGAAATCAAGCGAACGCTCTTGTGTTAACAACTATACAATCACGAGGTATTCACAAACACAAGCTCGTTCAATAACAATAATTAAAAGTGAAATTAAAAACTCATTTCGCATGTCCGTCGGTCTGTGAATAATAAATTACCGACAATCACAATGGTAATAATTCTCATTTAACTGGCCCAACAATACAGAATCATAAAAAAAACTCAAACAAATATAATTAATTCAAAAATTAAATATGTTCCTAAGCGCACCGTTCACACCTCTAAATCAAATCTATAATGAGGTGTTGTGTAAACAAAGTCCGTTCGAATAAAAAAGAAACAGGATTTCTCGAACGGGTCTTCTCGTCTCTTATTTTAGTCGGCGTCTGTTCAGGGCTGGAGCATAACGCGGGGGACCCCACAGTAATATATTTCGACACTAAAATGGACAAAATCAAATATCTCTTGATCGGAAAAAGATTTCGGTATGCACTAAACAGCGCTTTGTAGTTTAAGTGATTATCTAGCTGGGAAAAATATACACAAAGGGCCCTTCCTATTGGAAATGCCCTAAATGCTTTTTTGGTCGATATTTTGGTCGCTGCTTTTTACTGGCCTGTTGAAATTTGAGTAACATATATTTCCCAAATAAGACCTAACCTAGAGTACTGCTCCCACATCTGGGGAGCGGCACCACCTTCGACACTTAAGATCCTTGATTATATCCAAAAGAGAGCCATTCGACTTATCAATGACCCAGCCCTCACGAGAAAACTCCCTTCTCTCGCTCATCGCCGCGCTGTAGGGAATTTATCCCTTTTCTACCGCTACTTCCACGGATTTTGCTCTGAAGAACTAGCCGGTATTATTCCCCCCTTGAATGTCCCTAACAGAACAACAAGAGGCGCGTTACGTATGCATCCCTTTACTGCCCAGCTACAAAAGCCTAGAACAGACCACTTCTCTCGCTCATTCATACCTAGGGTCTCCAGATTATGAAACAAATTGCCTGCAGATGTTTTCCCTTCCCGTCCCAACCTCCAATCCTTCGAATCCCGTGTCAATAGACTACATTTCCCTTCTCTTCAGACACCCACGGTACGTTAGTACTTAGGCTTGAAGTCTTCGTGGGATGTCTTAGATAAAAAAAACATGATTTTTGTTAAATACTAGACTAAACAAGCTTTAATCTGCTTTTTTTAGACATTTTTTAAGACCCATTTTTAAGAAGTTACGGGTTATTGAAAGTTACAAGTTTTCTTTATTAATTATTAGCATATTCCACAGCAATAATGTACCTATATTCATAACCTGTATTTATAAAAAAAATTCTGTTTGTCAAGAACTGTCTATAGAATCGGATCTAATGGATTTTTCGAAAATATTTTTTTTGAAAGATTTAATTTTTCGACATATATTTTTTTTTTAAATCGAAAATACGTTTTTGAAAGGCCATTTTTTGAAAATATAATTTTTTCAAACCCCTTGTAGAATAACATAGTCACGGTCTACTGGGCAACTTTAGTGTGTGTTTAGAATAGGTTGTTGTAGTTATAATGCCCCCTATTTTTTTAAAATATTTTTTTGCCCACGACATCGACACATTCGTAAGTATGTATGTATGTATGTAGGATTGTATACATGAAGGGGATTTGTTTTCGATCATCAGTCCAAAGGAGTGTGATATCTTAGTACAGGATATAGAAATACGAAAGAATTAAAGTCTACCTCAAAGATTTGCACGCCACTGCTCCACTTCGTCACAAACTCTTACCTCGTGGGTATTATATGGTCTCACCTTTATCGCCGTCTCTTTCTTTAACAATTCCTCGATGTATTCATCTCCTTCCAATTCTTGTTAAATCTCTCGAGTCGAGCCTCGAGGCTCTTGGTGCTTCATTTGAATATTTATTCAATTTCTTTTTACCTTCGGTTTAAGAAGTTTTATTGTGACTTTCGGTCTTGTTCGATTTCGATTATTGCAGTCGGCGACGAGTTAGGTGCCTTCTTAAGGTTTGTTTGTTGATGAGGGCTAATTTTTTATGTAAAGCAAGGAGATATAGTTGATTATTACCCGAGCGGGAGGAAATGAAGTATTTTCCTCCCTTGTTGTAGTTTTAGGGTGTACAGAAACACAAGGGGTCTTTTTTATCAACAAAAATTTGTAGGATAATGTACTGTTGAGTCCCTAGAAGCAGCCAGGGATTTTACATACGTTTAAAGGCCGTCTGTTTCTATCTAGAAGCAGCCAGGGATTTTACATACATTTGAAAGAGGCCTCCTTCTTTCTGGAAGCTGTCTGGTATTTTACATACATTTAAAGCAGGCTTGCGTCTATCTAGAAGCAGTCAGGGATTTTACATACCCTTAAAAGGAGCCTGCTTCTATCTAGAAGCAGTCAGGGATATTACAAACATTAAAAGAATGCTTGCTTCTATCTAGAAGCAGCCAGGGATCTTACATACATTTAAAAGAGGCCTACTTCTTTCTAGAAGCAGTCAGCTATTTTACATACATTTAAAGAAGGCTTTCTTCTATCTAGAAGCAGTCAGGGATTTTACATACCCTTAAAAGGTGCCTGCTTCTATCTAGAAGCAGCCAGGGATATTACAAACATTAAAAGAATGCTTGCTTTTATCTAGAAGCAGTCAGGGATTTTACATACAGTTAAAAGAGACCTATTTCGGTCTAGAAGCAGTCAGGGATATTATAAATATTTAAAGAATGCTTGCTTCTATCGATAAGAAGTCTGGGATTTTACATACATTGAAAAATGACCTGCTTCTGTCTAGAAGCAGTCAGGGGTTTTACACACATTTAAAAGAGGCCTGCTTCGATCTAGAAAGTCAGGAATTTTACATACATTTAAAGGCGGTTTGCCTCTATCTAGAAACAGCCAGGAACTTTACATACATACAAAATCTTGATTTTATCCAGAAGCAGTCAGGAAATTTTATATATATTTAAAAGTGGCCTCTGCTTCTATCTAGAAGCAGTCACTGATTTTACATACATACATTTGAAGGAGGTCTGCTTCTATCTAGAAGCAGTCAGGGATTTTACATACATTTAAAGAAAGCTTATTTCTACATGGAGAAACGACTAAAAACTAACTTTTGGTTATAATTTAAAATCGAAGAGTACATCTCGATATACCTAATGGTCACAAATAAATGATTTTCAACGAAATAGTAAATAAACAAACGTCAAAAAAAAACCTCGCCCGGATTTCGGTTTGGAAATATTTACTACAAAAGGAAACAGTAAAAATTTTAACGATTCGATGTGTGTATGTGTGTTTTGGTACACACATGTTTTAGTGCCAGTCGTAACTGGATATACGACAGGGGAAGGCATTGTATATTTTCAAACATGAGTTAATGGTAACATTTGGTTTTGTGGTGTTGATTATTTATTCAATATACATACGTTAACGCGGCAATTAAAATGGGGTTTTTTGTTTTTTAAAACGCATCAGAGTGAGTTATTTATGAGGATTTGCATGCACTTTATTGAATTTTAGTCGTATTAGTGTCTGTCAATCGTTAGTAATTTACAGTGTGTCGAAAATGGGCATTTAGGCATTGTTAAGCGTTTATCAGTCTTTCTAAGCTATATTTTATTTATCATACAGTATATACTGCATATCAATCATGTTTTGACAGAAACAATTTTTGTCATATTCGGAAACAAATCGAAATCCGATGGGGCTAGATCTGGCGAATAAGGTGCCTGAGGAACCAGGCTGCCCTCTATGGGCCAGGATGAAAACTTTTCTTCCTATCCTCGTATTTAACTATTTAACACTCTAATTGGTCGTATTCTCGTAAATTACTCTTGTAATATGCATTATTTACTACCAAGCACATTGAACTCATTTAAATGGTTGTTATTGTTATGGAAGGTTATTAATATACAGGGTGATTCACGGTCGATGGTAGGTTAGACGTTTATGGAGAACGGAACGCGGGATTTTTTTGAAAATTTGGCAACGTGGGTAATTAGCTATGCTCTGTCCATCTAAAATATTTTCAGCATTGCGACGTTGCCGCTTCTATCAAAAAGTCCTAGCAACTTTATTTTTTTAAATGGAACACCCCATATATTAATAAATTTTTAGAATCGCTCTTTTATTACAATACTTTTTTGTTAATATTACCCTATACCTATCTCTATCGGTTTTCGAGATAAAAATTAGTTTGTGTTAAATATGGTCCAAAACATGGCCCTAATTACACGTAAGTAAATTAGTGCTCTCAATTCATGGAAAGTTGATATTTTGGCGGTAGTTTAGACAGACCCGATGTATTTATTTTTCACCATGAAATCGACTCCATATCATACAGGGCGTGCTAAGATTACTATTATTTCCGTTGTTCATAAAAGGGGTCAAATGTTCGTTTTTTTAAATGAAACCCCCTGTATATTAATCAATAAATTGAAAGACGAAGAAAAACGCTTTAAGATGGTACATCATATTCCTATACCTAAATCATCAAGTTTTCTTAATAAAAGCGCTTTTTTGTGAAAAAAAAAATAAAGACTTTAATTTTAAGTAACCATGGATATCAAACATCAAAATATCAAACTTACGACATTTTGACGACTGTGTTTAAAAAAATCTCCCAAAATGAACGCAGATAATCATTATTCAAACGAAGTTCTTATGAAATTATTTATTTTACACGGACAATGTGATCAAATCATTGCCAGAACTTGCAGAAAATTTAACCAAATGTATCCTGAATTGACACAAATGAACGAAAGGAAGTTTGTAAGATTACAAAATAATTTCATTAACTATGGCTCAAATTTAAAAGCGCCTCTAACATTACCAAAACCTGTTACTTCAAATGAAGATAATATTGTCAACGTTTTGGCATATTTTTATGCATATCCAGAGGCTTCCATTCGTAGTGCAGAAAAAGATTTGGGTGTATCATATGCTTCAATACAACGAATTTTGGGAAATCACGAAATGCATCCGTTTAAATTTACTAAAGTGCAAGCCCTCAAAGCAGAAGACTTTGAACGTAGAGTGCATTTTTGCGAAACCCTTTTAATACGTATACAAGAGGATCCGGAGTTTTTGTCAAAAATCATTTGGAGCGACGAAGCAAAATTTACAAGGGATGGGATTTTTAATAGAAGAAATAAGCATTTTTGGGCTGATCATAATCCTCACGTGACAAAAGAAATGGGATTTCAAGAAAAATTTGACCTAAATGTTTTTTGTATTTTAAAAAAGCACAAAATTAGCTTTTTTATTTATGATGCCACTTTAAATGCTGAGAGATATCTCGAAATACTAAGGACGACTGTTACCGATTTCGTCGAAAATTTATCTTTAGAGGATTATAGGAATTCGTGGTTTCAACTGGACGGAGCGCCAGCTCATTGCACCCAGGAAGTTTCCAGGGTACTTTATGAAATATTTGACGATCGTTGGTTTAGGCGCTTAGGGCCGTGGGATTGGCCACCGAGATCCCCCGATCTCACGCCGCTTGACTTTTATTTATGGGGTGTTTTAAAAGAAAGAGTGTACAGTACTCCAGTGCCTACCAAAGAAGAACTGCGACGGCGAATAGTTCGGTGTATTGAAGATCTGGATCCCCATGAAATTGAAAAAGCAACTACGAGTCGCGTACAAAAGCACATACTAAAATGTTTAGAATGTAATGGACAACATTTCCAGCATTTATTGTAAAAATTTCTTATTTTGTTTACAGTTTTGTTTTTTGAACCTTCCTAATTTTGTTATTTAATTTATTTTCACATGTTAATGAAATTATTTTGTAATCTTACAAACTTCCTTTCGTTCATTTGTGTCAATTCAGGATACATTTGGTTAAATTTTCTGCAAGTTCTGGCAATGATTTGATCACATTGTCCGTGTAAAATAAATAATTTCATAAGAACTTCGTTTGAATAATGATTATCTGCGTTCATTTTGGGAGATTTTTTTAAACACAGTCGTCAAAATGTCGTAAGTTTGATATTTTGATGTTTGATATCCATGGTTACTTAAAATTAAAGTCTTTATTTTTTTTTTCACAAAAAAGCGCTTTTATTAAGAAAACTTGATGATTTAGGTATAGGAATATGATGTACCATCTTAAAGCGTTTTTCTTCGTCTTTCAATTTATTGATTAATATACAGGGGGTTTCATTTAAAAAAACGAACATTTGACCCCTTTTATGAACAACGGAAATAATAGTAATCTTAGCACGCCCTGTATGATATGGAGTCGATTTCATGGTGAAAAATAAATACATCGGGTCTGTCTAAACTACCGCCAAAATATCAACTTTCCATGAATTGAGAGCACTAATTTACTTACGTGTAATTAGGGCCATGTTTTGGACCATATTTAACACAAACTAATTTTTATCTCGAAAACCGATAGAGATAGGTATAGGGTAATATTAACAAAAAAGTATTGTAATAAAAGAGCGATTCTAAAAATTTATTAATATATGGGGTGTTCCATTTAAAAAAATAAAGTTGCTAGGACTTTTTGATAGAAGCGGCAACGTCGCAATGCTGAAAATATTTTAGATGGACAGAGCATAGCTAATTACCCACGTTGCCAAATTTTCAAAAAAATCCCGCGTTCCGTTCTCCATAAACGTCTAACCTACCATCGACCGTGAATCACCCTGTATATACATACAGATTACTAATTTATAAGGAAACGGAAAAATGTCTAATAGCTTGTATTTTCTTAATCATCAAAATATCGCAAAAAATCTTTTATCGAGACCTAAGCAAACCCAAACATCGCATGGGGGGGGATTACTGTTGGCGTCTAAAGAAAAAGGATTCTTCGTCCCGTAAGAGAAAAAGTTGACTGTACCTAACAAATGGGAAGTGATAGAAAACCAAACACTATGTATTCTTAATAAGAGAACAAGTTCATAAAATAAACATAATAATTTGAATAGGGTATCCGGTTTTTCTTTTATTCTGTAAGGCAGTGTAATTGCTCATGCAAAATATAAAATTTCTAGGTTGAGTTGTCGAAAAATAGCGCCAAATTTAAATCCTGAAGTAGACCTACATTATATTTAACTGTGGAATATCAAAATGTCAAAAAGTGCTCTCCAGTACCAGAATTGCGAATTTTTGTTTCTGTGAGCTATGTTTAAAAATCCACTTGAATTCTAAATTGAATCCCTATACTAGACACTTGTAGTAAATAGAAGAGCAAGTGCAATTCCAATAAGAACAATATATTATTATAACCTTTAAATAGCAAAGATCAAATTAAATGATTAGGAGCCAATTATGGGCTGCAGTTGGTTTTTGATCAATTATACACCTTTTAATGGTCGATATTTCTGGAGAACATAATTACGGCCAAGCACGACGTCTAATGTCATGTTTGTAAAATTTGATATTTAAAGGATTTACCTTAAATGTTGTTATGGCATTTTATTAATTGTTGATCGGCGAGGAAAAGTCCAAGTTAAGTAAGATCTAACCTGGATGGTGTTTACATATCGTGAAGATGCTTACAGAGAGAAGTAAGTACCTACACCGAAAAAGCACTGTCGTATATTGAATTGGATACCCATTCACTCAATGACACACTCTATTCCGTATTGCACGATACAAATTCGGTTTATTTCAATGATTAGTTTATCATTGTTAACCTAATATAGGTTATAAGATTGCTTACAATATAAGGTTTCATTGGTTTTTAATAGGTCGTTTAAATATAACAATTATTTGATGCAGTAATACCCTGTTCTAATTTCAATTCAATATGTCATTGGTTTTATTTGTAAGAATATACTACTTATTTAATTGAAATACTTATTGTTATTGCAAAGCTTTTTAGATTTATTTTACTTACATACTATAAAACACTAAAGCCCACTCCAGTCCACACAAACACTGAAACACTCCAGTCCCCACAATGGCAAAAGATCTATTATGTTTGGCGTAACTTTAACGCAATAAACAAACAAGCTGCAAGCTTAAACGACTATTAAACGAACAAAATACCAACAGCATAATTTTAACGTCTCGAAAGGGTGTCCGCGAGCAATAGAAGTAAAACTTCAGCCAACAATAGAACTCATTGAATTAATACTTTTTATTATTTCTCTAATACCTTATGTGCTTTATTGGAGGATTTTAATTAACATGATATAAGGATTCTTCACTTAGTTTAAATTTTTTATTTAAACTGTCTGATCTTTCTACTCTTTTTATTACCCTAATTTCGTCCATTATATGGTTTCTTCTTTTCGAAAACTCCTCATAATAAAGGTAAATTTATGTCAACGATCTGACATAGAAGAGAACTACGGGTACCGGACAAGTTTCAGCTTTGCCTCCATCGTCGAGCAATACGAAGTCGTGGGCGAGAATTGTCCTTTTTTCTTTGGATTTTCTCCGGGTATGTTGTCTCTTGGCGTGTTCCTCCGGAGATGACAGATAGCAAGGAGCGTGTGGGTGAAGAAACGAAAGCCTCGTTTAGGTTAGAACACGTGACTTATTGAGGTGATCTTCGGAATGATTAATTCTCTATTGTTTTTATTTTGTACTATGTTATGAGCAGTCGAGGACAAGAAAATCGGGCATCTAAGTCACAATATAAGTGGCAGTTACCTAAGAACGATACGTTTAGACTGTGGACCCCCACCCCCTTCGAAAAACCCCGATAAATCTTCGTTAAATTTAATTAAAACCCGCACGGCGACCAAAGAAAAAACGATATGCTATGCACGAGAAATCAGATCTAATTTATCTAGAACCGTAAGCCAAACAAGACCACAAAAAGACGAAAAATCCAACAAGCGACCTCCCTAATGCCATCCCGTGTATGTTTAACCGGTCCTGTATAAGATTGTAGCCCAAGATACCAAGTCCGCGGTTAGCAAGCCGTTACCGGGCACAAAATAAACAAAGACAAATTTTATGGGCCGCAGAGTACATGACGGGCACGATCTTGCGGGAGTTTTTGCCGCTTTTTGTAGTTTGTATAGCATAATAAAAAAAAATTGACTACGTCACTCGATTGTACTATATAATAGATCAGTTTTCACATAAAATGACACATTTTCAAAATCGCCCTGTATCTCCTAATCGAAGAGGGCTATGAAAATTCTTTTTATAGCATCATAGATACGTTTCACGAAAAAGTAGCACAGTATTGCGAAAACCGCAGCTCTTCTTTAAAGATAAGCGAGAAACCCTGCAACCCTGTCCATATTATGAACTTCTTGGCTTAGTTTCTTTCAAATAATCTTCCTTTCCCCGATGTTACAGTTTTTTGTATCACCCTGTACATCTCTCAAAACACTTAATTAGATAGAAACACTCTGTAGACAGATTATAAAAGCTAGCTAATCCGTACTTAAGATCACCCAATTAAAAGTAATAGAAAATGCACAACATTTCTTCGGAATGTTGTTAGTTTTATCTCCGTCTGGTAAAAATACAGTAATCTTATCTGATTTTCCTTAATTAGATAATAAACCATGGTAAACCGAATTTAAGCGAATTTAAATTGATTTATTTTCTAATTAAGGTCAGTCATTAATAGGCGGTACCGTCAGATTTTGAGCTGACAATAATTTTGTTTTAGCAAATTTTCTGGAGATTCCAAAAATGTGTAACTTATTAAGGTTTGATTAAAGATTCTATTCAGAAATTAATAAAAACTAAAGTAAGGTACAAAAATTGAATTTTTATGATTAGATCCGCTTTAAAAAAATTGTTTTTCGAACAAATATTAATAAATTTTTAGATTCGCAAGCAAGCTAAGCGTTTTGAGCGCTCTGATGGGGATTTAGGAATGCAGCAATAGAAAGTAGTACCGCATTTTTTGCACCTAATCACGTTTTTTGTGTACCTATGTGTAATAGGCGTTCGGCACGCGATTGTTACTAATACTAATCATCATACACGTGAAGTAAATGATTTGAAACGCCGAATCCTTTCTCTCACCTCTTGATAATGATAAATTAGAAAAATAATTAAAGTTTTGGTACTGC
This sequence comes from Philopedon plagiatum, assembly GCA_963971165.1. NCBI lineage: Eukaryota > Metazoa > Arthropoda > Insecta > Coleoptera > Curculionidae > Philopedon > Philopedon plagiatum. Next base: position 2,701,082 of record OZ020193.1, read on the forward strand.
CTCGGGTAGTACGTTGTCGGTGTCGTGATCAATATTAAAGATGCAGAGAGAGTGCCATGTTATAATAGGAACTAGTAGGTTAATATTGACGCTCTCACGATCGGAAACCGATATTAGAATAACATAAAATAATTGTTATAAAATGTGAATAGACACAGAGGGTGTAGTTTTTAACCCTTAAATACGTTCCTGATTCCACAGACTGCTCTCTCGAGTGGTCTGTATAATAATCACAATTTTAAAAGCAATTCAAATCTAGCGTAGTCATTCAAAAGTAGGTTTTCTATTCCTGCATGTACCATTTCGAATTTCTCTCGGTCTTTTTGAAAAAACTCCTTTGAACTTTTCATTTTAGTAAAAGCTTTTTATGACCTTATAGTTTCTCCGAATGAAATGAGGTATAAACGCATTTCGGGATCGCGACATTGCATTTCACAATTTGAAATGCGTGCCGTTAAATGAAATAGTTCATATTTTATGAGGATTTTTGTGGTTTTATGGCATACTTTGGGAAAAATATGAGAAAAAGGGTTTTTTTTTGGCCGCTGTAAAGTTACCACATCTACGAGATAGTAAATCTAAAACTTCCGATAGGTTAATTGTTGCCCATATATACAGGGTATGCATAATAAACATTTAAACTAAATCAAGCAAAACTAGGACGCACTCTACTAGATATTCGCATATTTTCGCCACACTTCTAACACGCTCAATGCCCATTAACATGAACCTTCATAAATCCCAGTCACTTTTACCATAAATACACGTTCGTATCCTCGTTAAGCACATTTTTACCACCGCCGCGTACGGAGAGAACCGCCTGCCTATCTTAATCAAAAAAGTGCTCAAACATGTAATTAAATGTTATAAAATGATTTGTGGCAATTCTCAAGCCAATTAGTTAAGAAACTCGCGGTAAGTATAGCTAAACGTTGTCGTAAATGTCAGAAATGCACACCCTCTGTCGGGCTGGGGAATACTCCCTCTTAAGGCAAGATTACCAGAAATCGATTAAAATCCATCTGCAACATATATTTTGAAAACAAATCCATGTAAAATTGCAAGTTCTTAGTCGGGTAACCTCATTTACTTCGTTGCTAAGCTCTACCGCGACGTTTCTCTGCACTCACGAATACCTAGTGACCCCTGAACGATACGGGTTATGAATTATAAGCAAATTCCTAAGAATTTTCATGTTAGTAATACTTTCTCGTTTGACAGACGGTATAGCAGGCTGTATATTTATTTTAAAGTAAGATTATTGTCACATACGAATAAACATTCAGTATATAGTTCTTTACCCCCGCAACAAAACGCGTTTCGCTAACCATGTGGGCATTATCAGGATACGATGACAATTTGACCCTTGTTATTTTAGTTTAATGTTCAGTTAGAGCCTAAGCGATTCATTAAAAACCTTTCAAGAAATGTGCGAAATGACCCCCTCAAGTAACACCCTTCTATGCACGCACGTCATGTCTCATTCGCGGAGGGGTGTTACCCCTGTACGGTAGACACTATAAGAAAACCCTTAAACCCCTAACAGAAATAGACGTGTTCCTCAGCGAAAATTAGGGACCTCTTAAATCTCTTTTACGGTCAACGTTATTTTTTATTGGATTGGAGTCCCTAATCGTCACTCTAAGCGTCACACTGGCCCATGAAAGCATGATTACGGAACAGAATCTTTACGTAATACGTTAATAAACACTGTCGCTACTCTTGTCTAACGTTAACAACGTTTCGATGCACTTTCGAGAGGATTCGATGAATGATGTGATGTGTCCCCCGTAACTAAAATGACAATTTTGTTTATCGTGCGTTCGAGGTGGTCCTAATAGATCAGAAAATTGACATTAACGAGTTTTGGACGTGCAGCAGGAGGGGAAGTTTTCGTATATCCGTCTTGGAATTTAACGATCTTCAAGAATAGATGCCCAGCATACCTATTAACTCCTGCATGCTCAGGAAATTCGTCGTAAATCGCTTTAAAATTCGTTTTAAAACGCGTGGGAACTAATAATCTGAAATTTGTAAAGGGGATGATTTTTAAGTGTCTAACGCTTCCCCCTTTTTATTTTTTTTCCTTTGAACGCATTCCTGAGTGGGTCTGAGAAAGACGGAGAGAGGGAGGGTATATGCAGTCTCTCTATCTCAATTTTCCTACCTTACTTCAGTTTTTATTTATTTTTGAACAGTATCTTAGATCAAACCTTAATAAGTTACACATTTTTAAAATCTCGTTTTCTGGTCCGTTGTAAAACGGTTAACTGTGGGCTGCGGTTAGAAATGTTGAATCAGCAATAACTCTATAAATTGAAGCGTTATTACATATTTCTCTTTATGGGCCCACACGTCGCCATTTTAACTTTAGTCCGAACCATTATCCCAGATAAATATTGCGGCACGATGCGGGGTCGTATATATATAGTCATTATCGTAAAGTACTTGACACCCAAAGACCGTGTGCAATTATTATAAAACACGTTCTTCGCACGGATGCGCGGTTTGGCGTTGCTGGTGATAAACGGAGTGGTCGGAGATACGGAAATATACAGGGACGAGCAAAAAAATCACAGTTGAGGTGACAAATCCCCATATACGAGGCTTATTAGATGTTGGGATGTTATGAAAAGTGATCGTGGCTATCTAAGAGTTCGAATTTTCGAAAAACTATGTCTCTGAATAATAACTTATGGAAAATTTACACCAATGTACCTTTTTTACAGCAGAGGCATTTCTTAAAATGATTAATTCTGTCGGAGATTCTGCAAGATATGCTTCGAGACTACCTACAGTTTTTTAGCGAGAAGAATCGATAAATTTCGAGTGGTACATGGCACGAAACGGCTCACATAACGAGCTCAGGACTGAATGAGCATCGCAAACGTGCCTACGACACGCAAATGTGACAGGCAAACAAATAGGGAGTCTGTGAAGGTGTCAAATAACGTATGTAACGGTAATAATCGTTATTTATTCATGAGAAAACATGTGTGTTTGTCTTAATTACAGTCTAAGGGGAAAGGGAAACGCTCTAGTTAATCCCTATGAATCGCCTGTGTATTTTCTATATAACACTAATAGTGAACAAACCTTTGTTTTCACCGAAAAAGATGACTAGGCGATGCCTCGTTCTGTCGATCCATATTTTTAATTAATAAATGATGAATTGTAAGGAATTTTAAATAAAAATCTAATGTGGCGACTAATCATCTAGGGTATCCAAACCAAGAAGACGCTAACTTTTTTTACGCGTGGTGTAGAAGCTCCCTAATACCGCAGTGGGCTCTTTGTTATCACACTGGGATGTAAACTGGTTTCTACAACCTACCGCGACTTTAGTATCTCTGCATTTAAATGTTTTAGTGCTAAAATTTTTACGAATGCGACGGTGTGCATTTTAATGTAACAAAAAAGGGAACTTCTCTCGAAAATATACCTTTTTGCTGCGTTTCTACAAAATTAATACCTCTATCATAGGCATATCTTCCCGAAAATGTCCATACTCAAAGCTATTTTGAGTAAATGCCTTTAGTTTTAAAGAAAACTCAAGCTAGCACTGTCCAATAACTCTATAAACGATTTCCTCAAGAACCGACTAGAGTTTTAATCGAACATAAAAGGAAATTGGTCAAATTTTATCTGTTCGTTCCGCCTCTATTCGTTTCCTATAAAGGAAATTAAGGTTATTGCTTTCGGAGTTAGAAAGCACGTAAAATTGCGTTATATACGTGCCTTATTTGTCACGTCGTGCGCCCTCTACTATGTCACATGCACACCCTATACGATCGTTAGAAAACCTTTTCCTATTAGGTCACACGGGTTTAAAGACTATTAAAGGACACTATCGATAAGTCGACTTATGTTGCTCTCAATAGTTAACTTTAAATGAAATATCCTTTACATTAATGAAGATTGACTGCTGTAAGAGCTTAAACAACAGTCCAAAATAATACTCCTAAATCTTTAAATTAGATAATGTGTCCTAATAATCATTTTTCTTTTGTTACAGGTTGCGATGAATCTTCAACTATACTGCGCTGAGCCTGTTTCGAAGAAAAATATGTCATCAAGCTGGAGGAGTGAGAACTAGACATCTAAAATCGTCACATAACAAGATTTTTACAATATATACCGATAAGACTGATTAAAGTTAATGTAAAGCATTTAAAATGATCCCTAAGAGCTGTCTGGTTTCAGTAGTGACAGCCATTTTGTTATCCCAGGCCAGCTCATCGGTGATATCGTCATCTTTAGATAACGATGGCAAGTGTGAAGAAATTACCATACCCATGTGCCTTGGTATTGGCTATAACATGACTAGAATGCCAAACGAGTTGAACCATGAATCGCAAGAAGAAGCTGGCTTGGAGGTCCACCAGTTTTGGCCTTTGGTGGAGATCAAATGCTCCCCTGACTTGAAGTTTTTCCTCTGCTCGATGTATGCTCCGATCTGTCTGTCAGAGTACACCAAACCTCTACCACCATGCAGAGATCTGTGCAGAAGGGCTCGTGAAGGATGTGAGCCGATCATGACGCAGTATGGTTTCCAATGGCCGGAGAGAATGGAATGCGACCAGTTCCCAGTGCAAGGCGGTGAAATCCTCTGCATGGACCAACCGTCTCACAATACGTCTTCTACCCCAAGACCTACGAACAGGAAACCTTTGAAACCATGCAAACCAGGGTCAAAAAACTGCGAAAGCCCCCACGGAGGCACAAAAATAAAAAGCGGCGCACCCAACGAGTGCAGGTGCCTGTGTCAACAGCCTCTAGTCTCCCTGGGGACAGAAATGAATCCACCACCATTCAACCGAAGCGTCGCAAACGTCCCAAATTGTGCATTCCCGTGCAAGGAACCATTCTTCAGCCAGGAGGAGAAGGAGTTCGCGTCAATTTGGATAAGTCTATGGTCCGGACTCTGCGCCGCTTCTACGCTAATGACACTTACCACGTTTTTCATCGAAACGGAAAGATTCAAGTACCCTGAGAGACCGATCGTATTTCTGTCAGCCTGCTACTTCTTGGTCTCTGTTGGATATCTTCTCCGAGTGGGATTTGGACACGAGGCTGTCGCTTGCGAAGCGAAGATTATCCGATACACTTCTACAGGGCCAAGCTTGTGCACTCTAGTCTTCTTACTAGTGTATTTCTTCGGAATGGCATCATCTATCTGGTGGGTAATCTTATCACTGACCTGGTTCCTGGCTGCCGGACTCAAATGGGGCAACGAAGCTATCGCTAGCTACTCACAATGCTTCCACATTGCCGCGTGGCTAATCCCCACTTTTCAAACTCTCGGTGTTCTTCTCAGCGGCGCCGTAGACGGCGACCCAGTCTCCGGAATATGCTATGTGGGGAACATGAGCACTGAAAACCTACGTACCTTTGTCCTGGGACCTCTGGTGCTGTATCTGATCCTTGGAACCAGCTTCCTGCTAGCTGGTTTCGTCTCCTTATTTCGAATTAGAAAAGTAATTAAGAAGCAAGGCGGTGCCGGAGCAGGTTCTAAAGCAGACAAGCTCGAAAAACTTATGATCAGAATAGGAATCTTCAGCGTGCTGTACACAGTACCAGCAACCATAGTTATAGGATGTCATTTATACGAGAACGCTTTCCACAACGAGTGGCTGAGGTCCTTGACGTGTGCCTGCCTCACCAGCATGAAAGTCAGGCCACTATACTCTGTCCTAATGCTCAAATACTTCATGGCTTTGGCTGTCGGTATCACCAGCGGAGTGTGGATCTGGTCCGGCAAAACTCTGGACTCCTGGAGGCGGTTATGGAAGCGTCTCTTCGGGAGACCCGACCTCTCCGGTGCCAATGCAGTACTAATCAAAAACAGGACTGGCAAACCCCCTCCCCCTCAATACCTCATCGCAGGACCTGGTAGTGCCTCGTTGCTGGGTCCCACTGGCAGCGTAGCCTCCGCTAGCCAGCACCACTTGCACCATCACGTACTCAAGCAACCGCCTTTAAGCCATGTATGACAAGCAGGTGACGGGTCCGTGCCGGTCGTCGTCAGCCACCCAGCGCCCTCTGGGCCGTCGTTAAGTAACTACGGGCCCATTTGAGTGACCAGGAAAGGGCCGAGGTCCGCGGTCACAGCTCTCTAGTCGATTACAGTGCCATCGTGCGGACACCAGTGTTTTCACTTAGTTTTTGGTTAAGTTTGTACAGGATGATTTTGTTTTTTGTATTTATTTATTAAAATTTTAGTGAACGGTGTATAAATGTGAAGTTTCTTTTATGATTATTTGACCAGTGCGTTTTGGGACCTGCGGAGCTAATTTCTTTTCTAGAAGGATCTTTTGGGCTGTAATAACTTTAGAATAAAGGAATTAGCTCCAAATATTTCTTGTCGTCCAAATGCACTGGCTTTTAATTTTATTTTGTAAAGACGGACTATGGCCAAGAAATACCTATTCAGGCCATAGTTCTTAGGTATGTGATTCAAGAACAGATAAAAATTTAGTACGTACTCATTTGAGAGTTTACTAATTGGCTATTTTTTAAGTACAACTCACTCTGTGTTGTCGAGCTAATTGCGATGTTAAGACTTGTTATGAGATTTCTCTTTCTCCATTTAATTTTACAGTGTTAAGTTTTATATGGACTTTTTGTGAGCGAGCTATTTATAAAACGAAATTATCTTCAGATCTCTCGAGTCGAGGAGGTGATTATTCTTCGGGAAGTCTCACAACAAGCCTAGAAATATTTGTCAACTATCTAAGGTTAGGTGTAATTTGTACGGTAAATAAAGCACGGAGATATCGAAATGACGTGGAAGTGAAGCGTGAAGGTTTCTAGAGCAACAGAAAATTGTCTTTCTGAGGGAAAGGTCTCTAGGAAGTTTCACGCTTGATGTCTAGACCAAAAGAGCCCTCGTCCGGGCAGATATTTAAACGAAACTGTTTCAAACCTAGGCGAAGAATAAACAGTAGTAAAGTATAATAAAGAAAAATTTTACCTACGATTTTGGTTGTTTATACGAGGCATGTCGAAACTACATTTTTCTACTGTAATAGTTTATGTGAATTGTAATGTATAGTAATAGATGATCATTAGTTTTGTAAAATACTACGATGTGGCTTAAGAATCAGTAAGTTTCTTACTTTTCTGTGCTAAAATTAGCATATTATGGAATCACTTCGGTGTCCGTCCGTCTGTAACAGGCGATTTTCTCTGAAACTATTCGATGTAAAAATTTGAAATTTAGCACAGAGGTAGAGTGTGGTGGCCTAGTTATAGACGTAAAGTATATAAAGTTGAATTTGGATTCTGAGGGTTAATTTGAGGGGGTAAGTAGTTGGGATAGCAAGAATTTTGCCCCATAATCATATTTATTTCTTATGGATCGATCTGAATTTTCACTCCATTTTCAGGCGTGATCACTTTCTTGGCAGCACCTAGACGCTAAGTTGCCTCTTAGAGGGTTTTATAGCTGTTTCTGAGCTGTTTCCATAAACAGGGTCTGTTTTGTAGCTGTTTTGTAGTTGTTTCCAAAAATAGATCCTGTTTCTGTAAAAAGCTGCCAAACAGGTACAAAAGAGACCCTGTTTATGTTTATGGAAACAGCTCAGAAACAGCTGTTTCCATAAACAGGGTCTGTTTTGTAGTTGTTTCCAGACACAGACCCTGTTTCTGGAAACAGCTGCTAAACAGGTACAAAACAGCTACAAAACAGACCCTGTTTATGGAAACGGCTCAGACACAGCTATAAAACCCACTAAGAGGCAACTTCGCGTCTAGGTGCTGTCAAGAAAGTGACCACGCCTTAAAATGGAGTGAAAAATGCAGATCGAAGCTCCATAAGAAATACCATATGATTTTGGGGCAAAAATCTTGCTACCCCAACTACTGGGGTAAATTGGGAAATAAAAAAAAATCAAGGGCATCGTGTAAGGGTAGGGTGTCAAATGAAAGCTTATTGAAGCACGAACTCAACAATATACATATATGATGCATTTTTTAAAACATTTTTAGGGAAATACGCGTAAAAATTGCTGCCGCCCACCCTCATCACCAAAAGGATCGATCAGAAAAATCTGAAAAAAACACGAACATTGAGAATTAGGAGTAGATTGAACCAAAATAATCAGGATTGAGAAATTGTAGCGCGATCAATTGTTACAAACAGTTTAATTACTTTTTTTACTTATATAACTGCTGAACCATTGGTTTTAGAGAAAAAGCTTTTCGACGAAAAATATTTCTCACGATGTAAGGAACAACTTTCGTTCTTGCACGTTTTAAAAATTTTTAATTTGGCCACTCTGCTCCGCGCATACGTGATGTGATATGGCGTTGGTGCCGTCGGCGGCGGGTAGCGCGGCAGATGGGCGGAGATCGGGCGGCCGAGGTTTGCTCAGGCTAAGCCTTATATAATTCACAGTCTAAACGTTTCTAAATGTACTGTCTTAGAAAACTGGACTTAGACTGCGAATCAATGTACGATTTTGTGACCACAAGTTTGCTGTTGTTTTTTTTTCAAAGCCAAAGACACTTATTTATTTATTACTATACCCCGAATCAGACCAATAAGTTCACTACAAGCCACTGCTTTTCAAAGCATTACTTTTTAATAAAAAAATTCTTGTTCCGGTTGAAATTGTCGTGTTAAACAAGGTACTATAAAAAATGTCATTAAGGTAAAAAGTGATGAACATATACGTAACTATGTTTAAGGTGTAGATGGGGGAGTGAGAGGGAAACAATGCTTTAAGGGATTTTCTTGCTATTGCATGTAGAATTGGGAATGAAACAGATCGACAGAACTGATCGTATTCGTTAGGTACAGCAGGTGACAGCTCCAACTTTCAGGTCTGAAAGAAATTGCCATGAAAGTTAAAACTGTCACCAGCTGTACCTGCTGAGTCAGTGATTGCGCGGAGTAATGATATGCCTTGAAGATAAGACTTGTCGATAGTAAGCTTTGGTCAAGGCATAAATTAAGTACGCCCAATCGTTGACTCACTCGGTACACCATTAGGAATACGAATAAGGTCGATTTAGGTTTAAATAAATATTTCTTGATCATTTTTTGGGGACCACCAACGAATTGGATATCAAAAAATTCCTTAAAACATCCAAAAGTGCGCGACTCAACGATGAAAAAACGTTAAAATATATTCTTGTAGTTCTATAGAAAGTATGTTTTTATATTACTATTATTAAAAATTAAAAACGCTGTAACCTTTTTGTACTTATACATATAGTTGTCTATTTAATCCCTTATCGTACGGGGTGAATCGAAAATTTCAACGCCGATTGGATAGAGTTTGAATTTTCGATCTGCCCCCGTATATGCGTCTTTGTATATATCCGGGTTCTGACGTTTCTACAAGGCTTTCATGTTATAAATAATAGTGAAGTTTGTAAGTTAAATAAATAAAGTTCTTTTTTGAAGGGCGAAGCCAGATTATACAGCGTGATTTAAAAATTTAAATTCGTAAAAACATTTTTTAGTTTTTGGCAGTTGCAGGGGATTTAATATCAGGTATTTTTCATCTTTAATACTGTATATTCTTTCAAGATGGTTCACAAAGCCAAGAATAAGTACCAAGAAGCTTTTCATAATTTTTAAATCGCCCTGTATACTTAAATTTCAAGCCAGTGATAAAAATGTATCCAAATCCTTAACAGATATTTAACAAATAGGTACATATCAAACGCTAATAAGATTTTATACGGTTTGCGTTGGGTTAGGGAGCTACTGCACTCGATTAGCGCAATCCTTTAAACGTAAAAATTTCAATGCTGCATACCCCTAATAGTATAGGTTTTTCTTTCAGAGATATTTAACTGTATAATGGTCCAAAGACATAAATAAGGGGTTCACCGTTTTTAAAGACTTGCTAATCGACGACAATAGCTCCCTATTTTAGGATGCAATGGCGTTAAATCAAATAACGTATTGGACGTTATAGCTCTATTAGAACGTTGTTATAATTTCGTTTTATGAAATAAAACTGACTAAAAAATAAATACGAAGCACAAAGTTTTAATTTTGTATATTTTTTTATAAATAAATTGTACATATTTTCGTTTATATTCAAAATGAGTGTATAGTAGATATAGAGTTTACTTGTAACTGTATGTATGCTTCAAAACGTATACGATTTAATTAAATATTTTACTGTTTAAATCATTTTTTGTGTTTTATTGACGGTTATGCGCTCATTTTTTATTCAAATGCCTCCACTAGTTATTGTAATCCTATCCTGCCGTTATATCAAAAATGAGAACTAGAGCCGTATCTGATGGCTATATGCACCGTACTCTGGTAATCCAGCTTATGTTTAAATCTCACTTAAACTTGTAAGACTTAGTCCTTCAGAGAATGCATTAGGTCTAGTCTAAGAGCAAGTGAAGCTCGATTAGTTAAGCTGGATTAAAACACTCCAGTGCATAGACGCCGACTGGGGGGGGGGGGGGGGGGTGCTCGAGGGGTGGGTGATCCACTCCAGATACCTACTAAGTGTCACAAAACAATTTTTTTAGCTGTTTTTTTTTTCAAAAAATGAAATCTGATTGCAAGGCGAACAATATCCCATCAATCAAGGGACGATCAACGCGTCGACTTCAATTACAACACTCAAGATAAGTTTTAGATTTATAGAATTGATTAGAACGGCACAGCCAAGTATCGAATCAAGTCGGTTCTCGAGTAAAAAGTTTTTAGCTAAAATTTAGCACCTCCAATTAGTGGATTTGTAGTTGAGGAAGTTTAGGAAATCGATTAGGCACCTACTTGGGTCTTGTGTTTTCTGTTCACTATTTTCGAAATGGCCTACGTATCTTGATCTAATTTAGACCGACAATCCTAAGGAGTGTCGCGGAGAATTTAGAACCTGTAAAGCAACTTTAGTGCCTTCACAAAGCAATGTAAAGTAAAACTCAAATCGTGTTCCTGAACTTAAACAACGGTGTAGGCAGAACATGTACACGACTTAAATTAAATTTAAAATAGCGGCGGAATTGTTTTCCTTATTATTTTTATGTTTTTTGATCAAGTAAGTGAATCAGCAAATTATCTCTGCTTATTTTGAGATTCGCGTTTTCTTTTTAGTTTTAAATTGGCTTCAGTTTTAAGGTGTGCGTTCGGCGAGTCACTCGAGAAGAATTTTTACTACAATATGTATTTCTTAACGGGAAATTGGGGATATTGAAGGTTCATTTGACCTTTTACTCTTTTACAAAGACCATTAAATTACAAATCCTCCGGTCAGTATGTACAAATTGGTCAGTCTCAAAATGGACCGAACATCCCCGACCCATCTGTCGCGTTTTGCGTGTCATTTCGCCGTCCCCTCCTACCCTTATGTTTTCATCCCCCAATACAAAATTGCTTGGGGTTGAACGGGTGATAAAGGGGTAATGAGGTGTGCTGATTGAGTAGATGCAACCGTGCAGAAACGTGATTTGCGAGAAGGTAGTCTATTTTAGGTTGAACGTCGATTATGTACATCGATAGATTAAATTTTAGTATGTTAATGGGATGTTAAGGCATATTAAGATTTATTGTTTAAAAGGAAGTATACATATATATCCCAAATCATCTGAATTTTTTTTATATATTCTCTACATAAATTAAATGTTTATGGCGGTTGCTGTTATACGTTTAATTTAGTCCTTTTTAACAAAACATATTTTTTCGCGCGAATTTCAAAACTTGTAAAACGTGATCCCATTGACTGTATCGTCAAACGTGTTTTATGACTCATAATGAGTACATGGCGAATTCCAGTGTTGTAGGGTCATCGAAAAATCAATAAAAATGGCATTTCATGCGTAACTCATCTAATGAAATATCTCTGCACTTAAAGTAGAAGGTTCCTAAAAGCTTATAGCCAAAATTGGTCCAGGAACCTTTCAATTTTCCAACAAAAACTGGTATTTTTGCGAACTTTTGCCTCATCATATCTTAATAATTTCTAGTAAATGAACTGCAACTCTTTGTTTTCATGGCAATCTTCGAAAATTCAACAATTTTCAAATGTTGCCTGTCCCGGTGCAAATAAACCTATTTATTTATAATTTTAAGGAAAAATAAGCGGTTTAAATTAGTGGGAGGTATTCTTAGATAACTAGCGGATAAAACAAACCCAAAAAGAATCACTAAATAAGGAATAATGTCGGTAAAAAATACAATTTGTCTTAAAAAATCAAGAAAATTCGGTTTTTACACCTTAAATACGCTTCTGGATGACCCATTCGGTATTCATTTTAAAGTGTGATTATCCCTTTATAAGATAGGGTTGGAAAATTAGGAAAAAATTAGACAGGGAAAAATACCGAGTAATTCAAATGTACCGATGTTCAGGGCAAAAAAAGTCAAAAAAATCTAAATTTAATCGGCGATTGCTCCCTTCCTATAAAGAATGAAGAAACTAAAAAATATGGATATCATGTATTTCGATGAGCGCTTTCCGATGACGTACCTACATAGGATTTTAGTTTTAAGAATTTTGACTACACACTAGGGTGGATCGAAAAAATCTTTTTTTGGATTTTCAGTTGACCTTACCTGGCGAAAGTTGTCAGTAGATATCATGATTGCTTTAGCCAAATCTCAGAATTTTCGAACATCATCTTCAGGTTCCCCGCGAGTGTCAAAGTTTAGGGAAAATGTCAATTTTTTACCTTTACCAAAAAAATAACGGAATGTTTCTCTTTAATTATTTTACTTGGGCTGGTATGCCCAATCAATGTTGTATTATTAAAAAAAAGCTCGGAATTTTTGATAAACATCTAGAGGTTCCACTGCTGTATACAAATTAAGAAAGAAATTAAAATAAAAAACATTTTAAAAAAATATATTTTGTGTAATTTTTGTTAAGCAAATGATTTTTGTTTTGCTTGACAGACGAAACAAAATCATTTTTTGGTATTAAAATATGGAAGTTTGTTCCTAGAGTCTATTTTGGCCCTAATGAATCGGTCTCTAGCTTCTTGGCCTGAAACAGCTAGAGAAGCCTCTGTTACAAGCTTAATACTCCTCTCCACAGCTTGGGTGTGGCATAAATTTTAAAATATGCCTCTTCCTACATTTCCTTGCCACACCCAAGCTGTGGAGAGGAGTATTAAGCTTGTAACAGAGGCTTCTCTAGCTGTTTCAGGCCAAGAAGCTAGAGACGGATTCATTAGGGCCAAAATAGACTCTAGGAACAAGCTTCCATATTTTAATACCACAAAATGATTTTGTTTCGTCTGTCAAGCAAAACAAAAATCATTTGCTTAACAAAAATTACACAAAATATGTTTTTTTAAAAAGTTTTTTATTTTAATTTTTTCTTAATTTGTATACAGCAGGGGAACCTCTAGATGCTTATCAAAAATTCCGAATTTTTTTTTTAATAATACAACATTTATTGGGCATATCAGCCCAAGTAAAATAATTAAAGAAAAACATTCCGTTATTTTTTTGGTAAAGGTAAAAAATTGACATTTTCCCTAAACTTTGACAGTCGCGGGGAACCTGAAGATGATGTTCGAAAATTCTGAGATTTGGCTAAAACAATCATGATATCTACTGACAACTTTCGCCAGGTAAGGTCAACTGAAAATCCAAAAAAAGATTTTTTCGATCCACCCTACTACACACCCAATTAAAAACCGTGAAATATTTGGGTCAAAAATCGAAATTTCCAGTTTTCCCCAAACATATCCATTTTCCAGTGTTAAAAGGTTTAGGTACATGTATTGCAAAAAGAAAGTATTTGAGGTTTTAAAGTTTTAATTATGAATTCATCTTTCGATCCGACGTTTTGCTTTCGAGTTATTAGGTACCAAAGAGGGGTCTGCAAATGATATCAAAAATCAAAAGATGCCATTTTCCGATCCTTACCAGTTACAATCAGTGGCGGTCGCAGCTTTTTTCAAAGGGGGGGGCGGTTTTGTAGGTGTTAGGTTGGCCCAATCGTCGGGTTAGTGTGTTACAAAAAAAATTACCTATATATTCAAAATTTCTATTAAAAAATCATGCATGCAATTTTATCTAGGCCACAGTCAATTCTAGAGACGTGTACTGCCTGCACCAACGGTTTTAAATTTTTTGTTTTACCCGCATCGATCATTTATTAATTATTTCTTCATTCGTTAAAAATAGTGTCTTGGGTTAAGAGGGTAAGGGGGGGGGGGGCGATCGCCCCCACCCAAGCAAACCCCCCTGGGACCGCCACTGTTTCAATAGAGTTCTGACTGGACCTCTAGAACCTCCGAAAATGTACATCGATTTAAATCACTTTTGCGACCTGTACCCGATTTCAATGGAAATCGCGGATGTTTCGACTTTGACGTTTAATAGCTCCGAAACGAAACATCCTGTATATATAACTGAATTTTTTACCGAAGCTAGTTGAACTATTCCTCTATCCACCCAAAATATTTAATTGCTCCCCCTCTAACTGTTTCCGAAAAAAACAAACCTGTTCGACTTTGGGTTTAGCTTTACGTTAACATGTAGATTAACACTTATGTTTGCTGATCTCCTGACGTCATTATTCACTAAACACAAATGACTGCTTTTTAAATTGTAATAAATTATACCGAAAAGTAAACATTTTTTGTAGCTAAATTATCCTAGTAATTTTCTTCAAAATATTTTTTTTGGGTTTGTAATGAAATGACATCCTTAAACGATTTATGTAATAAGAAAAATATGTTCATATTCCTTATTGCAGAAATCACAAGTGGACTTTTAGTTTACTAAAAGGGGTTTGTTGTAAAGCAGATTGTCGTTAGCTCAGATAATGTATGAAAATAAAACCGAATCCTTTCTATGCCGTAACCGTTCAACTTCGTATAATAAGCTATCTATTTTACAATCTATTAATATTTTTTCATATAAATAAGACATGCCTAACAACTTGAAATTATCCAAGAGAAATTATTGATAGGAAAGCTCCATGCTCCGTATAAGGTAAAATAATCTTTCACTAGACTTCGACTGGGTCTTGTTTTAATAATAGTTATTGCTTTACAAGTTAAAATTGTATAATATGGGTGATTTAGCTCAGAATTAATGGCAGTTTTTGGGTATCTCAGCGTTTGCTATTTTACTGACATTAAATTTACTCAAAAATTAACCATAGCAAATTAGGGAAGGCTAAGGAAGGCCATCAGACCTTTCCAAAATTCTTTAAGCCTCAAAAATCGATCTAAGGTTTTGTTTAATTTAAAACAAACTCTGGAAACGTGCGAAAAGCTTCAAAAGTCCCTAAGTGATGTCAGTTGTCCCAGCCGCCAAAAAAGTTTGGTGGCTCAGTAAAATTTTTCCCACAGGCTGTAGGTAGGTAGTTGAAATATTAGTATACAGTCACAATTATAATAATTCTTAAACGAATATTTTCCTTATATAAAATAAATAAAAGAAATCACGTATTTATGAGATAGCTTACCTTCTAATACGGAAATTACCAGTTTGATTAAAATCATGTTTACATATTTTCTAGGCAATATATCTTACTTCGATTACATTGGCGTGGCAGAACGAATAATCTCTAAATTATGGTTTATGAAAATTAACAGGCATGGCTAAGGAAACTTGAACAGGGTGTTATTAGTCTTTTTGCAGCCTATGCGAAGATCTGATATTGGCTCGTCAGTGTAACGGGTGATTCTCTAAAAAAAACATTTTTATTTTATAATTAAAGAAACTGATTAGAGAAGCAGTCAATGAAATTTTCTAAATTTTAATTTAGAGCTCCAGCAATATTTTTATTAATGCAACAGTGTAACTGGAGGGAGGCGGTATAAAGGTCTCTCGCGAGTCTGTAATAATAGAGTTAGAAATAGTAAGTGCTACTGAATACCGCTTTTTGTATAATTGATTTTCTGTACAAATATTGAAGTAAGGGCTTTAAGCATTGTATTTTTATCAAGTTTATTAAATTTGGACGATTAGTTTTGGTATTTGTTTGTCCTAATGAATAATATAATCTCTCCGTGAATGAGATTACCTGATTATCGCCTTTAATAATTGTGACACAAGAGTTCACAAGTAGATTGGGATTTTTTTTATTAATAATTGTGACACAAAAGTTCACAAGTGGCATGGGTTTTTTTTGTTAAGTACTAATGTAACACAAAGTAAAAAAATAATTCAGGACAAACAACAACTTCTATCCAAACCAAAGAACAATATATAGATCTTAACAATTGGGAAACTTTTTTATTTTTGACTTTACGGAAAAAAAAATTTCTGCTTGTTGAGAAAATAACACTCAGATCAAAAATTTTGACCCAGCATATACGGGATGTCAAAAAAAATTAAAAACGATATCTTTATGAATGAAGTCAAAAATAGATGATTTCTGGACACGCTGAATAGAGGGAGATCTTGGCAAAACAAAAACTTGCTCTTAGTGCTCTATTTTTACTGCCATCCGGTATATTGCAATACTCATTTCCTTTTGCTCATTTTATAGAGCTTACATTTTCTCATCCCTGTCGCAAAGTTACGCGGAGACAAAGTCACATAGATTAATACAATGAAATATCAGCATAGAGGCATCAAGTTCTGGCAGAGCCTTTGTTTGCCCCAGTTTGCAGAGTATCCCGAGCTCTGCTGCCTGACAAGATATTATTAATGAATATTCAGAAAGGGCGATCCATCATCGTAGTTTGTATCCAATCAAGCATTATCTCTTATGATTTTGCTGCCAACGGTGCTAATTTCCTTGTTACAGTTTTCAATTCGGTTCAACGGCTTTTATTATAATTAATATTACAAAATATTTGCTTTTAAACATATTAAAGATTGTTCAAGAAGGCTGTTCTTATTACTGACCGCGATCTGTATACACCCCCCCCCCCCCGTGATCGAGGATGTTGACGGCATCAGTATTGATATTTGTACATTCTCAATTTTCTTTCTCTCTTTTACTTGATGGAAATCCATTATATACATAATGATACACAATTTTAGTCAAATTTCCACTTTATAAAAGTGGAAATTTGGCTAAAATTGTCTTTTTATAAAGGATAAATCTGTATAAAGTATCACTATGTACGCTATTTACGACTGTAATCTCTTGTAAAGAATTATTTTCGAAAAGAAATGGATATCGAATAAATGCGCGTAAAAAACGGGTTTTCGAAGAAAAAAATCAAAAATATCGCAGACAATCAATCGAGTAATATATTAAATACGAATAACTATCGTTAAATTTGATTTTACAGGATTCCTAATGATATTCTTGAATATATGTTGCCTTATCGGGCGCCAAAACCCATTACAGCACCATCTAAATAAACAAACTACCAGGGAGCAGAAGTACCAGTCAGAAAACAAGACATAAAACATGAAAACAAAAAACATAAACCATTTAAAACAGGCATAAGCAAAATAAACACAAAACAGTTTGTTTAATCCCTGCACTACTATCCACTCGAGTTGTTTCGTAAACATCGATGTATCGCTTCAAATATGACTTATACGGTGGCAAAATGAATTTATTGGTTTATTTCCTTAAAAAGAAAGTGAATGATCGAATGCAAAAGATCTGCTAAGTCACATTTTCATCCCTTTAATGATAGTGTTGTAGTTTTTACGATGGTCAGAAGTCCGCATACGAGCGTGTCAACTTGAAAAAATGCCCAATTCAAGTGCCTAAGTCCACTACTCACAGTGGTTCCAGCAATAGGTCATAATTCAAAATATTTATTGTCGGGGATCTGTCAGGTAGGCATTGCTTTGGGTTGAAAAAGAACCAAATTTACTTCAACTGAAAAAAAAAACACACTAATACACTAGTCGGAACCACTGTTATACTGGGACCATATTCTGCCTTTTTCACTTTGAAAGATCAAAGCATTTACAAACTTATGTCTTGTTAAAGAAAACGCCCAAAAACTTAAACAAGCTCTTTCCTTATTATTACTCTTTACGAAAGACGATAAGGTGTCACTTGACACCAGGTCCCATTTTACTTCATCAACACGTTTTTGAAATTAATCTGGATACGTGAAACCTGGTTTTCGACGAAGCGTGTGACGTATATCTGGGGTTACACGGGCCGTAAAGGCGCATATTTAACACCAACTGCCATGAAAAGCTACTAAAACCATAGTCTAAAACTTACCGCAGTACACGCGGAAAGCCTTAGATTATGTACCCAAGAACAGATAAAAATATTCATTAACAAATCATTCTATTGCCAAACTCCTACACCTAAGAAAATTGCCCGAATGGGAGAAAAAAGGGAATGATACCTATATCTTGATATAGGATACACCATATATTTCTATATCTTGATATAGGGTATACTACAGTGTACCCTAGTAAATTTTGTAAATTATTAGGTAAACCAATAATATTCCAATGTACTTTCTTCGGATTTCAAACCAAAACGAAATCCATTTTACACCATTTTCTGTTCTTTATCGCTTGTGCTGCGATAACTCGCTCTTTAACCTCCAATATCAACACTTTTTTTCCACAAACCGATAATTTTAAAGAATTTAATTAAAATAGCAATTACTAAATGATTAATATCGTATTGATGACTTTAAATTGCTTTTACGATACATAAAGTCCGCACATAAATAAGCCTTGTAATCTGTGAAGAGGATGTAAGTGGAGGAATATAATAACAATCTGGGTAAAAACACCACAATTAATTTGTTGATAATTCGTGTTGTCAAGTTATTTCAAAGCAAATAGGATTTTTATAGCTGGTATGTTCCAGGAGGGGCTGTTTTACGCCGAAACTATAAGTAAATAATCAACGAATTATGAATGGGGCTTAAGATTAAGCACATTAAAGCCCACTGATAAAGATCTTACATCAGAGTATAAAAAGGCAGTCAATTAGAGCATATGAAGCAGTCAAGGAGGCCATGCTTTTATCTATAAAGCAATTGGAGTTGGTAACTAGATCTAGATATATTTTTATTAACGCATATTAAGTCCATGGTAAAAAACAAGCGATTGTAAAATGGCAGTCAATAAAATATTTCTAGGACCCCCAGCAGTCAGGGATTTTGATAGCACCTCCAGGAGGTTTACTTCTAACTATAAAAGAGTTAGACTGAATAACTAACTCTAGAAACATTTCTTGTTAATGCATATTAAGCCCAATGGTTAAAAGCATGTATTAGATTATAAAATGGCAGTCAATAAAATATTTCTAGGATACTCATCAGTAAGGGACTTTAGTGCCATTTAAGGATTAGTTTATATAAAATGTACGTAATATTTGCGATACAGCCCAAGTGTGTTTAATGGGAACATAAAAAATTGTTTTTTATTGATTTCCCACATTCGCATTCCTTTGAATCATTTCTTTATTTTGATTAAAATTTTAGGCGTCTTTTTACCTCCCCCCTCTTCTCGTAAAAAAAAGTCGCATGCAAAAGAGCCGACACACATAGGCCAAGCACGTGCTAATTGTTTGGCATGGCAGCTGCAGGCATAGAGACATACGGTGACATTCTATCTCAATAAGGACCCTTTGATACGAATAATGGGTGATTAGAATGCCCAGAGACGTACCTACTTCAAATGGGTGAATTACCATTACAGGAAAAATATTAAAAAACCATTAGAACGCCAAAAAAGGCACACAAATGGTATAATTTTAGGTGTAATAACAATATGGATATTCGGAAATCTGCATATAAGTGCATACTAGCGCAGGATTTTCGCTTATCCGACCCTGTACTGTTTATTTCAATATAATCCTCAATAAAGGGGTGCGACTGTAATACAGGTTAGGGATAATTCGGAACCGGGACGACGCCCGACAAGGACAGAGAATAAAACCGTAGCAAGGGGTTGACAATAGTTAACTGCAGAAAACACGCACATTACAGACTAGTACACTTCATAATGAGGCAGTAAATAAGGGAGTTATTCACCAAAAATGGCCAATAAAACTAAGTGGAATGAAATTATTTCGTTGGCGAGGTGTAATTTATGATCTGTTATCAGGTTAGTTATGTGGTACGTGCGTAAAATGCTTTAGTTTCGCAGGTAATAATCATTTTTAACTCGAGTTGTTAATATAGTTATTAGAAACTTAAAAGTTCAGTAGTTCTTGTACTTAGGGTGCAAACTAATCGGCCCCAAAGGACCTAATACATACATATTTAGGTCCTGTCGAGCGCTCTGTAACCCTACTTTTTCTGGGTTTATGTATGACACTTACATTGAATATAAATTAACGTAACTAGAATACTGACCAAGTTTAACGTGTTGAGGGCTTAGTATCGCAGTAAAAAGGCAGCAGTCAATGACCAACTCTATAAACATTTTGTAATAATGCTAGGTTCCTTATAGGTTTTAATAGCACTTTGATATGCAGAAATTCCGAGGATAGAGATCCTTTTAGTGATTTTAAATCCTGTTTGTCAGCTCCGGAGCAGGCTAATGTAAATATACCCCGGAAAAACACACATATCGCAAAACAAACAGCGGGAAAACACTGGAAATCCTGATCTTTTAATAAAGGTCACGCTTGCAGCGCTAAACCAAATCATTGGTGTAGTCTCGTGAAGTGTTATATTATTTGGTAAATAACCGACGACTAAAATAACAGAATTATTGGAAAATAAGACACCCCTCGTAAGAAAAACGATCAAAACGATGCGAAATAGACGAAATTTTAAATTAATGCATGAAAGGGAAAGAGAGATGATTGAGTACATGACACATATACTAATTTTAATTAAGATTATTTGAACATCAGTTATGTAGGACGCACTACGTAACACCAATGTCTCTTTATGCAGTTCAGGACCTAAAGGATAAAAGGCTTTAACGGCGATTATCCAAATCGGAGTTTAAACAAACCCGATCAAACCACCGGGGGTGTTGTCCGTGACTGAACATACTTTATTACCATGTTGCATTGAGTAGGATTTGTGAAAATGCGAAGCGGTTTGGAGGAACGTTGAGAGGAAAATATCGGAATTGTTTTCTTGAGGATTGGGAATTGTTCTTCTAAACACATGACAACCCTTCTAATTTCAAAAATTATTATTATAATCTTTTACATGAATAAAATTCAATATTAAAATCTCCAATTAAATTTAATAAAAATTGAACCATCTGTCGCCTTTTAATCCACAAATTTTTATTAAAACTTTATTAAATGAAGCTTGTTCGACATCAAATAGTTTTTAGCGGAGGATAATTGGCGGATTTCAGGACTCTACAATAAAAAGCAATCGAATTACATATATATGTTTTAAATTAATCGTTTTAAATTTTAAAAACTGTAGTATTTATTATTTCATTCTGAAATGTTTCATTTCCTGGATGTTTAGCGTCCCATACGAGCGAAGCAGTTGGCAAAAATTGTATAAAACATGAATATTTTTATAAAAGTGTGTGCTCAGGACAAAAGAAAACTTTGATGCATTGTTTGTTTCCAAAGAATCATCTCCTTTTCAATGAGATATTTAATTATTAATAATGAAGTTAATGTCACAGCAGCCATGTCGCGGATAATAGCTTATATATCCCATTAAAACACTATCTAACTTAAGATTTATGCGTGTTCACTTAGAACTTTAATCTAGAAACTAAAATGAAGCTGCAAACTAGAAGCAGCACAAATTGTATAACTGCAACTTGGCGTTTGCAAATGGATTTAGTTTAAGTGAAACATGAGATGGTGGGAAATTCAGGCATGTAGTTTAACTGGGACGAATGTGAGGCAGTTCACAATGCAACAAAATAGCTCACTTTGGAGTTTTCAGTTTATCTGGACAGTCACAGAAATGTTTGTTTGTTAAAAAACAAAATCTGGATATTTCCAGTATTCCAGTTCTCTAGCCGCCATTCTAGGGTTGAAATTTATCAAAAAAAGGCCCGACATTAAGGGACTCATAAGGACCACCAGCATTATCTTTAGATGTTTCTAAGAAGAAGTTTTAAGGCCTTTCTACCAATAAAATGTTTTAGAAATAAATCTTCGTGACAGCACTTATCACTCGACATGGATTATTTACTAACTGCGACTAATATCTTAAAAAATAAACAGTCAGGCAATCACTGATATTGACTTACATATGTTATCCTATAAACAGTCAAGATAGATAGATTTATCTTTTAATACTGGGACTGTTGTCCAAATACGGTTGCAACAAAATCAAACAAAATGTTTCCTTTGAATAAGGGAAAAGGCTATTACCTCGGCAATTCGGAAAGTATGAAGAATGAAAAAATATAAGCCTAAAAAAGCAACGAAATTGTTTAGTACCTACGTTCCTGTACCAATATTTTTTCGGGAAACGCTGGTATTTGGTATTTGAATGACGATATTATTTTTCTAAAATATATTATGAAATAACCTAATTAAGGTCTATTGGCCAAGCTTACTGGGGTCAGATTATAACGTATAATGGGGTCCAATTAAGTAATTTCAATAAAAAGGAAAGAAAAAATGTCAAATAAAGCTGCACTTTCGCGAACTTACATTTTCTATCTCAATAAACAAACGACCCTCCCTGGTATCTACATCCTTGTAAAATATAAAAAAACCCTATTCGTTTTTTTAAATTCTAGTAAATTTCATGCATGTACCTACCGATTTACCGAACAATGCTCCGTATTATTTAATTTTTAATCCATCCTATACTTCTGCAAACGTTGATCAATATTTATAATAATGTCAAGCTCAGTGATAAATCACGTCCTGCCTATTGTATTTTGTTGACTTTATCTTGAAAATTATTTTTTACTCAACCTTGCCAACTTTCAATAATATATTAAACAACGTATTAAATTTACTGAATACTCACCTTTACCCTATCCTGATTTCATATCAAATAAATGTAGGCAGCAGAGGCGTACCGTTGGGGGTCCTCGAAGGGGGGAAAGGGTGTTGGTGCCCTTTCATAGTGACCCCCTTGTGCCTTTTAAATATTTTTGTTCCCTGTTCTAAAGAACTCGACTTGCCAGAAATCTAAAAAAATATGCGTAAATATAGCTAACCACAAGTAAAGTCCGACACATGGTAAGTTATACGCGACGAAAGGGTGAGGAAACGATTAGAAAATTAGGTGGGCGGAGCTTAAAATATAAATCACCACTCAGTAAGCAGCTAGATACGCCATTATTATTGTAGACGCCAGCCGA
Organism: Philopedon plagiatum; assembly: GCA_963971165.1. Lineage (NCBI taxonomy): Eukaryota > Metazoa > Arthropoda > Insecta > Coleoptera > Curculionidae > Philopedon > Philopedon plagiatum. Next base: position 2,724,174 of record OZ020193.1, read on the forward strand.
TTAACCTATCGACCCGAAGAACCATGCAAAGATTCGCATTATTTTAATCTTGACGAAGTTTCCGACTGGCGAGTTGCGACTTCCGATGTTAAAATAGGATACCCATAATAATTTGTTATCTATAATAAATATAATTATGGTTATTATTATTATTTTATATATTAAACCATATAGCTCAACATTATTGCGAAAAATAATTTTCAATTTGGCAATTTTTTGCTGCATTCTTTTGGTGGTCGAGTTTTCGTGTGTCGAACTATAGCTACAATATTTTTACCATAATTGTTAGCTCATCTTATCACAATCGTGACAAAAAATAAAAATTTACCAAGATGCAATCATTTTTCTTGTCATTATTTTTATTTATCATAATTTAGATGGCGAAGGTAATTTTCATCAGAATTGGCGAATGCGCGATTAAATTACCCCAGCCCCTTTTTTAATATTCAAGGTGCAAACTTTATTTGCATTTGCCAAATGCGCCAGACTGAGTTGTCGCTGCCGTCATCGATTGACAAACCATCAAACTTAGTCCTCTGAGACAAACGATATCTGTATAACGGCTACCCAAGAAGTTCTGTTTAAGACTATTTCCCATACATGGCGCCGTATGCTTGCATGGATAGTGCTGCCATCTATTGACAAACTATCAAACTTAGGCCTTAAAGATAAACGATACCTGCATCATATCTGCCTAAAAAGTTCTGTTTAGGACTATTCTCCATAGATTGCGCCGCATGCTGCAGGAATATTATACCTATAGTGAAGACGGCGCAGTATTGTGAAAAATGGCGGAAAACGCCGTGTTTACTATTAGGTTTAAGATTACTGTCATAGGGATTTTAAAATTATCCCTAGGCTTTATTGATTAATTTAAGTTTGTTTAAAATACACGCTGTGCTGTGTGTTTATTAAAGATTCTTCTATAATTTTTGCTTTTAAACCCAGTCAAACGATTCAGTATTGTTAATTTACTAGCCCTAAAATAGTACAATAAGTGCACACAAAGGTAACAATAAGAAATTTACACTTTTGTATTCTAACCTCACTTTCTCTTACAGATGGATATTCGCCCAAACAACACGATCTACATCAACAATTTGAACGAGAAAATAAAGAAGGATGAGCTCAAGAAGTCCCTCTACGCCATCTTCTCCCAATTCGGCCAAATTCTGGACATCGTAGCCCTAAAAACTTTGAAAATGCGGGGTCAAGCTTTCGTGATTTTTAAGGAGATTCAGAGCTCTACGAACGCTTTGAGGTCTATGCAGGGCTTCCCTTTTTATGATAAACCAATGGTAAGTGGCTTTCGTAAGTATTTCTATTGAATATTCGATGAAATATGTTATTGTTGGCTGTTAACATAATTTTCTTCGTTTATACTCCTTTTTTGTGGCTGTACTTGCTATGTTTAGAATAAACAAGCAATGGTAGCAACGATTTGTCTAATATAATCGTTTTGTGCATTGCACTAGGCACATTTAACCCCTTTGATTGCAGAGAATTCAGTATGCCAAATCAGATTCGGACGTTATAGCCAAAATGAAAGGCACCTTCCAGGAGCGGCCTAAGAGAGTCAAGATCCCGCAGAGCAAAGAGGATGATGCTCCGAGGAAAAAGAAGAAAAGTAAGGACCCCAATAGAATTCTGGGCAATCCCAACGCCGAACAACCTCCGAACCAAATTCTCTTCCTTACAAATCTCCCTGACGAAACCAGCGAAATGATGTTGTCCATGTTGTTCAACCAGTGAGTATTAGTTAACTTTGCGTCCCTCATCCATAATTTTAATTATTACCCTTTTCTTTTAGGTTTCCAGGTTTTAAAGAGGTCCGACTTGTCCCGAACCGTCACGACATCGCTTTCGTGGAATTTGAAAACGAACTGCAATCCGCGGGGGCCAAAGATGCCTTGCAAGGGTTCAAGATCACTCCTACGCACGCAATGAAAATATCTTTCGCGAAGAAATAACTTTTGATCCATTGTTTAATAATGAAATTTGTTTGGTATTGATTACCAGCTTTTTTTTATCTATGAGAGTACCATTAAGTGTAAAGAAGTGACTGTAATAGAAAATAAAGTTTTTTTTTTTTGGTAGAAAAGTGTTTTTTCCCATTTCTTTGTTCCTTTTATTACAGACAGGGGTGGCGAACTCGATCAAAAATGACGATATATCGGATCATCGATATCGAAAGCGAACTATCGATATATCGGAACGAAAATATCGATATTGCAAAATGTCGATGTTTTTCAAAGTTTCGATACTATTACTTCCTTGCCCATATTTTAATCAGGAGCAACTGTTTGGTTCGAATCAATCAGGTCCCGGATCACGCCACATAGAATTCTATTCTGTGTCAAAGTCACATGATTACCCAAATAAAACAAACGATCCATCACATGGCCACTGTCATTAGTGTCAAAATCGCGTAGAATTCTATGCATCGTGATCCAGCCTCAGAACCGACCTTGATATATTTCAAGCGGGTAACCCCGGAAACTGGCTGGAGTATTTAATGCCCAACATTAGGCAACCAGCTATACATTTAATATCGTAGCTAGACATGTTTGTACGAAGCCATATAAGGGGGGTTCGAGTTGGACGCTCGGAGTACTCTGAGCGCAAATCTCAGACATACGTTCTCGACATGTCCTATATAGAACGAAGTAAGAAGTAATATACAATGTCGAATTTCTGTGCTCGGAGCGTTCCAAGCGTCAAGTCGAACATCCCCATACCTTGAAATTATGGGCGTGTACCGTTGTCAACTTCGGTTACGGTTTTGTGTCCCGTAAGCAGTGAGGTAGTATTGAGCAGGGGTCTGAAGGTTTAAATTGGCGCATGTACAACACGGACGAAGGGATCTCACATGGTGAAGCAAGACGAGGTACAGATTGTATTCCTTTCACAGGGTAGAGAAGCTGGCACGCGTGTTACCGCAACAGATATTAAATGAAAGAAACACATGTCACGCGTTGGACCAGTGTAGGAGTTGCTCTTCGCAATGAAAGGAATACTATTCATTTATGCTGTCAAGTCCTAATCGTATAACTACTACCTACTACTCAGACCATATGTAAAAATAAGCTATTTCTTTCTAACCCACGAGAAAGGCCAATAGTGTGCGTTTAAAATTGCTCCAAACGTTGGTCTTAGAGTAACAGGAAAATTGTTTGTTCTCTTTGAGTTATGGCTGTCGTTTGAAAAGGTCCTGTCGACAATTTTTATGTTTTTTATTAATACAGGCATTAATTAGATCATCATTTCATAGTTCAGGTAAGTACATAATGAATTATTTATCATGAAGCACAAATACCACAACAAATTCTTTATGTACACCTTTTCCACCCGATCAAGATAACTATTATTCTGGGTCACTGACCTTACAATAATTCGAACAGGTATTAATTTAACAGATGCCGGAAACTAAATTCGGTGGGATATTGTTACGGGTATTCGTAATATTATCGTATGTCATTGTGTTTCCAAAAATTTACAATATTATCATCTATGATCTCAAGTTTACCAGGTTGTGGTTTTGTTTTATAAGCTGTCTAAATACACTTCCATGGTTCTTGTTAATTATTATTATAGTTCATACCACAGCATGTTTTGTAGAAATTGACGTCTAAACTTGCAGTTGTAATGTTATTTAAAAATCTGATTTTGTTCTTGCAACAGCAAGTGTAAATGGTACCTAGATTTCTTTAAAAACATGCTAATTTTATTTAAATTGTTGAAGTAAATATGGGGTCTCGAGTCTCGACTGATCATACCATTATTTATTTTCAATAATTTTTTTAAGTGTAAAGTTTACATTCCTGTTAAGTACTTACATGAATAAAACTAAAGGGCCTTTGATTTAATTTTAGCTCTTCACATGGCATGAAGGCAGAGACCAGGTTTTGCTAACCTTATGACTGGACTACCGTAACGTATCCTTTTTAATGTAGACAATTCATCCTATTTTGTGTTTATTACTTTCTTAATATCTGTGCCGACTAGCTTTAAATCTAAAAATATTTTTAAAATGTCTAGTCTGGCTGCAGCTTCATCTGTCCTTGGGAAAAAGAACTTTTCATGTAAGTGTCCATCATGTAAAAATGCATATTTTGTAAAAGTTAAAAGTTTAAATTACAATAACAAGAAATTTCATGTTTTTCCGAAAGATCCATCCACATTATCTGCTTGGAAAATTGCCTGTACAATAAGCCCAAGCAAAAATTGTTCCGACTTTTTCGTTTGCGAGGATCATTTTTGCATTTATGATTTTAATAACCCTGATGCCCCTTCTACATTAAAGTTGGGTAGTTTTCCAAGGTCACCTTCAAGATGCCAACTTGAGATGGAACATAACTATGCAGGCATGTCCCTCAAGCCTCGTGTGCTATTTTCCGAAACTGTTTTTTCTAATCGTAACAGTAACTTAGGTTCAAGCAAGGTTCAATGAAGGTCAATGAAGAAGTCGGAGCAAAGCTGTATTTTGATTGGCTTTGCTCTGACATCTGCAAATTTCTATATTGCATACGCTGCAAGATTTTCAAGAAGTTTTAAGTAGAGCTCACCGCTTTTAATACAAAGGCATTAAGAAGATAGGACCGAGATTCGATCAGCTTTGCTGTACTTAAAAATGTTTATTCATCGCATATTGTGTGCTTACACACTAGTGAGATCATGTGATATTAACTTAGAACAGTTTATAACTTTTTTTTTGTTTCAGTTAAGAACTTCATTAGTGGAACAAACAGAACCTAGACAATAATTAATTTTAAGATATATTTGTTTTAAGTCGTCCTCTTTTATATATTTCCGTAACTTTGTATTTATCTATTGTTTGTTAATACATTTTTTTTTTGAAATGTCGAAGATACTTTTATTATCCGTTCAAAACTTTTAATATTCAACTAGTTTTTCTTTCTGCCTTCAAATTTATTTTAACTCTCTTTCCAAAAACGCACAATTACGAATTTTTGTTGATATCAACAAAAATTCGTAATTATGCGTTTTTGGAAAGACAGTTAAAATAAATTTGAACCTCCGGCTCCGCCATAATTGCTCCTGGCCCCGCCTACCCGCTACGTCACTCGAGCGATCGATACAATTGTCACGACCGTATTTACCGGCATTAGTTACTTCACTGGGTGGTGGTGCCGCTAGTATTAAATTTGAAATGTCAAGAAATTGCATCTCTTTTTACTAGAAAGCCGGACTTCTCTTAATTGGTCTTCGTTGGTATTGAGTTCACTGCCCGTAAGTATCGGTAGTCTGAAAAGTTGACAGATTGGAAACGCAATATCTGTCATTAATGTCACCGAAGAAACCGAGCGGTTAACCAGGTTTGACAACGGTACACAGCCTATATCGATATATTGCCGCGTAATAAATATTGATGCTGTCACGATATCGATATTTTTATATATCGATGCCATCCCTAATTACAGCCCGGTCTGTAATAAAATGTGTCGGAGGCACTTTCATATTTTTTTGACACACTCTGTATCTTTGTCTATCTAATTTTCTCAAACGATAAAGGGGTAATTAAGATTGAAAATAAATACCCAATAGGACATTCAGGACCGTATTTAGGGGGTAAAAATTGTACAAAATTCGAAATTTTCAATGATGACAGCGTTAACCTTGGAGATTTATTGACACAGAAAAGCTTCAATAAAACAAATTCACAATTATTCCTTTATTACTGTTGTAAATTACATGCCTAATTCAATATATACAGTTTATACAATAAAAATATAAAACAGGCTTGTACAGAGCTCTATTAAACGTGCGGTCACAGTCTACAGGGTGTTCCATTTCTTTTGACTTAGCTTTCTTACTAGAGACAGTCTTGTTAACCTCCTTCTACTCCTAACAATATAAAATTAAATTTTAATAGTGATGCAATATAATAAGTCTCCACGATCTGTTCTGAAGTAAAAATGAAGTCTTACACTAATACAATTTATTAGCTCTCAAAGCAAAACAATTCATAAGTCGTCACATACAGACAGACGAACCACACCCATAGTGTGACGCAGTGGTAAATAAAAAATATAAACATTGCGGTCGCTCCTCCTCCTCTTAACTTGACGTTTTTGGGTGTTTGGTCAATGTTGAAATTGACAGTTTAGCAATGGGTTAAACTTCATCTGTCAATTTGGTTGACAGATAACTTTTAATCTATTTTTTAACTGTCAAAAGCAACCACCGACAGTTTAGCGATACGTTAAACTTCATCTGTCAACCAATTTGGTTGACAGATGACGTTTAATCCTTTTTGTAACTGTCAAGCGCAACCATAAATAAACCCATCTGACGTCTTATCAATACATAACCTAACCTATCTAATATCATGGAATTTTCTCAATTTGTAATAGTAGGGAAACAAAAATAACCTAAATTGTTAGTCAGGCAATTATCTACAATCATTATTTACTATCCTAATTCAATTCTATAACTTAAAATCTCTATTTGTATATTTAACAGGTACAGGGTGAGGCAAAAATCGTGAATGGGTTTGGACAATCAATAATTTCCCTCTTATCTTCTATTGATTTATTAGGCTTTGAATTTTACATCACCATACAAAGAATATTCATCTGCTTTTCTTACAAGCCATAGAACAATTCTGACATCTTAAATTCTTGTCATAGGAATCCTCGAACAGAACAGAACAGAAATTCTTGTCCAACAACCCAAAAAATAAGTTCTAAGAGGGTACCCGAACGACTTTAGCGCCTTTCTGTAGCGGGACGCGAAAAAAGTATATTTAAAAAAATACTGATTCGTTTGAGCCTAAAATTACCAGAGCACTATTTCAGCATGTTCTTGGTAGTGAGATTACACTGCGCTTCAAATGTTAAGTTCGAAAATTCGAACCTCTTGCATGGAATTTTAAAATGGCACGTGATCAGTCGTATTGTTCACGGCAACAAGTCACGTGCCTGTCAAAAATTGAGGAGCAAAAGGTTGAATTTAAGAACTTAGTAAGACAAATACATTTTATATATTAGTTATGGTCAGGGATAAACTTCGGTGTTTATTACTGTAAGAAAACCTTGCAACTTTCTCAGATATCATACCTCATCTTATAACCTAACAGCAGGGTTTTGATAGTATATGAACGACGTACCTAACCTACAACACCTACTACACGAAACTACATAAACAACCTAATATCTGATATGATGATGTCTCCCAACTGGCACCTTCACGCAATCCCTCAAAATCCCCACGCATCCACACAAATATCCCATACAATTCCGACCTATTTCCACTAAATATTAGTCATCGTCTATCACAAACCCTGTCCTGCTCTGCTGGGCATGCTGGTTCCTTTGCAGGATGTTCATGCACTGGTTCAAACAGTGCAAACTCGCTGCGGAGGTAGCTTTAAGCAGGAGGAGGTTCGGGTCGATGAAGAACTTGCTCCCGGCCGATTCTATAGATCGACATAGGGCAGAGTCTGCTTGCTCGCACTGGTGGAGCTGGTTACGGACACAGCCTAGGGCGTCGAGGACTGCGAGGTGTTCTTTGGGGGGTAGGGGAGGGCTGTTGGCAGATATGGCCTGAAAAGAAGAATAAGGAATATGCACATATTTTTTGTATTGCAGGAAGTCATTACAAACGCAAAAAGAGTATTTTAAAGAAAATTACTAGGATAATTATTTAGCTACAAAAATCTTTACTTTTCGGTTTCATTTATTACAATAATTTAAAAAGCAGCCATTTGTCGCCAGTGAATAATGACGTCAGGAGATCAGCAAAAATAAGTGTCAATCTACATATTAACGTAAAGTTTAACCTAAAATAGAACAGGTTTGCTTTTCTCAGAAACAGTCAGAGGGGGAGCAATCAAATTTTTTGAGTTGATAGAGGAACAGTGCAACTAGCTTCGGTAAAAAATTCAGTTATACAGGATGTTTTGTTTCGGAGCTATTTAATGTCAAAGTCTAAATTTCTGCGATTTCCGTTGAAATCGGGTACAGGTCGCAAAAGTGAATTAAATCGATGTAAATTTTCGGAGATTGTAGAGGACCTGGAGCTTCAGAACTCTATTGAAACTGGTGAGGATCGGAAAATGGCAAGTAATTCTTTTGAATTTTTTTAGGTCGAAAAATGCCATTTGCAGACCGCTCTTTGGTACAACTCGAAAACAAAACGCCGGATCGAAAAAATGGTTCATAAGAGAAACTATAGGTTTGTTCCAACCAACAATTTTTGTATCGTCCCCGAACGGTAATTGGGATCATTCGTACCGATGTTGTGCGCAGGCGTGTATTTTTCACAGTTCCGTGACGGTGCAAAACAAACAAATATCCATAAAACATAAATCTTTTATGGATATAAACAAAATAATGACCGAAAATACAGTATTAGGAGGTGAGGCGGTGGGATTCTGCATTTTTTTTCGGTTCATTCAGCATTAGCTCCAAATCGTCCTCTCTCGTTGATATGTCCGATAGAACATCGCTATCTCCTCCGTCACTCATGGTAAAATAATCAAATTAAACAAAAATAAACGCTGTAATAATAATAATAATGTTTATTCAAATATAAGATACATATACAGGGTGTTATGGAAATCATTTAATATATTGGAATGGGTGACTCCTGGGGTAGTCTACAGACATATCCAATACTTTTTTTTTCTTAAATCGAACATTTTTAAAATTTTCAAAAATACCCTAAAATCCGTCAATATTCGACGCACCTGGCTGAACGTACACAAGGCGCTTGACGGAAATTTGCGCGCGAAAAACTTTAAACAATTGAATTTTTTGAAACGTTGCCAGACATTTCTGTTTTTAAGCGTAATTTAAGACAAGTTAAAAAAAATTTGAACCTTTCCTAAGAAAAAAAAAATAGTAAAAAGGCAGTGTGAAATCAGTCCTTTTTGTCAGTAGCCTTAGTTTTAAGTAATATTTAAGACACCCTATATTACATTATTAATGATATAAGTTATTCCTACTAGCTTAAACTTTCTGCCAAGGAAAAGTTAAAAATCAAAACGAAAATATTAATTGGGCACAACTACATAGTACTTACTTCAAAAGTATAACCAGATCCGCTAAATTAGTTTTGCTCCGGCAAACGTTACCATAATACGTAAATATTATTAGTGTTTTAAATTAAATTTAGTTTTCAACCCTATTACGCTACTCACTCAAAGAAACTAGATAAAACTGATCAAAATATTGGTTAACAACGGATCGACGAAGACCGTTTTCTAGGTAGTGAAAAGAAATTACATTTAAAACTTTAAACGAAAAAAAAATTAAAACATTCATTGTGTGGCTTGTGTGCTGTTGAAAAACTTAAATAAATATGGCGACGGGCACGGCTCTTTGATGACATTAAGAAATCCTTCTGTTTCGATCTCCCTTCCCTTCATCATGAAACATGATCATGTCTCTTTGTCACTTCCAGTACTTGATAAAGTAGGTGGCCCTGATTTGGCGCGAAAATTTAAATAGAACGCCTGTTTGTATTATTGCCTTTGAAACACTAGAGTTAAATGCTAAGCCCATATATCGAAAAAGAGGAAAAAGGCGTCATAGATCTTAAGAAAGGAAGAAGAATTAACCATTAACCATACTTTTTCGTTTGATTCCGATTGTCGTGTTTATTTTCTAAACAGTTATAGATTATTACCATGATATACGAGGATTATTAGTATTATTACTAAAAATTATGCAGTGAATATCCAAAACAGAAGGTGTGTTAATTTCGTGGAAGGGGAAGTTGAGGCACTCGTGGAGTTTGTCGAAAAATACAAAGAAATTTTAGAGAACAAGAGAGCTGATGCTGTTACGGCCAAAGAAAAAGATAAGATGTGGGAGCAGATAGCTGCCGAATGGGTAGCTGAGGGCTATGTGGAACGCACAAGTAAGCAGCTACGGGAAAAATGGAAAAACTACAAGAAGGAAGTTAAAAAAAAATTCTGAAGAAAAGCAAGAGACATATAGGACTTGCGGTGGATATTGAATTTCAGTTATTTTTTTCCTACTCATTAGTGCCATTATAAGTCATTTTTATAGTGCGTTTATTATAAGAGTGGTCTTCATAAAAGTACACATCTAGTATAAAATAGTTACAATTTTACATTTAAATTTAGAAACACCTACACCTATCATTTCATGCTTCTTATTAAACTAGATCACCATACACTGGCAACAGTATGCTACGTATGACGTCACTTCGAGGGAAAATCCTAAATTGACTAGACTCTTGCACCCCTTGTGCCTACATAAGTACAGGTCACTTTCTGGTCGGGTAGTGTATTGGGTTGAGGTTTATTAAAATATTACAGGTCATTTTATTGTCGGGTAGTATGTTGAGTTGACGTTTATTAAAATATTATTGTCATATTTCATTTGCCCAGGTAAGCCCTAGTCAATTTAAAATTTTCCCTCGAAGTGACGTCATAACGTAGCATACCGTTGTAAGTGTATTGTGAACTAGATATAATGGCTAGTAAAACCTAGGTCACGACCAGTGGCGTATGGTGAAATTTCAAAGTTGTATATCTCTGTTCCTAATTCCTAGAGGTTTTAATAGTGTGCCCACTGGGAAGGTTCTGGTAAACTCAAGCAAAAATTCAACTTTTTTTTCGCAAATTCAAAACGTTTTTTTTTTCTTTACAAAAACATTCCCAGTGGGCTCACTATTAAAACCAATAAAAATTGGGACCGGTCCTGAACGTAGGAAGAGAGATGTACAACTTTGAAATTTCACCATATGCCACTGGTCACTACCATCACTATAGTTGTGCCCTTAAGCAAATTTATAGACGGGGTGCCCATTTTAAGTTTTAACCACTAGTGTATAGTTGGAAGCTCTTCACTTTTCATTTTGCCCCCCCCCCTCTTTGATGGCGCCCCTTGTTTGCATTATTTTATATATTTTTAGCATTTTTACAACAATTCTTCCAAAATTTTCGTCTGCGGCGCATGTTTCTGTAATCTTATTTTTCTGCTTTCAATTTATAATTTTTTTTATCAATACGATCACTTTTTGCTGCCCCCATTATAGCCTGCCCCCCCCCCCCTAGAAGCTGGCCACGCTACTGAAAAATATACCTACTCCATAATGATATCAGTTGAAATAAACACCCTGGCCCGGTATATATGTATCTTATTTTATATAGGTACCTACTATTATTTTTTAATTTGTTTACTGTCCTTAATAATAATCTACTTATACATATAATAAAAACTGTCTTATGTAAATAAATACTGTATATTTTTTTCTGTGTACCTGCCTGCAGCTTCAGTCTTAGGAAAGTAAATTCAAATTGGATATACTGTGTACGTGGTAATATGTACAGGGATATCCAAATAAAAGTGAACAGGCCTTATAACTTTTTTATTTTTAAAAATGAGAAAAAATGTTAAATATGAAAGCTTTGGGGATTTTTATGGATCAATCATTCATATATCTTATCAGCAAAACAATTGAGTATCGAATAAAAGAAATATAGTATAAAACATCGATTTTCTCGCTTATTTTAAATTGGATGGTATGATTTTTATCATATTTTTGGATTTTTTTATTCGATGCTCGATTATTTTGCTGATAAGATATATGTATAAAGCTAAAAATCCCCAAAGCTTTCATATTTGACATTTTTTTCCATCTTTAAAAATAAAAAAGTTATAAGGCCTGTTCACTTTTATTTGGATATCTCTATACAATCGTGGTTTAAAACAGTTTAATTTTCTATTCAAATTCAAATTCATTTATTCATGCTATTACAAATAAATTGTTTACACACGTCAATTACAGATAAAATAATTTTCATATTTAGACAATAATAAAAACATTCCTGACAATACAATGCATTCAAATTTATAATTCGAAATGAACACAATAATACAAACACATTAAAAAATCTAAATAAAAATATTAAAATATATTAAAACTATAATCTAAGTACTGTCTTGTGATGTAAAAAGCATGTTTTATTAGGAACTGTTTCACCTTCATTTTAAACTGCTGAGTAGAGAGCTCTTTAACATTTTGGGGTAACTTATTAAACAGTTTTATTGCATAATATTCTGGTCGAGCCTGACATTTACTAAACCTGCAGTGTTGTGGAACGTAGTTGGTCTTATTCCTAGTGTCATGGTCATGTATGTCTTGGTAAGACAGTAGGTCGTCCTTTGATGTAGAGCAAACTTTGCAGGATGTAAGCCGAAGGAAGGGTAAGAACTCCCAACTGAACAAAGGCATTCCCACAATCCTCTCTGTACCCTAGGCCAGCCATGATTCTGACTGCCTTTCGCTGGAGACCAAAGACTCTTGTGCATGAGGTGACCGTCCCCATGCGATAATGTCATATGTCATAACACTATGGAAAATTCCATGATATGCTGTTCTCAGGGTATTTATTGAAACACATTCACTCAAATTTTGTAAAACAAATACACTACTTCCAAGTCTTTTACAAACATTAGCTACATGAACATCCCATTTCAGCTTCCTATCTAGGTATAGCCCTAGAAACTTGACAGATGCAGCTATTCCACCACCACGTGACTGACTTCGTGATGTAGATGCGCTGACAACATAATCCAGCAGGCTCAGCCTATCTATTTCTTCCTGTTCCAGCCAATGTTCTGTTAAACATAAGACTCCCAGGTCACAATCAGCAGTGGCAGCCTCGAGCTCGTGAAGCTTGTTTCTCACAGAGCGGACATTGTAATGTAGCAGTTTTATACATGACGATTTGCTACCACCAGGCTTCGCCCCTGTTGAGGTTCTAACTTTATTAGGTTTAAACAACTGTTTACTTGAATACCAACTGGTTAAACATTTTCGTCAAGATTGACAGACTTTTTATCCTTGGGCACACCAATTTTAAAAGAACTATATTTCTGCTTCCACTTTGTTTTTATCCGTTCGCATTCACAGTCGATGTTATAATTTAATTTTAGGTATTTTCCAATGTCCTCAGGTTTTGTGTCATTAGACAGTCGTGATACAAATAACCAAGAATAGCTACCTGATGAAGCGGCTTTCAAAGTGGTTGCATCCTTTTTTTTGCCTTCGATTGAGTTTGGTCTCAGTTTCGGGTCCACTTGTTTCTTTTATTTTTTACTGTAAGCTTCTGTTTGTTTTGAAAGCATAGAAAAATATTGAAGGAGTTGAAAGTAGGGTTAGTCACTGTCATTTTCTTCTTTTTTCTTGGGATGGCTTGCAGTCACGCTAGACTGTTGTTGTGGTCCTACTGTGCCAAGTCGTTTTGTTCGATGCCAATTTCTGCTTCTTTTGTTTCTTTCGCAGCTAATTTCACGGAATTTTTGGTTTTACGGCTTTTTTTATTAGGTTAGAAATTTACGAAATTTTCTATATTCTTTTCCAAGTAAGCATTTTTTTCTTTAAGAAGTTTATTGTTTTCTTGAAGAATTTCATTTTTACTCTTTAGTTCGTCCACTAAAGTCTTTAAATACATAATTTCGATATACTTCTCTGGTTTGGGAATGTCATCACTTTGTTTACATTCCTTACACATTAATGGAGTTTTGTAACTTATTATTATAAATATATTAAGTATATTAACTTTATTATTTAGTGAAAAAGAACGTTTCCAGTGCTATAAGGATAACACTGGACATTTGTGCCTATTTAGTGAAGAAGAAAGTTTCCACTTCCAGTGCTAATAAGTACGTTTAGTTGAAGATTATTATTTTACACTTCATTTGAAGAGCAGTTCTCTGTATTGTTTTGTGTTGTAATATTTTAGCTTTTTGAAATTAGTGTTACTAGGAGTTCTTTCTTTAAAGGTAACAAAAATATTAGGTTTTCAAACTTGATTCATAGAAATATGGTAAAAAAATTTGGCAACGCCTGACTTCGAAACAAAAAAATTTTTTTCTGTAACTGACATTTCTTGCTGTTTTTTATATGGCCATGTATTTATGACAGTGGCGCGCATGTACTAAAAAATTTTTTTTCGAGAGCCGATATTTACCTTTTTTTATAGTGAAACACCATTTATGAATATTTTTATTCAATCTGAATTCATATCAGGAGTTACCCATTCCAATATATTAAATGATTTCCATAACACCCTGTATATATATATATATATAAAATATTCCATTTTATGAATAAACTAAGAAATTTAAATTTAAGGAAACTCACGAAGTTTACCTTGTTGTGAGTATCGTAATATTTTATAGGATACTTTCATTATAGTTAATAATTGTTTCTTTCTTTCTTTCTTTCTTCCTTCGGACACAACTGTAATTTATATGTTTATGAAAAATTTTATTTAATTTTGCACTTTCTGTGTACTCAACAACGTTCCTTAATAATTTATTAAATAATTTTATTTTTCACCATTTATAATGTTATGTATAATTTCTCTTGGACTCGTAAATATCCATTGTCTAATCATCTTCTTATAAGATTTTAATGATTTAATATCTCTTATTGATTTTGGTAATATTTCAAATAAATATGGCTTTATATTTAAAAAGTGTTTGTTACTTTTTGCTTTATTGATTTTATTTTTCAATACAGTTATATTTTTATGGCGTGTGTTGTATGTATGATTAAGAAAATTTATTTCATTTTTCTTTTTAAAGATAAAAATTAATAAATTATAAACAAATAACTGTCTGATGTCCATTTTTTTACTTTCTTGGTACAGTAAATCTGATGAATATAAATAATCTTTATTGTAAATAATTTTTAAAATCCTTTTTTGGATAGTTTCAATGCTGTGTAAATAATTTTTGTTTATTCCTCCCCAACCTAGTATACCATAATTTAGGTGTGTTTGTAAAATTTTGTGAAATCTCAAACCCTTTTACTAAAAATGCCCATTAACAAAAACCATAAATACATAGAAAAAGATTTTAAAACAAATGGAAATTTCAAAGTGTCAAGTGTCAACCCCAGCTGACTAAAAGCTTAGTGCGCAGGTCATCCCAAACGATTCCGATGTTTGGGCAAGGATCGAAATGACGGTACTAGAACCAGTTCAAGAACGGTGACAAATTTGGTTGGAACACTTACAGAACCGTCCTATAAATCGTCAATTTAAGGTTGGAACGCATTTTGTTTGATACGCATGCGCCTGACCGTACTAAGTACGGTTTTTGGTCGGGTTGGAACAAACTATGGCTACGCTATTGTTTTACTGGCTGAATATATAACCGTGAGATCTGTTCTTGCCTTACAGTGGCTTCCTATAGATGGCACTCGCGCGTATTCTGTACTGTCTTTGAAACCTTTAAATTTTCGAATTTTCGAAACATTGCCATGAAAACAAAGAATTGCAGGTTATTTACGTCGAAATTATTAAAATATAATGTGTCAAATTTCGCAAAAATGTCAGTTCTTGTTGCAAGATTGGAAGGTTCCTGGACCGATTTCGGCTTGAAATATACATGAATAAGATTTTAGGAACCTTCTACTTTAAGTGCAGGGATATTTCATTGGTTTATTGATATTTTGATGACCCTACGATACTGGAATTCGCCATGCACTTATTATAACACACGTCACAGCTAATGGGATCGCGTGTTTATTACCAAAATAAAGTGATAAAAAAAATCAACAGAAATATTAATTTATTTACCTATGTCCGGAATATAAAAAATATTTCAGATTTATTTGGGTTACCTACATATATGCATATTCCCTATTTAAAACACGAACGTCTGACGTCACTAGAATTTGGCCAATCAGCGGCACACTTAGACCAGAGAGGTTGCGAATTTGACAACAGTCCGAGAATGCAGCGTTGCCTCATGTGAAAAGGTGAAATTTATATACAGTATTTTATGTAAAACGTAATTGTACTCAACGGTTAGTTTGGAATCTCATTTATTATTACTCATTAGTAATTACATAAAAGTTCTTTCTTTCTCCCTCTCTCGCGCATATGGAAGAATATTTAAACAGTATACTCTTCCGTCCATTTCTAGATACTTTATTGTTTTGTTAGTTAACCTTCCAACAAGCAACAAGTGTGACAACAAAAATAGATTTATCTCAAAGCTCCACCACAATAACCTCCCAAACACTTTACATATCCTTTAAAATACTTTAAAAAATACTTTACCTCCTTATTTTTACTTTTATCACCTTGTTTATGATCCCCCAGAATCAAACTAAGCCTTCTCTTAATCTTCATCTTAGCTATTTTTAAATACTAATAAATTAAAGCCAATAAACTTTCACAGACTGTTTGTTATAAGTAAACTATGCGACACGCACTCCTCTATACCTAAAGAACTAGTTATACTACATATTTTTATTCTCCGTCATCACACTGGCCACATAGATAATTAAATAAACATTATTTATTTAAATTGAATTAGTTTCAAACCCCAGCAGCGTATTTTCAATAAGCTTGACTGATGTGTTGAATTTCCATGTGATTATTTTTCGCTAATGCAAAACAATGAGTTGGTTTTAAAACAGATCACGCTGCTTTTACTAAACAAACCAGTAAACAAACTAAATACTTCACGGATAATTAAGCCTCTCTCCAATGAAATCTCTGAACATTTGATATTTTTATCACTCTATTCTCTTACCTTCTCTTGTGCGGCTTGTACGAGGTTGGATCAAAACGTTGTGAAACAGGTTGCATAATTTGGGGCATGTTTTCATTGATTGCCAGGAAAACAATTGTACAAAGACACTAAATAATTGTAATTATTTCAGGCAGAGGCCCACGATAATATCAACGGGATATTTCAGTATTTAACATTACAAGGTGCGTCTTGAAGAGCTGAATAAAAAATTTTGTGATTGCTCCTGGTAACACATCATGTAATGGTGATATTATCACGTGACTGGCTCTAGGCGACAAAACAAAGCATATTTGTAAGATAAGGACATCTATTTATATACTCTCATTTAAAAGCGCTTAAATAACCATAAGTTGTTTTTATTTATCTGCAATTTAAGAGAAAAAGTGGGGCATCTAATGAGGTGCGCATTTTTTTTTTGAATTTGATTAATCCTTGTTAAATTTAGCGTTACAGGAAGGTCGAAAAATAGATAGTCTTGGAACATTATTTACAGTCATTAATAAGAGCGTTGGCGCAAGTTTCTGGACAGGGTTTAGAATAATCCCTTCACAAATTAGTAGAGGGTGGGGAAAGCTAATACGCAGTAACGGTAAAGAGCCAGCGTAGTTATAGCTTCCTGGATATTACAAGAGGATAATGACCTAAAACACCGGAGTCCCAGAATACCTTATCTACAGGTATTCTGGGCCGGAGTGTCTTATGCACAACTTGGAACGGATTGGCCTTCCCAGACCCCAGACATGAATCCTATTGAAAATGTTTGGGCTACTATAAAGTGAAAGCTTAGTGGAAGACGTATATTAATACTGAAACACTTAAGTCGTTACATTCGCCAGATATGGAAGTCTTTGCCTAGTGAGTATGATGAGAAGCTTGTGAAAACCATGCCAGTACATTGTCAAGGCGTACCAGATATTACCGGAGATTACACTCTTTATTAGGTTAGCGCGTCGCAGCATTTGAAGTATATTTTTAAACTACAAATTTGCTTTTTTACTACTTGATCGCCAATTTATATAAAAAACATTTAAAAAACAAAGAAAACAACAAACTAAATAAAAATAAACACGCAACCCGTAATACACATAGCCCATAATTGTTATGGGAAGACCAAATGTACAAATCGTTTTTTCCCTATATTTTAAGTTACCGTTTTTAATGAAATTTTGCTCGAGTTTGCTCAGGTTTGTTATTTTGCACAGACACTATGTATGACATTTGCCCATGCTCAGGGTTTTGGGTAGTGCATATGAGATTAACAATTATATATAAAATTTAACACACTAACTGGCGCTAACCCGCGTGAATGCGCCTTTTATTGTCAGTTCATTAAATAAAAAACCCTAGAAACTCGATAATTCTCAGAGGGAAGGAATTTTTGGAAATTTGCAACTTCTAAACCCCCTTGTGGGACAATCTAAGTGTGAAATACCTAATTGTCCAGTAATATGGTACAATATTAAGCCTCATCTATCCCCAATATCATTCTTTTTAATTAACTAAAATATCTGCCTTTCAAAAAGTATTAAAAAAAACTGTGATAATTTTACTTTAGAACACCCACTAAACCCACAAATATCACAATGTGTATCCACACAATACTAGAGCTAGGCCTAGTCACCCTTTCCCACCACCCTGTGGGCCCCTCTCCTGTAAAACTGTAAATTTTCTTTATAAAAATTACCCAATAATTTTTTAAACAAGTTATTATAGGTACGTAAAAATTAAAAAAAAATCCTACCTTTGTGTGTGACTCAGCTACAGCTCTCAGTCCATTAACCCACTCTTGCCTTGCTTTCGCGTCCACCGCCCTCAATTTCAACATATCCCCCGAAGCACAATTCACAGTAAACGTCCTAGAATCTTCCTCACTAAAAATAACGCCAGGGTTTAAAAAAACCAATGGAAAAACCGTGTTTTATTTCAACTCGTTTACCTTGGACATATCACAGCACCAGCAAGATGCAAAGAAGCCCTGGGCACAGTCCCTTCGGGTTTCTCTCCTTCACACAAATAGTAATGGAGAAGCCCTGCATTGGAGTCGACTAAAAAGAATCTATGCTGCCACCCTTTTACAACGTTTGTATATTTGTATAATTGGCCGGAAAATTGTCTCTGCTTGGTGTGCAGATCCATTGCCGACTGTAAAAAAATAAGCCTTTTTTAGAACGCCAGAGGGTAATGGGGGAGATTTCTTCACTGAAAAATTTCGTGCACATACGAAAATATACGGTTATGGCCTTTATTTAGTACATATTTATTCACTTGGTTAAAAATATCACTTGATATAAGAATAGAAAAAAATGCTCTTTGTGTTTGGTAAAGAATAATAATTTCGAAGGAAATCTAACCTCAATAATTTTGTTGTTAGTCATGAAATGTCACTTTGAGTCACAGCTGCCAGAAATAAATGAATGAATGATCCCCGTTGGGGAATGGGGAATATTACCGTTACCGAACGACAAAACGAGATAAAATAGGGACGAGGTAAATCCCAATAGAATAGAGAAAGATAAAATGTCGTCACTATAAAATATTTAGAAGCGTATGAAATTGGTTTCTGTAATGAAACGATTACCCAACAATTCGATAGATGTCTCCGTAACCAGCGCATTCGCCATTTGAAAAGACTGATTTCATAAATTTGAATGGTATATATTAATGACGCTCTTCATCTTGTCAAGAAGAGTTTGAAGTTTTAAGAAAAAGATCTTTATTAGTTTTTAATATATCATTCGCTATATTTCTTAATCTAGTAGATCAAGGACTAAAATAATCCCACGGCATGCATCGGTACATATAAATCACTCTGTATTTTTTTCTAACTAATTTCCTCAAACTTTTTCAGCGTTATCTGATAAATAAATAATTAAGTTTTAAGATAAATACCCAATGGGGCATTCAGGAGCGTATTTAGGGGGTTAAAATTGTTTTTTTTTAAATTTATTCAATATTCAATTGGCATTATTATATAGTATTTTTCTTATTTACCAATCCTGTCTGGGATTTTATTTCTTCATCATCTAATAATATGAGTACCTATAGGTGTTTGTTTGTATGTATGGGTGTATTAAAAATACTCTCCTAAGTAGAAATAATCCCCGATTGCTTGGTGCCCTTTTTGACTTAGTTATTACTATTTTAGGAGGGAGATCTTACAAAAAAAATCAATCGGCACCCAGCTCTACGATCACGTCTATTTGGTAACCATTTAAAAAAGTCCTTATAGTTATAATCATATGCAGATGCATCTCATTTCAAATGAATTAAGCAAATATGGCCGCGATATCGTACCTGTTATTTGCTGATATTTATTTACAATGTAGAAGATCGTCGAGGTGACCTTTCGAACATCCTTTGGAGGACGACCTGCGACTCGGATATGTATGTAAATACTGCTTAATAGCCGAGTATATTTGCCGTGCACCTACTTTCGCCATTTATTGATGTATTTTATTGTACCTATTTAATTGGAAGGTGAAAACTGTTAAAGTGCGAAAATAGCAAACATCAATCGAAGGTAGCAAATTGCTGGCCGTTAAAACTAGTGGACATGTGGGCAAGTTGACGATTTTAAAGCCTTTATATGAGCCTTTTATAAATTTATATATTTCCAAAATTTCATTTTTGGAAACCAGTCTACGCGCTACAATTGCATATCGTGGCCCTTGCTATTATTTTATGAACTATTATGGCCTTAAGCAGGCCCGTCAAGAGGGGAGAGAGGCAGGGGGTGCCAATTCCCCGGGCCTTCACTGATTTGAGGGGCCCGCAACTCAAAATTTGCTTATCAGCCAGGGGGGCCCGGGCCAGAAAAACTTTACTGCCTCGGGGCCCGTCCCAACTCTCGTTTATCAGCCCCCGGGTCATAAAAACTTTACTGCCCCGGAGCTTGTCAAGGCTCTCGACGACCCTGGTCGTAAGGCATCGAAGCCATAAGCATCAAATGATACAGTTACTACCTACCTATAAAATATTTTTTGCACAAAAAAAGTTAAGCATATCAGTTTTGCAAATAGAGTATGTTTCTGTCTTGTATATACCTACTATTTGAATAAGCATAGTGTCGCTCAGGTCGAGCGCGGGGCTCCTTTGAAAGTGGGGCCCCAGACCCGGGCATACCGTGCCTATTGGGAAAATAGGCCCTGCTTAGATGGCTGTTTCCCAATCGACGACCAATGTAAGTACTTACAACTGCATTCAAATTGGCCGTCATAGGTACTCCGATTGCCTCTAAACAATTACGTTTACTTGTAAATTTTCTATTTATATTGATAAAGTGCCACGTTCAAGAGGAATTTTATTAGTAAATACTTATATGTATTTGGGACTCATAATTCATATTTTTGCGATGGAATGGCAAACACAGGTACTTGTCATTGAAAATCAATAAAATACACACTATTAATGATTATACCGATATCAAAAATGTGACAGTGTAATCGTTAGGTAGTTTTTAGCACCTTCAAGCCTTCTCACTCTGCGTTAAACTTACCTAGAATTAAAAAATTAACTAGCATTGTCAGTAGGTAAAAACAGAAACCCCAACGAGCTAAATTATTTTTCAGGATATTTGGCTATGACTTATAACTGCAATAAAAGTACTTGGTCGGCCCCATTGTGTAGACAAGTGCCTAAGCACTACTGCAAACTTGCCGTACAGGGTAGGGCTGCGGTAGAAGTTCGATTATTTATTATATTATTAATATTTAAATGGACAGAGTTAAAAACGTTTTAGTTTAAAAATGGTTTACAAGAGGATCTTGAATATGGGCAATAATATTTTTATATAAATTTATCCAAATTCAAAAATTATAAAATAAATATAAATGCGGCACTAACATTAAGTCCCCTGTTAACCAAAGAAATGTATACGTTGGTCACAATGTCCTTAGCATCGACGTATAAATGCTTTTTCTTCAGCGTAATAGTAGCAGAAGTACTATCAACGTTTCCCCACAGACGACACATAATGCTGATATCACGTAAATGAATGCAAATAACATCCATTCTTTCTTGCATACTGTGAATTAAAAATGCTGCTTTAATCCCCTGTGGGGCAGACTAAAGAGTCGACTTTAGTCTCTAAGGGACTCAATGACAAGTAAACAGTCTATTGGTTTTCAATCTCAGTAAATCAAAAAATATTCCTTGAATTTACCAAAAAATCGTGACACTCGTATTAGAAAATTTCTAGCTCGCTCTGTAGGACTAGATAACTATGCCAGCCAATCCACCTGCACTTATACACACATCTATTCTCAAACACATTAACCATATTACACAATTTTAATTACCTTGGTTATTTCACTTCACCTTTACCAATCTTCCACCAGTACCGCCACCAATCGGCTCAACGTTATTGGTCCGAACTGCAACCCAGTTTGTACCTGTTACCAACCAAGTACTAACTAGGCGTAACCGAGGCGGTGCCCGGAGGTACCGGACTGTAACCGTGCTCCCTCTGGTGGTGAAAATCGCACTAACATCGAGGTTTGGTACAGCAAAAAGGATGCTGTTTTAGTTGAATCTGTGCGGCGCGAGGAACATATACTGAGTGATGCGGTAAAGACTGGTCCGCGCGAGTGAATATGACGCGTGAAATTGGATGAAGGTTTCGCGAGCACTTTTGGAAATTATTTTTATTGATTAAATTGCTGTGGATGTGGACAGATGGATTATGATGCGGCAGCTAGCTATGCTATTGTAGGTAAATTATGTAGTTTTCTCGATACAGTTTAAAATTAACGCCTAAATGTATGGTTGTTAATACCAGTCTAATTTGACAAACCTAAGCGAAAAGCACTGACATAAAAATCGCCTGGAGACCGTAAAACTGCAGAAATAACAGAATCAGGGCAAAAGCGAGTTACCATCTAACTGATCAACTGTAGAAAATATAAATTTAAAGCAGTACTAATTGTCAAACCTTATTACCGAATTCCGAGGTATTTTCTCCACTTCTCAAGTTAAAAGTGCTACAATTTAAAACTTCATAAACCACAATTAGGGATGCTTGATTTTTATTTCAATGGTCAACACAAATTTAAAAGTATTCAAGAGTGTTATGTTTAAAAAAAATGCTCTATACATCATGTGTTACCACTACTTTGTAAACAACACAAACAACGAACAGGTTTAGATGGAAACCACAGTAGACTCTGTTTGTTCGACATACGGATTTACTTATTTATTTTTAACTTAATTAATTACTTGACGTGTTGATTCAAAGAAAAAATTGTTTTGTTAAATCTTACCTTCAAAAAATATTTCCATACTTCTAAAAATACTATCTATAAGTAGTAGTTGTCTTTTTCAATGCACCATATTATTTAAAAGTATGTTCATTTAGAGGTAAACATGAGTACATGCTCAATTAAAAAATTCAGCAGCATTGTGAGTACCCACATGAAAATATGACCTAAACAGTATACAAAGCAAGTAACCCCAGAAAAAGATAGCAACAGGCAGTGAAGACAGAAACCCCAACGAATTTCTCTGGTACAATATGAATAATTTCCAATCTTTTCTATATCTTGTTGATTAACAATGCTGCTTTAATCCCCGGTTTTGAAGCCTAAAGGCTCACCTTTAATCCCTAAGAGAGTGAATGAAAAATAAACGGATATAATATTTATTGCTTACAAAAAACTTCAAGATAAATGACAGTAAGGCTTACAAAACAGTAAGGACCTAACTTAATGGTAATATTGTCTAGTTTTGAGACCTCACTTACATATCACATTTGAGATTGTAGATCCGGACATACAACGGAGGAGTTATAAAACGTCAAAAAAACACTTACATAATATTAATTATTTTCAAGTTGCTTCTGTTAAAATACTTCAGTTCTTTTTAATCCTTTTGATAAACAAATTTATATAATTACTCCTAGTGAAATTAGGGTCAGACCGAGCTTAGTTTTTGGCTTTGTCTTCGTCAGCCCACAAACATTTAAACAACCAACAGTTGGCGAAGAGATTGGGATGAAAAAAATTGTTGTGCAATTAAACTGTACAAAGACTTGAAAAAAAAACATTGCCAAAACTCATTCAACACGTTTTATTTAATTTACTTACAGCAAAAGAATGTTTTTATAACAACATATACATGGTGTAACAATAAAAAGCAGCGGCACACGGTACGTTACACTCAGAAATCTACTGGTTAGGAGCGTAGGGAGGGGTGGCACGCCAGTATTGGGGCGCCAAATTCAGTAGGGAAAGGAAGTGTGGGGGGCACGTGCCACCCTTGCCCTCCTACAATATCCGCCACTGGTATTGGCTCAGGTTTTCCCAGTTTTCTATATTTTTAAAACTTAATTTAATCGCTTTCGGTGCAAGAATGTTTCTATAAAAAATTCACAGGGTATTTCGAATACTCGATACCAAAACTGGACCATCCTTGATGGAGAACGTTCTATGAAAGTACGTCAATCAGTTCGGTACAATATTTTGTATTTAGTTTACTCTGGACCGCCTTCAAGTAACTTATTTTACGATTCTAAATCGTCTTTTCTCCTGTGGTTCCTCTTTTTGTTATTCGACTTTAATGTTCTTCGGCATACGTATTACATATGCCATAATTTCTTGTTCCCATATAAGAAGCCGCCGGGATCTCCATAAAAAAAGCATTACAAGAAATTAAATTGAAATAGGTAGAAATATCCGATAGTGTTGTTGGAAGAGAAATCCCAAAACCGTATATTAATGGGTTAGAATATGGATTGTTTGTTTTAGCAGGTTGTTTATTGATGGATTTTGAAAATATTAGTGGATTTTGAAGATTAACTTATGAACCGTCTACTAAAGAAAGTAATTCCATAATTGGAGCATCCCTTGTATAAAAAAATAGAGATTATTAACTCCGGTATCTAAAAATAAACGCAAGAAAATAAATTTTCTCAGGCAATAAATAAAATATATGCAGTATTTTGACAAAGCCGAGCTTTAAACCTTAGAATGGGGATTTATGAGTCTGGTTTTGCGACTATATTCAGTTCTTTCAGCCGGGTGTCAAAACTTGCTGCCTCCACGACTAATGGCGCACATCTAAATGACAAATAATGGCAATTGCTACTAGATTTATACACATTCGCACAGTCAGGGACTGGGATTTAGTAAATGCTTAGAATGTGTTTGTGTTTATTATTTAACTTGTGTTTGAGACGTAGGCGTATATAGAAGTATCTATGGCAAAAAAGTAACTCTGGTGAGAAACGATATTTCGAAATGGATAAGAACGTCAGCAAAAAAAGTTGGCCTTGACGTAAAAAACTTGCAGCCAGGTTCTCCAACGCTAGTCCGGTCTAATTTGACAACCAAAAGTTTTAAACTGACAAATGTAAGAATAAGACAACTAAGTTTTATACTATGAATTTATTTCTGAGCTTTTTCGCAAATTTATGAAGAAAGTGGTAATTTTAGCACGTACTTTCGACAATAATAGAACTAAATTCATTACAGCAACTCGTTTCAAGATGAAAATCATTTGGAAACAAAGCAAATCGCTGAAACATCAGAATATTAACAATGACAGGACAAAAATCTGTCAAAACATAACTGGTCAACTATAAGATCTTCATTTAAACCAGTATTAAACCTTAAACTTTCTTAGGGAATCTGAACTTTAAAGTTTACTAACCTAACCACTCGTATAGAGTCGCAACAATTACAAATTTAGCGAAAGCTGAAGTGGATGAAAATCAGTTAACAAAATTAACAGAACATGGCATTAACGTAAGATAAATAAAAACGTCCTCAAAGTATTTGAATCAATGGCGCATATCTTGAATTATTACCCTTAAGAGGTAACATACAGAAAAGGCATAGGTGAATGAGAAATGAAATTGTCAAGGTGTGAAGTTTTCATTTTTAAGAAAATTAAATTGTCATTGCCTAACACAGAATTAAAAAAAAACATATGCAACAAAGAACCTAAAAATTGTCAGCCAGATTCTCCAACGCTGGTCCGGTCTAATTTGACAACTAAAAGTTTTAAAATGACAAGTGTAAGAATCAGACAACTAAGTTTTTTTACTATGAATTTATTTCTGAGCTTTTTCGAAAATTTATATAGAAAAGGGCAATTTCAGTACGTACTTTCGACAATAATGGAACTAAATTCATTACAGCACCTCGTTCCAAGATGAAAATCATTTGGAAACCAAGCAAATTGCTGAAATATGAAAATAATTCATAAGTTTTTAATGACGACTTATTAACAATGAAAGGACAAAAACTTTTCAAAACATAACTGATCAACTAGAAGATCTTAATTTAAACCAGTGCTAAATCTTAAACCTTCTTAGTGAATCTGAACGTGTAAGTTTAAACTAAATGAGAGACGTGTCCACCATCTACTTCTATATATGTTCTCTTTCTTTTTTTGCAGTATCAAAAACACTGGTGAGTACTTGGGGGAGTTGTTAATCTCCTGAAATTTATTTGTAATTCTAGCCAGTAGGTCTTCTAAATTTTCCCTAGGCGTTCTGAAAACCGAGCTTTTAATGTGTGGCCAAAAAAAAATGTCGCACGGCGTGAGATCACAGGACCGTGGTGGCCACCTAACTGGCATATTACGACTAATGATTCGGTTTCCGAAAAATCCTTCCAAAAAATTTAAATTATCAAGAGTTACGTGAATTTGTGCGGTGTCCTGCTGGAAGTAGCTTTGTCGCATCTCTTCATCCTCTAATGCGTTTACAAAAGTTTTTAAAATTTCATTACGGTATCGCGCCGAATTGAGAGTCCCTTAAAAAATCGGTTCAATTAACCTTCTTTTCGATATGGCCGCCCACTCGCCAACTTTCTGTGAACGCAGAGGCTTCTCTACAAAAAAATGTGGATTTTCAGAACTTCACATTCCCATTTGTTGAGAATTTACATAATCAGAGAGGTAACACCATGCCTCGTCAGCAAAAAAAAGATTTTTTTAAATACGTTTCCATTATGCAAATTATCCATAAATCACTTTGAAAATTGCATTCGCTGCGCCTTGTCGTTTGGTAACAATTCTTGGACTGAGCTTAGACGACAAACGTGCATATGCAGGTCAAGCTTAATGATTATATTGCAGGTTCCGTAGGATACATTTAATTGCTAGCTTAAACGCTGAATAGGGGTTTGTGGATGTTCATTAAGAGTTTGCCTGAATTATTCTCCTTCTTGTGCAGTGCGAACTTTGGGTCTCCCACGGTCTTCCTTCCTATTCACACTTCCTGTTTCTCTAAACAAAGCCACAGACCTAGTCAAAACTGGGCGAAACTGGTCGAAATCCATGACTGTGTGTTTTAATTCTGTTTGAAAATCCTGAATGGCGTCCCGTGATGAATCAACACACTGGTCATCAACCCTTCTTCGATCATAAAAGCTTCTTGTGATTACTACATTTAATTTTCTTAAAAATAAATACTTCAGAACTTGACAGTTCTATTTTTCATTCACATACACATTTTACCCATGGTATCTTTAAAGACTAGTAATTCAAGAAATGCGTTACTGATTCAACGGCATACTTTGAGGACGTTATTTTTATCTTACGATATTGATTCTATTAAATCCTAATTACAACTGAATCAGCAGTTTTATCAAAACCTTGTCACAAAATTCAGGGAGAATATTGAAAACAGAGAAGTAGTCGCTTTTACAGTTTCCACAAGTAAGAACGACAGCGTAGTTCTGGACCAATTATAACAACTGTGTGTTTCATTGTAATAATATTGATAATTAGATATAAATACCTGTCAATTTGTTAGGCTTATTAAACAAAAAATAAAACAAAAGCTACTTCAAGTTAATTTCTACCAAAATTACTTTTAACAAAAAAAAGTGCATGATGTCGCGTAATCTTATTGTGATTGGGTTTAAATAAACAATTAAAACTTGTCATTTTAGTGTTAGAATGCCTATTCTGACAGACGAATGATTCTCATTAAAATATCATTAAAAACAATCTTCCCATGTTATCTTCGTAACAAAAAGTCCAATTTATTAAAGAAACCGTTGCACACGACATTTTATTTCCTTTCAATTGACTAAAATTTTTTAATCTAGGATGATTCGGGCAGCTAATGATTTGGCCCAAAAATCAATTTTTAATAAAAAAAAACACAAAATTTTAGATGAAATCTGCATAATCTTAACGAGAAGGAACATATGGCTGCCAGAATCTGGGAAAATAAATAATTAGCGTTATTTTACACATAGGTTATTAGTTTTTTGCTGAGAAACGCAGAACGTTTAATTAGACATTTTGATCGGTCGATTTCGTAATAAATTTACGGAAAAAATAAGGCACGCCAAGATTTTTAGAACTGATATATGAAATTGATAATAAATCATCTGCTACAGCAATACAAGATTCCCAAACTAGTTTACAAAATTCTTTGGCCTAAACAGGACGGAATTTAGCTTTATTGGTTCGTTTTATGTCTGTTTATGAATGCGCCCGGCTCGGATAAGGACAAATGAATGAAGTTCTGACATATTAAAGATTTTAAGGCTAATAAAACAAAATTTATAAAAACTAAAACCTGTTAGTATGAATGGACATAACAAAAAACGACCAATTAGCGACGTCTTTTATGAATAACAACATCGCTGATCGATTTGAATGAAAATAATTATCATCAAATGACATATTATAAAGAGTTTCCCATTAGGACTAAAATTTTGCGCCAATTTTCAACAATGCAATCTAAAAATTTTATATTTTGCAGTCTGTCATCTAGAGACTATTGTTCGGGTAACAAGACGATGGCGACGGGTAATTTAAGAAATCATGCTGCTGTTAAGAAACCATTTCTAACTACTGACTAAAGGATAATCCTAAGACCACAGTACCAATCTAGCCTGGATATTTAAAAACCTATTTCCAATAGAACAGTGGACATTCTTATGCCATACGCAGCTGCCTTAGATGGTTAATTAGGTGTCCACGTTCTATAAGCGTCACGCAAAGCTTTTGACTTGATTACCATTCAACTGAACTTTAAAAAAAAAACGAAGAAGAAGAAAGCGCGGCCTAGTGACTGTGCTCGGGCTGTCATCGGTACCGCCGTCGTTCAATGGGCATAGAGGCAGTACCGCGGTACTATTGCGACGTACTCGGACATACGGATCGCGTGGAATCCGTGGGAATACGATGACCCCACTGCAGCACACCGCTCGGGAGTTTTTTCGGCGATTTTACGTGTGCGCGGCACATGCATGCTTCATCCCGATTGTCCTCGATGATAAGATGCGGCGAGATGACTAAATGCCGTACTGGCGGTACTGTGGCACCCATTTCGATGGGAGATGATGGGAATGTGAGGGTGTAGGCCGGAAATTGCAGCGTTTGCTGTGAAGGCACATTCTGATACGCTGAATTCTAATTTTAGGCAATAAGAAATAGGCATTTTTATTGCATTTAAGCAAGTCGTTATAAACCCAAAACAAATATTTTGAAGAAAATTACTGGGATAATTTAGCTACAAAAAATGTTTACTTTTCGGTATAATTTATTTCAATTTAAAAAGCAGCCATTTGTCCTTAGTGAATAATGACGTCAACACTATCTTATAAGGGGATAATTACACTTTAAAATAAATACCGAATGGGTCATCCAGGAGCGTATTTAAGGGGTAAAAATAGAATTTAACAGATTTTTTCTGACAAATCCTATTTTTAACCGACATGTTTCCACACTATTTTCCTTATTTAGAGATTCTTCTTCGATTTAATTTATCCGTTAATTATCTAAGGATCAATCAATCAAACCGCTTATTTTTTCGTTAAAGTTATAAATAAATAGGTTTATTTGCATCGAGGACATGCAAAATTTGAACATTTTTGAATTTTCGATGAATGCCACGAAAACAAAGAATTGTAGTATATTTACTCGAAATTATTAAGATACGATGTTTTAAAATTTCGCAAAAATTACAGTTTTTATTGATTTTGTTGCAAAATTCAAAGGTTACTGGACCGATTTCGGCTTGAAATATACATAAATAAAATTTTAGAAACCTTCTACTTTAAGTGCAGGGATATTTCATTGGATGACTTACGTATTAAATGTTTTTTTATTGATTTTTCGATGACCCTACAACACTGGAATTCGACATGTACTCATTATGAGCCATAAAAGCACTTTTGACGACACAGCCAATGGGATCACGTTTACAAGTTTCAAGATTCGCGCGAAAATTTGCAGTATAAAATCATTTTTTTTGTTAATAAGGATCAAAATAAATGGATAACAGCAAACGCCATAAACATTTAATTTATGTAGAGGACATAAAAAATAAATTTAAGATTTATTTGGGATATATATTGACAAAACCATTTTGACGAACTGAAATTAAAATTTTCATTAAAAAATGCCGTTTTTAGAATTTTTTTTGTAGATTTGCTGCTTAGGTTTGCGTTTAAATCCCTGTTCTATGGAAAAACCAATGTATTATCATAAGTACCGAATCTTATTTACCCTCATTGAGTCATTGAGCCGGGAAAATGTTTGCCCTGTCAAAACTGGGCGAAACTGGTCGAAATCCATGACTGTGTGTTTTAATTCTGTTTGAAAATCCTGAATGGCGTCCCGTGATGAATCAACACACTGGTCATCAACCCTTCTTCGATCATAAAAGCTTCTTGTGATTACTACATTTAATTTTCTTAAAAATAAATACTTCAGAACTTGACAGTTCTATTTTTCATTCACATACACATTTTACCCATGGTATCTTTAAAGACTAGTAATTCAAGAAATGCGTTACTGATTCAACGGCATACTTTGAGGACGTTATTTTTATCTTACGATATTGATTCTATTAAATCCTAATTACAACTGAATCAGCAGTTTTATCAAAACCTTGTCACAAAATTCAGGGAGAATATTGAAAACAGAGAAGTAGTCGCTTTTACAGTTTCCACAAGTAAGAACGACAGCGTAGTTCTGGACCAATTATAACAACTGTGTGTTTCATTGTAATAATATTGATAATTAGATATAAATACCTGTCAATTTGTTAGGCTTATTAAACAAAAAATAAAACAAAAGCTACTTCAAGTTAATTTCTACCAAAATTACTTTTAACAAAAAAAAGTGCATGATGTCGCGTAATCTTATTGTGATTGGGTTTAAATAAACAATTAAAACTTGTCATTTTAGTGTTAGAATGCCTATTCTGACAGACGAATGATTCTCATTAAAATATCATTAAAAACAATCTTCCCATGTTATCTTCGTAACAAAAAGTCCAATTTATTAAAGAAACCGTTGCACACGACATTTTATTTCCTTTCAATTGACTAAAATTTTTTAATCTAGGATGATTCGGGCAGCTAATGATTTGGCCCAAAAATCAATTTTTAATAAAAAAAAACACAAAATTTTAGATGAAATCTGCATAATCTTAACGAGAAGGAACATATGGCTGCCAGAATCTGGGAAAATAAATAATTAGCGTTATTTTACACATAGGTTATTAGTTTTTTGCTGAGAAACGCAGAACGTTTAATTAGACATATGTTGATCGGTCGATTTCGTAATAAATTTACGGAAAAAATAAGGCACGCCAAGATTTTTAGAACTGATATATGAAATTGATAATAAATCATCTGCTACAGCAATACAAGATTCCCAAACTAGTTTACAAAATTCTTTGGCCTAAACAGGACGGAATTTAGCTTTATTGGTTCGTTTTATGTCTGTTTATGAATGCGCCCGGCTCGGATAAGGACAAATGAATGAAGTTCTGACATATTAAAGATTTTAAGGCTAATAAAACAAAATTTATAAAAACTAAAACCTGTTAGTATGAATGGACATAACAAAAAACGACCAATTAGCGACGTCTTTTATGAATAACAACATCGCTGATCGATTTGAATGAAAATAATTATCATCAAATGACATATTATAAAGAGTTTCCCATTAGGACTAAAATTTTGCGCCAATTTTCAACAATGCAATCTAAAAATTTTATATTTTGCAGTCTGTCATCTAGAGACTATTGTTCGGGTAACAAGACGATGGCGACGGGTAATTTAAGAAATCATGCTGCTGTTAAGAAACCATTTCTAACTACTGACTAAAGGATAATCCTAAGACCACAGTACCAATCTAGCCTGGATATTTAAAAACCTATTTCCAATAGAACAGTGGACATTCTTATGCCATACGCAGCTGCCTTAGATGGTTAATTAGGTGTCCACGTTCTATAAGCGTCACGCAAAGCTTTTGACTTGATTACCATTCAACTGAACTTTAAAAAAAAAACGAAGAAGAAGAAAGCGCGGCCTAGTGACTGTGCTCGGGCTGTCATCGGTACCGCCGTCGTTCAATGGGCATAGAGGCAGTACCGCGGTACTATTGCGACGTACTCGGACATACGGATCGCGTGGAATCCGTGGGAATACGATGACCCCACTGCAGCACACCGCTCGGGAGTTTTTTCGGCGATTTTACGTGTGCGCGGCACATGCATGCTTCATCCCGATTGTCCTCGATGATAAGATGCGGCGAGATGACTAAATGCCGTACTGGCGGTACTGTGGCACCCATTTCGATGGGAGATGATGGGAATGTGAGGGTGTAGGCCGGAAATTGCAGCGTTTGCTGTGAAGGCACATTCTGATACGCTGAATTCTAATTTTAGGCAATAAGAAATAGGCATTTTTATTGCATTTAAGCAAGTCGTTATAAACCCAAAACAAATATTTTGAAGAAAATTACTGGGATAATTTAGCTACAAAAAATGTTTACTTTTCGGTATAATTTATTTCAATTTAAAAAGCAGCCATTTGTCCTTAGTGAATAATGACGTCAACACTATCTTATAAGGGGATAATTACACTTTAAAATAAATACCGAATGGGTCATCCAGGAGCGTATTTAAGGGGTAAAAATAGAATTTAACAGATTTTTTCTGACAAATCCTATTTTTAACCGACATGTTTCCACACTATTTTCCTTATTTAGAGATTCTTCTTCGATTTAATTTATCCGTTAATTATCTAAGGATCAATCAATCAAACCGCTTATTTTTTCGTTAAAGTTATAAATAAATAGGTTTATTTGCATCGAGGACATGCAAAATTTGAACATTTTTGAATTTTCGATGAATGCCACGAAAACAAAGAATTGTAGTATATTTACTCGAAATTATTAAGATACGATGTTTTAAAATTTCGCAAAAATTACAGTTTTTATTGATTTTGTTGCAAAATTCAAAGGTTACTGGACCGATTTCGGCTTGAAATATACATAAATAAAATTTTAGAAACCTTCTACTTTAAGTGCAGGGATATTTCATTGGATGACTTACGTATTAAATGTTTTTTTATTGATTTTTCGATGACCCTACAACACTGGAATTCGACATGTACTCATTATGAGCCATAAAAGCACTTTTGACGACACAGCCAATGGGATCACGTTTACAAGTTTCAAGATTCGCGCGAAAATTTGCAGTATAAAATCATTTTTTTTGTTAATAAGGATCAAAATAAATGGATAACAGCAAACGCCATAAACATTTAATTTATGTAGAGGACATAAAAAATAAATTTAAGATTTATTTGGGATATATATTGACAAAACCATTTTGACGAACTGAAATTAAAATTTTCATTAAAAAATGCCGTTTTTAGAATTTTTTTTGTAGATTTGCTGCTTAGGTTTGCGTTTAAATCCCTGTTCTATGGAAAAACCAATGTATTATCATAAGTACCGAATCTTATTTACCCTCATTGAGTCATTGAGCCGGGAAAATGTTTGCCCTGTCAACGAATTTCATGAATGTTATATTTTACTGGTTTTTATAAAACGGTTCTAATCTTTTTGTGTTTTTTTTCCAGATGAACCAATTATGCAAAGTCTGCGGTGAACCCGCTGCAGGATTTCATTTTGGAGCTTTTACCTGCGAAGGATGTAAGGTTAGTAACACTCCTCGAATCACATTTTTCCCTTACCAAAATAAATTTTTTTTTCTGATTAAATTACGATTCCTAATCGAATAAAATTCGACAAAACGTGGACCAATTTAGCCGGCTGATGGTTGATCTAATCGTGACTAAATCTCGTGAAAAGTAAAAGTCCGATAATTTGTTATAACAGACTTACTAGATTGGATATACTTGTGAACACACACATAATAAAATTAACTGAACAGGTATAACAACTTTAATAATTTGTAGGTATACTTTTGTCGAAATTGGTTCTCACAATTTTTAGACAGTTTTTGCACTTGCGGTGTTACAGATTTCGATTTGAAAACACGTAAGAGTTAGTTACAGTACTAGCGAGATGGAAGCATCATTATAATTATGAATAAGACGTATTGCCACGGCAAGAGAGTGTAGTAATGTGCTTCACAGCCCAACTGTAAAGGAACGACAATGCCAAGAAGAATGGACACTGCTTTGGCAGATTTGCCCTCATTGGATATCAGTGTGTTTTAGAACTTAAAAAAAAAACCTTGTCGGCGAAAAGTTCCCGTCGGTTTCAGACCGTTGCGGATTCAGGGGGGCGTAGCCCCACCTGAAGCATTATGTAAAAAGGATTTCGATAGCGAATTTTATTACAATAAATATTGTAACATAAATACTGAGCATTGCAAAATATTATAAACAAAAACAAACATTTTGCCCTCTATATAAGGTATCTGAAATGAATTATACTACAAAAATATGAATATAGATCAATACTAATATGTTATATAAAAAGTGCAAGCCTTTATTTGCATTTTTGATTTACAAGCTCTTTGATTGTTTCTGAAAACATTCCTTACACATCTCACTGCTCTGATCGTTTTGATTTCTAAAGGAAACAAATAACCAAATAGTTCTTTCTTTCAAAAAACGTTCTTTTTAAAGTAAATTTCTTCGAAAAGCAGCTTTTTAGAAAATGTCCTGAGAGCTTTTTCAAAGACGCTTTTTTGAAAACGGATTTATAAAATATTTTCTCGAAAACACCTATTTCAAGAGTCTATTTTTTCAAAAATGTTGTCCAAAAATAATTTTTAAGAAAAAGGTACATTTTCCGAAAATACATTTTTTCGGAAACGGTATTTGGAAAATTAAATTCTGAACTCTAGTACCTTGGAAAATGTTGATGAAGAAAAGACTAAAAAAGATCCTGAACAAACTTAAACGCAGTTCTTTTGGGTTTGATCAGGTTTCCTTAGGTTTGGTGTGTTACTTTGTAGTAAATTCCTTTTTTAAAAAGCCGCTGCTTGAAAAAAATTCTATCCCAAAAAATTTAATATCGAAAATGATGTTCTCTGAAAAAATGTATTTTTAAAAAGTGCTTTAAAAAAATTCGAAAATTGGGTTTAGAAAAATTGCACTTTCGTAAGTATATATCCCCCCCCAAATGAGCAGAAGGCATAAATAAAAAAATGCTACAATATTTACACTTTAATATTAATCAAACAATAATTTGTCCTGTCGCCTGTAAGCTAAATTATGAACTCTACTGGCTTAGAAAATGTCAATGAAAAAATGACAAAAAGATCCTGAACTAACCTAAATGAACCGTTTCTGTGTTCGATCAGATTTACGTTTCCTTGGTCCTGCTATGTTACTCTGTAGAAAATTACATTCAAAAAAGTTATTTTTTTTAATATGAATATTCTAAAACTTTTTCGAGACACTGTTTGAAAATATGTACTTTCTAAAAATATGTTTTCTAATAAGTGGTTATAAAAAACTCGAAAAGTTAGTTTCCGAAAAAAAAGCTTTGAAAACATCCCTAGTTTTTGAATAACTATATTCGAAAATATATTTTCGAAAAACATAATTCTAAATCCGTCCCTGCTTTCAGAAGTGTTCGGCCGGGAACTTTTCATTTTAAAAATATTTCGTTATATTTCGATCCAGACTTTTCAATAAGGTGGTCATCTCAAAAACTCTTTTATTTACTATATATATGATGCAGGTAATTCCATTACCGAAGGTGATTTAAAAATTAACCATTTTTTATTCTTTTAGATTGTTGGTCTATTAGTTTTACTGCTCCCTAGCACTTAATTTCGTTAAAAAACATAATTTAGAGCTGTGTTCTAATTTTTAATTTGCTGATGCTTTAATGCGTACAGGATGTTCTCCCATTTGTAAAATTAACTAAGTTTTCCATTGATATATGGCCCCCGATTAATGATTTCCTTTAAATAATACACATTTCTTTCCTAATCTTGCTATACAGGTTGAACGACCTAATCTTTGCAGTTTTATTATAACATTAGGTATACTTAAGGGTGAGAATTTATTTTACCCTCAAAAGAATTTATAATAATTTTAAAAATATTAACAAAAACAAATTAATTATATGGAGAAACTAATAGATGTATACATACATACATATATATATATATATATATATATATATATATATATATATATATATATATATATATATATATATATATATATATATATATATATATTTATCTATATATATATATATATATATATATATATATATATATATATATATATATATATATATATATATATATATATATATATATATATATATAGATAAAATAATTATTGTTTAAAGAGAAAGCCTTAACAAAAATACAAACATATTATTTATTTGTTATTTTTAAAACCTTTTCAACACTTTCTTGTTACCGATCATACGATGTCCTTGTTCTTAATAGGGGCTATTTTTTCGAATCGTAACAGATACCGCCCATATCCAAAATAAAATGTATTCATCACAATGACTTTTATATCTATAAAACCAGGTACAAAGTAATAAAACCTCAAATCGGTTAAAATCTCTATTATACCAAAACAACATCCCTTAGTTCAATTTATTTTAGTACCTGGTTTTATAAACGTAAATTCCAAAACTGTATGTTAAGGCAAAGTAAAACACAATTTTAAATTACAATATAAAATCCAAATATTCAAAACAAAATGTATTGATTATAATGGCCCTAAACGTCCATAAACCAAGTTTTCCAAAATTATTCAAAATTAAAAAAGAATATTGTTGTATAACGATGTCAGGAATAACTTTTGTTCTTACAAATTTTTCAAAATTTTGAATTTGGCTCAGTCGAAACACGATTGTTGCTGTCTCCCACCCAGCAATAGCTTTATTTTTAAGTTTTTTTGACAACATTTTATCAATAATTGATGGGCGATAACCGTTATTTATTGCAAGTTGTTCAATTAATGCCTATATTAGAATTATTCCTAAAACAACCTTGAATAACGGATAACTGGTTTCACTTTATAAAATCTTTATATCTATCTACGTCTTACTAGTGTCTTGCGTTCTTCATATGACTCTAGAAAAATAACAATGCAAAAATATAAATAACTTTTAATTTATATCCTTTTAAAAGAAGTTTTATTTTCGGTTCAAAAGCCTTCTGCAGATTCGAAAATAATACAAAATAAAAAATGATCGCAAGCTCCATAATAGACTTTTCCATCCGGTTGGGCGTGGGCCTAATGACACTTACTTAAAATGCACATGAGCTATTGTTTTCTGGTAATATTATGACTAATAGAGGCACGAATTATAGGGAAATATTGCGGTCCATTATACCAATACCGGTAACCGTAGACCTTATTATCATTTTTCTGCATTCTACGGCAAAAATCTTTCTACACTTCGTTAATGAATAAAATAAGTGTTAGGCACGGAACACTAAAAATGAAATAAATTTAAAATAAAGTAGTCCCATTATAAAACATTACATTGTACGGGATGGTATAAACTACGGTAAATAAATAGGGTATACAGAAATATATCCCTAATATGCTGGGCTCAAATACATAATATATGAGAATTAGCATAGAAAAGTAAGCTAAGAATTAATAGCTCACAGACTACACAGTTGTTCGTGTTAAGATAAACTCATTTGTCAATGTCAATATTTTTCTTTTGAGCTGTTTTAAGTCGAACTTCAGTTGTGGGTCGAACAATGTGATCTAGAACCATTAAGATGGATATGACTGAGTGTTATAGTGGAACGAAATGATTGCGGTAAATATGACATTAATTACTTTAATCCATATTATATCCTGACTGAGAAAATGTATAAAAACCCTAAAACTAAACATGCGATTTCTCTTAAAACTTCTTTAGTTGAATCACCGTGTAAATATGTGTAATATCATTGCGAAATAAGCTCAAAATTCGTCTTGATTTTATCACGAATAACGTTCAGACATTGGGTTGCATTAAACATGCAGCGTGCTCGTGGTGCTATAGCATACCATCTTAAATTAACTCATATCTAGCTACACCCACCGAATGTAAGAAAGCCTGAGAAATGGGTTAGCGGATCATCTCAAGACGCAAACAGAGGTATATATGGTTTTAGATGGTTCTGTGGTTTGGCGTAACTCAATCATTATAAACTTTTTTTCTCGACAGTTTGCTTATGTTCCCCCAGGATTTGCTAGGGTTTATTCAGATGTACTTAGGCTTCTGTCTCTAGAGTTTCTTGCTTACGTTCGTCTAGAATTTGCTCACATTGGCTTAGGATTTGCTCAAGGTTGTTCAGAACTACCTATGCTTGTTCTATCTCTACAGTCTCTAGATCTTCTTGCTTACAGTCGCCTAGGAGTTGCCCTAGTTTGCTTAAGGTTTCTATCTTAGCAGTTTTTCTCTACAATTTCTTGCTTACGTTCACCTAGGATTTGCTCAGGTTTGTTTAGTACTTTACGCAGTCCCTTTAGAAGGCTTATTTGAGAGTTGTTAAAACGTTTTGTACTTGGATTCCAAATGCATTAATGCTGATTAAGTAATAAATCACAAACAATACATTTAAATTCCTTGAGAATAAGAAAATATATCACCTAACACATTGCTTGATCATGCATAAACCACAACATCCACGTGAAATACCGCAAAATTCTTTCGAATGAAATATGGTTCAGGCCGGCACATGCCGGTGGTCGAAGGGTAATTATATACCCGTTCCTTGACAGACCATAGTAATTTAGATTAATTAGTTTTTAATTTTTTGAAATTGCCTTTGTTGTCGTTGCAAGGGCGTTCCTTGGATTGTTCGTAGATACGGATCATATAACGTAAGACAAAAAAAGTCCTCAAAGTATGTCGTGGAATGAATCACGCATGTCTTGAATTATTACTCTTGAAAGGTAGCATAGGTAAAAGGTATATATATATATATATATATATATATATATATATATATATATATATATATATATATATACTGGGAAGGGTAGTCTTGACCGACAGTTGAATAGAACGACTGTTGATTTTCTTGGGGTAAGCTATCAGAGTTTTACTTCGTCCCGAGACCGCTACCCCAAGAAAATCAACAGTCGTTATATATATATATATATATATATATATATATATATATATATATATATATATATATATATATATATATATATATATATATACAGTAGAATCTCGCTAATCCGGCCATGTAGTAGTCCGACACTGCCAGTAATCCGGCAAATAATTTGATGTATGAAAGTTTTCATTATTCCGGCTAGCCCTGTCTATAGTCTCTATAGTCCGGCGTTTTCCATGTCTTAGTATTCTACAATCCGGCATTTGGTTCCAAATAAATGTTTTACTGGCGTAACCTGATGTAATGTTGTAAAATATGTATTGCGCAATATAGTAATTGTTTGTTGTTTGTCATTCTATTGTTTGTCTGATACGGTCGTACGGTCGCGCAATGTCGAGTCAATCAAAACGTAATCATAAAACAGTAACTTTAGCTGTAAAAGCTGAAATATTGAAAAGGCTTGATAAGGGCGAACAGATTTGTGAACTCGCAAAGTGCTATAATATTGGACCGGCTACAATTCATGATATTCGTCAAAACCGCCTTAAAATCGAGAACCTTGTGAGGACTACAGTTTTAATTCATGTGTTCAATGAGCTGAAGAAACCAGTGTTTCCGCGGGAGATATATTGACATTGCGAAAAGTTCGTGAACATGTTTTTAGGAAATCCTTTACTGTAAAAAAACAAAAACAGATAACGTCTTATTTTATGAAAGTAGATTAAGTATGTACATCAATATAAAATATGTACCTATATTATCACAATAAAATACATTTGAAGATCTGTCTTGTTTTTTATTGTATATATGTACATAAGTACATATGTACATACGTACATACTAAATATTAATAATACATAATATGTATAAAAGGCTTTTAGTTAGCAAAATACATGGTTGAAATAATGGAAAAATACATAATATGTACGTATTAATAATTTTATAAAATTTTCCAATAATCCGGCGTTTTCCGTAATCCGGCAACTACTTGCAATCAAAGGCGCCGGATTAGCGAGATTCTACTGTATATATATATATATATATATATATATATATATATATATATATATATATAAACTTTACTTTCTACGACCAGCGAGTAAGCACAGAAGATGCCAAATGAGATTTTGGCGAAACGTCTGCAAGTTTCAACTAGAAAAGAATCAAACGAACGGATGTATTCCCGGATTAACCACGACATATACAGGGTGATTGATGGTGAGTGGCCTATTAGAAGTTCTGGCGAACTAGTCAACGGATCACTTTGAAAATTTGGTAGTTTACATAAGTGGACATGACCTTTCTTTTAAAATTATTTTTGGCCTTGCGGTGTTGCCGCTTCTACTGAAAAGTATTAGCACCTATGATAATTTAAATGGAACACCCGGTATATTATATTTTTTTTAGAATCCCTGTTGGTTTGTTAATAAGTTTCGTTAACATATTCCTATGTCTATCTAGTATCGTTGTCGAGATAATAATTATTTTCTTCTTTTTTTCTCGGAAAACATGGTAGTCAATAAGGGCTGATATTTTTGAACTCATGACAGATAGGACACTAGAATTTGGTGGAGAGCTAGGTAATACCACGAGGCTATTCACTCGGTGTCCAAATCGTAGTTATATTTGTACAGGGTGTTTCAAAAATAAACATATTTTGATGGTTTGGAAAAATGATTAAAAGTACATTTTTTTAAATGGAACACCCTGTATTTTAACCGCGGTCCTAAAAGCTCTGTAAATTTCCTATCTTTCAATATATCATGTCCCTATACCTATCTCGAATAGTTTTTGACTTATTAGCATTTATTTGGACAATTTAACTATTACAGATAACATTCACGAGTTTTTAGGAAAATTTGAAAAGTAGCCTTTGGAAACTGTTGTTTTTAAATGGATGACACTTTTCTATTATTTATTCCGTTTCGTTGTCAGTTGGTTGCCGTACTTGAAAATTCTAATTTAAGGTTTTAAGAGAAATGGAAGAAAACAATAATTATTCAAATACAGTACTTATGAATTTATTTGTTTTACATGGTCAGTGTGATAAGATCATTAGTCGTACTTGTAGAAAATTCAATGAAATGTATCCAAATTTGCCATCAATGAACAATAAGAAATTTAGACGAATTCAAAGCAATTTCAAAAATTTTGGTTCTTCCTTGAAAGTTCCCAGAAATTTACCCAGACCTGTAACATCTAGTGAGGACAACGAAATTAACGTTTTGGCTTATTTTCATGCCTATCCGCAGGCTTCAATAAGATGTGCCAAAGAAGATTTGGGCTTAACCTATTTCTGCGTGCAAAAAATATTGGCTAAACATAATATGCATGATTATAAGTATACCAAAGTTCAATGTCTTAAGCCTGAGGACTGTCCACAAAGAGTTTTATTTTGCGAAAACTTGTTAGTTCATATTCAGGAAGATCCACAATTTTTAAGGAAAATCATTTGGACTGATGAATCAAAATTTTCTCGCGAAGGAATTTTTAATAGGAAAAATATTCATTATTGGGCGAAGGAAAATCCTCATGTAACGAGAGATACTGGATTTCAAGAAAATTTTCGATTTAATGTTTTTTGTGTAATGATGGACAACAAAATTCAATATTTGATATATGATGAAAATTTAACTTCCAGAAAATACTTAGAAATTTTAACTACATTTGTCGAAAATTTCGTGGACAACCTTCCTCTCGCCCAGTATCGCAGCTGCTGGT
This sequence comes from Philopedon plagiatum, assembly GCA_963971165.1. NCBI lineage: Eukaryota > Metazoa > Arthropoda > Insecta > Coleoptera > Curculionidae > Philopedon > Philopedon plagiatum. The sequence continues at coordinate 2,765,733 of OZ020193.1, forward strand.
ACCAATTGGACGGGGCTCCCGCTCACTGCACTGACGAAGTTAGTGCGGAAATACAGAGAATGTTTGAAGATCGTTGGTTCAGGCGTTTGGGACCTTGGAATTGGCCTGCAAGGTCCCCAGATTTAACACCTCTGGATTTTTACCTTTGGGGCACTCTCAAGAATATTATTTACAAGACACCGGTAAATTCAAGGGAAGAGTTAGAAGATCGGGTGAATCGGGCATTTCAAAATTTGGATGCTGGTGAACTTAGACTTGCTACTGGACATGGTGTAAACAAGCGAATTTTAAAATGCTTAGATGTCAACGGCCAACGTTTTGAACATTTATTAAAAACTAATTAAATGTTTTTTACTTTTTTCTTGGTAATTTTGTTAGAAGTCAAAAAAATATTATTATGTACACTACAACTTAAATATGATTAAGTAATTTTAAGCATTTAAGAATTTACTAATTGTTTAAAATTTGTCTAAATTTCTTATTGTTCATTGATGGCAAATTTGGATACATTTCATTGAATTTTCTACAAGTACGACTAATGATCTTATCACACTGACCATGTAAAACAAATAAATTCATAAGTACTGTATTTGAATAATTATTGTTTTCTTCCATTTCTCTTAAAACCTTAAATTAGAATTTTCAAGTACGGCAACCAACTGACAACGAAACGGAATAAATAATAGAAAAGTGTCATCCATTTAAAAACAACAGTTTCCAAAGGCTACTTTTCAAATTTTCCTAAAAACTCGTGAATGTTATCTGTAATAGTTAAATTGTCCAAATAAATGCTAATAAGTCAAAAACTATTCGAGATAGGTATAGGGACATGATATATTGAAAGATAGGAAATTTACAGAGCTTTTAGGACCGCGGTTAAAATACAGGGTGTTCCATTTAAAAAAATGTACTTTTAATCATTTTTCCAAACCATCAAAATATGTTTATTTTTGAAACACCCTGTACAAATATAACTACGATTTGGACACCGAGTGAATAGCCTCGTGGTATTACCTAGCTCTCCACCAAATTCTAGTGTCCTATCTGTCATGAGTTCAAAAATATCAGCCCTTATTGACTACCATGTTTTCCGAGAAAAAAAGAAGAAAATAATTATTATCTCGACAACGATACTAGATAGACATAGGAATATGTTAACGAAACTTATTAACAAACCAACAGGGATTCTAAAAAAAATATAATATACCGGGTGTTCCATTTAAATTATCATAGGTGCTAATACTTTTCAGTAGAAGCGGCAACACCGCAAGGCCAAAAATAATTTTAAAAGAAAGGTCATGTCCACTTATGTAAACTACCAAATTTTCAAAGTGATCCGTTGACTAGTTCGCCAGAACTTCTAATAGGCCACTCACCATCAATCACCCTGTATATATATATATATATATATATATATATATATATATATATATATATATATATATATATATATATGTATATATATATATACAACAAAGAACTTAAAAATTATAAATTTAAACTAAATGAGAGACGTGTCCACTTTCTACTTCCAAACATATTCTCATTCTTCTTTTTACAGTATCAAAAACATTGGTGAGCACCTGGGGGGAGTTGTTAATCTGTGTTGTTAATACAATTAGAGGGTTTAATGCAAAACATGCCTAAGTCTGAAGCATTGAAAGAGCATTTATCTAGGCCTTTTTGTTTAAAATTCGTCTATTCATTATTTAAACATATGATGATCATTTATTTTATCAAGAACTTGCGAGAATCTTTGTGCGTTGGCGTTCCCCTTGATGACTGACATATGTCATTTTAATAACTTGACATATATCAAACTGAAAGGTCAGATTTAGCTTATTTAAATGTCTATATAGCTTTTTGAACTTAGTTTTTTGTATCGGTAACCAAGTGTTACTAAATTTACATAATAAGATGGGTACAAGTATTATCGCCATTTGTCAAAATGTACACACTCTTTGGAAATTTAAATATTTCTGTCGTCGACTCTTTATAATATTGCCAAATTTTTATACCTTTTGAAGTTAATGTCAATGTGAATTAGCTTAAAGCTATTGACGACTCAGGTTAGGAACGCGGCGTCCTCTTCAGCAGATTGGCTAACGGGCAATAGGTTGCTCCAGTCTCCAGTTTTGCAAAAGATTTATTATTTTTGGCGTACGACTTGAATGAACAAAGAAAAATTCTAACCTCTCCAAGGGTGTCCGCGGGCAAGAGAAATAATATTTCAGCCAACAATAGGACCCATTGAATTAATATTTTTTATTATTTCTCAAATCCTTTATATGTGCTACAGGAGTGTTTATTTTAATTGAAATGATATAAGGATTATTGACTTAGTTTTTTCATTTTTTATTAAACCGTAGTTCTTGTTCGTTTAATAAAAGATATTGTAATTTGAATCACACCGCCTACAAATAGCTATTTTTCGCCCAATTATATTTAAGCATTCCAATCAAATAGTTTAATATTTTGGTTCTAACAATTCTACACGCCCAGGAATATTAGAAATTTATTGGATTCCAATAGTATTTTGGTCATTGAAATAATGGTAATATAGTTTTCAAAGAAGTAGGTATACTTTTGAAGTTCAATTATAAGTCTATATTTAAATCAATATTTTTTTTTTGATTACTTCAATGATGTTTTGTTGAAACAATATTAACTTTAATATTACTAATCGGACAGTGGTCAAAAACAGTACTGTTATTGAAAATAGCATAGCAGTTTTTTCTGTGTATGGGATTTATTTACATCAAATATGTAGATATAATGGACGAAAAAGGACTTTTCATCCTTCCAGATATTTTCTTCGGACTGCAGACATATTACGGGATCTACAAGCGCGATTGACTTGCGACCTGTAACCCCCAAACTGAAAAATCAAGAGCACGACGTTTGGGTTGTCATGTTTTAAAATTATAAGGTACTCAAATTGAATAATTGAGCTTTAAAATTGTTATTATATTGTTTAAATAAATTGGGTACAGCGGAATTCCTATAATTAGACGCAGCGAAATTACACAAGCGAAGAACTGGACCTTTATACCACGGGCTTCGGAAGACTTTAGAGTTCTTGTGCGCTGAAAAAGAACATTATTTTATTATCAAGTGATTACATTGTCATTCTCCCAATAAAAGTTCAGATTTAAACAATATAATTTAAGTTTAAAGCAATTAAAGTAAAATATTTGGATCAATTGTATTGTAAATAGCCCCGATCTTGCACCGTGTGACTTTTTCTACGACAATAAAGTAAGCATTAAGTAAGAAAATGCCTCGAGCCTTATAACTTTTATAACAGACAACTCTGTACGTATAAAGTAATAATAATAATAAATTAACACAATCATTCAATTATTAGTATTTATGCAGTTATGTTTTGATCCAATACCTATTTAATTAAAAAATCTTTGTTTAAAGGAACTACGTCACTGGGATATCGGTTGCCAGTAACTAAACCAGGAATATTCTAAAATGAGACAGAGCACGCGTGATGTCTTCATGCCTATGACTCTTTTTCTTGCTTTACACTTACTATACTTCAGAATAGCCTTTGTACTGCTGATGCACCGTATCGCCACGTTAGATCCTTACATAAAACACCGTAATGTCGCTACAAAGACTAACTTTTATTACACGAAGGAATAAGGAAGCACAAATCTATATAATTTAGATGAGTATAATTACAGTAATTCCTCGGAAAATAATAAATAAATTGTAAATAACGTTGACAGTTTTGTGGGATGGTTAAAGCTATCCATTTATTTAATTTATTGTAAAACATTACCTGAGAAAGCACCAATTTCACTTCACTTTATTGTTCACGAAATGATTTATGCGAGATTTAAAGAATATTAGAGATGGCTGGTACAAAAGCGGTAAAATTTGGTGTAAATGTAACCCACATGGGCTGCTCTCGTGAGCGTTGCCCCAGAAAAGAAAAAGTCTAACAAATGATTAAAAAAAAATGAACCAACTTCATAAAAGAAAAATCACTTAAGAGTTTTTAGTTGTTCGCAGTTCTTTTAGGTTCCGACTCACTTAAGCAAAAAACCCTTAAAATGGAACTATGAATTCGGGAGAATTCATCAAGAAAACAAAAAGATTATCGAAATCTGTTAATGCGTTCAAGAATTATGCGCGAACATATATGTATAAAAAAAATGACACACGCTGATCGAATTGATAACCGCTTCGTGAAGTCGGTTAAAATGTATTTTGTATCTCCAAAAAGTTTAGAAAAGTGGTGCCCTAGTAAAGACGCGTACTGTAGGTAATACCCTGGGGGGAAGGAGAGTAAACAATTAAACAGGACCGTATTTTCGATTCTTATTATTGTAAAATATTCTCGAGACAAGTCTTCATAGTCCGCAAAATGATTTGTTGTAGATTTTTTTAGATTATCACCTACGTGGGCGACCACAACCGGGTGCTATTGGTTCATTGTTCAACCATAACAAAAGATAATTTATGGCCAGAACTGAGAACTATTCCATTCTGCATAAAAATATGTGGCGACTGTAACTATAAAAAAGAAAAATTGTCTTGTAGATTCGAGTGGGTTTATTGAAAAGAATTTTGCATAAAACGCTGTTAGAATTAGACTACCTACCTATTTATCAACAAATAATTTAACCGAATTTTTACTATTATCATAGACTAAATAATACCTAGACGAATACTGCCGCGCAATTTAAACGTCTTACCTTTGATAACTCCTAAAATCATTGCCGGGGGTTTCAGCAAATCGGAGGTATTTAAAGCACTTAAAAAAGGCTTTTGTTGCTGCCTATAACTTTTTTTTAGATAGGAATAAATATTTAGCGATTGCTAAAAATCGAAGAAAAGAATATTTTCCTTCTAGATATGGAAAAACTGATAGTTTCTTCGTTTCTTCGTGGTCAAGTTAGTATAAAACCGATTTTTGTTATATTAGTCGAATAAAAGTGACTTTCTTTCGTCATATTAAAGTAATTTAAAATAATTTGGAACATTTAGAACATATTTACTCAAGTATTTTGCAATAATTACCTTCCTATGTCTTTGTCACGCACCAAGGACGTTATTCTTAACCAACATTATGGGTGTGTATTTATTTATGATACATATAGTATCACAATTATTGATTTAGTCTACTTTATTAAGAATCTAATGACCTATTAGCCAATTTCGATTAGCGAAATAGGTAATCTTAATAGATCTTTCCATTATATCTCATATTATGTTATATACTACTTGGAGCATACTGAAATTAATCTATTGCCATGGCCTTCAAGATCGCAAGATTTGTCCCCAATCGAACAAGTGTGGGACATGATCTGAGGAGAGTGCTAAATTTACAACAGCCCCCTCAAACTTTGGCGGCAAATTATTATTAAAATAAAATCATGTTTACAGGGCGTTCGGGTTATAATGTCACTTAGTTATTTGTGCTCAATGGGGATATTGTGGTAAATTCAAATAAGTACAAATAGGGGTTGTTGTTGGGACAAATAATTTCGACAGTAAATTACGAAATGAGTTTATACTTTTAATAATTTCGTAAGTAAATCATCCTGCTACATCCTGTAGCCTGCTAATGCCATGGGAACAAACTTTGAACTAGTTTGGCTATCTAGTTGTTTCAAGTTATTAGTCATTTTACGCCAAGTCAAAAAAGGTAGTTTAACTCTCTGCCTCAGATTTAATTATTAGTTTTTAATTGTTACTAATTATATGGTAAAGTAATATGAAATGCGGTTTACGTTAAATGTACATCTGATTCGTGCACCATGGGTGTTGTGATATTTGTTGTAATTAATGTCGCTTTTTTCGTTGCCTCTGACATTTGAAAAAACCGCGATTTTTAGTGTTGTGTTGTGATATACGAAAGGTAATAGGTTTATTTCACAGTCGTCGCGTCGCAACATTCTCCTAAATTGAGGATTCAGTCCTAGACTTTAATGTCAGTAGAATAACTTAATCATCAAGAGTTACGTGAATTGGTGCGCCGTCTTGCTGGAAGAAGCTTTGTCGCATCTCTTCATCGCCTAATGCGTTTAAAAAGTTTTCTAAAAAATTTTATTAGGGTATCGCGCAGAATTGAGAGTACCTTCAAAAAAATCGATCCACAAGTCAACTTTCTGTGAATGCAGAGGCTTCTCTACAAAGAAATGTGGATTTTCAGAACTCCACATTCTCATTTGTGGAGAATTTGCATAACCATAGAGGTAAAACCATGCGTTGACAGTAAAAAAGGATATGTCAAACACGTTATTATGCAAAGTACCCATAAACCACTCTGAAAATTGTATTCGCTGCGGCTTGTCGTTTGGTAACAATTCTTGGACTGAGTTTAGACGATAAGCGTGCATATGCAGGTCACATTTCAGGATTGTATTGCAGGTTTCGTAGGATACATTTACTTGCTGGCTTAAACGCCGAATAGGGGTTTGTGGGTGTTCATTAACAATTTGCCTCAATTCTTCTACCTTTTGTGCAGGACGAATTTTGGGTCTCACACATTTTTCTGCTTAAAGTTTGAATACCAATTTTCAGTTTAACTGAAAGACTGACCAATCGGTGGACCGCTTTCTGAAGTGTAAACTTGAGATCATGGTTTACTTGTGAAATCGATCCTTAGGGTGACCTGCAATTTTTACGGTCGCGCAAATGAGATTTTAAGTGACAGTTTATACCAATTTTACTCCTACAAAACCACACAATGATCCAATTAACTAATGGTAAATCTCAAACGATAAATTTAAGGCCAAATCGCCATTAAAACGATGTAAATTATAGCTTTTGCTTTAATAATACTATAAAATTACAGTGTAGTGAAGCGTCCAGCCGTATATCTAAAAGACCCCCTGCTTGTATGTAACTATAACATGAAAAACCTATATTTTGATCGTTTTGTTAGCGGTATATCGTGTATCAACAGTATCGGGATCATGAACTGCATTTAAGTGCTGCATTTGAAACATTTACTTTTGGAATTTCACTCTTGGCATTCGTCCGGGTTTCCCCGGATTCGTCCTATTCTGAAAAGCGTCCGTGTGGTTCTCTTGAAGTTGTCCGGGTCCAGAGTTCTCTTGCTTTTTTTTTGGTTGACTATAATCACAGCCCAACTTCGACCCGGGCGTTAAAAACTTTCGATGTCACTGCCGACGTTTGTGTTAGATAATAAACGTCGGGGTTGCAGGCGCGGCCCGTGAGTTTTTTTACAGGTGGGTCAAACTTTTGTGGGCAACTGTGATATCAACGCAGTAAGCAAAATAAACTTTTTAATTTAGGAAGATTTTTTAGTAATGTGCCTAGTTTTGCCAAGAAATTATTTACCTAGAAATAAACACCGCAAAAATCATAAAATAGGTACTGTAGTATATTGAACATTGCTACTCTAGATGTTTATGACTTTTTCTATGTGTTTTAGTACTCTGGATTGTTAGCGGCTTCCCGTTTTGATACGTTTAGCGTTTCCTCAATAGAGGTCGCGCCTTGTGCTGAAGCCCAGAATAAATGGTGGTGTTTATTCTGAGCTAAAAGTATGATTATTCGTAAAATAAAATTAGGAACGCAGCCGAAACTCCGTTTTCTTTAATAAATACAATGCTGGCGACTAGGTATAGTAATACGATCTTTGTCTACGCACGTGCAGGCTGCCAGCTGCAGTAGATATAAGATTGCCAATAATTTTAAAAATATTTTATCGAGAATACACCTTTTAGAGCCGATCTAATTTTTTAAATAACAAAAATTAAAAAAAAAGTCTACCCTAACACAGCCTCGAACCCACAACCTCTTGGTCAACTCGCTGACATTCTACCTCTAGACTACGCTGGTAATGTAAGAAAACCGGTCCGATGCCGTTATATTTGATGACTAGTGCTGGCGTGGCCGAGATTGTATTTATAAATTTTTATGTTTAACTAATGTTTAATTAATAATACATTAATACAATGCAAATACAATTAGCAGCATATTAGCTACCTAATTAGTTTTTATTTTTCCAAACCAAATGTTTGGAAAGAGTATACTTTACGGGGCGGTTTGAGTGTAGTTCCATAGTGGGAGTGGCCAGATATTATTGGTGGGCCGTCGACCAATTGTGTCTCTTTTTAACTTCCTAAAGCGCGTATGTCTGTTTCTCTCTTAGTTTTAATGAATTTATATCGTCCATTTAAACCTATGAGCCGAATTTAAAATACTACCCAGCCCGGCTTGGCTTGATTCTTTCTCGGGGAGTTTTCGCATGAAACTTGCACCTTTTGAAACAAAAGATTCATTTTTGGTTTTAAAAAATTAAAAAATAAATTATTAGGTAGACCATTGAAAATTTTAGGTTGGCCATTGGCCAAATGACCTTATGGGCGGGCCGCGCCTGTCTCTATGTTTCCCAAATAAAAAAGAAAGCACCAATCATCGTGAATCATCTATAAGAGTCCGTGTAATGTCCGTACTAGTTTGTGCTAAAATGCAAATCGCCGCAACGAATAGGTATTTATAGTGCAACAAATAAATTATAGCCTGTCTTTTCTAGAGCCCGCTATAGTAACCTATAGTGACGAATAGTCCGCCATTTGAAATTATTTATTTGTTGACTGTGTTATCGAATTTTTCACACATTCTAAGTTTGCTTATCTTAAAGTTCCATTACAGCATAATAACGGAATTTAGGTAATAGTTCTATGCATCTGGCCCTTTCGCAATATATCCATTTAGACTGTTCATTTGTGTTGCTTGAAACTGCACCAACCTGCAGTATTTTTTGGATCACAGCATCACCCTACCTTTGACATGTCATCTTTATTTAGGAATTGCATTTAAGAAAGAGTTATCGACAATCAATGGCGCCACCGACAAATCAAAGAAAGCCTCAATTTACAGCTGATGGCAATAGTTGCTTATTAATTGCCACTGGTCTTAGCTGAGCTGAGATAGTCAGATCCTTGTGTCTCTTTTTTGACTCATTAAGTTTATTATACTATCTCTCTCTGACTAACTTAGCTCAGCTAGGACAAGTGGCAACTAAGAAGTCACTAATGTTGCCTCCTGCAACACGAATATGAGCGCAGGAAGCGTTTATCTATAGGGATATTTGGCTGTAATTACATTGGTAATTTTAAACAAAAAAAAATTGTCTCTACAAAACCATAACTGTTAAATTTCTGCCCCTTTTTACCTACCACGGTGGCGGATCTAGGGGGAGGGGGTGCAGGAGGCGCGCCTCGCACTCGAGCTTGCCCTTTTTTTTTGGTTTTATTGATCTTCCAGGCCATTTTTCGACGAATTTTCCCTACGAATAGGGAATCTCCTTACGTATTAACATCACTGCTTCTCGTCAAAGCCCCAAGGCAACTTAATATACACTTTAAAAATATTCTTGATAAATCTGCAACAGATGCTTTATTTACCGTAATATAAATTAACCTTTTGGGCCATATGGGACAAGCAGCGTTGCATTCAACAGAAAAATTCGAGAACGCACTTCATATTCGAAAACACTCACATACATAATTTACAGAGTGTTGTTGTTCTATCGAATAAGAGCATATTCAACACCTCTGTTCGTGTTAATATTTATTTTATGCGGACGGCTCTTACCAGATCAAATTGCCGTAGAGAGCAAACCAAATTGATTTAATAACACTGCACGATAATGGATGACAGTGTGAAAAGTGCATTTTAAACGAGTAAGTATAGGCGAAGAGAATTATTGCAGTACCTGCTGGTGGAGAAAATAGTTCGCTTCATCGGCACCTCGAAGAGGCTTATTTCTATTTACAAGAAAGTTTAGAGGTAATAACTAACTCTATAGGAACAATTTTTATTAAGGCGTATTCAGCCTTTTTGTTAAAAATATTGTATCTGAGTCAGAAAGGCACCCAATAAAATATTTCTAGGATACCTAGCAGACAGGGAGTTCAAAAGCGCCTCAAGGAGGCTTTCCCAAAGAATAATTTCCAAGAATTTTCGAATATTCCTGTATTAGCTTTCAGTAATGTTGTAATATCGTATAAAAACACATTTAAATAAGGGTAGTTTGTTGAGCCTTAGTTTGGTTTCCGGGGGTCAAGGAGCATGGGAAACATAACGTTCTCGTTTTTTGAAAGTATTTGTTGCAGTTTGAACGACCGCGACATTGTGGCAGCCGTGTTTTGCGATTTCTCCAAAGCTTTCGATTGTGTTGACCATGAAATACTTTTAAGGAAATTGTAATGTTATGGTTTTGGTGGAAAATGCTACAGCTAGATTGCCTCTTATTTAACATGTCGTTTGCAAACGGAGAATTATGAGGGACAAATGTCCTGCCGTGCCAGAATTCCGCGTGGAGTAACCCACGGGTCTGTATTGGGGCCCATATTGTTTCTCTTGTATATAAACGATCTAACTATCCTTTCTATTTATGGTGCTTTCATTTTATTCGCGGATGATACCATCATTGTCTGGAGCAATAAAAACGAGGGGAACAAATTTCACGGGATCTTGTATCGATAAAGAATTGGTGTGATGCTAATTTGCTTACTTTTAATGTGTCTAAAACAAATATATCTTAACCTAACCTAAATTTAATTTTGAAAACCATTAATTACATTTCTGAAACACACATTGAAAACAGAGCAAACAAAGTTTTTGGGGGTGTATATTGACAGTAACTAAGCCATTCGAACTATTTCCAATGAATTTGCCACTGCCGCAGCAAAAAATGCATTCTTCTTTTTTATACAATCGCATCTTGCTTACGGAATAGCTTTTTGGGGATACCGCAGTATTTAATTCTACATTTATTTTACAGAAAATGGCTATTCGCTACATGTGTAATGTTAAATATCGGAAACAATGGAGGCCTCTTTTTGTAAAGTACAAGATCTTTATTGTTGAAATGGTATCGCTTATTCATAAAAAGTACTGTGGTTCAGTTACCTAAGGGTTTTACAACACAAGACAAAATTCTAATCTTGCGCTCCCCATAAGGACTACATTAACTAAATATTCTGTTTTAAGGGATACAAAAATATATAACCATCTTCCTCTGTTTGTAAAAAATACCGAACTGTTAAGAATGTTCAAGAGGAAAGTAGAGTAACTACTTGCTCCTAAAGCTTATCATAACCTGCAGGAGTTCCACGATAACAATTTTTGAGTAATGAGTGGTTCTGATAGGCAGGAATGGTGGGCTTTGTGTTTTTTCGGTGGTTATGCTCATTTTAATTAATTTAATTTGTCTAATTTGCCAGTACTTCTTACAAACGACCTACTGTCCTTTTATTATTAATACTATTATTTTATCCTGTATATAGACGATGTTTTTCTTTTATCCTTTGACATATTATTTGTTATTGTTTGAGGCATATTGTTTGGATTTGCTATTCATATTGTTTGTGTTTATACACCTAGTTTACAAAATAAAATCTTCTATATAAATTATTATTTTAATTATTTTTAAGCTTGTGAAAATAACGTATTCTTTTAACAATATATTTGATTTGATTGATGGGCTTTAATTAAGTTTTTATAAATTTCTGGACCAAATCTTTAAAGAAACCTTGACAAGCTATATGTTTTCGGAATCCCCAGAACATTTGCTGCCAGATAAAGCAACACTCGCGGGAATTCGCTTTAGATTAAAAGATATACTTGATTGAATACAAAAATATTGGTAAGAAGGATATAGAAATTAAAATTTCCTGCCCTAATTCAGCATTTTTAGCAAAACCTTAACAAGCTATGTATTTTCGGAATCCCCAGAAAATTTTCAGTCAGATAAAGCAATATTCGCGAGAATTGGCTTTAGATTAAAAGATTCAGTTGATTAAAAAACAAAGTTTTGAAAAGAGGGTTATAAAAATTAAAATCGTTTGCCTTAATTCAGTTTTCCATTCATATCAATGGATACATAACATTATAAGCACAAAGCTCACCTCACACATAGTTTTTCAGAGTATCAGGATGTAATATACGCGATGTCACATACGCGAACCAGTCGGTAAATAAATTAAACCAAACTACGAATGCAATTTTAGTACGTCACATGCTGAACGTCCATACGCAACTTGTTACAACCACTTAGGCAATGAATGTCAGCTTTTCGAATGAAATGTGACCGAGGATAATTGTGTGTGCAACCTGCACCACGCATACAGACCCTAGATTATCTTTAACTGTAGTTTAAAGCTTGTACATGTTTAACTTTTTAAAGTGAAGTGCATTGGCTCTTATTGCGCGAAGAGTCTATTGTGTTGAGACGTATTTTGCGGGACAATACAGTCGAGAGGTAACCGTGGATTAGTGAGAAGGGAAATAAAAATTGAAATGTTCTATATTAATTCAGTTTTGCGGCTTTCTGGCCGGATTTTTTAATGAAATCTCAATAACTTATATATTTTCGGAATCCTGAGAAAATTTACTGTAAAATAAAGTACAATTCACGGGAATTCTCTTTAGATTTAAAGATACAATAGACTGAATAAAAATGTTTTGAAAAGAGGGTGTTATGATTGAATTACAATCTTTTATAATTATTATTTATTGACAATAGTTTGACAATATTCCAACTAACCTGCATCACATCTCCCCTTTTACTTCTTTCTTTCTTCTCTCTTTTTAAAATACTGTCTGAGTTTTACGAATGAAACGTCTGTTTCTTGTTTAAACTTTTCCACTCGACGTTTTTATAGTATAGTTTCTTTTGTTTCTTACTTCTGTAACTATTCCTAAATTATTCCATCTTTTAGTTCTTGGGTCTTGTCCCACACATTTGGTCCTACTGGGATTAGTTGAAGATCTTTAGCATTTTGGTTATAAGTTTGTTTTGTTTTCGTAATTACCATTGCCCTGCGATCAGTTAATTAATTTTTTAGTAAATAATTTAAACTTTATTGGGACAATTATTGATCTTGCAGGCTGGCCATACAATATCTGCGCTGGTGAAACTCCATCATTTTTAGGAGTGTTTCTCCATTCCAGAAGCCAGGGAAAAAATTGGTCTTCATTTAAATTACCCTCATCCACGCATTTTAAAATTAGACTTCAGTGCTCATTCATTGGAGCCTCTGCATGACTATTGCTTTGGGTATGATAAGGTGTGGAAGGGCTAAATGTAACATTCCATGCTTTTAAAAACAACTTTGTTTCTTGTGATGCAAATTGTGGACCATTATCAGATCGAAATCTTACTGGAACCCCTGCATCTGCAAAAATTCTTCTTAAACAGGTGTCTACTTGAGAAGAGTTCGGATCTCTATTGCCGAACTGACAAATAATTGACCATCTAGGTAATCGATCTATGTAAACCAAAAAGTGTTTTCCAGAGCAAGAGAACAGATCAACTGATACATCTTCAAATGGTCTGGATAAATGGTTGACATAACTGACAAATCTCTATTTTGTTCTCTATGTTCACACTAATAATATTAATAATATTCCTTCTAGTCTAAGGGGCTTAAGCTATATAACTTTTAAAAATAATATAAAAAATTATTTAGTAGGGGTAGGATTGGAAGAATGATTTCTTATAAATTAAAATCCTACCTATTTATGTCAACTAGTATACCACTTTTATATTTATATTTAAATTATTTTTATTGGCATAAATAAACATCTTTATTATTATTATTATTATTATTATTATTATTATTATTATTATTATTATTAATGGCCTGCTCTCTTGAACTACCAATCCCATCCACAGTTCTGCTGACGATAGTACTCTTCATTCCTATATTCATTTCTCCAGACAAGTTTCGAATCAAGAGTTGGATAATGGACGCAGATCTATGTACCTGTCCTTTTCCCAGGATCTTCAATTAATCTGAGACTGGGGTGCTAAGAACCTTGTTCAGTTCAACGCCTCCAAAACCCAGTCTTGCTCCCTGTCACGCAAAAAATCTGGCAATGCTCACCCCATCCACATGAATGGCCAAGCCCTACAAAACAATGAAACACTCGATCTTGTTGGCGTCGCTTTCGAACATGATCTCAGCTGGCACAAACACATTACTTCAGTAGCCACATCGGCAGCTAAAAAGCTTGGTTTTCTCTTTCGAGCCAGAAAATACTTCTCTCCTTCCAACTTAGACACTCTCTATGTTTCCCAAATAAGACCTAACCTAGAGTACTGCTCCCACATCTGGGGAGCGGCATCATTTTCGACACTTAACATCCTTGATTCTATCCAAAGCAGAGCCATTCGACTTATCAATGACCCAGCCCTCACGAGAAAACTCCCTTCTCTCGCTCATCGCGGCGCTTTTGGGGCTTTATCCCCTTTCTACCGCTACTTCCACGGATTTTGCACTGAAGAACCAGCCGGTATTAGTCCCCCTTTGACTGTTTCCAACAGAACAACAACAGGCGCGATACTTATGCATCCCTTTACTGTCCAACTACAAAATCCTAGAACTGACCACTTCTCTCGCTCATTCATATCTAGGGTCTCCAGATTATGGAACAAATTGCCTGCAGATGTTTTCCCTTCCCGTCCCAACCTCCAGTCCTTCAAGTCCGTATCAATAGACTATATTTCCCTTCTCTTCAGGCGCCCACGGTACGTTAGAACTTAGGCTTGCTATATTTTTTGAATCTCCAAAAGGTCTGCTATAAGATAAAGCGAAATTAGTTTGTATTAAATAGGATTACGAACTTGTTTTGTTTGTACACTAATTCTCAATTACATTCTAAAACGTATAAAAATGTTCTTTTTATTTTAAAAACTTTAAGACTGAAATCAGATATAGAGCTTGGGAATATCACACCATCAACCAAACATATATTTCTTAGAATAGACAGCTCAACGAAAAACACTTTATATTCCGCAAGGGCTTGTGATAATGCTCGTGAATTCTTGCGATTCTTTAAGACCTGGAGTACATTGATCACCTTCCAACGCCTGTAGGAGCTACGTTCTTAAATGAATTGTTTCGAAAACACATTTTGGATGAAAATTGAAAATTTGAAACCAAGCAAAGTCATCGGAATCTCGGAATAACTCGAAAGTTTTTAATGACGACAAATGCACAGAAATATCTCAACAACGGCGATGCTTTAGACCCTATCATCCTAGTATATATTTTTTAAATACTCTTAACATTTGAGAATGCAGATATTTCTTACATTGCAAACTGCGAACGCAGCTTTCATGCCAACCCACCAACTACCAAACATTGATTAATGGCCCCAACATGCATGTTGTACCCAACTTCACGACAAAATCCAAGTGCCAAGATGGTAGTTTCTCATGATTCGTGATCTCTATACTCTCTAGAACGGTGCATGTCATACATTTGTCGTGTTTCACGGCCAATATCGCTTCTCTTCTCGATGTTCGAACACGAAATCGATACGAGGAACAAGTTTGACACGACTTCTACACAAATCCCACTGATATACATGCGACGACATCGAGATTCTTTGATTTAAATGTCGCTGTTACTGTTTATTTGCGAGGTTTATCGATGTCATCAATGTTGGATCATCGAAAATTAGGTTTATACATCACAAATCACAAGAAACAGTTCGAAAAAGGACCGCATGTGTTCTACCTACTTGCCTGCAATGCAGCAACAATATTTTTCACTTTGTACAAAGTATCTTTTTGAATGTGGCCTAAGGAAGCACCGTAAGCATGACGTTGAGGTTCCATGCTTTTGATTCTCATGCCAATCTTCAGCTGAAAAAATCAGAATATCCTTTAGCTATAAACGTTGCTATACCGAAGTAGGACAGCATATATCACGCAACACGTATGTAAAGATCATATTATATCAAATATTTTTTAACTGAACAATGTGTAAAATAATAATATAAAATTATATGGCAAAAAAACATATAACGTGCATTCGTTTACAGTAAATTATGGATAGGGAAACTAATCACTTTTATATAATATATTATTTAAAAGTGAGGTTACAACAGTCAATCGGTATAATGTTTTATAGATAATAAACGTAAAATAATAAAACATATATTCAACAGCCTGAAAAAGGGGGTGAAGGTTAGTACTAATGGTGCAGAAAATTTAAACCAATTCTAATTTTTATCTTTTTTAGAATATTACCCCAGTACTGACTAGAAAAGGTTTAATTAACTCAAACTTATCTGAAAACAATGACAGACTCAAAAGTCATCGAATTAATCAAATTTTTAAGCACATTTTTAAAAATGCAATTAAAAAAGATAAATCTTGCCTTAAAGTAACGTTTTACCTTATAAAACGTATCAGTTTTATTATGGTTTTATAGTCGGTACCCTTATAAGGTAAACTATCGATATTCCTTAACGACTAACATTACTGCTAGATAGGGTTTGTTAAATTTCCAAGGATTTACGACAAAATTTGACAACACGGTAATTGAACTTGCTGTACCGTATGGTACAAGTATTCTGAAGGCGGGTACCGCGCGTATAGTTTCCCACGACCCTGACAGGAACGTATTGATAATTTTTTTATTGTACCGATATATACGAGGAAATTCACTATACCGTTGAATTTTGGCCTGTTTTGGCATTTGTGGGTCCAATTTGGCAGTTGTAAGTTTAAAGTGTCACAGACAAGGGTAAGACCCTGTACATTAGCAAGCATTTGCTTACTACTTAGTCACAATTGCATAAAATTAGCTACTGGTAAGTGGTAATAAGGTAAAACCAACAAAACGAAAACATCTTGAAACGTAACTGTTTCTGTTATTTACCATTTTCCAAGTAATTTAGTTTTTAGAGGCGATAATTACAATTAGTTAGTTACAAGAATAGCGAAACATAAAATGCGAGATTCTCCAACAATGTTTATTATTATTGACTAATCGAACCATATGGAAACAACACATATACAGGACGATCAAGATTAAAGCACAAGAATAAATAAATAAACAAAAGGATAACTGTCATGCGACACGTTATATCTAAGCATCTAATGCCGAGGGAACTTTAGTCAGTGTCGAAGGATAATTTTATGATATTGCCATAGGCGTACCTAGGAAATAATATGCTGTAATGTTAAGTTAGTAAAAAAATATGATTTAGTTAACAAAGTGATTAGAATTAGTGTGTTGTCTTAGTTGGTTGCTTAAAAATTCAGATGTTTGGACATAACTAGTAGGGGAAGTTGGTGGAGACGTTTGCATGGAAACCGATGACACATTAGGCACCACTGAGATTTTACTTATCAACTCAAAGAAAGAGAAAATTATCATCTTCTACTCAATTTCAAAATTCAATCACGCCGGATCTGGAAAATATCATCCATCGGCAAACAATTTATAATTATTAACGTTCAATCGAATAAAGATCGCCATTGTTTTTCCTCCATACACCTGTCAAGAGGACGACGTCTTCGCCATAAAGCAAAACGATGGCGAGCCCATCGTGTCCGAAGAAGAAATCTGGGTTAGAAAGCTATGAAGGTAAACAGCGAAATTCTTGAACTGAAGCTCGCGAAGACGACGACCGACGTGACTTATGAGATTTTGTACATACGTGTATTTTGTTAGAGACGAGTGATTCAAACAGAGGCGGGCTTGATGGAATTAGTAGTAGTAAGGTCTCTTGGCAATATTTTGTAAATCTGGGATTGTTTAAGTTAAAGCTATGGAGGGAAACAGGGAAATTCTTTAAGTGAAGCTCGCGAAGATGATGTGACTTATAGAACTTTGTTCACACGTGTATGTTGTTAGTGAAGATTAAATCAAACAGGCCCGGACTTAGTGGAATAAGTAGGATTAAGGTCTCTTTTGAATAATCTGCTAATTTGGGTTAAAAGGCTACGAAGCCAAATAGGAAAATTCTTCAAGGGAACCTCGCTAAGATGACGTAACTTATAGGATAGTATTTAGAAGAAGTATTGAGAACAGGATTTTTGAAAGGACGTTTTGAAAAATTGTTTTTTATCAATTTACGCGAAAACGAATAAACTTATTGAATATATTTCAATATTAATGGTATTATCGCCACTGGAGCAATAAAAATCGATTTTCAAAATATATAAATCACAAATAAAAGACTTGCCGTTGACTTAATTTCCAATTAAGTCTAATTACAACATCTTGTTAATTTAAAAATACATTAGTTACTGCCCACGCACGCTTTTTATTATATTAAATGGTTTTTCACTAATGAGATATTTTACTTCTAATATGGCGTTCGAAATAATGCGGTGCCATTCTGATCGTTTCAGTTTATTGGTCACAAAAGACATTAATTAACAATCTTTTAGAGCATTCCTTGTAATATATTTTTGAAATTTAACATACTAATAGTGTTCCACTCACTAGCTTTTATAGGTATTACCATAGAAAAGCCATATATCTATCCACGCTGACAAAAAAAGGAGGTCCTTATGTTGGTCCATATTTTTGTATTTTATAACTTTTAAACTGGTTTGCCTATTGTGAAGATTTTGTTATACATATGTAATTTTATTGATACCTATATACCTCTACAAAAAAGGTGTGTTATTTTGGATGTAACCTAATAAACAGTGATTGTTTTTAACAAAATAATATATATACAACCCTGTTAACGAAGCAAATTTCTGGTAAAATAAACCTGCCACAGAAATCCTTTTGTTTTGAATATCCCAGATAATTTGGCAACATTTCTTGTACTGCTTATTATTATCACGATACTTGACAGGGATAAGCAAGAGCATTTAGCAAACCAGTGGGGGTATCTCTCTCTTTCCCCTTGGGTGGCTAAGCCCAAGAAACTTATTTGCTAATAAATTTATATTTCAATTACCGAAGTGTTTTTTTTTTCAGTCATTCTTTGGACGAACATACAACAACATCAGTTCAATAAGCGAGTGTAAGAACAACGGAAAATGCGTCATCAACAAGAAAAATCGCACAGCATGTAAGGCGTGCCGTCTGCGAAAATGCATGATGGTGGGAATGTCAAAAAGTGGGTCAAGATACGGCAGAAGATCGAATTGGTTCAAGATACACTGTCTTTTACAGGTTTGTAGCAATTAATAGTCTTCAAACCAGCAAAAACACTACTACTATATACTAATATCTTTCTTTAAAACGCAACAACTTTGTTACAGCAACAACAGCAACAGCAGCAAGTCCAACATCATTCGTTCATCCAGCACCATCACCAGAACCATCATCACAATGAGGTTGTCACCGCGAACTTGGCGGCTGCAGCCAATCTACTCCGCCCCAATCCCTATCTTAACCCCTTTTTCCGCAACGCGGCCACGTCATCAGTGGCCGTGACCCCCCAAGTGCGTGAGAACGCCTCGAATAGTGAGTCCGACTCAGGGGCATCGTCAGCTGATCCTGAGGACGAGGTCCGATCAGGTAGTGCGTTGAGTTATTTGAGACCCACGGGGTCTCCTTTGAGTGACCGTCTTAGTAGTGATACGGACTGTTTTTCCAAGAATAAAGCTATAAACAACAATAATAATAACAATTTAAAGACAATACCTCTAAGCTCTACGCGACCTCAACTACCCCATCCTCCAAGTTTGTCCCCTGCCTCCCTACCAGCAATCTCCCCAAATACCCTGGTCAACCCCAATACCTTAGTAGTTCCTAATCATCCTTGGTTCCCTCCACCCTTTCCGGTTATAGGTGATCCAGCACTGTGGCGCGAATTGTGGCTCCGAGGACAACCGACGATCGCCGAGCCTGCTCCCGATCAGGACCAACCGATCGATTTGAGTGTTAGGCAAGGTAAAAAGACGGAAGGGGTAAAGGAGGAGGAAAGGGGAGACAATAAGGAAGAGAAAGATTCGGAGGGGGAGTGTAAAGTAGGGGTGCCGTTAGATTTAACGTTATCAGAACGCTAAGTAATGTTATTTAATGTTGCGGCATTGTTAGTAACTTGGTGCTTTTGTGGTAAATCCTAAATAAAGGGTGTTATGAAATTCAGTACATATATTTGAATGAGTAACTCCTGGGGTAGTCTACAGACATACGCAGTACTTTTTTTCTTAAATCGAACATTTTAAAAAATTTCAAAAATACCCTAAAACCCGTCCATGTTCGACGTATCTGGTTGAGCGAACACATGGCTCGACATAGTGCTTGACAGAAAATTGCGCGCGAAAAACTTAAAACAGTTGAATTTGTTGTAACGTTGCCAGACATAAATCTTTAAGGAGAATTTATTTTCTGTTTTTAAGCGTGATTTAAGACAATTTACCGCTTTCAATATATGCAGTGAATTTCATAACGCCCTGTATAATAATATATATGATAAAAAAATTTGAGGTGAAAGAAAAGCTACCTGCAACGAAAATGTGATTGAAAATCTGTCCCATAGGTATATTGTTACAGTCCATAAGGTAGTATGTTCGTACTATCATAGTGAAAAACATAATAAAAGGGAAGCTTACCATATTATAGTGATTGGTTGGAATAGTAGTGTTTTTCAAAGATAGTTAGAGGTTTTAAATGACATTTTCCATGCAAATTTTTACCCACCCATCATTGCCTGCATCGAAAATTATTTATTGTAATTTTTTATCTGTTATAAGGCAGTTTTCTTCACTATTTTTGGTATTTCGAGTTAAAATTAGCAAAACGGAATACTTATGGACCCACTTCGGTGTCCGTCTGTCACAGGCAATTTTCTTTAAAACTATTCGACGTAGAAATTCGAAATTTTGCACAGAGATAGAGTGTGGTGATGATACGGCGTTGGTGCCGTCGGAACTGAGCACTAATTGTACAAATAAAGTTTGTACTTGCCCGAATTTTTTAACTAAAATACTGTATTCCAACCAATATTTGTTTATTTCAAAGTACTCTGTCAGTATCTGTACTTATAAAATATTATGTTATTTTTATTTTAGCCAGTATATTATTTTAAATCTCTCTCATGGTCAGTTTTTTATGATATTATTTTTTTGTGGATATTTTATAAATAACACTTTGTATATAATTAAATTATTTTTATACCATATTTTTACAATTTAGATTTAGGCTTAAAGCAATTTTAATTCAAGAATACTGTCGTTTTTTCAACTGGGTATTTTTAGGAATTTTATATCGTATGTATATTACTGGACTTTTTCCATTTCTCGTTCGGCTGCTCAGTGCCCTATCAAAATGCCGCTAAATAAAGAAAAGTGTCTCTTTATAAACGTATTCTTGGATAACGATTTTATAAAGGCTCTTTTAAAAAGAGTTATATTTTTTTAAGTATTATATTTGGCCAGTACAGTTGTGCCCAATTGTTATATCTTTTTTATAAAATATTGATGCTTTTATTTAATAAAATGTTGTGTTTTACCATTGTGGTGTTTCCTTTCTCCTAAAGTAGATGAGATCCCTACTATAGAACTTTAAATAATGCAACGCGAAGCCAGTTTCAACAAAAAAAGATTACATTTTTCAACGTTGTTTTCTTCACCATCAACATCTATTCGATATCAAAAAACAATGGCCCACAACAAAGCGTTCTTTACGCACCAATTCATAAAGTGCACACCCATCATATCGTGCTATTGTGTCATAATCACAGTGGCGTAGACTGGGTATCGGACTTACAGTACCAATTTTCAAAATTTATCTTATGGGGTAAAACTATATGTAGTAATAATACTCATCTTAGTCTGCCCCTGAGTCACTTCCACTTGTTTCGCTATCTTCAAGAGTAGTCGTGATATTGTATGCTAACAGCGGATCAGTGTTTTTCGTAAACGCTATGTATTCTTGAATGGAACTGTCATTAGTTAAACGTTTTTTTTATTCGACTCACTCTATCTTCGAGGCCAGTTGCGTTACAGGACTGAATTTCAGGGGGTTAAGGTTGCCAAGAAGAAGCAGTATTCCAAATTTCATACGTCTAGGTCGAATAGTTTCCAAGATACGAGTGTCCAAAAACCACAATTACGGGAACTCACTGACTGACTGATAGATCATCATAAATCTAGGGTACTTCCAATCGAGCTAGAGCTTTAAAATTTGGAACATAAATAGTGTTTAAGGTGACATGGACGAGATCAATAAAAAATCAGTAAAAAAATACAACATGGCGAAAAATCCAACACCAACATGGCAAATTCTGACACGAAAGAGGTAGCGACTTCTGCTTTTTAAAGTTAGGTGTGTACGTAGTGTAGTGGTTATCATATCCGCCTGAAATGTACCCGGTTCGATCCCGGGCGGAAACATAATTTTTTGTTTTAAATTTCTGATTTACTTTCAAATACCTCTATTTTATGATAATAAAGTTATGAAATCCCAGCAAAACCAACCCAAGCAAAAATATATGCGTAAAAAAACGAGCCTGATGAGAGCCTGATGAAGAATAGATACATTTAACTACCATTGAGGTACCAGGTAAACCTGTATTTACGTTGTCCATTGCTAAAATACCACAAACAAAACACTTGCAAAATACATCTGTCCACAGCTCAAGCAAAGTTGCAACTGATAAAATAAGTAATGCACTGCCTGTAAGTTATCCGTACTTCACAGCCATAAAACTGAGACGATATCTGATAATTCTAATTAGGATTTCTTGAAAACCCTAAACTGGAATGATTATGTTCCTATCAGCTGGTTAAATCTATAATAAAGGGTCAATATTTACATTTTTAGCAAACCTGAGAAAATCTGCCCACGTGCTGACTTGGCAGTACCCAATATCTCTAATCTAATAGTATATCTAAATTATCATCGTGTTTTCATTGGATCACAAAAGGTACTTTTCTTATTTTCGACAAACCTTGAAATAGGTACAGAAAAAAATTAAATATCGATAAACAGCAGAATTTTTTTTGCTTTTAATATGTAACGTCACTGCGGACAACCTTGGCGCATCCTGCTGTTTCAAATAAATTGTATCAAATTGAAATTTGACCAGGTATTCACCCATTGCGTTTGTAAAATATAGATTACGGTCACTTCCTGCTTATTATTTTCGATTTGTTTTGGCTTTATAGGTCAAATTAAATTAACCAAAAAAAATCATTAGGAATACTTCTTTTAAAGTGTAATGCTTTTTACAGTGGCTTTTAATTAAAAATAATCGGTAAATATAAGACTAGAACTTGGAATTTTGCATGCACGAGGTCTGTTAAGTTTTAAAGTGAAGTTGAATGTAGAGTTTTAATACTCGTTTTTGATATATTCACATTCTAAGACTCTCCCATTCCGTTTCACACAGTAAAACAAACAATTCATCCAACACGAAGAAAAAAACCTCGAGATGACAATACGAAGATGGCATTTCATCATGACAACCCACGCGCAAGTGGATAACAAGGCAGAAACTCAAGACAAGTGGACTATAAAAGATCTAGACTAACATTAAATGCTGAACAGCTCTTCAAACGAAATATTAAAATGATTTAAAGTCCAGCAGCTCTAACAGTGACCACTTCTCGCAGTGGCGTAACTCTTATCGGAGGGTCTTTTAAAAATATTTTAAAATTGCTTATTTGAAGTGGTCTGAAAAAACGATCACCGTGATTGTTTTGAATTACAATTATTTTCGTTTACAGAAGTACAGAAAGCATTACGCATAGATGTAATTAGAGGAATTAACTCTACAATTAGGTCGTGATATAAAATAAATATATAATAAAATATAGTTTGGCGGCATCATGCGAATTTTCATTCGATTCAATATAGCAAACTAACATATCTTCCTTTTCAAAGTTCTGATAAACTATCATTTGTGTCGAAAACTATACAACTTGTACAGTAATGAAATAAACACAATAAAAGATTCCGCGGTATTTTGTCACTACTCGAACTATTAAAAATTAAAAACTAATGTTTTTGTTACTTTTAAAGTAAAATCTCTGTAAAATTCACGTCCTCTAGAAAGGGACACAGGTATACAACACTATCAGAACAGTAGGTATTGCCATTAATGAAAAAAAAATGTTTCACTATCTAATTAAATACAATGCTTTAAAGACTCCACGGTATTTTTTTACTATCAGCACTGAAAAAACTGAGAATTAAAAATTTATTTATTGAAAATCACTTTTAGAGTACGTCAAGATTTACACATTGACATTCATGACACATGATTTGAAAAAATCTAAAAATTAAAACAATTTTTAAAATCTTCCTCATCTTTAGTAGGTTTATAAATTCATTTAGAGAAAATTTTCAGTTGCTCGATTAGACCAAAAAAAAAAAGAATTATCGAGTGTGTCTCTAGACTACCAAAGAATATACCATATACCATTTGAATATATGCAGTGAATTTCAAACACCCTGTATCTCTATTCCTTGGTGGTCATCTTGGACGTCAGTGCTACGCGAAATATTAAAATGATTTAATGTCAGCCAGTCCTAAAAATGTCCACATGCCACTGAACAGAACTACCAATGCTATAAATAAATTTAAATAAATTTCCTCAAGATTTATACCTTAAGGATGATTTCTATACGCATCAACTTGAACAACACTTACGGTAGTCGTTATGGTCTAGAGTTATAATGCGTCTAGTTAAATAAAAGTTTTTTTTTGCAAGGCAGAGACTAATAACATTTTGTTTTGGGTTAAAATGCGGACAGACGTACCACTTCAGAATGGACGAGGAATTTTTCGAAATACGTGTTTCCCCAAAAAAGGTTTACCTGATCAAATTCGAGCAAACCGTAGCAAACTCAGGAAAGTCAAATAGGTATACTGTATAAGCTTGTAGGAAAAAGCAGAGTAGGAGAAAACTCGGCTACATTTACAAGTAGATTTTTGGTTTGTAGCGTACACTGGCTACAAATTAATAAATACCCATTTGACTATGTGTAATGTAATATTAGACGCACGAAGATTATTCCTAAGAATTCAATTGCACCATAAAGGAACGCATCCGCAGCACTTCTTCCATTCTATATTAGACCTCACAGCCTGTACGCGAAGCCCGTTTGATTGTAATATATTACCGTATTCACAAACCAATAAAAGATAATCCGGCTGCATTTTACGTTTGTGCCTATTCAGACTTACGTACGTACAGAAAATGAGTATTTGGAAACTTGAAATTTCACTTTGCTCACGATTAAATGGCCTATTGAATTTGTAACAGGCCATCGAGGCCATTCAAGGCAATTTTTAACTAGAAGGAAAACGTTTCCGGACTCGTATTCGTAGATTCCCGTGAAAAGCAGTGAATTCGGAGTATCATGCGACTATTTTTAATCTAAAAAAATATAGGGTCTTAAAAAGTTGGCTTTAAGCATGGGTCGCGAGCCCCAGGGGAGCACGTTTATTTATATATTTATTTATTGCTTTATTCGATAACAAATCTAAAGTGAATTCCCGTGAATTGCCTTTGCAAATGCGACAAGTCACCACTATTTGGAACAAGCACTAAGTTACAGGGATGCTTGGCACTAAACCACCGTCGTGCATTGATAACTGACCGTCTTTAATATCCTCCGGTACCATTTGAAAGCTTGAAGATGACCTAGACGCGTGCTTTGAATTATTTAGATGGTAGTACCATTAGGAAAAATATGTTTCTACTAAAAAAGCGCTATAAACGAATTCAAGTTGGTTTTCTGATTGTCTTGTTAAGCTGAAGCTGTTAGTACTCTTGTAGGGCTTTGAGCTGCCAGTACTCTTGTAGCAGGTAAAACGCTTTTTGTGTTGCACGCTTTCGTGTTACGATGGAGGTACGATAAGTCGTACTTTTACCAATAAACTTTTTGTGTTAAATTTAATGGGATTTCGTTCAGTTTGTAAAGAAAATAATTCTCTAGGCATTCAACAGGACAGACTGATTGTAGCTATTTGCGAAACCTTTTGTCCTTTTGGCATCGCCATGGTATTTGAAAGAAACTAGGACTAAATTATTAGATAACCTAGGTAGCACCGTACCTGAAGCAGTTCTCCTGGTGGAGAATGGCGGCATTGAGTAGGTACTTATTTCGCAATATTTCTTTGCACTTAGCTTGATAAAAAAATGGTGGAATTCCCTTTAAAGATAATACTGTTTTAGTACTGCCCTTGAGCTTTGTCTCTATATATTTTAATCATTATAAATCCTAACAATTCACAATATTTATTATGGAGTCCTGCATTGCAAATCCCAGTCAATCATTATTCCATCAGCGAAGCAATGCTTTCTAAAGATAATTACATCTTTTCTGCGACCAGTTGACTATATAAATTATTGTCAACTATTGTTACGCATCATTACAGAAAATGATGCACTGCTTTCGATTCAACTTATCTGGTTCACTGTTCGAAATTACAAAATTGGGCCTGAGGAGCTGCGTTCTAAAATCCGGCGGTTTAGCTTTAAAATCAACGTTGTCATTAATGCATTTTAGAAATATTTAGTTTTTGAAAAAGCGTCATTCAAAAAAATAAATTAAAATAGTTATTGTCATCTTAACTTATAAAAATTCTAGCATTTTTTTATTTATACTTTCTGTCCATTTGGTATGATAAATGAAAATTTTTCGAAAACATATTTTTTGAAAGCACATATTTTCGAATAGAGTTATTCGAAAACTAGGAATATTTTCAAAACTTTTTTTCGGTTGGGTTTGCTTATTGTTTGAAGACATTTTTGAAAAAATGTGCTTTCGAGTACGTGTTTTCCAGAAAATATTGTGTAAATCCGTTTTAGCATTTTTTCGAAAAAATTACTTTCAAAACAGATGTTTTTTGAAGAAGAATTATTTGGTTATTTGTTACATGTAGAAGCCAAAAGGATCCCGTGCAAATTTTGATAAAATCGTAGCTAGATGTGTAAGGAAGGTTCTCAGAAACAATCTAAAAAATTTGTTTATATTTTGTGAATACCTTCACCGCCACATGGATAATCGGGTTCAGGTGGATGCCGTCTATACCGACTTCAGTAAGGCTTTTGATAAAATAAGTCATAACATCTTGTTGAGTCGGCTTGCTGAGGTCGGTGTGGGCGGAAGTCTTCTCAGGTGGGTTGAATCTTATATTAAAAATCGATCACAGTTTGTCTCAGCACAGGGTTTCTGTACCCGATCGTTTGTAGCCACATCTGGTGTACCTCAGGGATCACATCTGGGACCTTTGCTTTTTATCATATATATTAATGGAATTAAATATTGCTTTCATCATTGCAAGTTTCTACTCTATGCAGACGATTTAAAGGTTTATACTTCTATCACCACCCCTGAAGACTGTGGCAGACTCCAGAGTGACTTAGACCGCCTGGTATCATATTGCGACGAGAATGGCCTTTTTCTTAATCTGGATAAATGTACTTCAATGACATTCTCTCGAAATCTGAATCAAATACCCCGAGCCTATCAGTTAAAAAATATCCTCTTACAGAAAGTGAGCTTAAAGGACTTGGTTGTTATATTTGATTCTAAATTGATTTTTATCCTGCATGTGGATGCTTTTGTCAGCTCTGCTCTTAACATGTTGGGGTACATTACCCGAAAATGCAAACCCTTCAAAAATGTTAGGCCAATCATCTGCTTATTCAACTCCATTGTTTTAAGTAAATTAAGTTTTGCCAGTATAGTTTTTAGTCCGAGACAGGCGACCTATGTTGATCGAATAGAGAATGTTCAAAATAGATTTTTAAAATACATCTCCTTTAAAAAGGACTTTGTCATTCCTAATAACGATATCGTTTTACTTACCATTTAGGCATACTTAGTCAGATCAGAACTCACCCTTATGACTTATAACAATTTATGGTAATATGTATAACAATATTGATCACTTTTCAATATCTCATCTTAAGGTAAACACTATAATAAAAAATAATTTAACTACATGGGGTTGACGTCTGGAGGCTGGACCTTACCTAGGTAATTATATTGTATAGTGTTTAGTGATTTTTTATGTTCAGATTTTGTATCTTAATTATAGATGTAATTTTGTGGATACTGTAGTGGATATACGTATCTCCTTTAGTATCCCCGTTGTTCACAATAAATAAATAAATAAACACCTGTCAACATTATCGTAAATTGCACCCTCTCTGGGCCAGACTACCAAACTACCAATCTGATCGTCGTAATGTTCTTGCTTTTGAGAGCTCATGCCATTTTAACAAAATTCTGAAACGTAACTTTTTATTATGATATTATGATAAACACATGCCCATTCTTGATAATTTAGTCTGATTGGTTTAAACGATGAACCATTTTAAGGAACCGTATAAAAGGTACGTGTAGGCTTTAATTATAACGCATGAGTAGCAAAATTTGCATATAAGTTTATCATCTTCTCATCGATGGGGAGGTATTGCATAACGAGATCCCAGCGATATTACGTTAAAATAAATTTGTATGTTTGATAATGAATGAGCCTAGCTTTAGCAGTGGCTTGCTTTGCTCAATATACATTTAACTTATTTCAGAACAAAAGTTGATTATGTAAAATACAGGGCAATAAAATTAAAATTTTATTTTACATTTTTATCGATATATTTTGAAGGGCACTAAATAAACTTACAAAATTTAATAGGCGCGGGTTTTTCGAGGTAGAAATGTCTATTCCACTGTCATTTTTACTTTAAAAATGTATACTTTATTAATGTCGCTAGAAACAACTATTTCTGAGAAAAATGGATTTGAATTCGGTGTTGCATAGGATAAATACGAAATAAAAATTTTTACTATCAGCAAAAAATAGACTTTTTTACTAAGGAAATGCAAACATCAAGTGAAAGTAATAAAAACCAAATAAAATGCGAATATTATTGTTCTTTTTATTTGATGTTTGCGCTTCCTTCATAAAAAGGTTTTTTATCGCTGATACCAATAGTACCGTAAGATTAAAAAAAACGTCCTTAAAGTATACCGTGGAATCAGTCACGTACGTCTTGAATTATTATTCTTGAAAGGAAACATAGGTAAAAGGTATAGGTAAATGAAAAATGGGACTAGGAAGTTCTGAAATTTTTATTTTTCAGAAAATTAAATATAGTAATCACGGCAGAACAAAAAGCTTTTATGATCGAAAGCCACTTTCGAAATGGAAGAATTGTTGATGGCCAGTGGGTTTACTGGGTTTATCCAGGATTTTCAAACACAATTTTCACACGTAGTCATGGATTTCGACCAGTTTCGCCAAGTTTTGACTAGGTATGTGGCTTTGTTTAGAAAAACAGGAAGTGTGAATAGACAGGAAGGCAGTGGGAGACCCAAAGTTCGCACTGCACAAAAAGTAGAAGAAATGAGGCAAATTGATAATGAACACCCACAAATCCCTATTCGGCGTTTAAGCCAGCAAGTAAATGTATCCTACTGAGCCTGCGATACAATCGTGAAATGTGACCTGCATATGCACACTTATCGTCTAAGCTCAGTCCAAGAGTTGTTACCAAACGACAAGACGCAGCCAATGCAATTTTCAGAGTAATTGATTTGCATTATAATTAAAACGTTTTTGAAAAAACCTTCTTTACTGCGAGGCATGGTTTTACCTCTCTGGTTATGTAAATTCTCAACAAATGAGAATGTGGAGTTCTCAAAATCCACATTTTTTTTATAGAGAGATCTCTGCATTCACAGAATGTTGGAGTGTGAGCGGCCATATAGAAAAGAAGGTTAGTTGGACCGATTTTTTTTGAAGGGACTCTCAATTCGGCGCGACATCGTAATTAAATTTTAGAAAATTTTGTAAACGCATTACAGGATGAAGAGATGCAACAAGGCTACTTCCAGCAGGATGGCGCACCAATTCATGTAACTCATGATAGTTTCAATTTTTTGGAAGAATTTTTCGATGACCGAATCATTAGTCGTAACATACCAGTTAGGTGACCACCATGGTCCTGCGATCTCACGCCGTGCGACTTTTTTTATGGCCACACATTAAAAACTCGGTTTTCAAAATTCCTTGTGAAAATTTAGAAGACCTACGGGCTAAAATTAAAATAAATTTCAGGAGATTAACAACTCCCCCCAAGTGCTTTCCAATGCTTTTGATGCTGTAAAAAAAAGAATGAGAACATGTTTGGAAGTAGAAGATCGACACGTCTCTCATTTAGTTTAAATAGCTAATGTTTAGGTTCCATGTTGCATATATGTTTTTGTTTTTAATTCTGTATAACCTATACCTTGTTACCTTTGTTACCTTTCAAGAGAAAGGATTCAAGACATGCGTGATTGGTTCCATGACATACTTCGAGGACTTTTTTTTTATCACGTTATATTATTCTCCCTAAATTCACAACTGGCTAGTACAGTTCAAATTGTGAAAACTTAACCCTAAACCTAATAATAAACCTATTATTTTTTAGTATTATTACCTAGAAATAATAACCTTTATTGTAAAATATTGTGTGGTGTGGTTTTGCTTACGTACGGAAACAAACCTTTCACAGTAGGTCCCTATTTATTTTTGGCAGAAAACAACATCTTAAAATCACGATTAAATCACTATTGGGAGCATCTGTTCAATTTTTTGACAGGTTGCTAAGTTACTGAAATAAAATGGTCCGTTTTAAAATGTTCTGCAATTATTAAAATTCCAGTGTTGAAAGCAATAGTCAGCGTTAATTAAGAATTTTTTTTTAACATATCTAGTGTTGTTACTACATAGATATTTACCATAATAAAAAACCAATAACTTTCCAGCTCAAGCACGTAAAAGTCACATACAGGTTGGCCCACCGAAAACATTCCACCCAGGTTTATTCTCTTTTAAATAAATAAATGAAAAAACGTTCGGACCAGTTCACTTTAATTTTCATGAGATATATTTTTTTGGTATTTTCACCCCCTCATGCTTGAACCCCAAGCCAAGTCTCTACTCTTTGATAAAAGAATGAAGCAAGTAATTTTTCTTAAATTGTTGGTTTCGTTTAGTATCCTTTACAAATAATATTTGGAAGACTTGGCATCGCCTTTTTCACAAAACCCCGATCTCAAAATAACACGACATAGCAGCAGGCTACACTGCACAGCGAGAACCCACGTCATAATATCCATTTTTTTACGAACAACACAAAAGTTTACCTCCATTTAACACGCCAATAAATAAAGATTTGACGTGAAACCATCAAATAACAAAAAAGGTTCGAGACATGTTTGTCGTTCAGTGAATGGTTTAAAACGGGTACGTGTATTCAGTTTGATTTTACTATCGTATTAATGTCAACGGAATTATATCTTCATAAAATATAGGTGATTTTTTATTTTTGCTACAATTAGTTAGCTCTTTATGTGCGGTTATACAGCTCTGATATATCAAAAATGATGTAGGAAGGACATATAAATGACAGTCAATGTCATAACACGATACTTAAAATATTTTGAAAGCCGATCCGTTTATGGTTATTAGGGATTTGGGGTTTTGTACTTATTATTTTTAGTGACATCGTAAATTTGAACTTTTAATTGATTTTAACTCTTACAAGCTACTTTTAGGATTTTTTAACTGTCAGGCCAATAAATAAGTCGAAAAATATTCGAATTAATTGGTATTTTTGAGTTATTTGCGGGATTTAAATGATTTGATGTTAGAAGAAGAAGGAAAGCTTCTGCAGGCAGTTTGCTTCATAGTTTGGATTCTTT
This sequence comes from Philopedon plagiatum, assembly GCA_963971165.1. Lineage (NCBI taxonomy): Eukaryota > Metazoa > Arthropoda > Insecta > Coleoptera > Curculionidae > Philopedon > Philopedon plagiatum. Next base: position 2,797,160 of record OZ020193.1, read on the forward strand.
TGTGTAGCCGAAGAGTATAGGGATGGGTGCTGACTGATCATACCTAACCCGAATCATTTATCCATGGTGTAAAGAGATTTACTTTTTAAATAACCTTCACTTGTCAATTTTTTAACAACACATTGCCGACAATTGAGTAATAATGTCTGCCTCAGATCAGTTATTATGTCTGCCACAAATCCCACTATTAGTTTAAAAGGGTAAATGTGAACTGCTATACACAAGTTAGGAATAATTGTTCTTTTTTATATTTAATGTTCCTTCCAGATGAGCATTCTTGGGGAATTATTAACGACGAGTAAGCTAAAACAAATATGTCAAAATTCTGATTAATAATACCATTTATAATAATGACTTTTCCAGCCACCAAAAGTCACTTTTCTCTTGCGAAGAAGAATTTTTCGTACAGTTTTTTCGTATACCAACAATAGTAACAGGGACTTTCAAAGAAATAATGTATAATGAAAATATTTTTCAAAAATATAGGTTTCGAAAATTTTTTTAAAATATTTTTAGGTTATGAACAACAACAATGGTTTAACGAGTAATATTTACATTTGATTCATTAAAGATTAATCAAATTTTTGTTTCATTTTACAGAATAGACAATTTAAAGTTTGGTTAAAAAAATTAACAAAAAAATAAAGGAAAATATGGGCGCATCACGCAAAATTCCCTATTTCTGCCTTATATGTGTAAAAAGATGCAACTTTGGCAATGTGTAACACACTTCCTTCTCGGTGGCACACAATTCCCACTTTTCTTTTTTAGTAACACAAATAAGGAATTTGGTAACACTATTCCGTATTTAGTATAAATCGCCGAGATAATGGTCAATGCTAATAAGCTTGTTGTGTTAATATGGGAATATCATGGTTAGCTAACGCATGGTGATGCCCGTCATCTGGGGGCTTTAACTCATGAGTTAGTTGAATTTCATATGCGGGCAAGGTCAGATTTTTGGTTAAAATTGGATGCAGAGTGCTTTTCGTTACGTTCCGCTGTTGAGATCGACGATGAACTGATTGTCTACGATTTTCGGCTACATGTTCACGTACTCTAGCGATTTTTTCATTGAATAGATGACTACGTGGACGCACTGACACCTGTAAATTAACAACCGACCCGGAAACCTCAAATTTGCGAATGATATTGCGAATTGCGTTGTCATTTGGCACATGACTACGCTCAAAAATGAAACGGGAATTTTCGTAGTAAATTTGAACAAATCTAACACGCTCTTCCGTCGTAACACGATATGGCGTATAGTTTCACTGAAAAAGAAGAAGAGAAAAAATCCGTTATCAAGATCCAACATACCCGCGATCTTGTTTATTTGACATTCGTAATCGGGGATGTTCCATTATTCGTTCTTTATTTCCGTTTCCACGGAGACAACTTTTATCGGCCTTTGAGTGTTTTAACGCTCTTGCAAGAAGAAGAAAAAGAAGATGCGCCGACTAGACAACGAATGGGTCGTAAATCCCGGCCCATAGCGTTATAAATAGAGAAACAATGCGCTCCCATGGGTCGATGAACCTGCGGAATTAGTCAATATCACTACTGTAGTTACGCAGGTATGCAATAAGGAATATGCATATTTATATTGTTTTATTGCAAAAATCGTTTAAGGAAGTCATTACATACCCAAAGAAATTATTTTGAGGAAAATTACTAGGATAGTTTAACTACAAAAAATGTTTACTTTTCGGTCCAATTTATTACAATTTAAAAAGCAGCCATTTGTCCTTAATGATAAATGACGTCACGTCAGCAAAATAAGTGTCAATCTACATGTCAACGTAAAGCTTAACCGAAAGTCGAACAGTTTTGTTTATATCGGAAACAGTCAGAGGGAGAGCAATCGAATTTTCTGGGTTGCCGGAGGAATAGTTCAACTAGCTTCGGTAAAAATTCAGTTATACAGGATGTTTTATTTCGGAGCTATTAAACGTCAAATTCTAAATTATCGCGAATTCCCTTGAAATCGGATACAGGTCGCAAAAGTAAATAAATCCATGTAAATTTTCGGAGGTTGTAGAGGACCGGGAGCTTCAGAACTCTATTGAACTGGTGAGGATCGGAAAATGGCAAGTAATTCTTTTGAATCTTTTTAGGTCGAAAAAATTTCGATTTTTGACCCTAATATTTCACGGTTTTTATTTTTTTGTGGGGTCGAAATGGTTCAAATTAAAATCTCATATATGTCATCGAAAAGAGCTCGTCGTAATATCTGATATTCATAGTTTTAGTTTCTTTGTTCTTTATGGGAAGGGAGCAATCGCTGATTAAATTTCGATTTTTTAAGTTTTCTTGCCCACAACATCGGTACATTTGAATCACTCTGTATTCTTTTCTATCTAATTTTTTTCCAATTTTTCAACACTATCTTATAAAGGGATAATCACATTTTAAAATTAATACCGAATGTCTCATCCAGGAGCGTATTTAAGGGGTAAAAACCGAATTTTCTTAACTTTTTCTGACAAATCCTATTTTTAACCGACATTATTCCACACTATTTTTCTTATTTAGTGATTATTTTTGAGTTTATTTTATCGGAAAATTATCTAAGAATAACCCCCACTAATTTAAATCGTTTATTTTTTCGTTAAAGTTATAAATAAATAGGTTTATTTGCATCGGAACATGCAAAATTTGAAAATTTTTGAATTTTCGAAGATTGTCATAAACACAAAGAATTGCAATTTATTTACTCCAAATTATTAAGATATGATGTGTCAAAGTTTTGCAAAAATGATAGATTTTGTTGCAAGATTGGAAGGTTCCTGGACCGATTTCGGCTTGAAGTATACATGAATAGGAAGGTGGTAGAGGATTCTTCCTCGTCGGAGGCGGCACCACCCCACAGATCTGCTAAAGGGCTTGTGAAATCCATACGGGTGTTTCCAGCTCTGGATGTGTGAGACGGACACCCCAGTACACCCACGGTACCTAGAGTACTTAGGTTAAGACCTTCGTGGGCTGTCCGAAGATAAAAAAATAAGATTTTAGGAACCTTCTACTTTAAGTTCAGGGATATTTGGGATTGGATGAGTTACGCATTGAATGCCATTTTTATTGATATTTCGATGACCCTACAACACTAGAATTCGCCATATACTCATTATGAGTCATAAATTCACTTTTCATGACAGCCAATCGGATCACGTTTTACAAGTTTCGAAACTCGCGCGAAAATTTGCAGTAGAAAATCTTTTTTTTTGTTAATAAAGATCAAAATAAATGGATAACAGCAACCGCCTTAAACATTTAGTCTATGTAGAGAACATAAAAAAATATTTCAGATTTATTTGGGTTATATACATCTTCCCTATTGGTAGGTTGGATGTGAAAAATAGGGAATTCGCACATGTTACCTCTTCTGCTATGTAAATAAGTTATTACTATGTAAAATTTGATTTTATTCCTGAAATAAATTATTGGAACATTCAGAAAATTGATTTCAAACGACTTTGCGTTGACCCACCTTGTGGAACTTGCGACATATTTAAATGCATAGGTAATAAAGAAAATAATTAATCCCAAGAAATCTTTAGCAATCAGGAGTGTCCAAATAAATAGTCAACATGATGTTCACAGCGACAGCTACAGAATATTAATGATGCATCAGGCGACGCCACGAAATTATGTGCAAATCAATTTCGTACAATTGACCTTATTTTGTAACGAAATATATCGAAATAATTATTTTTTGTTGTTTTAAATTCACCTCACCACCCTAAGAAACAGTTTTTTCGTCTACTCGGGACTATAAATTGGCTGAATTTCGTTTTATTGATATCAGACTTCATTTCGTTGTCAAACGATCAATCTTCTAAGTAAAATGGCTTCAAAGATATTGGTAAGTTCTATTAGTGTACTTTTATTTGCTGTTTTTTATTAAATTCTTTTTGAATAGGACATCTGCAACGTTTTTACTTTTTTTATTTACTTATAGATAGTCTTTCATATGATTATTGCTTTTATTGCTAAAGAACAGTCTAAATTTTTACAATATATGTAGTATTGTGTTGACTTCATCATTAATCTATTTGTTCCTTGATACATCTGCCCAAAATTTAGAAATTTTGGTTTTGGGGAACCTAGATTTGGAGTTTAAAGTAATAAAACTTCCTAAACATGTATGCATGACCGATTTTTTATTTTTTAGTTCGTTGCCTTTTTGGCTTCCTTCGCTATCTCCAGTTGCTTGGGAGGCGCCGGTGTCGCAGTCCCAGCAGCAGTATCTGCAGCATATTCCGTTCCATACGCTTCATCATACAGTGCTAACGTAATCAACCATGCCATTGCTGCACCAGTAGCAGTCGGTCCTGCTAGATTAGCAGCTCCCGTAGCGGCCCCATTGACAGCTCCAGTAGCAGCTCCCTATGCAGCTCCCTTAGCTTCCCCAATTGCTGCACCTCTCACCGCTGCCGCACCAATAGTAGCTAGAGCTGCAGCTCCATTAGTTTCAGCTTCGCCTTACGTTGCTGCTTCACCTTACGTTGCTGCCTCACCTTACGCTGCAACTTACGCTGCAGCTGCTCCGTATCTAGCTTCTCCTTATGCTGCTGCTGCTCCCTATGTAGCATCGCCCTATGTAGCCTCGCCTTATGTAGCATCACCCTATGCAGCATCACCATATGTAGCATCGCCTTACGTAGCATCGCCCTACGTAGCTAGTCCAGCCCTAGCTGCTCCAATTATTGCAGCAAAATAAGTTAGGTCAGTTCATCATTTCAAAAATGTTGTTGCGTTGTAATTGTTAACTTGTAAATACTTTTTTTTTGTAAATAATATGTTGTAGATAGCAATGTAATGGATATTTTTGCAGATAGCGTTGTAATACACCTTAGAATGTGAACAATGTTATGTGCCATACTGTTTGATGTATATAAATAATCTCTGTTATACATACATCATTGTCTTATTGTGTTCAATGTCGCCCTTTACGAAAATTCTTTCGCTACGTCGACTTCCAATTAAAACTGTTTTTCACAATAATTATTTATTGTTGTTTTTCCATATCTACGCTTTCAATCAACGTGTATCTATGTCATTACAAAGAATTAACATTTTTAAAACAACAAAGATACAAATCTACAAAACACCACAAAAGGAAGAGTAAAGATTTTTTAACCAAGTTCTCACACTAAGATACCGTATCTAGGGAGTTTATTCCACAGTCTTTAATACAGGGTAGCCCACACAAAAATTTTCCACCCAGGTTTATTTTCTTTTAAATAAATAAATCAAAAAACGCTCGACAATAGGTCTTTGGAATTCCAATTGTTCTGTCGAAAAAGGGGCTATCATTAGTTTGCTGTTGATTTCGGTTAAGTTCATAGTAAAAGTAGTAATTTTGCTATAAATTTCGTTGCTTTCAATTAACATACGTTAAACCTTTTAATGCAGATCAAGCTTCAAAAATGTTATTTATAAAATACCATGTCAAAGTGCTAAATTTTATATAGGTGAAACATCTAGGCCAGTTGGTGTTAGATATAAAGAACATCAGGATTTAAAAAGGCATCGCGAATTATTTTAAAGTCAATTAGGTGAACACATTTGGGAGACAGGTCATAGGATAGAGTGGAATAATTCTAAAATTTTATCTAGATTTCTCCAATAGTCGTAAATTAATTGAAATCGTTACTATTATTCACAATGACGATAAATGTTTTCTAATTTTTCTGTAGATATCAACAGAATTTGGCTACCATTACTTAGACAGGAAGTTAGTAAAAATAATTTTATTCCTGAATAAATAGGTAGATATATATTTTTTGTCCTACGGTATATAGTCATGTTCCTGCATTAGCTGAAGACGAACAATTTATAAACTGACAAACGGCGAAATTATTGACATAACTTACTTTTTTTTAATGGGACACTCTATATGTCATCCATATCTGGATTAGGTTTATGGGGAAACATAGCTCAAAGGAAAGAGCTAATTTCTAGTTCGCAAGAGAAAACGAAACTTATTGGAAGCTGATGTGGCTACTAAATACTTCAGTAGCAGAAAAGTTTGTGCCAGCTGAGATCATGTTCTAAAGCGATGTCAACAATATTGCATGTTTCTTTATTCGCTAGGGAAATGGCCATTCCTTAGGATGGAATAAGTATAGCTGGATCGTTTGCCTGACAGAGAGCAAGACTGGGTTTTAGAGGCGTTGAACCGATCAAGGTTTTTGGCACCCCAGTATACTAAATCATCATATCATTGCTATTCTCTTGACTGAGGAATATGCCTCATAGCTGAAAATTTCCGAAACCGTACGTATCTCTGCCACAAAGCCTAATTTCAAATACATTCTATATGGAGTTGGCATTTGCTTATCAACACTTTATTGATTCTAACTCTGAGATTTATATTTCTGTATCAGTTGAAAGGCCCCAGGTAAATGATGGTCACTAAAATGTTTTCTATCGATTGTGTGTTAAATTTATACGAGATCTCGTGGTCTGATGTGTAATTCAGACCGATTTATTACAATTTGAGAATGTGTATATGTGTGCACATTCCTTGGTTGCGTTCGTAGGTGATGACACCACTTTTTTAATTGTGCGAAAAGTAACTCTCCACCAAGGATACCTTTATTTCAAAAGAAAATTGGCATTGCTATCGGATCTATAGATATTGTTCGAACCTAGATTTTAGAAATTCAGTTTAATCGAATTTTTTTCGGAAAAATTCTCGAAAGTTCCTTACAGAACATTAATGGCACACCCTGTACATCTAATAAACCGCAATGAATGCGCGGGCACACTCCTGATATTAAGCCTAATGCTATTCCATTCTGCGAAACAAGGAAATTGTATTCTTTAAATTACCTACAATTGAAAATATATCGATTTTACTACAAAAGCCATTACCAGTGTTAAAATGAGATTTGCAAAGTGTGATGCGGTAATATCTTGTTAAAAATTGCTTTGCCGTTAACTCTAGTTTGTAGCTGTTTCAGGAAAAACGTGTGAAGGTTATTATTATCGTTTGCATCTTTTTTTTTGTCTGGGACCCACGTATACTTCAAGCCTAAGTACTAACGGACCGTGGGAGTCTGAAGAGAAGGGAACTGCATTCTATTTACACGGGATATAAAGGAATGGAGGCTGGGAAGGAAAGGGAAACATCTGCAGGTAATTTGTTCCATAATCCAGAGATCCTGGGTATGAGTATTCGAGAGAAGTAGGATGTTCTAAGCTTTTGTAGCTTATTAACAATTAATTTTGACAAAATAAATTATTTAACTTTTAGTCTAAATCAAAATAATAACACCTCAAATGTGGATAGTATTAAAATAGATGATGATAATCAGATTTGAAAAGCTAACAGTGATAAATATTTGGGAATAATTTTTGACAGTAAATTAAATTAGGGTTTACATGTAGATTACTTGATTAAAAAATTAACACGTTTGCTACCAATATTCAAAAATGTTAATAATTCCGTTGTCAGAGGTTAGGGGAGGAAAGGACTAATGTTTTTGGAAAGTGACCAGAACTTTATCTTTTATGGGGTTGTTAAAAGCATTTTGGACTCTAAGATAGTTTGATGGTATTAATTTCTTGCCTCGGTGAAAATTTGACGATTTCTGGGTGTAGGATTTTGAGAAACTTTTGTGAGCGCGGATTTTTTTGAGCTGGCTTTATCACACGCCTTGGAGAACCAGGTCTTTTGGTGGTGGTGTTTCATTTTCAGGAGTGGGATGTACTTAATTGCAGCACTCCCAGAATGAGCAAATGAACCGGTAAAAATGTTTCTAAATCCATCAAGTACACTCATAAATAACAGATGACGTTTCTATATAAAATATTTAAAAGAAAATCACATACTTAACCTCGTTGATTATAATAATTAGACATGGTAATTTTAAAATAATTATTTGCTACACATAAAATTACCTTTATTACTATTAATGTTAGATGCTTTAATAAACGTTAATGGGGCAGCGTTGTATAAAAAGACCAAGCAATTTGTTAAGACACTAATTGCAGAAAGAAATTATAGCTTTTTATGAAAGGTAATTATTGTTATTGCGAGTACGGGCGTGGTTTTCACTTTAATGTTTTGAAAAGTTTGCTAAATAAGTAAGATTTCATTGGACTAAAATATTAATAATGTTAAGCAAGGATGACTTTGAAGCTGGGAGACCACGATACAATATTACTGCATCATACGTCAGATATATGCTATTTTCAATGACCACCAGGTAGACCTAACCTAGAACAAGGACTAAATCAGGTCTTCTTTCATTAGTGCCAAAGAAGACACAGGAAATTGTAAATATCGCCCACTGGAGGTGTTATTACACTCGGTGGGCGCTAAAATATAACGATATGAAATAAATAATGCTTTTCTACTGGGATAATAGATTACTAACAAACTAACAATAGAGATATGGTGTAATTATTATGCTTTGCAGCTTTAGACGAGATGGACTTTAAAAAAATAGAAAATTGCTTTTCGGTGGAGTAATATTGAATCTTCTGTAGTGTCTAAAAAAGAAGTAGAAACAAAACAATTTGGACAAATGGACCAAATTTTGCAAGAGACCTAGATGTCACTCATTTTGGATTTTGATATCTTTATTATATTGCTTAGATTATATCACATTCTTTGGAGTTTAGTTAAATGTTCGTATTCTGTAAAAATTGCACTTGAATTAAATGAATCAAATAATGAATTGCTTCATTTAATAAAGACATTGAGAAATACGTCCATAGGTATCATTATTGTTTAATATGTAGAAACTAGTATTCTGGTTAAAGGTATGACAGAGAATACAAGTAGCTGAGACTTAAAAAAAAATAATGTGATAAAACAGTTACTTTTAATATTTAATTTTTCTCATGAAATCTTTACTTCTCTAAAACATATTTCATATTTGTTCTTCTGGTAGAAAATAATAAATAAAGTATGTTTACTCTTACGCAAAATAAGTTTTGGTATTTTTATGCTCCCTGTATAAAAAATTTAATTTTTAATAGGAAGTGGCTCCGCTACCAGCGCCGGTTCCTAAAATGTTGATGCATAGATACCGGCGCCGGCACCCGAGTACAAAATTTCTAGGGTGCCGGCAGTTCTAACCTAAAATAAAAATAGTTACGCATTTTAAATGATATGTAAACATTGTGTTGTTTTAATTTTGCGTAAAATCTATAAAACATGAAAGTAAGTGATCAATTTTCCTCATATGAAAATTTTAATTGCGTTTTGATGGACTACAAGAAAGCCACAAACAATTAGTTTTGGTTGCGTAATAGCAGAACAATTGACAATCAAAGACAATAAAATCCTAATACTGTGGTGGATATTAATCCGGCTCTAAAATACTATTATCTGTGGTTAGCCTGTGTTAAAGTTGGAAGACCATTCAAGACAAAAAATGAGAAGTCAACAAGGAAGTGTTCCACGTATGCTGCCAGGCTAGCATTTTCTTGAAAGTAAGTGAACATAACGAATTTCTATGCATCATGGAGCTTGAACAAAATCACGATCGTACTTCATCCAAAGCTTATTTCAATTTTCAAGCAAAACAAAGACTAAATTTGCCAGAAAATGTCAAACTTTACTACTCAAGAAGCCTTGAAGGCTGGGGCAAATAAAAAAATCATTTTAGATATCTTAATTAGAGAAAAGGTTGTAAAATGGCATTGAAGCACCTCACTAATTTTGCAAATCGTAGCAACACTGAGGCAAATAATTTTGAAGAATGCATGCATATTTTAAGAAATTCATACCATTGTATTGATATTGAGAATTTAGTTGATTAAAATGGGCTTTTCAAGGGTTTATTTTTCCAAGATGACTGAATGAAAAAATAAATGGAATGTTTTCCAGAGATTATTTCTGTTGATGGTACTACTATTCTTTATAGTCTCTGATGGTACCTATTGCCTGGTAAATCTAAGGTTTGCGACTTACATAATAACGGTATTTGTTTTGTAATATTTTTGAAGCAAGATTTAAATTTCGTTAAAATATAGGTACACGATAATAAAGTATTGTTTTTTGATTGAATTAAGGTATTTTGACATTAATTTTCTAATGTTGCCGGCACCCAGCTCGGCTGCCAGTGCCGGCGCCCGTGATGGCTGCCGGCGCCGGAATCTTATTTATTTTACAAGCAAAAACTTTTATTAGAAGTGACATTTTTAGGTATCTTGCAACATTTTTTCCGATTTGTCCTCTTCTAAACAGCATCCGCGGACATTGAACAATAGCGGACTGACATTAACAATAGCGAACTGACATTGACAATAGCGCAATATTCACCCATATCGTCTGTAAAATATTCAAATTGATTGAAATATGAGTCGTTAGAATCTATACAAGCACACAACAATAAAAAATTCCTATACTTTATTACTTATTTTCAAAGCCTTACGGTTCACGTTACCCGTATTATTTTTATCTTTCCTTTCTCTTAATGCATTCCGTAAATCACTAAATATAGTAACTATTTCTAGTCGTATAAGTATCTTGGACAAGAAGTAATACGCCAGCAAAATGACAACTTCGGTGGTCTTGAGGAATATATATTATGGTTTTAAATATAAGAAGTATAATAATATGCGTTTACAGATTAGTTATAAGCAGAAGTAACAGAAATATACGTAATATGATGGACGTTTATATGAAGCTTCTGTGACAGATGTTTACGATTTATTTGTGGAATACATTGAAAAGGGATAATCAGTTTCCTAAGCTACTGTTTTGGTTATTTTAACTTTTTGGTTAGTCAGTTATTTGCTATAAAAAACACTTTCCACGTGAGTTAAGCCATTTTTCAATCACTTAAACTAGAAATTACTGCTGAGCAATATTCTTAAATCAAATCACTGGACGGGGAGCACCCAAAATGCGTGCCCCATAAAACCACTTGAAGAGCTATCATAAAATAAATATATTTTGACCTTTATTTTAATTTATATCCTATTTAAGATATATCTAGTGAAATATTCTAATTAATTTTGGAATCAATTTTTGAAATCCAATTTTTTTAATGATCCACTTAATGTCATGTTATATTTTCAACGACGATAAAAGACTAGAACTATGTATGGTCACGGGCAAATGATCGTAAATAATGTTAAACACAAATGTCACCGTTTTGTATTGGTTGGACCTAAATCTCACTGTAAAATCTTTCATAAATCAACGGAAGAAGGAGTTAGCAGTACTTATAGTAGAGTCTTGTTCTTTTTATTATACATTTTGTTTTTATATAGTCTAATACCTGGGAGTTCCATTAATTTTATGCGTGGTAAATGTCATCCCTTTTTGACTGTTACAGATTGCAATAAAACAATTGCTCAGTTGTTCAGTTTACATTCAGTTTACATTCAGTTTACATTCAGTTTACATTCTTGTGAAGGCTATCCGCCGCTGAAACTACAAGTAATTTTTTCACTTCTCGCTGCTCAAGCTAGCATTATCGGTACATTAGCTATGCCAATATCGTAAATATGATAATAATTAACTTTTAATCCACTTTTCACGAATAAAAATACATTAATCTTTACTTTTGAAATGTAAAAAGACGAAAAGGAAACTGACAAGCTCACATTTTGTCAGAACTGACAGTTCTGTCAAAAGTGCTGATACATCACGTGGTAAAAAACAAAAGAAAAGGAGATTTTATCTTTGCTTCAAATTTTAACAACGGGTAGATTGGATGCTAACAATATATTAGTAATACGTATATGAAGATTTCACTGACATAGCCTTTCGTTTTCTAGGAAAGATACCATTGATTGTTAAATTAAAAAGTGTTGATTTTTCATGTTATTTACAAGTTTTTAACCTTTCCTTGGCAAATAAGCCGGACTATCGTCGTGACATCTTCGGATAAATAATGATAACCGCGCTATGAAGAATTAGACTCATTAAAACCAGCAATTGGCAATAAAACAATTGAATGTTAAGTAGTCCGAAAGCACTTAACGTATTTCCTAATATAACATTTTGTTTTTCGGACTATTCTACGAAAATTTACTACTCATCAAAAAAATTGCAACACCATAAAATTTTGACTTGTTTAGTGAATCATATACTTGTATATTATGTATTTTTCGGGCGTCTACGGGCCACTGGTTTTTAATTGAACAAAAACCAAAAGTAGTAATATGCACTGATTAGTGTCCTTAATTTTGCTTTCCAATAATGGTACTTTTTTGCGGAATGACCCTTTTTCCAACTTAACATTTTCCTTTGTGTATTAGAGGCATCACGATCGAGATCAAACTTTAGTTTACCTTAAATGACATTCAGCTGTAGCAATTACAGTCGCAGATTGCCAGCCTTGATATTTATATAAGATATCTAGGAACTTATTCTCACACTAGCAGATATGATATACGGTCTTATGTGCTATTTGAAGACCTTTTAGCCTTAATAATGTAAATCGATTGTTAATGTTAAGTCGTTTTTCAGATATCGGATTGCATCGTCGAAAATGCTCTACGGGTTTTCGTCCAGTGAATTCCCATCCGATTTAAAAAAAAATCAAATGGAAACCCTGGGTGTTTGCTTTCTTATTCTGGTCACTTGAATTCGACACGGTTGAGCTGAAGAACGATACAGGGTGTAGCTGGTCCGGTGGTAGACTTCATAAAAAGGTGGTTGCTGCTTTGTGCGCCTTGCAGGAACCAGTAGTGAAACTAGCCCCAATAGTCTATAACAATCGATTTGGTCATTCAGAAGCTTGTATAAAAAAAGCAGAAGTCTTTGCTCAAGGCCCACAAAACATCAATCTGGTCTTGTGGGTGAGATCCGATGCTTGTACAATAAGTACTTATAATGAGATTTTTACATCTGTAGAAACTGATCGATCTGCATTTCGATACGTTAATATTTAAATAGTTTGAGGAGGATCAGGAACAAAAATGTCCAAGTTGGATTGTAAACGTTCGAGCTGATATTAACAACGCTGAAGAGTTTCAGGTCGTCTGCATATAATAGAACAGCCTACTCATAAAAGCGTGTTTTTTAGTTTGTTTAAACTATTATTTATTTATTTTATAATCTAGTTCTGTCACCTGTAAGCGGCCGATATAGAAATTATGTCTTACAATAATTGTCTGTCGTTATCGTCGACTCTTAACGATTGTAATTAACAATAACTATTAAAAATAATCTTCTAATTTATAGAGGTAACGTTCTCTTTAGAACGTATTCATTTAATTACAAGCAATTTTATTTTTTCTCAGCGACATTGGGAGTAAAGAAATGGAGACAAATTGGAAATATTGTCGTTCTCAAAACAATCATCAGTCGGCATGTGTATTCTGCCCAGTGAAAAATGTAAGTAATAATTTTGAGTCCGGTCCACTGATTTAGAAACATGCAGATTACTTTAAAATGAGACCAAATTAAAAAAATTCAGTTTCTCGCTCGATTTCATCCACGAAAATCAATCAAATTAAGGATAGGGCACAAGTTTTTTGAGACACCCCGTATAAATGGGCCACCCTATGCTTTAATCCAAGCCTCAAAGGTTTCAGTTTCTAAAAAATTAAAGCTGCTCCGCTATTTCTTTTTTATGACGGAACTCCTATAGAACACAAGCGGTATTTTAACAGTAAGCACATTTGGCCATTTTTCCCAAATAAAAACAAATTTGGACATTAATAAATAATAATTAATTAGGCACTTTCTATGCATATTTTTATGTTTATTAGTGATAGATGAGATGTGTTTTGTTGTGGCACAAGCCTACGCATGCAGCGGGTTCTGAGAGGGAACACAAGAGCAGAAACTACTTCTTCGAGACTGTAATGATTATTTTTATAAAAGCACAAGGGAAACGAATCGTTTATGGATATGTTTTCTTATTTTTGGCCCTCACCTGCATTTTGTCGGTCAAGTATAATCCCGTGTCTGTCCCGTATACCTTATGTTTGTTCAGGTTTGCTCAGGTTTGCTCCATAAGAATGGATATGCTTTTTTTTAATTTAAATGAAATTTTCTTTATATACCTTAGTGATTTTCCAATCAGCTGCATACTACCCCATCAGTTACATACAAACTTATATACATACTTATATTCTTAGGTGATTAGAAAATAAAATAAATTGGCAAATAAGAAAAAGAGTAAATAATAATGCTGGTTAATGATAGGTTTTGCTTGAAACAATTTTTGTCAAGCTTAATTATTATCCATTGAATAGATAACCCTCAAAAGGGCGGGGGAGGGCTTGGCGCATTCATTCTATAGTAATTCCTAATCACCTTATATGAAATTAAATTTCTCCCCACCAAAAACACTTTAGAAATTTGCAGCCTTCCATATTTTTAATTTAAATTTATTTTTTGCCTGATTCTCGAAAACGAACCACTGTCCACAAAGTAAAAACCGCATTAATCCAATATTGTATCCATCCCAAAACTAGTCTATAAGGTTTATGGCTTCTATATGGAAATACTGAACTGTTTTACCGATTCTATACAGCGGGGGGCCAAAAATTACATTATAATTTTAGTAGTGGTAATTTATTTCTGTGCTGCCATTTAAAGGTATGCTATTTTATTTCTGTTTAGGATTATTGTGAAATGCAGGGGAAGGTGGACAGAGCGAGTCGGCACCGAGAAGATATCGAGAACATTTTAAACTTAAATTTTCTGTCATTTAAAATTTTTTTATAAACAAATTAGCAAGCACTTTGCCACTTTCACACCCTCTTTTCATCACCATGGGGGTTAAATTCCATAAACATCCCTTTTTACACCTTACCTATATCACTAAAGAAGTATTTTGTCCAAATTCGAGTTCCCAGGTTCAACGTTAGCGGGTTGGACGTTAATATATAGATAATAATATATTTTTGATAATGCTAAAACACCCTGTATCTCTAAAACTTACTATTTATGAAACGTCACGCGTTTCACCCCAAAAATGTCCTCTAAAATCGCCATTTTTAATTTTTCAGACGTCTCATTACAAACCTTTTCCGTCAACCCTCTAAAAAATTAATCTCTAGCTCTGAGTAAGTGGCCTGTAGCACCTTGAAGACCCCTCATTTTGCTTAGGTTTTATCGGGAATTATATAACATAGCGATATTGCTAATATTTACATTTACAATCCAATGCCAACAGTCAACAAAGTGAGTAACCTCGGGGAATCAAGAGAAGACTCCAACATGCGGTAAGGACAGAAACCCTCCAAGATGCAAATTACTATTTTTTCGTTTTTTACCTTTTTGGCTATTTTGCTACTCTATCTCAAACGTATACCCAACGAATCCACCTCGCGTCGTACGGGACAACGGCAATCGCGTGCGGGAAAGTCTAATTTTCCGCACAAGTTAGGATAATCACTATTAAATTTAAAATAAAAAATTCGTGAAACCTCCTGCTCCGCTTGCCTCTATGTTTTACGTCTTTTTCGGTATATATTTGGTGTTTTTGTTTTTAATACAAAGCGGCAAATTTACATAAGAATTTGTTTTAAATTAGATATAATGTTAATCCGCCAGCATATACATAAGAATTATTATAATGTACATACTGGATGGTCTTAAAACATTTATATATATGTATGTTCTTCTGTTCATAGCTTAGTGACTTACCGTTAAAAACTGTAAATGTCTGTCTTCTGCATCTATGTTTTAAATTATTTTTAAACGTTTCTTTTTCCTACTAACTTACCATTGACGTTTAACTTCGCTGACCGGACTATAATTATAGTAGTAGTAGAAGACATGTAAATACTTGTAATAACAAAAACTTTTATTTGCAAAAGTTGCAAATATATATTTTTGTTGTTCAAGGAACACCAGCACATTCAGGATGATACTGACTGAACTCTGCTCACCGATCAGGATAGAGTCATAAAAATAGGCAACACAAAATACATTCGGAAAATATGACTAGGGGGCCATCAAAGGTATCCTTTGATGGCCCCCTAGTCATTGGTACCTAGACCTTGTTTCTAAATCAATAGGTACGACATTATTAAAAAATAATTGACCCACAATGCGAAATAATTAAAATTATCCGACTTGATGTACCCTGCAGATGAATCACTGGCGAAAAAGGTACGCAAGTCTGCCAGCGCATGTCTTTGACCATCTCGTGCTTGAACGTAATTCATTATAAAATTACCCCGGGCATTTTGCACGATGCAGTAGCGATTTTCAGTTAGATGTATTATTAAGACCCCGTCACAGTAAGGATTTATGGATCGCACAAAATCGCACACTTGTTTTCGAACATTTTTAGCGCTAGAAGAACAACGGGTCCAGATAGATCTACATTTTTCACGCTTGGTAGAGGAAAGCCTACACGCTAATAAATAAAGCTAGCTTACACCTAGTGAAATTTTTTTTAAAAGTATTTTTTAATCATATACTTACAGTATGTAACAAAAATATGGAAACCCCGAAATATCTTGCAAACCGTTCATCTGATTTTTATGAAATTTCGTACACTCAGGTACGAAACTACGCCCGTTCCATTGGTGAGTTCCGCATTGTTGTCAAATTTATCGTTTTCCTGAAACCGACAGGAACTTATTTTTTCAAATAGACCCCTCAATATTTTATTTGATTTCCGAATTCAGCGTAAAATTCTGAATACTTCTTATTTGGAACATTTTATCCTAAAGTTAACAGTTTTTGAGAGAATGGTGGTCAAAAATCGTTATTTTTTTGTATTTTACTTTAAAATATCTGTACACGAAAGTTTACCTGAAATGTCTTACATTGTCAGTTATTTATAGATACTGGACCATTTAACAGAAACCCAAAAAATTGAAACTTTAATTAGATTGGGTTATGGGGACACAATGCGAACGCAAGAAGAAGTTTGTAATATTAAAAATCGTTATTTTATTGTATTTTACTTTAAAATACCTGTACATGAAAGTTTACCTGAAATGTCTGACATAGTCAGTTATTTACAAAAAATGGATCATTTGAAAGAAACCCAAAGATTTGAAACTTTTATAATACTGACTAAATCTACTGTAAGTAAAGTTTTAAAACAATTTCGTCAAACTGGAAACGTAAAAGCCGACCTAAAAGTGCAACAGATGGTAATAAGGCTCTGAATATTTCACTCAGTTTAAAGGAAAATCCTCATCTTTCTTCCAGAACACTGGGAGAAGAAAATAACGTTTCACACATGTCTGCAGACCGCCTTCTAAAAAACGAAAAGTTTCATCCGTACAAAATAAGATTTGTGCAAGATGATTACGACAGGTGCTTGGAATCTTGCGAGACCATGATGGAACGCTGCAACGCCAATCCAGATTTTGTCCACCGAATAATTTTCTCTGACGATTCAACATTTTTTTTTTAAATGGAAAAGTTAATAGGCATAATTGTCGATATTAGGCCAGGGAAAATCCTCACTGGACTGGATATGCGAAAATCATACCCAGTTCCCCCAAAAGGTAAACGTTTGAACTGGTATAATAGGTCGGAGAATAATTATTGACCCCTGCTTCACGCAAGAGACATTAAATGGAGAAATATATTTTGATCTTCTAAGAAATAGAATTGTCCCGACTATTGCACAACTATTTCCCAATAATCGCAAGTAAGTGTTGTTACTTTATTTTATCTGTTGTAATGATCATTTGAAAGTGATTTTTTATGCAATAATCAAGCACCAAATGATGAAATATGGTTTCAGCAGGATGGTGCCCCAAAGCACTATGCCCATAATGTTCTACCATATCTCTATGATGTTTTTCTAGAAGATGGATTGGACGTGGGGGTACAATTGAGTGACCAGCTCGGTATTTTTGTATTGTATTTTCGCTTTTTTTGTTTTTCTAAATCTATTCGTTGATCTATCAAGTTCGTCGATAAATATGTTTATAAGCATATGGCCACCTTAATCCACAATTTTTCTACCCATCGAAAAAGGAAATAGAACTAATCTAAAAGAAAGCAGCTATATTTAATCATGCCAATCATATTCGGTAATTACAGATCGTCCGTCCTATACTGCCAACTTTATAGTTTTTCCCATGTTTATCTCCTCTTCTATAACAATAATTATAAAAAGTATAATAACTACCTTTAATCGCTGCTCTCACTTATCTCTGGTTTTATATCCACTACGCAACGTTGCCAAGTCATTTAAATATGTTTTTGATTTTTTTTTGTCAGAAATTTCGTTCAGTTCAACGCCTCTGAGACGCAGTCTTACTGCAACATTAATTTTTCCCGGCAAGGCTCGAATCAAGAGCTGGATGATAGACGCAAATCTATGCACCTGTCCCTTCCCCAATCAATTAATCCTAGGCTGGGGTGCCAAGAACCTTGTGTTCAGCGCCTTTAAAACACAGTCTTGCTCCCTGACACGCAAAATCCCCAGGCACGAACATATTACTTCAATAGTCGCATGAGCAGCTAAAAAGTTTGGTTTTCTCTTCCGAGCCAGAAAATACTTCTCCCCTTCCAACTTACCTACTCTCTATGTTTCGCTAATAAGACCTAACCTAGAGTACTGTTCCCACATCTGGGGAGCGGCATCGCCTTCGACATTTAACATCTTTGATTTTATCCAAAACAGAGCCATTAGACTGACCAATGATCCAATCCTGACGAGAAAACTCCCTTCTCTCGCTCATCGACGCGCTGTTAGGGATCTATGCCTTTTCTTCTGATACTTCCATAGATTTTGCTCCGAAGAACTAGCCTCTATAATTCCTCCCTTCCTGTTCCTAACAAAACAAGAGACAGGGTACGTATGCATCCCTTTACTGTCCAGCTACAAAAGCCTAGAATATCCCACTTCTCTCACTCATTCATACCTAGGGTCTTCAGATAATAGAACAAATTGCTTGCAGATGTTTTCCCTTCTCCCCCAATCTTCAATCTTTTAAATCCTGTGTTAAGAAGCTACATTTTCCTTCTCTCCATGTTACGCGAAAACCTGGCAACAATTATCCCCTCTACATGAACTTGGTGTTTGCTTGCAACCCCAGCAAACTCCACCAAACACTACAGGGTAAATTAGCATGGCTTTCGAACGCGATCTGAGCTAACACAGAGACATTACTACTGCTAGAAGCTTGGTCCCAATTTTACAGATATTTCCATGGGTTTGCCCCAAAAGAGCTAGACCCTGTCCCTAACAGAACATATATGCATGCTGCGATAAGTGTGTTGACTGTCAATTTCTCGAAAGTATTACACTGTTAACCAAACGGGAATGCAATAAAATACTATGGCAGAGTTCATTTTAAAGAAATAGCATTTCCTATGCTTTATTATTGACTTGTGTACCTACTGCATAACGTACCAGTACGTACTTACTGAAACTATAAGAACTTTGGCAACGAAGCACTACGCATTGCCAAACTAGACCCAATTTCAGCGTCTTAATGTACTATCGTGCAAAGGAAGAGAAGGATTAGGAACAAAAAAAAAGTATTATTGTTTGTTATTATTTTTGAAAGATGTTTTATTCCAGTTTTAACTGTTTAATTCATTTTTTGCCGCCTATATTTACTATAATTAAGGTTCTTGGATCTTTACCTCTCTCGGTGAGCCAATTTTTTATTAGGTATAATTAAGAAAAATGTGAAATACCGCTACGGCAGGTTTTTTGGTGATTGTTTGTTTTTAGTTCTTTGAGAGTGTGTGAAACAAGTTTAGCTCTAAGTGATCTACGTTGCAATTTTCAAGAAAGAAATAGCAAAATAGCACAGTTTTTATGTTCAGCAGGAAAATCTGAGAGATTTACAAAATTTTCCCTATGAGACCTAATCTAGAATACTTTTTCCACTTTTGAAACCCGCAAGTTAGTTTCTTAATATGCAGAAATTTTCTACACCATAAAGTGATTTTTTTTTCAACTTTCAGTAAAAAATTTTCCATATGGCAAAGCTCCGTGGGACACGCTGTATATAAAGCTGAAATCGCTCTTCAGATTGACATATGACACCTGTAATTAAGTTGAAGTAGATTGATTTAATGACAGGCTAAGCAAACATCCTAATTAGCTCGACCTACACTTTACCTTCGTTGATTCAATAAAAGTAAGTCAAAGAAGGAAGGTTAAAATAATTTGAATTACTTTGTATTTCGTACTTAGGAGTAATAACTGTTCTCGGTTCATCTTCAGTACGTACAATTTAGATTTAAGATCACGTAATCCAGTGCCGTGGACAATAAGGAATTTGCTTGTATTTTTAGTGACCCGTGATAAAATTAGCAAAACGGAAAACAATCCGTCCAAAAAAGTGTGACAACAAATATTTCTCACGATGTAAGGAACAACTTTTATTCTTGTTTTTCAAAATTTTTAATTTGTCTCAGTCGAAACGCTCCCTTTCAGCTCCGCGCATATGCGATGTGAGTTGGTGTCGTCCGGCGGGAAGCGCGGCAGATGGGCGGAGGTCTGGTGACTGAGGTTTGCTCAGGTCAAGTGGGGGCTGATGCATATACGTATATATATATATATATATATATATATATATATATATATATATATATATATATATATATATATATATACCAATGTTAAAATTTGAAGCAAATATAAAATATTCTCTTGTTTGGTGTTATACCACGTGCTGTACTAGCACTTTTGACGGAAATGTCACTTTTAGTTCTGACGACGGTTTAAAATGTGAGCTTGTCGGTTTCCTTTTCGTCTTTTTACTTTCAAATGTAAAGAAAAATGTGTCTTTTATTTGTGAAAAGTGGATTAAAAGTTAATTATTATCCTATTTACGATAATGACATAGCTAATGTACCGATAATGCCAGTTTTAACCAACAAGAAGTGAAAAACTTACTTGTAGTTTCAGCGGCGGATAGTCTTCACAAGAATGTAAACTGAAGAGTGAAGACATGATTTTTAATAACAGCTTGAGATTTTGGGGCCAAACGGGTAAGAACATTATGTAAATAAAGCGGGGCATCGTTTGGAATTCTTAAAAAACACATTATTTAAGCTCGAATTAAAACTCAAAATAGGCACATATATTGTAATAATTAATTTTTATATACTTAATACATTATAATTAAAATCAAAATCTTCTTAAATAACCAGTTACCTTCCTATGCAAACTCACTTTGTCTTTGTCAAGATCTCATTATTTATCTAAAATATTATTAACTCTCAATATTATACTTTAAACTATATAATAATTTATACTTACTGGTTTTTATGATATTTTATTATAAATTAAATTAAAGATTATTAGATTATTCACGACATAACGCTACGGCGAAATCGAAGGCTTGTCAGATTCAAATTTTAACTTTTGAAAATGAAAGGCGCGAGCGGCCATGTTGTCATATTTCGTGTTTTGATTAGCTGGGCGGTACGTAGTTTTGAGTTCACTGGCTTGGCAAATCACGTGGTTGTTTATGAGGGATGTTCAGTACGGCATGTGACTGGTTAGCAATTGTTTCCAAAGGCTACGTCTTTGCTTCATCATTTTTTCGTCGTTCGCTCTATACTTTTGCATTAACCTCCTCAGTAGCTACTACGTAGCACTAATAACAATTGTCTTGTTCATGAATAGAAAATCTAGGCACGCCAATGTCACCTTGTAGTATGCCCTCATATTATTTTCCTAGAATGGCCGCATCTCAAACATTGTTACAGAATTTTACAACAAAATATGCAAATTTGTAAGCTGTTCCCATGTTCTACATGATTTCTAGATATTGTCAGTACAGAGTGAAGCCGCAAAAAAGAGACTGAGTTTATTTTAGCAAAAAATTGCAGCTAAAAGCTTTAATGATGACGAAATTTCGCACCTCCTTTAACATTCACGACGATGGAATAAGTAATGTTGGAATTCTGTAAGTTAGAAGCAGTAAACTGGACAAGGTTTGCTCAGGATTGCTTACAGTTGCCAAAGTTTGTTCTGGGTTGCTTAGGTTTGCTTAAATTTGCTAATTTTTCCTTACATTTGCTTAGATTTCCTTAGGTTTATTCAGGTTTATTTACATTTTCTTAAATTTGTTCAGGTTTGCTCAGGTTTTTGGCATTAATTAATGGGAAAAACAAATATTGTTGGTGCCAGTACTAAGCGTTAGGATCAAATCAACACTGATTGCCATAGTGGTAGTGATGCAGGACAAGTGCAAAATTCTGCAGATCTTCGATGACCTTTCTGTTGTGAATAAGCTTATGTTTCTAAATATTATAGAACTTCGTAGTAGAGAGATGAGCTTCCTCTATTAGGGTAGACCGGGGTCGAAAGTAACAGGGGTCAAAAGTAACATCTCAAATATCTTCATAAACGTAATAGATATGCATGCGCTAATTTGTCAAAGATTCCGCCTATTCAGGTGCTAAACTCCCATTAGTACCATTACCGGCTCCATGAAACACAGTTGTGCGTATAGAGCCATTTAATTTTTTTATATCAAAAAGTAACTTTTTTCGTGTTCGTTTTTATTGTGATAAAGTGCAGAAAAAGCCATGTAGGTACAATTTATCGTACTAGACATTTTTTTTTAGGTATTTTGTTATTGTATGGGCATAATTTTGTACCGTGTTGTTGTGTTTTTTGCTTAAAAATTGTAATACAAATTTGCAAGTACAGTCTGGGACGGTTGTAACAAGGCAACTCGGTGACGGTTGTAACGTTACAACCGACCCCGTTGTAGTACAGATAATATAGTTTTTTATTGCTTTTTTTAAGAATGCCCCATACGAAGAAAAGGAAGACAGACCGTGGTACGAAAGATATAACCTTTTACGAACCAGCATATAAAGAAGTTACTAATGGGAATCTCTCTATTAAATCATAAGCAAGACAATATGAATTATGCCACGTGTCATTGACAAGATACAAGAAGAAACTGGAAGCCCCCAATGAAAATTTACCAGTGTCCATGATTGTCCTATATAAATATTTTATTATATCCCCAATTTTAGGCATAGTCCTATCATAAATGTGGTGTTACAACCGACCCCACTTAGTGTTACAACTGACACTGGGTGGGGGCGGTTGTAACAAATTACATCACTTTAATTTTTAGTTACCTGTGAGGTTTTTACTTTGTTCAGCCCTAAAATATCACTTACATAATAAAGGTAACTAATTACCTTAACTATAGCCATACAAATAGTATTTCCAATTCTAATAGTTTTTTCATAATTAAATACTAAAGTCAGAATGTTACAACCGACCCCGGTCTACCCTACTTGCAAATTATTCTTTGAATTTATTTGTTACACCCTGTAAACTTGATTTTTCTGCTGAGCAGGTAATTGTGATGCAGACAACGTTATATTAATAAAATGTCATCCCAATTTCGACAAGGAGCATCATCGAGATCACACGAAAGAGATAGCGTCAATTTATTCCTGCTGTATTCGTTTCAATAACCCAGATCATTGACAGTGATAAAAAGATTATGAGTAACAACAAAAAAGAATCATTAACGACTATACTTAGATACTGTTGCTGGCAACTTGCGTTATTTTAAGAGAAGATAAATTTTCAGAGAAGAGTATACAAGTAATGCAAGAATTGAATAACATCATTTAGAGGGGTTTCTAGAGCGGGGCACTAAGATCGATACCAAAAAATTGATCTTCGAATCATAAAAAATCGCTACCGAAACAATCGATACCTTATCGACATTCCTAAAACGAAGAGCTACTAATAAATAATATGTTTGTGCAGGTGGAATTAAAAATAATAGAAAATCTACTCGGTATTTTACATCATCAACAATCTAGGAAGGTTCAGCTCATCTTTATTTAATGTATAGTCCGGCAAACCGTAATATAATTTATATAGAGCTTCGGTGGTCGCCTTGACATTTAAAAATGGCAATTAATGCAGAAAGAACGTCAAGAAACGTATTCAAACGGTGATCAAATTGATAAATCAAAGCAACATGTGGGAGGACGATATATTTTTATGTTTTATTAATGGGGTTATGGCAGATTGTAGTCCAGGAGCATGCCGGAGCGAACCTAAGCTTGCGATATTGTCCAATATATGGCCTAAGATAGGGAAAAGAATTTTACCCACCGTTTAAGTAGTTTCTGAGAAAAACTGCTTTTACCTCTCATATATTTCAATATCATCTAACTTATCTCTTGCTTGGTACCTAAAATTAAGTACCCAATGTAATTGCAATGGCCAGATTCACTTGCTAAGACCGGTCTCTTGACAATTCAGGGCTCATTGACAAGTGTAAAGATAAGACTACTATATATCCCCACCCACAAAAATCTTGAAGACATCTGAGCCAATCTAGCTCAGAAGAAGTTCAAACCTAAGCAAATCCGTCTCAGAAAAAGGTTGAAGAAGTGAGTTAGCCCAACCCACACGTGTTATATATCCTCTAGAAAAAGGAAAAGAATTTCTCAAATAGTTTAAGCAGTTTTTGAGAAAAAATATTTTTACCTATTTTTAACCTTTTAAAACTTATACGAGAACCATTAAACGAAACGAAATTTATAGCTAAATTATTAGTTTTACTATGAATTTAATCGATATCAATAATAAACTAATGACAGCCCTTTTTTCGACAGAACAAGTGAAATTCCAAAAACTTCTTGTTACAGTATTGCCATATTTAGGCGCATTTAATATTTTGTTTACATTTAAACCAAAATTGCTGTAACATTTAATTTCTTGAAAACTACTCACCTGATTTCAACGACCACCGTCCTGTTGGAAAGGTAATTCAATTCCCTTTAAAATAAGGTAGATGCCACTCGACTCCCTTCCCATTTAAGATTTTAAGGGTGAAAATCATGCATGGGGGGTAAAAATAGCAAAAAATATGCCCCCTGAAAACCAAAGTGTACGAGTGTTTTGAATTCTTTATTTAAAAGAAAATAAACCTGGGTGGAAAGTTTTCGGTGGGCCACCCTGTATATTGCAATGCCAATAAGTGTACTCAGAACTAACCCGGAGAAACCTGAGCCACACTATACATACCAGTTGTATAGTATACAAAAATTCTTACAGCTCCTGTACTATAACGCAACAGAACAGGTTGTTTTCGTGATTTTAACAACATATAAGGAACTGGATTTCACATAATTCTGTATATTTTTCAACGAAAAGAGATGAGTCAGTTGATGTATCGAATTAAATTTTCATTTAATTTGTCATTTCCTTATCTTTAGATCAAATTTGAGACAAAAATAGTATATTGTACAATAAGTTCTGAAAATGATTATCACCCCGACATGAATCACGACATCAGTCAGGTGGGTTTGATTAGATATCTAGATATTTTGCTCCGATCAGACCAAGTTAATTGGACGCAACCGAATTTCAATCAATCCTTCAACGATTAAAAGTGTATAAAGTGAAAATCGTTATTAATTTTGAGGACAAAATATCAGGAAGTGCAAATCACTTAACCTAAGTCCATTGTAGCAGGATTGTCAATCGCGAAATCGTGAAAGTCCTCTTAGCGCAGCCCGAACAGGTGTAAAGATCCTTATCGAGAAGCGTTGTCCAAGTATCGCCTTAATCTTATTTATTTACGCAAAAACTGAAATTCGTGATCACGAATAACTTTTTAACCACCTTATTGGGCCTGAAAATGGCCTATAAAGTGGCTGGAAATCGCGATAATCGTAACGAGCGATGCAAAAATAATAGATTATGATAATAATCGACAAAACAATTTACCAATAGAACCTGAGAGAGTTTTCTGCCCGTGTGCCAAATTTCAAGTTTCTAGGTGCACACTGAAAAGTATCTTGTAGACTTTAATGGAACTATCTGGGTTCTCTTTGTTCTGGACGGTTTAAACAATCAATATTCATCATATATCAGCTCAGAATACTGTTTATATTTCTTCAAGGCTTTTTATTTATTGCTAACTTCATTTATTTATTAGTTTATGACGAGTTAATTAACAACATTAATAATATTAACAACTTCTTTTTATGTTCGCGAGGTTATACGGTATTATATTTCATGGACGTTTAGAAATGTATAAATCAAAAGATTTTTAACTAAAACATTGAAGATCAATTAATTATATTGCGTTTTGTTTAAATAATACCGAAGATAATTCAAATTTTTGTTTATATTACGTTTTTTATTAATGTATGTTGTATGTATGTATTATATATGGTAAGAAAGGCGCGGCATGCAGCGTTAACTCGAGAAGGGATACCAGGGTAAGCAAGCAAAGTTATGGAGATAGTCATCAATTTGCCAATTCTAAAATATCTAGAAAAACACAAAATTATCCATGACGGCCTGTACGGATTTCGTCACCAAAAATCCACAGATGATATCCATATCTTCGTCACACATAACTGGAACAAGTCTCTTGGCTATCCATGGCTATTCCCAGAATGTTGCTATTGATATTTCCAAGGCCTTTGACAAAGTTTGGCGTGCCGCAAAATATTTTCTTACAGTCTTCCTTCCAAAGTATGTACAGCCATATCCAAATAAAAGTGAACAGGCCTTATAACTTTTTTATTTTTAAAGATGGGAAAAATTTTAATTGCAAAAGTTTTGGGCATTTTTATGGATCATTCATATGTCTTATCAGTAAAACAGTTGAGCATCGAATAAAAAGAATTGATGGATAAAAAAATTGGATGGTATGATTTTTATCATATTTTTGGATTCTAGAAGAAGTTCTGGATATATTTTGTATAACATACCCTATGCGATTTTTCAATCGTTTTTGAAATATTTCAAATTAAAAATTATTTCGTATGAATATCTTTAAACGTAACTATCCAGGTTGCGAACGAAATATCTGCTACCTAACCTAATTTTTTAGGAAATAAAATCGATGATATTCTCGGCGACATGTCGCTTGAACGTTGATGTATTATATGGCAATAGGACGGAGCGCCTCCCCATAATATAATTGAGGTTCGCAATTTTTTAAACCATCAGTATATCGAATGGATCGGTAGCTATGGAATGTTACATTGGCCTGCAAATAGCCCAGACCTCACACCTTTAGATACATTTCTTTGGGGTCATTTGGAAAATGTCGTGTAGAGTATGGAAAATGTCGTATAGCCAAATATCCTGAAAAATACTCTAGCCCGTTAGGGTTTCTGTTTGTACCGCCTATTCATGTCTATTCAGGGTTACTCTCTTTACGCATTTTTCGGGTCTGTTTTTAATTATAGGTATAATATTAATGAAAATATTGAAGAAATTCAAAGGAAGGTGAGAAATGAAGCAAGAAATCTGAACGAAAATGATGCTGAAAGTATTATAACCCACTTCAGAAGCAGAGAAGAATGTATAAAAAGTGCGAAAAATTAAATGCCGGACATGTTTGATATTTCTTCGCGAATGTTAACATTTATCTGTATTTGTTATATTTCATTTGTTATGGTTTATAATCACTGGTTATTGCTTTCAAATATTAATGACTAATAAAAAAATCAACATTTATTGTTTAATAGAATAACGCATTTTGCATAAAAAAGTATTCAGATAAAAAAAGGGAAACAGGATTACCGATGGGGACGGTACATCAAAATTTGTTTCCACTAATATCCAAGATTATAAGCCTACCTTAATAAATTTTGAAACAGAATACACATTTGTGTTATAACATTTGGTTGACACTTGTTTCTAAATCAGGATTACCTTATAATTAATGTTTTATATTTCTTACATTACAAAGGCATATATTATAGATAAGAACTTAATGAAAAAAATAACCGATATAAGAGATTATTTAATTCTTTAATCTCCGGACCTTGACAAATATACCTATTTAAATAAAGACGTTAAAACCACAAAAACCTATGAATTTGCAAACATTTTGACGTGAAATATTGGATTTTTTGTCACACCTTTCTTTGTTTATTGTTTTAAGGCGACGGTGAGGTAGAGAGAGGCAGAGCGAGAGAGATAGAGAGATCTGCTCTTTGTAATGGTAACAAATAGACCCTAGAAGAATGTGGTTTGCGTCAGAGAGAAAGAGAGAGAGAGAGAGAGAGAGAGAGAGAGAGAGTGAGAGAGAGAAGGAGAAACAAAGCTAGAAATACAAGAAAGTAATAGCTCAAATATGAAATTCTTCTTCTAACTTAAATAACCTCCATGGCTGTTATTTTTGCACCGTTTTATATGTTTCTTTAACAATTCAACCAACTAAACGAACGTACTTAACCCAGTAGCTCGTCGGTTCACAATCGACAAGCATTAGAGCAATTCACGATCCCATTTCAATATTCAAATGAATATTTTCAAAATAAATAAACTTTCAAACGATTGTTTATCCAAAATCTGAATGACAATGGCAACGAAATGTTGGCGGACCTAATTTGTACAAATATTTTTCCACTGAAATACCTGTAAACTCCAACTATAAAACAGGTGTTAAACGTAGGATCTAATTTTGTTTCACTGGTCACGTTTACGTGGTAGAGAAATCTCTATACAGTATGTGCGCGTATGGGGCTTAGAAGAGGATAAATGGACTAAATTTTGCAAGATACGTAAAAATGTCACTCCAAATAAAAGCTTTTGCTTGTAAAATAAATAAGGTTCACGTTATGAAAAACTTAATTTTTTATACACACAGAAAAATCACTATCGTATATTGAGTTGGATATCCATTCACTCAATGACACTCTATTCCGTATTGCACAATACAAATTCGGATTATTTCAATGATTAGTTTATCATTGTTAACCTATTGGTTAACAATGAGTAGTTTATAAGATTGCTTGAAATATAAGGTTTCATTGGTTTCTAATGGATCGTTCAAATATAACAATTATTTGATGCCAGGAATACCCTATTCTAAATTCAATGCAAACTATCATTGGTTTCACTAGAAGTTTATTTGTAAGAATATGGACCTCATTTGATGCAAAATAGCTATTATTGTTTCAATTACAACAGTAATTAATTTAATGTAACTTCCAGTAGAAATAAATCATTTTTATTTAAATTTACTCATATTCGTGTTTTGAAGAACAATTACTCTTATTTAATATAATGAAGAATTTCTATTACATCAATTATACTTATTTTTCAAACAAATGAAACAGGCTTTATTATTTTAAAATAATTTTTATTTAGTATTATTAAACATACATTGTTTAGACATTCTGCAAACATTTAAATATAAAAAAAACACATTTTATTAACACCACACTGACGCGAACACCGTAAACTTTTTATATTTATTTCACTCCAAATATAGGATCTGCTTCTTTACAAAACTGTCTGCTTTTGGCTCGTATGGGTACAGGATGCAAGATGGAACAAATTTGAGGCATAAAACTGCATTCGAATCTCCTAAATTTACAGATAGATTTGGTGGAAACCATGTCTAAAAAATACAAATTCAACAATAAAATTGCGATCATATTTAATGCTAACAGTTTTTTAACAATACGTATCGGCTGAGTAAAAAGTCTTATAATAGACTAGCCAAGATAGATTTACAAATAAAAAAGCAAACTTATTATTGTAAATCGTTTAGATTTGTTTTATTTACCATAAAGCACTGAAATGAGTTGCCCAGTCCCAAAAAAATCTATTATTTACGCAATAAACAAGCAGGCTGCAAGCTTAAACGACGAGTGAACGACCAACAGCACAATTTAACCCCTCCCTCCGCGAGCAATAGAACTAATATTTCAGCCAACAATAGAACCCATTGAATTTTTTTATTATTTCTCTAATACCTTATTTATTTAATTGAAATGATATAAGAATAATTCACTTAATTTTTAGATTTTACTATTTAAACTGTAGTTCTTGTTCGTTTAATAAAATATGTTTTAATTTGAATCACACCGCCCACAAATAGCTATTTTTCACCCAATTATATTTGAGCATTCTCGTCAAATAATTTAATGTTTTAGCTTAAACAATTCTATAAGGAATAATAGTAATTTATAGGTTTCCAATAGTATTTTTGTAATTGAAAAAATTGTAATATAGTTTTTAAAGAACTAAGACTACTTTTGAACTCTAATGATAAGTCTATATTTGAAGCAATGTTTTTTTTTTTGGATATTTCAATGATGTTTTGTTGAAACAGTATTAACTTTACCTAGTAGAACCAAAGTGAGAGTGGTCAAGCATAATACTATTATTGAAAATAGCATAGCAGTTTTTTTCTGTGTAGCCAACAAAACGGAATAAACCAAGTCAGTGTTTTGGTGTTATCGAAAAACGTCAATCAAACTGCTAGTGCTAAGTGCCCGGTTGTGTGTATTTGAATAGAACAAATAGTAAATATTTGATCAGTTAGGTCCGTCCATATCTGAAGAAGATGGTGAATGGTGTTAAAAATTATTAGTTCACGGCATAAGCAAACACAAACTGAAAAATGATGGTCTAAGATTGATGGGTAATGGTCGCTTTACAGCTACGCGTAGGCGAAAGATTCGGAATTACTTGATTTCAGTGTTATTAAAAGGAAAAAATGTATTTTCGTTTGATGACCAGCCTTGCGAGAGTAATTGACTACGAAAAGAGAGAATCCAAAATAACGCTAGAAAAAAAAGTTATATTCAAAGACAACATTCATTTGTTTTAAAGCAGTTTTCTTTAACTTAAGAGTTTTGCCTTTTGCGAGTGGAACCAGCTCTTCGAACACCCTGTAATGGTAAATGTAGTCTTTTACGATCGATTAAAAGTTACTAATACAAATTAAATAAACAGTAGGATCTCTAATTAACGGACATAAGGCAGTGTTAATGCCCCTCTTAACATGGCAAAATATTACCAATAAAATTGAGTTTATGATAAGTATGTCGTTAAATTTCTTTTGCTAGCGCCCTCGTGAGCAAAAATGCCGAGTCGAACGCATGTTTTGATTTTTCAGAAAGACGCTTCTGGGTAATTTGATTGGTTAAAAAGTGACGGAATGTATCAAAGCAAGTAACAGATACATTCATTTTTGAACGATATCCCAATAGGTATTTTGGGATTTAAATTTTGAGTCATTTACGTTTCACTCTGTACAGTTTTCCTCGCAGCAGTAAATTTATCATTTTATTTAAACGTACCGATGTTGGAACCTAAAGAACTGGAGAATTACCGAAAGAGACACAAGAGAACACGGTCGATTTCGACATTTTATACTTGACTAAAACGCTTTTTAGGTTTTTTAAGAATCGGTCATATTTTTTATTGTGGCGGACCACACACCGATTCTAAGCAAACTATAGAAGAGATAGGAACCTGTACATGGCGCGGTGGACACGAACGACTTTAAGAGGAACCTGGAACCATAAAATCAACGGTTCCGATTGAGGAGTTTTCGTACGGACAGGGTCATCACGTTTATGGCAAAACCCAAAAATCGATCCTTTAGGAAAAGATTCCCTGTAAATTTCATCTTGAAAGAGGTAATAATACACCAAAAAGATTTTTTTTCTTAACCTAGTCGAAAGGCTACCTATATTCGTTGTTAGGTTTTTCGAATTTTATGTATTGAAATTTTTACTGCAGTTTTATGTATGGTATAGTGTTAATAAGGTAAGTGGTCAAACTTCAGAGTATTATCCTTACTCAATTTTTAAGCAAAAAGTTCATCTAAACATAGGTCCTAAACGACATTGTCTTTAATACACAGGACCTAGGTTTATATGAACTTTCTGTCTTAAAATTGAGTAAGAAATAATACCCTGAAGTTTGGCCGCATACTTTATTACCACCCTGTATACGAAGAAAGATTGAAAATATAGTTTCTTGAAAATTAAATTATGAAATTTATTAGTTTAGGAAATCTTAATGACAACGGGATTGACAAAGATCCTGACCATATCTAAATGAGAAAACTCGTACTGGTTCGCCTTTCTTGGGTTTGATCTGATTAGCTCAGGTCTGCTTGTTATTTAATATTTCTACAATTCAAAATTGTGCAGTTAATGTTTACAATAAATAAATATGTAAATGAAATTGTATTTTTTATGGTTTTAGAGTATAAGTGGAGGGAGGGAAGGGAGAACATCTGCAGGTAATTTGTTTCGTAATCTAGAGAGCCTGGGTATGAATGAGCGAGGGAAGTGAGGTATTCTAGGGTTTTGTAGATGGACAGTTAATATATGCATACGTAACGAGCCTCTTGTTGTTCTGTCAGGAACAGTCAAGGAGAGGATTATAACTGCTGGTTCTTCAGAAGAAATTCCGTGGAACTATTGGTAGAAAATGAATAAATCCCCAACAGCGCGGCGATGAGCGAGAGAAGGAAGCTTTGTGGTAAGGACTGCTGAGTCGAATGTCAATCTTTTGGATAGAGTCAAAGATGTTTAGTGTCGAAGGTAATGCCGCTCCCCAGATGTGGGAACAGCATTCTAGGTTAGGTCTCATTTGGGAGCCATTAAGAGTGTATAAGTTCGAAGGGGAGAAGTATTTTCGGGCTCTAAAGAGAAAACCAAGCGTTTTAGCTGCTGATGTTGCTATTGAAGTGATGTGTTTGTTGATTGTTGATACCAACAAGATCGAGTGTTGAACAGAATTTTGCTGCACTTGCGCGCAAAAGCAATTCATTTCGACACTAAAATGTCGAAATACTGCTATTATACTCTAATGTTATAAAAAAATCTTGAGGTATTCACTGTAAGTCACGGTGTGCAAAAACTCTTTGTTCCACACACCTAAAAAGTTTTAGCACAGTGAGTAACCGGCCAAAGTCGCTTGAGTGCGTGACTTTTATTTTAATTGATTTTTGAGTGCAGACAGTATGATGGTATTTCAATAGGGATGCGATCACTTTTCGGCATCTGTTTTTTCACAATTTTTTAAGGTTTTTTTGACATTTGTTTTAGGATGTTGGGCAAATATGTTTGCTCCACACCAGTTATACCTACTTTTATCAGTTCCCACACACGCTAAGCAAATGCTCTCCCTTACAAGAAAGTCGACCGTAAGCAATAAAAATCAAATAACTGCTAAACTTTTTTTTATCCTTTGGATTTCTTACGAATCCATCTTAAATTACCATTGGTACTTTCGTACTTACCATATTAGTACACGTATCTTTATAAGAATTTATGGTCTTTTTTTATCGTAGTACAAATTGGGCTTTGATGGTCTAGTTCGCCATATTTTTAATAGCTGAAAGCTCATCTCAACACACTTTGGAATTTTTACGATTACCACAGTCGAGGCGCCGATTTCTCGCTAACAGATGTCGCACCTCGGTTTCAACCATCGACTTTTAGCAAGAGAAGACGATACTGTTTTGGACGACTAAATTTTAAACCTTTTTAAAGATACTGTAACACTTTAAAATACTCACCCAGTATAGTATCACATAATCACATAAAATATGAGTACGTAACAGAAGCCATTTTCTTTGGTAGCTTGTAGGCAATTAAAAAAAAATGATCCTGCTGGCAAAACCTGCGACGCGCGCGACCTCTTATTTATAGCTTGCTGATCAAATAAAAGAATTGACAATAAAATTTATGAAGTTGTTTGGAATGAATGTTAAAAACCGGGTTTTTAAGAGAAACGGGTAATTATTTAGGATTTCTGTCGAAATAATAAAAAACACCAATCGTTCTATTAGGAACAAAAAAAGAAGTAACCCGGCCGAATTATCACTTACCGTGTTACACTTACAGTAAATTATACTTACCTATTTTGAGTTTTAATTCGAGCTTAAATAATGTTTTCTTTTTTTTAGATTTCCAACCGATGCCTCGCTTTATTTACATAACGTTCTTACCCGTTTTGCCCCAAAATCTCAAATTGTTATTAAAAATGATGTCGTCACTCTTCAGTTTACTCTTCAGTTTACATTGTTGTGAAGACTATCCGCCGCTGAATTATCACTTACTGTGTTACACTTGCTTGCAATTTTTTCTTTAAAACACTTATTGTGAAAATGCATCTTTTTCCAAAGTATAATTTCATTAAAAACCCATTTTTTGAATATAAATGTCTTCTAAAGATCATTTTTTGAAAATATGATTTTTCCTTTCGCAGACTTGAATTCATGAAGATCTTAACGCAACATACTTATGGACAAAAAAACAGTGTTTTTTTTTAGAAATACAGGGTTGAAAGGACATATTGTTAAGGTGCATATCGGGGGCGAAACCCGGTTAAATGTTCTTTGAGCCCAATAAGGATTTCGACTCGGTCTCGTTGTCCTGGAATGTTTTTGTCGTATAATCTCAGTGGCTGAAAAATACTCGACTCCCTATTGGATTTACCACAGACATGTTTTATTTAATTAATGACGTATCGGCTACCGTTCAACGTCATCACGTATAGTAATTGATATTTAAATGGATGCTGCAGGCTGCGTTCTGAGAGCGAGTCTGGTTTGGCAGGAATTTTTATGCGTGCCGCAGGACTGCAAATCTTCCTAATTACGGCAGTTCTGCTACGGAGACACATGATTTATAGATGTTTACACGAGCTACGCCCTAGCCAAAGGGTAGGGTGATATTTTGGGTACGAAGATGAGTAGTCAACTCCTACTACTATATAATATATGACATACTAAGGTCATTTTGACGCGATATATTGATACAGGATTTAAAGAACTGCAACTTAAGAGATATATAAAGCATTGATGAACTTAAACAAGGACTTACAGAAGTCGAATTGCCATTAGCACAACATAAAACTTATAAAGATATTTATATTAAAATTAAATTAACAAAAAACAAACGCGATGCCATTAAAAACATGCAGTTTTGGTAATTAATGTCAGTAAACGACAGTAGAAACGGAAATCAGGTTTTTTAACATACATTATCCGAAAAGTTATTCGAAAATTAATAGGCACGGAGCTCATATAATATTTCAATTTATTAATATGATGTTGCTTATATTATCATTTTATTGAATCTATTTTTCACTTGACTGAGAGGTGGTCCATTTTGATAGTGATATATTATGTATATTAATATTATTTATTGATCCGCAGTGGCGCCAGATTTGGTAGGATTTAATATCATCTTTGTGGTAGTCTAGTTGTATTTCGACTATTATTTTTTAACTGTATTTAAATGTATTCAGGGTATTTGGTAAACGTAACATAAGATCAAAAGAAAACGTCCTTATAGTATGCGGTGGACTCGATCACGCATGTCTTGAATTATTACTCTTGACAAGTAACATAGGTAAAAGGCATAGATGAATGGAAAATAGAACTGTCAAGTCCTGAAGTTTTTATTTTTAAGAAAATTACATTATTGTCATTGTCATTGCATAATAAAGAATTAAAAAAACATACAACAGAGAACCTGAAAATTACACAGAAGAAACTGCTATGCTATTTTCAATAATAGTACTGTTTTTGACCACTGTCACATTAGATATTTTAAAGTTAATCAACAATCATCAATCAACAAAACATCATTGAAATAATAAAAAAAATATTGCTTTAAATATAGACTTATTATTGGACTTCGAAAGTATACCTACTTCTTTGAAAACTACATACACTATCATTATTTCAATGACCAAAAACTATTGGGATCAAATAAATTTCGAATATTCCTTGGAGTGTAGAATTGTCAGAGCCAAAATGTTAAACTATTTGATTGGAATGCTTACATATAATTGGGCGAAAAATAGCTATTTGTAGGGGGTGTGATTGAAATTACAATATATTTTATTAAACGAACAAGAACTACGGTTTAAATAAAAAATGTAAAAATTAAGTCAATAATCCTTATCTCATTTCAATTAAAATAAACACTCTTTTAAAACATGTATTGGATAAACAATAAAAAATATTAATTCAATGGGTACTATTTTTGGCTGAAATATTATTTCTATTGCTCGCGGGCACCTTTGGAGAGGTTAGAATTTTTCTTTGTTCGTTGAATAGTCGTACGCCAAA
This sequence comes from Philopedon plagiatum, assembly GCA_963971165.1. Lineage (NCBI taxonomy): Eukaryota > Metazoa > Arthropoda > Insecta > Coleoptera > Curculionidae > Philopedon > Philopedon plagiatum. Next base: position 2,832,896 of record OZ020193.1, read on the forward strand.
AATAGTAGATCTTTTGCAAGGCTGGAGACTGGAGCAACTTATTTCAGTATCTTATGGTAAGTAAAGCAAATCTAAAAAACTTTGTAGTAATAAGGGTGTTTTTCATTTGTAAATCTCTCTTGGTTAGTCTATTTTATATGACTGTTTACTCAGCCGATACGTATTGTTAAAAAACTATTAACATTAAATATGATCGCAAGTTTATTGTTGAATTTGTATTTTTTAGACATGGTTTCCACCAAATCTAGCTGTAAATGCAATGCAATGGATGCAACTCAGAGAGGTAGACACAGTAGAAAAAATGGCAAGACTGTCCAACATTCCTGGCGGCTGCCTCTTTCAACACCAATGGCGTGCTTTTTTGTATTAAATTTTTGTTACCCTAATATTACACAGAGCATTAAACAGACATTCCTCGATGCGCCAATTCTCCAAGCCGGATCATGTCTCAACGTGTGATAATTAGTACATTGCGCCAAAGCATGACTCGGGCAGTTGTGAACCCTTTGTTAAACAACGGCCTGCAGGTATCAATTTACATACGATTACGGTCTATTTTATGCTATCGAAGGCGCTGAAAATTGCAGAATAAGTCCAATTAACACTGTCCTCGTCGAGTACCGAGTCGTTCTCTAAAATATGAAGACATTTTTAAATTCACATTTAACATTGATAGATACATCCTATATGTCTAGGGTTTGCCAAGCCGGACATGGCCGACTTTTTGACCAAAGTTAGAACGTCCGGCAGGCTTCTTTTACGTCCGGCCTTTTTACCACTTGAAAATTCATCTCTTTTAAGAAAAATTCGTTCCTCAGAAAAGTATGGAACGTCATAGAATATTATAAAAAATACAATACCATATAGCGATAAAGCGACTTCGAAGAAGGCAAGGACAATATGGCGACCGTTTTTGGGACACCAAAGGAGGAAAGATGCACGCTCGTGACAACGCTACAAATAATAAGAATAGCAATATGACGTACCACCCGGCGCCGGAAAACTTTAAAGCGTTGGAAATACCTAGAATTGTTTATAACAAGGGACGATTATTTCTAATTCTATAGATACTTTGAAATTACAAGACTTTATTTTTAGTATCAACATTTAAAATCAAGTGATGCATTAAAAATCAATATTTTGTCGTTTTTAATAAAAGTTTCAATAACAATAATAGTTTATTGATACTTATATCCTAATGAATTGCTTGCTGTTTACATTTTAAAGCAGTTTACATATAATTTTAATAATATCACCCTTAAACCAGAACACTTCGATCAGATATGGCGGTAATAAAGGCTGAAAATGGTTTAATTTTTCACTTAATTTCGAAAACATTATAGCAAAATATTCAGGAAAAACTCGTTCCCGCATCATCAAAACGACAATGTCTTCTTTAACTGGTGAAATCGGCCTCTTGCGAATGAGTTGGGTGCGCTTATTTATTATTTTAAATTGTCATTAAATGGTTTTTGTAACAACGATCTGAATTTCTACTTTAGGAGGTGAAAAAATCTCGAAGTCGTCGCAGTTCCTGTATTATTTGTAATTATCGTATTTCGATGAAGCTCGCGCAAAAAAAGGAATTCTAAAGTTAAAGAAAATTACCTACCTACGTCTTCCATACAGGGTGTTACAAAAAGATGTTAAGGAAATTTAAGGGCAGATTCTACATCTAAAATTATGAAAATAAGTTCATTATCATTTTATTTTATTAGGACGAAATTAGGAAAGAAGTACGCCAAATTACAACGCAACTGGCAGACAAATAATAAGAATAGTAATAGGACCAACCATGCCGCGCCTGTAAGCTTTAAAGCGGCGGGAATACATGAATTCTTTACAATAACTGGACTGTTTCAAGTCTTGGAGTTTTTCAATTATTGGGATTGTTTCTTTACTGTTTCTACATGAATATTTTCAATTTAATTCATTGTAATTAAATCTTATCTGATTTAAATCGATACCCGGTATAGCGCAATCCCAGTGACGAAAAAAAAAATGTTAGAAAATACAAGCACGAAGTCGCACCTTTTCACGGAGCACGTTCTACGATAAAAAATAATTACATGCACACTCATTAGTTGATTTATCTACGCAAAATCTACACATCTATGTTTTTATAAACCTGGTGTCATATTACAAGTACCATGTTATAATAAGAAAAATACAGTATAAATATGAGATATCTGTAGTCACCATATTCTATGAGCACATAACACTCGAAATAAATGCACAAAAAAAGCGCACAAAATCTACAACCCAACCCGAGCAAAAATAATCAAATTGAATAACCAATAGCGCATTATCTAAAGACTGAAACAAAATAAAAATAGCTAATCATAGCGATTAGCGTGTTTTACTTAAAAAATCAAGTTGATCAGGATATTCACTTACAAATTATCCAATTATCAATGATCCATCCCTCACAAGAAAACTCCCTAATCAGTATTATTGAATATTCTGGTGCAATAAATCAATATGTCCCCAATATGCATATTAATTTTTTTAATCTTGTACAATGTCATATTGTATAACCTATATCGAGTTGATTACTTGTTGATTAATATATTCTATTATAGGTTGTTAAATCTGAAGTAATTAAATCTTTATAGCAACTCTCGTTTTGATGAATTTAATTATCATTAATATTTATAGACAGTAAAATTCAGCACTAATTGTTAATTAAGTATATAATAACCCCAAGATAAAATAAATCCAAACATTTGATAGAATGGAAACAGCTCTAAAATTTAATTGGTTCTAACGTTTTTAGAACGTCATTGGGACATTTGGCGTTGGTAATATCAAACATAAAAAGATAATAATCTTTTTTAACGCTATTTGGGTACTATATGGGCTTGTTCGGCATATTTGCCAGGTAAGACTATTAAAATTGCTGGTTAAATTTGTCATAAACTTACTATTTAGTACTATCCTGGACCGGGAATACAAGTCCTGTCCTGGACAGAACCAAATTCCGCAATATAAAAGATTAAAAGCCTAAGCTATGTTAACACCACGAGGATGGTGTTAAAGATAGTGTTGCTTTCAGTCCATCTGACATGTATAAATTAGTTTTCTAAAGGATACACTGATTTGATTCATTAATACCCGCTATCTGATTCGGTGGGCATTATTAATCACCTGCGGGCTTTGTTTTAGACTAACTTGGTTTATTTCTGTCATTTCCTGCGAGTCTCGTGGTTAATCGTTCTGCAGCATGTTCATTTTCTCAGATAAAGTTCATAGTGAAGAAAGTTTTGGATCATATTGTACTGCTCGAAGTCTGTGACTCACTATATACACTGTTTTGAAATAATGCAGCCTTTATTTTTAAGAAAATTACAATGTCGTTGTCATTGCATAGTACAGAATTAAAAAAAAGCATATACAAAAAACAACCTAAAAATTGTAAATTTAAACTAAATGAGAGACGTGTCCACATTCTACTTCCAAAAAAGTTCTTATTCTTCTTTTTACAGCATCAAAAACATTGGTGAGCCCTTGGGGGGAGTTGTTCACCTCCGGAAATTTATTTGTAATTCTAGCCCGTAAGTTTTCTAAATTTTCACAAAAGGGTTTTGAAAACCGAGTTTTTAATGTTTTCACAAGGGATTTTGAAAATCAAGTTTTCAATGTGAGGCCATAAGAAAAGTCGCACGGCGTGAGATCGCAGGACCGTGGTGGCCACCTAACTGACATAGGTATTACGACTAATGATTCGGTCTTCGAAAAATTCTTCCAAAAAATTTAAATTATCAGGAGTTAAGTGAATTGGTGCGCCGTCCTGCTGGAAGTAGCTTTGTCGCATCTCTTTATCGTCTAATGCGTTTACAACATTTTCTAATATTTCATTACAGTATCGCGCCTAATTCAGAGTCCCTTAAAAAAATCGGCCCAATTAACCTTTTTTTCGATATGGATGTCCACACGCCAACCTACTGTGGATTTGTAGAACTCTATATTCTCATTTGTTGAGAATTTACATAATCAGGGAGGTAAAACCATGCCTCGTCAGTAAAAAAGGCTTTTTCAAATACGTTCCCATTATTATGCAACTTACCCATAAACCACTCTGAAAATTGCATTCGCTGCGGCTTGTCGTTTGGTAACAATTCTTGGACTGAGCTGAGACGATAAGCTTGCATATGTGCAGTGCGAACTTTGGGTCTCCCGCTGCCTTCCTTTTCATTCACACTTCCTGTTTCTTTAAACAAGGCCATAGATCTAGTCAAAACTTGGCGAAACTGGTCGAAATCCATGACTATATGTGGAAATTCTGTTTGAAAATCCTGAATGGCGTACCGTCTGGAAAAACCCACTGGAAATCAACCCTTCTACCATTTCTAAAGTGACTTTCGATCATAAAAACATTTTGTCGGCTGTGATTACAGTATTTAATTTTCTTAAAAATAAAAACTTGACAGTTTTAATTTTCATTCGTCTATACCTTTTACCTATGTTACCTTTCAAGAGTAATAATTCAAGACATGCGCGATTGATTCCACGGCATACTTTGAGGACGTTTTTTTTTTATTTTACGTTATGGATGAAAATTTGTAGTAGAAAATATTCTTTTATCCACGACTAGTCTATAATTTGATTATTATACATGAGTTTATGAAATAATAATAATATTCATTATTCACTAGTGAATAATGGTTTCATTATTCACCGCTTCCACGGATATCTCGATCCAAACTCCAAACAAGAGCTGTGCTCGATCCAAACCGGCTTGGAATGCGATTGTACGCACAAAATAAAAAACAAAGCTGGCTATGAAAACATTAGCTTCGTCACGTTGCGTTGTCGCGCTGTTGTGGTTACTTTAATTCCGAGTTTAATTCAAAACGTCAACATTTTTTAAAGTTGCGATAAACATATATTAATATTATCTAAATTTTTTTGATATTCCTGGATAAAGTATAGTATTCTACTCGCATATAATGGCTGTTATTCACGCGGATGAAGTTTATGACACGAGCCGCAGGCGAGTGTTATAAATCATCCAAAACCATTATATGCTCATTGAATAATATACTATTTTTGTTAGGTAATAAAATCCAAAATAAACAAAAACGATATTTCAGCTTCATTTGGATTATAATGTACCTATTTGTGACGAACAGTCACCAACAAAGACACAAACAGACGACGAGACGAAGGAATTTCATCCCAAGGGTTAATTTTTAACCCAATGACGTGCTTGATTCTAAAAATCGACCAGAATAATTACAAAAAAAGTCTGCGAAACTCTGGTAGCCGACTCAAACGCCCAAATATCAGGTTACAAACACATCTATGCAAAATTTTTAAATTTTCGCTTAAGAAATGCTACAAATTGCCAGTTTTTTGCCTCACAAATCTAAATATCGAGCGAATAATTACGCCGTAATATGCATTTATATGTGTATCACTGATGCATTGGGGCAATCGAAACGGGCTGAAAAAGTCAAAAAGCAGTTATTAGGAATCAGACAGATATCTTTTATAAATGCTCGCTGCTCTTAGGCATTAACAATTTCTCACGAATGCTAAAAGTTCCAAAAACCGTGTTATTGCGAGACACGAAGGGGTTTTATTAAATTACTGAAATTATTAAAGCTCAATATCACTTGTTGCATATACTAAAACAAATACTACAGTTGCATTGGACCACCATCAACGTTAAACTTTCGATATGGCGTCTAGCGTAGGCGGTTTTAACTTTCTCACCATTTTATTATAGTCTAGGTTAATAGGGAATTTGCATAAAATCCGAAGAAACCTGATTTTTTTTTAATTCTCTACATAAATTAAATGTTTATGGTGTTGTTTTTATCATTTATTTTGGTCTTTATTAACAAAAAAAGGTTTTCTGCTACAAATTTTCATACAAAACTCGAAACTTGCAAAACGCGATACTATTGGTTGTGACGACACATATGTCATGTAAATAAAAGTATTATAATGCCAAAGCCAAATGAGATTTTGGCGAAACGTCTGCAAGTTTCAACGCGAAACGAACCAAACGAACAGATGTATTCCCAGTTTAACCACGACACATACCCCATTCGTGAAACCCTACGTACTTCCATATATACAGGGTGTTTCATTAACGGTGATGAGCTACCATATCTCAGGAACTGATACTCCAGGAGCTTTGGAGAAATTCCTGGAAATAATTCTTATGTATCTAGCTCTGCCGCTAGGGGGCCTAATTGCTGTGGTCATGTAAAAAAAAGACATTTTTCTGGCAAATATCCCTATAAAAGCCATCAAAAAAATATTACACTGACAATTTTATACCAGTTGTTTTAAGCCAATCAGATGCCTTGTTTTTGACAAGTTGCTATGGCAACAACCCGAATTTTTCGGAAATTTTTTCGGTCACGTGACCTAGTTGAAAAATTAATAAGGGATAATTTCCCTGGCTTGACAGCTGTCACGTGCAGATGTCAGAATAACAACAGAAGCGTAGATTGAACCTCAAAGCAAAATAAACGCTTGCCCAATTGTCTAAATTTGTATTTTTTTTGAAATAATTTTTGGTATAAAATTTTGGTACCGAATCTCCCGCAAGCTTGAATTAATCTCCGAAAATTTTTTCTCTGTTGCGAATTTTTATAAGAAAATTTCCCTCGGCTGACGCCTCGGGAAATTTTCAAAAAATTCGCACCTCGAAAAAATTTTCGGAAATAATTCAAGCTCTAGGGAGAGTATAAGTGATAATTCTACTAGAATTCTACATCTTTTTGGTTTAACACTTTTTGCTTTAAGATGTAAAATTAGGGTGGGAGAGGAGGGGGAAAGTCTACTGATAAAAGTGTCCATAATTTTGGTTAGATTCAACCGAATTTGATGAACTTGGTCTCGTTTAAGAAGGAAAGGTTTGCTAATTTAAACGAAATAATAGCCGATGCCGATTTTCTCGCGACGTTTCAAGGTGAATCGTGATGTTCCAATTTAAAGTAAATCTTTTAAGATCAATACTGATTTACATTTCGCAGAATATCACGATCATCCTGTTGGATTCATTTTTAACTGAAGGTGTCGGTTGCTGACGATGGCGTGGTTCGTGGTAATAACATACAGTTTTTCTTCCTCGATATATGTATCAGTCTAAAAATTGACTCTCGCGGCACTCGCTAGAGGGCGTTATTTGAAAAACTCCTTGTTGTCTCAATTTTTCTCCGAAATTTTAAATGGAATGACACAGTTATTATGTCATAATCGAAAAGTAGAATAAATTTGCAAGAGAAAATGTAAAAAATTCGATTCGTATCTTCATTAGTTTCGGAGTTATAGCCAAAAGAATAATCCCTGCATACAATGCAAATTACGAAAGAATTTTTTCCTTAATGTCCATCCAGTGGTCAGAAGAAAGACATCGTTTATTGGCTGAGTCCATAGAGGCCTTTCTTTCATATATCATGTGCAGAATTTTATAAGTACATAAAGGATTAGAAAGATGTTCTAAAGAAACCCACTTCATCGCAGCAATATATAACTTTCAAATCCCAAATAATTTTTTGATTTAGTTTTAAGGAATACCAGTTATAATAAAAATGTTCGTTCCTAATGTAGTTGTTTTTGTGTTTCGGTATTTAGAGCTAGGTAAATTAATATAAAATATATAAATATAAATTTTTGTTCAAAGAATGAAAATGTATTCAATAAAATAACTATTATTGGCTATAAAACAATGATTTTTCTGTGCAAGAAAGGAAAACATGCAATTTTCACACTTTCTCTCTTTGTTTAGTACCTCATTTTGTCTTTATGGTACCCATGTACCTAAGCGTTACCAATGAGCGAGAGTTTCAGAATTCCAACGTAATAATGTTAAAGTTACCCTACAGTAATAATACTAAAAAGTTTAATTACACAATTACCTTAATAACAAAGATCGCACCAATAACAAGATTCACACTTATTAGCCTTATTGCTGGTAAATTCGTTTTATCGGTATTTCGTGATGTACATAGTTTATAAAGAGCACCGCCATCAATAAATTAATAATAAAATACTGTTAACAAAAAGCATAAATAATTGTGTTAACGAGTCGTTTTTTAAATATTACCTAATAAAGGTTTCTAATATCGACAAAATTGACCTGGAAAGAAGAATTATCATGCTTTGGAACTCCCTAACTCTACCTCAAACCATTCTTTGCTAATTTAAAGATAATTTGGCTATGATAGTTGAAATTGTGATCGGTAGCAAGTTTATTATGAATTTCACAGGCCAATTGAAAAAAGATTTGTAATCTATTATTATCTCGGAACTGACTGAAATGATTCAGAGCAAAAATAGAGGCAAATTGTGAGATATTTACACACGATTGTTTCGGATATAGGATATTTACTCGAAAAACGAATGTTCGGAAGCATATTTTTCCCAGATTGGTCCAGAAAAGGTCGGAAACCTCTGGGTTAGACCTTCTTAAGGGTATCAGGCTATATGAAACTGTAGTATGCGACTTCGTTCGTGTGGAACAAGCCATGCCGCGGGTAACGGCTATTAAGTTATTAATAAAGACGCAATATTGATATAAAGGTTACAATAGCAAGTCCAGTTTGATATTTGTTTAGGTATTATTAATGGCAGCTCTACCAGATATTCTAGTTTTATAATAATTTGTATTCTCCAATCGACACGTGATGTCCTTTAAATAACATTCAGCTTTTAATAAGAACGCCAATGCATGTAAAGTAAAAAAATCAGAATGCCGATTTTCTCGCGACGTTTCAAGGCGAATCGTGATGTTCCAATTTAAAGTAAATCTTTTAAGATCAATACCGATTTACATTTCGCAGGATATCACGATCATCCTGTTGGATACATTTTTAACTGAGGTGTCGGTTGCTGACGATGGCGTGGTTTGTAGTAATATTATACAGATTTCTCCTCGATATAAGGTACCAGTAAAAATTATATGTATTAAGTCAAAAGCAAATTTTTTGACCATACATTATCGACCGCCTTTTGCAAGTCTGCAAATGCAATGAACGCCATTCTTTCTTCCTAAAAGACTAACGTAAGCTTTGTTTATTTGTAATTACACTAGTTACCTACACTACGTGACCTAAGTGGCATGCTCTGCAATGCCAGTGTATTAAAGTGTAGTAAAAAAAAATATTGTCCAACGCTTTTTCCAAGTCTACAGACGCTTATCCTACTTTTTTTTAGGGTTAACCTTTTCACTAAAAGAATGATAAATTCTGACTGTTTAGATCAAGTAACACTATTTGTTGCAATAGATTCGTACACTTTGAAATAATATATTTTAAATATCATCTCGGTAGCAATTAATCTCAAGATGTAATTTTTAATTGTTGTTTAAACTAACCTCGGTTTAATTAATCATTGGACCATCAACAATGACGGGGTCTTACAATGGTAAGCGCAGTTTAAATTGCAATTAATATAAGTGAATGGAAATCGCGGGTAATTGAAAACAAAAGTGAACGTAAATTCACCTTACGCCAATTACAAAACTCATCTTCTTTTTTTCTATCTTCTTCAATACAATTAAGACGATGTAAATAGATTAAATGAAGATCCGCAAGCCAAGTGATATTGAAAGGATAAAAACTTTTAAACAAACACTTCTTGTTGTTGTCTTCGTGCGGGAACTTGAGTAATAGGCAAGCATTTTTTTCTAAGAAGCCTAGAGGAGAATGGAAGAAGACGGAATATCGAATTAGCTAATTTTGCCAAAAATACATAACATCCACAATGGGCAAGCCTTCCGAGCCTTTATCACCCATTATGTATCCCTAAACAGAATCAGGAAGACTATCGCGTTTCATTTTTGGTCCCAGTGACGTTGTTTGCGACGCTATTCAACTCTTTGGCGTCGATGCTCAACTGTTAGTGGCAGTAAGGTGGTAAGGTAGTCCAAAAGATCGAGTTCTATGATAAATCAATGGCAATGATAAAGATCTCCGGATATTTCCGACGTAATAATTGGATTTTTCTCTCTACAGGCGTGAATAAAAGGACTTACTTATTTTAATCACAGGACTCAATACTGCCAAATACAGCCATGCCTAAGTAATACCAATAATTTTCTTGTACAAATAACAGGCAAGCGCAAAATCTAATAGAAATCATGATACGGGCATTAAACCAAGAAGGTCAAAAATCTGGACCTTAGTCACGGTTCGATACAGTACCATGGTGTTAAAATTATACCATAAACCTATGGTATCCCAGGCTATAAGTATAGTAATTATGTTTAAGTAGTGGATTCCCATAAAAGTTAATATAAAATTAATTCTAATAGTGCCCATAGGACACGTTGTGACTTTTAAAATTCTATGCTCGTCGCTTTAAACAGTGCTGTGGTATATTTACATATAAAAGTAACATAATAAGGGATTAGTTTGCAATTACGAAAAGATATACGGTAACGAGGAAAATGGTTAGAGAATTTGCAGGAGTGAGCTGCTATTTGGCTATGGGGCAGGATGCGCCTTGGATATTTTACTTTCAATCATTGAGACGATAAAATAAGAAAGTTTTATTCTATTGATGTTTCAGCAATTACTTAAACCACTAGTGAAATAATTTTGCGAGTGGTACACTATTTTAAACAGTTTAAACCCAGATCGTCTTCTTGTTAGTCTCCGTCTTTTCTCAACTTTATATGGGGAGTAGCAGTTGATCCTGAGCCTTTCCTGTTCTTCAGATAATTCCGCTATTATGATTTGTTTCCCTTATTTTTTTTATTTATAACCTTGTTATCTCACACATTCTCATTTCTGACATGTCTAATTCCCGATAATGCACTCTTTTTGTTGGTCATACTTCCGCTTTATACATCATGGTACTTCCATCTTCCTCACACTAATCACATGGGATTTTTCTGCTCTTTCTTCTAAATTAAACTTCATGTACCCAGCTGTCTTCCTGCCGATTTGTAGGCATTCATCTTTTAAGGATTCTCTCCAGCTCTTCTGTTACCTTTCAGTATATTCCCTCTTGGTGCTACATATTACAATATCGTCCTTAGTCCAAGGGCCTTCTTCTCTAACTTCCTGGGTCCTGATTCCGAGGTATAGGGTTGAATAGAAGACATTTAAAATTTTTCATTCCATATTTAGCTTTTCTTCTTGCACCCACTTGTCTGCTTGCTGGTTTGTAGGACTGAATCTTCAAAGGATCTTCCTCAGCTCTTTGCTAACCTTTCAATGGCGTTCTTCCTAGTGCTACATATTACAATATCGTCCTTAAACATCATGGACCAGCGGCCTTCTTCTCTTACTTTCTGGGTTCGGATATTCGTGAGCTTGAATAGAAGAATACATTTAAAATTCTTCATTTCATATTTACCTTTTCCTCTTATGCCTCTAGTTCTGCTCTTTCTTCTCAATTAAACTTAAAAGGTACATTTAAAATTCTTCATTTCATATTTATCTTTTCCTCTTACATCTCTATTCTCTATTTCTGCCCTTTCTTCTCAGTTAAACTTAAAAGGTTTGTTAACAAACCCTGATGGTGAAAACCAATGGAAATAAGCGTCTTACCCTTGCATTACTTCCCAACAATCTCACCTGGATCTTAGCTTTTTCATACATATCCTGGTGGACAATCCTTAAGTGATGTTATGGCACTCCTCTCTCATACACCTCCACAGGTACGTCCAGCCTGGGGCTTTGTTCTATAGGCGTCTTCTAGGTCAATACGATTAATTGCGATATTTTAATAGGAAATCGCACATCATAAATAGCTAAAATCGTGACGTCAGGCATAACCATCGTACAAAATCGTCTTCTATTCACACGTACGGTTCGTTGATTGGCATGAAAAAATTTCGTTTGCCTTAATTACTGCACCAAAGCCGCTTGTGTAAAAAGCGAACAATATTCTTCTTCTCAATACCAACCACGGCATATGAATGCCAAAAAGATAAACGGGACCACAGCCTACTTCTTTCTTCGACTTTTTCAAATGTATCTTTTGACGATGAATTTAATTATCTATACCTAATTGATATAAATGTTCTATTATTGTTTAATTACAGCTTAGATTTAGATGCTCGAAATGTATGATTATTTTTTAATTAATATTGACGTTAATAGAGGTTCTATTACGATAAAACAATGCCCTGGTCTTTGTTTGGTAGATCCTCGGTATATTTGGGAGTGAAAAGTGTCGGTGAAGTGCTTAGATTGACGTGTATTGAATTTCTTCCGAGGGAGGGAAGCAAATGACTAATCGAATCGAGCCATGTCTGAGAGCGTGATGATCTGCAACAAATTTTTGAAAAAATATACAACTTTTCGTACAAAACTTGCAAAACGTGATACTATTGGTTGTGACGTCACCCGTCAAGTAAATAAATGTGTTATAATGGCTAGTATATGGTGAATTTCAGAGCAAACGTTGCTCAGCTCTTTGCTTACAAAGGAACCAAGGAAGCAAGGAAGCCAACAAAAATCGACAGAAGTATCGAATACTTACTTATTTCTTTCAAAATATCCACGATACATCCAATTACATACAAGGGATTTAAAAATTATAGCCTCGTTAACATCGATATATGTATATCTCTTCCCGGCGAATTCCTAAACTTATCGTCCACCGCGTCGAGAGGAAGATAATCTTACAAAGCCGAGCAGAACGGTAACAAGCTCTATCCTCGTGCTCTTATCTGAAGGCGCGCGAACTTTTTTACAAGCGCACACCTAGGGAAAAAGATGGTTCTCTGGTACTCCGGTACCAGTGTAGTAATGAGTCAATTACTAGACTAAATCTGATAAAGAGCGCACGGTCTGGAACACAGTCCTTTATAATTATCAGGTGCTACTGAGTGCGGAACCGAGCTGGGGAATTTACATAAGCCAGATGACCAGATTAGTTATCTTCTAGTTAACGTGTCTTTATTTTCTCTTATTCTAGGGCCGAAGGAACAGAGTCTTACGAAATGAAACAGTAAACTTTTTTTTATCGAACAAAATTGATTTCTAAGGTTTTTGCAACTTAACATTGATAAATGACAACCTCGCTATGAAACTGTAATCTGTTTTTGTTCTTGGTAGGCTGAAGAACTTGGTAAATCAAAGTACTCTTTTAACTGTGTACATAACTGTGTACCTATTGCATTCACATTAACCATATGGGGTCATTTTGAGGTGTAATTCATCGGCAATCAGAGCATTTAGAATGCAAAAAAGCTATCCGCATACTAGCAAATGCGGGCTATTTTGAGCATTGCCAACCAATTTTTAAAGGATATGGTATTATGCTGTTGCTCACTCTCTACATACGAGTATACTACCAATAAGGATTATGTACATATTGTTTTTATTGCATCCATATTTTTTAGTTTATTCTTAATTATTATTAAATTTAGATTTTTTGACTTTTCTTCCACTCGACATCAGTACCTTTAAATCACTTCGTATTTTTTTCTGTCTTATTTTTGTCCAATTTTTCAACGCTGTCTTATAGAGGGATAATCAGTCTTTAAAATTAATACAGAATGGGTTATTCAGGAGCGCATTTAAGGGGTAAGAACTGAATTTTCTTGATTTTTTCCAACCAATCCTGTTTTAAAGCGACATTATTCTACACTATTTTTCCTATTTAGTGATTCTGTTTGGGTTTATTTTATTCGTTAGTTATCTAAGAATACCTCCCACTAATTTAAATGTCTTGTTTTTTCTTTTAAGTTTTAAATTTTGCGCCCATTGCGATGAAAACAAAGAATTTCTATTTATTTACATCGAAATCATTAAAATATGATGTGTCAAAATTTTGCATGTCAGTGTTTGTTGCAACATTGGTAGGTTCCTGGACCGATTTCGGCTTGAAATTATAACGAAATTGATACGCATTAAATGCAATTTTTATTGATTTTTCGATGACCCTACAATACCGGAATTCGCCGTGTACCTAATTATTACAGCACTTTTGACGTCACAGCCAATGGGATCACGTTTTACAAGTTTCGAAATTCGCGCGAAAATTTGCAGTAGATTTTTTTTTTGTTAATAAAGACCAAAATAAATTTGTGTAGGGAATTTAAAAAAACATTTTTGATTTATTTGGGTTTGATGACAATAGGACATGACAATATGACATATTCCCTATTGCACACCGGTTTTACAAGTAAAGAGCATTTAAAAATTTAACACCCTGTATTTTTGAAACAAAGCACCTGCGAATGTTCAAATGAACTTCTTGCCTCAGTCTCCTTTCTAGCATCTTCCTTTAAGCGATGACATTTAAAACATCCTGTATATTATTCTAAACACAAGAAACTACGTTATTTTTAGAGATTTTCGCTAAAAATATACCTAGAGGTATTATTGGATAATGCCCGAAAAGAAAATATAGCCTTTCTTAAGGTTTCTAAGGTCAAAGTCTCTAACTAGAAAATTAATATTATATTGTATGTTGTACTTTAAATGAAAAGTAAAAGGAAGGTTAACAATTAACAGTTGTTATTAATTTTATTAACATTATTTACCTAGTAATAAAAATCACCGTCTAGAAATACCTTATAAGACAAGCTTTCTAACAAGACTCCGTGGCGCAACGGTAGCGCGTCTGACTCCAGATCAGAAGGTTGCGTGTTCAAATCACGTCGGGGTCAAATTACTTTTTTGTTTTTTTACTATACTATGATCCACTTTGGGAACCACTGCTTAGGAGATTATGCATTTAATAGCTGTATTACTAAGTTTTTTCGAGTTTTACTTAGTGAAAATATAAAATTGATTCTTCTGAATTTAATTTGCTTTAAATGAATTATTTTCAATGTATCATTTTGTCCTCTTAAGTATATAGAACGTTTTTTTCTTTACTTAAAACAAACTGCCTATCAGGGGCAGATTCAGGGGGGCGCAGGGCCCCCTGAAGCCTTGTACAAAAAGGATTTCAATAGCAAACTTTATAAAATTAAATATTGTAACATAAACATTAACCATTTCTGCATATTCTACAAAATATTATAGACAAAAACAAACATTTTGCCGTCTATGTAAGGTCTTTGAAATGAATTATACCAAAAAAATATGAATGATAGATCAATACTAATATGTAATATAAAAAATGCAAGCTTTTTGTGGCATTTTTGATTTACATGCTCTTAGATTGTTTCTGAAAACATTCCTTACACAACTCACTGCGATCTTATCAAAATTTGCGCAGGATAAGTTAGGCTTCCAAACGAAACAAATATCCCAATATATATTTTTTTAAAACATCTCTTCGGAAAGCAATTTTTTAGAAAAAACAGCTTTTTCGAAAATGGAGTAACGAAATTTTTGAAAAATGTTTTGTCGAAAACATATTTCGATCCTACATTTTTTCAAAATATTTTATATAAAAATATGTAAAAAAGGCGAAGAAAGAATCTGAACAAACCCAAACGAGCCTTTTTTGGGTTTCGTCAGGTTTTTTGGATGTTTATGATATTCCACGCAGCACGTGTTGGACTGTCTGAGCCCTGAATAACATTATTATTTGCCCTTACTTTTGCCCTACGTATTTCAGTCTTATATTGTTTTTTAATTTTCTCAGAAATATGAGAGCATGATTAAATTGTTTACTAAGTTCTTGTAAAAGCATAGTTGTTCACGAATTGCTTTTAGCTCTTCACTAAACCAACTTACTTTTTCAGGTTTGTCGGACCTTACTTGATACGTCTTTTCTGTAAAAGCTTTTCAGAATATTTATGAACCAACAAAACGCCAGTCAATATCTGATACTTTGTTGTAAAACAGAAACATTCCCCTATGGGCGATTGGCCTAAATCTCGTTTTGTTATGTGTAAAACCAACCTCTGCTTTTTGGATGTTTAACTGGATTATCTGACCTTTATGATCTGAGAATCCCAGGTCATAGACAAGACTTGAGTTTAGCCTTATCTCAGCGTCCACGAAGATGTTGTCGAGGCAGTTTTCATGCTTCATTTATTCTATTCAAACTGCGACTTCCCAAGAGGTCCTGTTTTTTTTTAAAGAATTTGCATCATTCATGAGAAAATTGGTATTAAAATCTCCTGCCAAGACAGTTTGCGTATTGGTATCCAACTTAGTAAGAGTCTCGTCCAAGGATGCTAAAATGGTGTCAAAATCAAAATCTCTCAACAGAATACCACAGCATTCAATACATTTCTCAACGTTTAAATTTGGACAAACATTTAATACATTAAAATCAAGGCAGTCTTTTATAAAAACAGTAGTACCCCTCAAGCCGAGTACGCAGCTAGTTTATATTCTAAGATTTGAACAATTCCAATTTCGCCCTACGTCAACCAATGTTCTGTGATACAGAGAATATCAATGTCCAAATCCAAGCAAACCAAACGTTGTTTCTTAAAGACCTAACATTTGCATGCATCACTCTGAGTTTAGCTATTGTTGTTTCGATTATTGGAATACCTTGGTTCAGCGCTGCAGGTTCAGAAAAGGGTTCACAATGACTCCTTTTGGCCACAGCCACAGTGCTGATGTCATGTATTTTTCACGTTCGTTTTGGGGAACTGCTAGTTTGAAGGACGCTCGATATTTGTCCCTTTTGGCACGAATTTTTTCGCATACTATACCATTTAAGAGATAGGTACCAGAAACCGACGAAGAACTCATTTTTTCTGGATTATCAAAGCTATTTAAAAATATTAAATATTTCCACTAAAATGATATCGTTTCCAAAACTTGAAAGATTTCTTTCGATTCACCAAAGACAGATTTTTTAACGATTATCCGTTGAAAAATCATTGTTTTCTCTGTCCAATGATTTCGTCAGACCTAGGACTGTGGTTAGCGGCACCGGTCGAACTTGTAACATTATCATTTAGATGAATTAGACAGGCTGAACTAACAAGGAATACATTTTTAAAGACGTGTCAAGATGGTTTTTGTATATCAATCATTGTGTCACCTGGGTCACGTGTTAATATAAGGTCTTGTTTAGGATAGTTCTTAAATTGTGAGGAGTTTTACCATTGTCGTTTTAAATTTAAGAATCTTTATCGGGATTCTGTCAAAGTGAATATTCTTACTGAATTAAACCTAATCTGCAGATCTTCGAAAGAAATTTTCTCAATCAATAATGGAAATATATAGGGAAATGCGGTTTACGCCATTTTATAGGGAAAGAACCATTCTATAACATATCCGAAATTTGGTAAGATATTTTCGCTGGAAATTTTTTTGCAGACGCTCCAACACGATTTATTTTTGAGATTTTTCGACAGTTCCTCGCGAATTTTCGCTATCGATCGGGAAAATCCTGTCACATGTGATTTTTTACCTATACAACGTTAAAAAATGGCGATGGAACTCGCGCTTGAGAGAAAAAAAATCATTTTTCGGGGGATGGGTCCATCTGACATTGGTCCTTTTTCCGGAAAAACCACGGATCCCATCCCCTCAACACTGTTAAAATCAAATTCTGCATAAAATTTCCCATCGATAGGGTCACTTTCAGAATTAGGGGAGCCCGTTTAAATTTTTTTTCTGTAGGGCAAAATTTAGCGAGAAAAAGGCGATTTTTCGCAAATTTCTCATGCATATATGTGAAAATTTTCATTTTCCGTTGGGTTGGGTTTGCTTGGGTTTGCCATGGTAATATGGGCACGAAAAATGCGAAAATAGTATCGGTTTGACCATATCGCTATTCTAAATCCACTTTTTCCTAACTTATTATGGCGGACATATGCTTGCTTTTATAAAATTTCTCAAAAAATAACCGAAAGACAGAACGAAATGTGGTTTACGCTATTCGACAGAGAAAGAGTCATTCTATAACATTTCCAAAATTTGTTAAGATATCTCTGCTAGAGAATTTTTTACAGCCGCTCAAAAACAACCAATTTTTGAAATTTTGCGAGTGTTTCTCGCGATTTTCCGCAATCCATAGGGAAAATCCTGTCACATGTGATTTTTTATAGTGATCCTTAACCTACACGAAGGTCAAAAATGTCGATCGAAAAATAACCGAACGACAAAGCGAGATGTGGTTGTCGCTATTCCACAGCAAACGAATCATTCTATAACATATCCTTAATCTGTTGAGATAACAGCTAGGGATTTTTTACAGCTCCTCAAAATCGACCGATTTTAATGTCAATTTTTCGCGAAGTAAGGAAATCCAATAGAGATCGTACTTGAGCAAGAAAATATAACTTAAATAAGTAATTTATGCATTTTCGACTTTCCTATTTATCACCTAATCTCAAAAATTCACATTCTCATTAAGCGGTTTCGAGGCTTTGATCTAAGAATCGCGTTGGACTTTCTACTGCGCGGATTCTATTCCCATTATACGGTATAAAATTTTATTAGCTACTATGTGACACGTACGGTACACATCGAACATCTCACAAAACCTTTTATAGGTAATTAAGGATGATATTACCGTAAGCATCATTTATAGGTAATCTGGTAAATGTTTTAGACCGAAATAAAAATGTTTTTATGGAAATTAGATTATTTAAATTTCAACGAAATTATGGCAGGCCATAAAAATTAATCCCTTCTATTACAATCGAAGATGTAGACGTTCGATTAACTTTGCGTGGGTCTACGCTGTAGATCATATTTTTTTTTGAATACTTACGATGGTTTTAGATCTTAAACGTCAAATAATTCCTTAGGTTAGGATGGATTAGAGAATCAGAAAAGTATTTTTTTTTATTTTATTTTAGATCAAACAATGCCATTTGCAGATCCATCTTAGTCGGAAAGTAGGTAGGATCGGAAAATGGTTTTCTATACGTAAAGCCACTGAAAATTGGGAAAATTTGGGAAAAGCTGGAAATTAAGAATTTTTTACTCAAATTCTTTAAAATGGATCTATATCAAAATTTGCATCATCAGAAAGAGCTCGTCGAAATACATAATATCCATATTTTTTAAGTCCTTCCTTCTCTATAGGAAGGAAGTAGTCGACCATTAGATTTCACACTCTGTATTTTTCTGTATCTAATTTTCCCAAACTTTTTCAGCGCTATCTGATAAAGGGATAACTGAGATTTAAAATAAATACCCAATGGGACATTCAGGACCATATTTAGGGGACAAAAACGTTTTTTTTAATTCATTCAATCAAAAACTATCTTTAACCGCCATTGTTATATACTATTTTTCTTTTTTACCAATTCTTTCTGGGTTTATTATATTTCCTAATTATTTAAGAATATGTGTATGTACGTATGTGTGGGTGTACATATGCTGGTCTCCATCATCAATCCGAAGTTAGCAATTGTCTTGAATATCCGCAATCTCCCCTTCCAACCTATACATATCCCAAATAAGACCTAACCTAGAGTACTGCTCCCACATCTGGGGAGCGACATCACCTTCGACACTTAAGATCCTTGATTCTATCCAAAAGAGAGCCATTCGACTTATTAATGACCCAGCCCTCACGAGAAAACTCCTTTCTCTCGCTCATCGCCGCGCTGTAGAGGATTTATCCCTTTTCTCCCGCTACTTCCACGGATTTTTCTCTAAAGAACTAGCCGGTTTTATTCCCCCCTTGAATGTCCCTAACAGAACAACAAGAGGCGCGTTACGTATGCATCCCTTTACTGTCCAGCTACAAGAGCCTAGAACAGAGCACTTCTCTCGCTCATTCATACCTAGGGTCTCTAGATTACGGAACAAATTGCCTGCAGATGTTTTCCCTTCCCGTCCCAACCTCCAATCTTTCAAATCCCGTGTCAATAGACTATATTTCCTTTCTCTTCAGACACCCACGGTACGTTAGTACTTAGGCTTGAAGTCTACGTGGGATGTCAATTCAAATTGACCTTTCAGACGGTTTTATTTAGGTGTTTAATTTGTTATAGTAAGTGATTAGACAACTGAGAACACTATAATTGTTTTATCTTGTTGTTATCTTTCTAGATAATCCCTAAAATTAATTGTTTTCTTATCTGAACGAATAATGCAATGAATTAGGAATGGTCAACTATATCGATATTTTCTATAATGAAGAAAGCAATATTGTAATCTCATGTAAAGCAATGATAATACAGTAACAAAACAATTGAATTTTTATTTGTTCTGGTGGCTGTTTTACAGATAGTTGACAAGTGTTTCTTTTGTAATTGGCAATGTTCTTATAGGAATTTAAGTTCGATATATTTCCAGCTCTATACACCAAATTTGTTTTTGGCACTCGATAATGAGTATGATTACAGAATTATTCATTTACTAGATGTTTTTCCGTCAAGATGTTAATAAAGGTGTGACAGTTAATAATTTTTTTCGTATAATATTAATATTTGTAGCCAAGTGGTGAGTGCTCATAGTCCTTTCATTTTTAGGTTAGAATATCACTGCACAGGTCATCTACTTGCTTAGGTACTTAATATTGATATTATTATGCAGGTCACGGTAAGAAGTGAGCACTCACACGTGGCTAATCGGGATTATTTACTATTGAAAGCATTTTAGTGAATTCGTCCAACAAAACGTGTCTATTTTAAAATGCCAATGAGTTGTTGCTTTTTATTAAAAAAAATACGGGGATCTAAAAGATAGGAAATGTAACTAAACGAAAGTTTTGAGGACTGTTTCTTGTGTTGTTCTAGAATTCTGTATTTTTGATCACGGGGGGTGCTTCGGATGACTTCGGCAGAGCCACAGTAGAGAAGCTATTAAGGGAAGGAGCTAGAATTATTATTTCTGACGTTCCAACGAAAACTCTGCATATCTATGGAGACGATAAGGCTATATTTTTACCTATTAACGTATGTGATAAGAAAATCTATTACTAATGCTGTAAGATAATAACTATTTTTCTTTTAGATCCACAACGAAGACGATGTCAGGACGCTGGTTACTATTATCAAAGAGAAATTTGGGAAACTGGATGGAGTGATTAACTGCATAGACTATTACAAGACAGCGCCGCTATTTGACGTTAAAGAAAGGACAACTCATAGCTTGCAGGAATTTTCAAAAATAGTCCATGTAAGTAATTTGAATATTATATCGTAATAAGGGGTCTCCCAACAGGTATTTCGGGATTTAAAATTTTTACCTACTTTAAAAAAATAAACTTTCGTTTTTAGGAAAACGTTCTGGGTCTATTCAACATTCTACGTTTTATAGTACCCGTTATAGCTCAAAACGCACCGAAACGCAAGAGCGGGAGAGGGCTAATAATTAACATGTCAAACTTGTCAGCCCTAGATGGACCAAAGTACACGTGTGCATATTCTGCGAGCAAGGCTGCTGTCATTGGAATGACAGAAGCGATGGCTGGTGAATTGGAGGGGTTGAGAATCAGATGTGTGTCCATAGCTACAAGTAAGATGAAATTATAGGAAGTAGCGCAGTGTTCATACCGATTTTGTCCCAAAAAATTCTTATAATAGCGATAAGTGCATATCAAGCAATAGGTTAAATCCACTTAATCCAAATTACTTCAACATGTTGTATGGTATTGCGAAAAAAATAATTGTTTGTAATTTTAGATTCTCCTGGTGGCTGTACGACGTCGAGCGATACAAATGGCTTCTTTGACACCTTTAATGGGGCTTTCCCAATGGCAGAAGAACCAAAAAAGTTTGCCGAACTAGTGAAGACTGTGATAGAATTGCCAGTGGTGAATAGCAGTTTAATAAAAATGAACGTTCTCTAAGAGTAGATGATAGCATTATGCTAAAATCGTTATAGATTATTTGTTTTAAGAAATTCGAGCCTAGTTGTCCTAACCGAGGGGCAGATTTGGAATTTCTTCTAGGGGGTGGGGGCGCAACGCCACCTCCAGCTACACAAAAGTATGTATCAAAAAGAAGGGCAAGTTCGAGTGCGACATTATTTTTTTATTGTTTAGGATACACTATTTCATAATGGACGAAGTATCTTAATCTTAACCTGTTCTTGCGAAAACAGAACGGTTTGTCATCTTAACCTATCAAAATTTAAGCATTTTTTTTATTTATACCTTCTGTCCATTTGGTCTAATATATGAAAATTTTTATTTTTATTTTTTCGGAGCACGATTTTACAGTTACCCGAAAATAAGGGATGTTTTCAAAACTTTTTTTCGGAAACCAACTTTTCGAATTTTTTTAATCACTTTTTAGAAAGTACATTTTTTCGAACATTGTTTCGAAAAAAACTTCGAAATTCGTATTAAAAAAAAAACCACCCTTTTTGAAGATAATTTACTACAGAGTAACATAGCAGACAAGGAAACGTAAACCTGACCGATCAGAAAAAGATTGGTTTAGGTTAGTTTAGGATCTTTTTGTCATTTTTTCATTGACATTTAATTCATTCATTCATAATTTAAATTTATAAAAACTATGCTTTACAAAAAAATATATTTTCGGTAAATGTGTTTTTTATTCGAAATTAAATTTATTCGGATTTTAATTTTTTCAAGCAACAGCTTTTTGAAAATGTAATTTACGAGAAAATAACATACACCTAAGGAAACGGTGCCTTTAGGTTTGTTCAGGATCTTTTTTCGTCTTTTTTTCATTAACATTTTCCAAGCTACTAGAGTTCATAATTTAATTTTCTAAATACTGTTTTCAAAAAATATATTTTTGAAAAAATGTACCTACTTTCGAAATACGTGTTTTCGAGAAAATATTTCATAAATTCGTTTTCAATAAAGCACCATTGAAAAAGCTGTCAGGACATTTTTGAAAGAATGTATGTTCAAAATGGGTATTCGAGAAAATATTTTTGAAAAGTTTCGGTAATCCGTTTTCGAAAAATCTGTTTCTCGAAAAGATTTACTTCTACTTAACAGTATTTTTTTTTAAAAACAAACATTAGTTTATATAACATATTAATATTGATTTATATTCATATTTTTATGCTATAATAAAATATTTTGTAGAATATATATATAGGAATGGTTAATGTTTGTTACAATAATTATTTTTATAAAATTCGCTATTGGAATCCTTTTTATACAAGGCTTCAGGGGGGACGCGCCCCCGCGCCCCCCTAAATCCGCCACTGGCCTAATCCAAAAAAGGCAAATGTGCTCAGCTTTGCTTGGATTAATTATTTTCTGTCTTTTTTTTAACGACTGTTTCTAACATCTTAGAAAGTTCTCGTCTATCCGAACTCAAATACAAAGTGAGTAAATGTTTAAAAAAACACTCTACTATACCCAGGCCCGGTCCGCACTTGACCATCACTCTAATCCAATAATTTATTAACTACTTGACGAAATAAAATAAAATATTCGAAAACACAAGAAATGTTTTATTTCTCCTCACCGAAAAAGCCTATAAACGATAAAAATTTACACCTTTGCCGACCTGCGATTAAACACAACACCTTTTTACCACTCGAAACGTTTAGAAAAACTCGATTAGATTCCGAATATTGGGCAGTAAATCCCGTCGATTTTAAAACTGTCAATTAAATTAAAATGTATGTGTTGGTGATATCGAACTTTTAATTTTATGTCCTTTTGACACGCATAAACGCAATAAACTTCCTTATTTGGCAATACCAGATAGTTTACAATACATAAAATTCGATATTAATAGGGAATTTGTTCTTTTAGCGTTAAATCTGTGATAAAATTTTTAAATAATCAGATATGCCGTCCGTTGTCGTATTTTATTTATATTAGTTTTAATATTGACTGTAAACTGGTCGTTCAGAGGTTCAGCAAAAGTCTTTTTTAAAAGTGTCTTAGTTGACGTTATCTGTCCATCTATTTAGGGAATTTCCCTAGGTTAAGGAATTTTTAGGACATTGGGCAACATCGCACTGGACTGATGTCCGAGATGATCCTGCCAAATACGACGTCTACACCCTAAATTCCTTCAAATAGCAGATCTGGACCACCTCCACTAATGCTTATGGAAATAAATCATCTATTTTCGATTGTATTTAAAAAAAAAGGATCAAGAACAGGACTGGTAACCTCTGGTTGCGTGTAACCTATAATCCTAACAAATTAATAATAAATAAATCCCATTGATTACAGCACGGACACACACATTAATATCTACCTAATATTCAATAAAATATGAAAAAATTGTAAAACTCTCGCAATACCATCATTATAACTAACCTCAATCACTTATTAAATATGCATTCGAAATATTAAAATTTAGATTTTTTTTTAATATTTAGACCCAGTCACGACCTGACCTACAATCGCGCTGATTTGAATACGTGTGATTTACTGTACGGTCAGAACATTTGTTTCTTTTTATAGTGATTTAAATTTATTATACATTTTAACGGATTCACCTGTGGAATATGAAAAATAAAAATTATTCATGATAAAAGCGGATTGTGAATGTCAATACAGAAAATGCAAAATACAAAGTACTGGACAATTATAACTAATACCGAATGGCCTCCCAGGTCGCCGGACTTAACACCCTTGGACTTTTTTTCGGGCTATCTAAGAATTAATTTTTTTTTTGTTTTATAAAGTTTACTAACTCTGTTTAATTTTATGTTAAAATGACTGCCTTTTACACTTAATTTTAATTTTAGTATTCTTTTATTGTTTTTTTTTTAGTAATTTTTTTATGATACGGTGGTATAAATATAACCTGTTACTACCTGAAATGGGTACTTAAACTTCCATAATAATAATTGGTAAGTACCTAATCAGTTGTCCGAGGATTAGCCCATAAAATATGTGGCATGTGGTCAAATCTAAATTATGTCTTCGCCTAGTGGGACATTAGTGTGTGGTCGTGGGAACCACGTAGTAGCCCAGCTCGCGCTACACCGGTACCATACAGTACCGCAGCTAATTTATTAATGAATTCTTCTTAATTTTGTTATTACTATTAAGTTTATAAAGGATGACAAACGTGGCAATTTATCCAATAAAGATATTCGAGCTGTATGACTGGACTGGACTGGTAGAATTTCAGTTTTGACATGCTTAAAATATGGTTCCAAATAATTGTGTTTGTTTAGAAGCAATAAGTGCATTTGTAGAGAGAGAAAGACAGACAAATAGGGAGAGAGAATGCATTTTCCGATGATTTGTTCCATGTGCAACATTTTCTTTGATTTTGATTGGGTTTTACCATGTTTTGCTATTTCACAAAACAATACGAAGAAGTTCAGGGCAATTATTCAAGGCTTTTCATTTATTTTAAGTAGGTACATTTTTACGAGTTTAGACCTTCTAATCTGTTATTATTCCTCCTGCTAAATGACTTAATTATCTAAATGCTATTAAATCAATTGGTTTTGCAAAGCATTTGCAGCATGTTAGTTCGTTAGGGATTTACGATGAAACTTAAACGAGATAAATGTTCTCGTAAATTATATAACTCAGATAATTTTAACTGAAAGATATCGGCGGAGGATAGCAGGTGAAAAAAATGAATAATATATACATATATATATATATATATATATATATATATATATATATATATATATATATATATATATATATATATATATATATATATATATAGAAGCGGTGGGTAGTCTTGGCTGACTAGTTGATAAACAAGATTATATTTTTTTGGGGTAACAGCCAGAGGTATTAGGGCTCAATGAATAAGAAGAACTCTTATTTACTACGCTAAGCTTTCGGAAGCATTTATTCCTTTTTCAAAGCTACAAATATGGAGTACATTAGATATATTATGTCTAATAACATTATTACTTATTATTACCTGGGTGTAAGTGAGTTTCAATAAAATGAAAAAAAAAAAAAAAATGAAAAAAAGCAACTCATCTTCACAGTAATCTTAATTCAGGAATTATTGACTAAATTGTGCAATTACTACAAAATCTTGTTAAAAAATTTTTTTAAATTGACAATTGTCAATTGTCATAAGATTCTGTTGAGAAGGAGAGTTTTTTACAATGGTGGATTATTTAAATATTACAGGTTGTTAATTAAAAGTAGTAGATAGGTTGCAGTGTGTGTTTATGGTGAGATAATTATTGTTACTTATTACATAATTTAATATACATTTTAAAAGAGGAAAAATGATAAAAATAATATTGAATTATTATATGTATAATGGTTGTGTACCAGGAGAAATGAAATTGTGCATATTGTTATTCAACATCTGTAATACTAAGAGAGTTATTAGGATTTTGTTTTTTTAAAGTTATTAAATTTGCGTAAATTATGCTAAGATCTGTCACATCTTTATTTTTGTTAAGTGTATTTGTTTGAGTATATATCTCTGTCATTTCAAGAAAGATTCTTTTTTTAGTATTTTTTTCTTGGTGTAATATTTTTGTAGATTCAAACGCAGGGATGTGTCCTGTATCGATATTATGTTCAGCCAATGCACAAGAACGTTTTCCTAGTCTACAATCGCTTTTATGAGATGTAATCCTGTCTTTAAGGACCCTAGAGCTTTGACCTATATACAATTTTTCACATTCGGAACAAGGAATACTATATACTACAGAAAAAAAAAGGAATAATATCCAGATTGGTACTCCTGAAATCAGTGCCTTTTTAACAACCAACCAACCAACATATTATTTCTCTGTACCTGCAATTCAATCAATAACTAATAAAATCACAAAAGTTTTTAAATACGAACCTTTCATCAAGATAACCCAAAAATTTCAAAAAAATATAGGCGCTCTTTTTACAAAAGTAAAAGATACAGACGAAGCCTTGAAGAAGGCATCTGTAGTATATAGTATTCCTTGTTCCGAATGTGAAAAATTGTATATAGGTCAAAGCTCTAGGGTCCTTAAAGACAGGATTACATCTCATAAAAGTGATTGTAGACTAGGAAAACGTTCTTGTGCATTGGCTGAACATAATATCGATACAGGACACATCCCTGCGTTTGAATCTACAAAAATATTACACCAAGAAAAAAATACTAAAAAAAGAATCTTTCTTGAAATGACAGAGATATATACTCAAACAAATACACTTAACAAAAATAAAGATGTGACAGATCTTAGCATAATTTACGCAAATTTAATAACTTTAAAAAAACAAAATCCTAATAACTCTCTTAGTATTACAGATGTTGAATAACAATATGCACAATTTCATTTCTCCTGGTACACAACGATTATACATATAATAATTCAATATTATTTTTATCATTTTTCCTCTTTTAAAATGTATACTAAATTATGTAATAAGTAACAATTATCTCACCATAAACACACACTGCAACCTATCTACTACTTTTAATTAACAACCTGTAATATTTAAATAATCCACCATTGTAAAAAACTCTCCTTCTCAACAGAATCTTATGACAATTGACAATTGTCACTTTAAAAAAATTTTTTAACAAGATTTTGTAGTAATTGCACAATTTAGTCAATAATTCCTGAATTAAGATTACTGTGAAGATGAGTTGCTTTTTTTCATTTTATTGAAACTCACTTACACCCAGGTAATAATAAGTAATAATGTTATTAGACATAATATATCTAATGTACTCCATATTTGTAGCTTTGAAAAAGGAATAAATGCTTCCGAAAGCTTAGCGTAGTAAATAAGAGTTCTTCTTATTCATTGAGCCCTAATACCTCTGGCTGTTACCCCAAAAAAATATAATCTTATATATATATATATATATATATATATATATATATATATATATATAGATATATATATATATATATATATATATATATATATATATATATATATATATATATATATATATATATATATATATATATATAGGCAAGAACTGTGGAATTATATGGGAGCAGAAATGCTCATGCTACTGTAAGGCCTCTGATGAGTCGATGTGGTGTCTTTTAACAACTTAGACACCGAGGAAGACGAAACAGTAGTTCTCCAGATAATTCCAAACATACTTAACTATGTTCATAAATGAGAATGTCTCAGGTAGTGTGGAGAGGTCGCGAGACTCCCACATCCAAGCTACCATGGGAGATCCGATAAGGATCCCTATGACATTTCTCAGAGAGCAATCTCAAGAACTTCTACCTTTCAAAACTTTCAGGTTGTCTTTTATAGGCAAGAACTGTGGAATTATATGGGAGCAGAAATGCTCATGCTACTGTAAGGCCTCTGATGAGTCGATGTGGTGTCTTTTAACAACTTAGACACCGAGGAAGACGAAACAGTAGTTCTCCAGATAATTCCAAACATACTTAACTATATATATATATATATATATATATATATATATAGTATATATATATATATATATATATATATATATATATATATGGAAGTACGTAGGGTTTCACGGATGGAGAAATATGTGTCGTGGTTAATCCGGGAATACATCCGTTCGTTTGATTCGTTTCTAGTTGAAACTTGCAGACGTTTCGCCAAAATCTCATTTGGCATCTTCTGTGCTTACTCGCTGGTCGTAGAAAGTAAACAGTTTACTTTCTACCCAATCGAAAACTTGTGGAATGAGTTAAAAATCCAGCTTAGAAAACAAAATAGTACAAATAAAGATGAAGCTATTTAAGAAGTATGGGGAAAATGGATATGTCCAAAATCAATACTCTTCTTGATTCAATGCCCAAAGGGTGTGAAGAAGTGATTAGAAATAATGGATATTTCACACATTATTAATTTGTTTAATACTTTTACTTTTTTTTTCGCTTTATTCCCACATTTATACCTAATAGTTTCTTTAGTTTTGTCCAATGATTTTTCTGTAGAATAAAATAATTATTTTGTTTGCATTAAAAGTTATATTAAATATATGCTATTATGTCTGCGTTATCACCTTAAACAGATAGTGTTATTAATACAACACATTTACTTTAAAGAAAATATAAAAAAATAAATATTTAAAAAGTTTCCTTAGTTTTGTCCATTTAGATTTAAATTTCTCTAAACATAAATATATAGAAAATGGGGTCTTTTCTTCTGTCGATATAGGTAATATCAGAAAATGCAAAAGCTTCAATTATTTCGCTAGTGCAAAACACAAGACTAAGTAAAATGACATAAAATAAAATAGTAGGACTATTCTTTTTGATTCTGGTCTTACACATCCTTTCCGAACATTTTGGATATAATGTCTCTCTTTGATTCTGGTCAAAATGAGGTTTGCTCTTCAGCCACTCTGGGTGTGGGCCTGCCTGATGAAGGCTAAGGGCCCAGAAATCGCGATAGCAGGAGGGCACCCAGACCAGAATCAAAAAGAATAGTGTTACTATTTTATTTTATGTCATTTTACGGTCTTGTGTTTTGCACTAGCGAAAGAATTAAAGCAGCTTTTGTATTTTCTGACATATATATATATATATATATATATATATATATATATATACATATATATATATATATATATATATATATATATATATATATATATATATATATATATATATATATATATATATATATATACGATGCTTGGAATTTGCATAATAAAAAATAACGAGATATGTCTGTTTTTCCAGCACAGAGAAAACGCGATGATATCTTTACACCAAGTGATTATTATCTAATAACGCGGCGTAAAGATAGTGTTTAGTTAATAACCTTGTTCGAAGAGGCATCATCTGCAAGAAAAGACCGGAGATTATGGAAGATACGTGCACACGTTCGCCTCAAAGTCCATATCAGGCTCAGGCAAAGCGTGATATGTATAACACAACCCAAATAATTGGTTATAATAGTCCAGGTTCAAGTCGTGTGAACAAAACCTTACAATCAGTACAATCATCATTTTGCTTTTTACACTTGTATGCAAGATCCCACGATGGACCGACAAGTAATTAGGGTTTATTAGATTATACTGTTGCGGAAAATTAGATGCGCTCTTTTTGATTCGACGACTGTTTCGGTTCCGTATTGTGTTCTTTGATCACATCGGAGGATATTAAACAGATACGTATGCACTGTAGATTTAGAAGAAAGGACTACCATTATTTACATTTTAAAGCAATCCAGAGACTTAAGGGTTTGGAAAAATAACGTGATTTTTTATTTTATTAAAAGGTAGAGACATGCAGTGACGTTCACAATTAAACTCAATCATTTTACAAAACAATTTAAAATTATTAAGTTGCTTTTTAATGCCGCTTTGAAGGTTTTCCAGGTATGTTATTGATTATATTAAATTTTTTAAGAACTAATTTATCTTTTGCCTCGAAATAAATGTCCTCGATATTGTGTATAAAAAACCCACCCGTGACGATGTATATAAATATGGATAATCAACCCTCAATATGTGGATTAGGTGCTTGGAGTGCCTACTTCACATGTGGAGCGCCTAATCCATATAATATGGATTTTCAAACCTGGACCGCTAAGGGTACCCAATCAATAAAAGAAGAAAATATTAAATGATTTTCGAAATGACATGAGATTACGAAAAATCAGCAGCAATCACTGGATTGAACAAAATTTAATTAAAAAAGTCACAGTAATTCTTTAAGCGCTTTTTTCGGGTAAGAACTTAAATACTGATATTTTTTAAGAATATTTGACAGATACTGCCAATCTGTATATGTCATTATATAGTATATATATATAAATATATATATATATATATATATATATATATATATATATATATATATATATATATATATATATATATATATATATATGTATATATATATATATATATATATATATATATATATATATATATATATATATATATATATATATATATATATATATATATATACCATCAAGTGTTCATATGTTATCAATACATGGGGCAGGAATATGCGAGAACTTTTCTTATATCCCCATTGGATATTTATTTGAAGAGGCATCAGAAGCTAGAAATAGTTTCCTAAATTCCGAGAACATTACGGACGAAAGCGAGGACGGACCTTGTTAATTTATTCAGATTCCCATATTTCCTTTATTAGACCAAAATGTAGTGCGAAAAAAACAATTATTCGTTCCTAGAAACCGAAATACTTTTAAAGAAACTAACGTTGAGGAACACGATTCTGATAGCTCGGTCTCCAGCTCAGATTATGAAAATTAGGTTATAAAAAATGTTGTATATAGTATTAATAGTATTTAAGTCTATTAAAGTTAGGTGCCTTAAACCAACCCAACCAAAACTGTATTTTTCTATTTATTTTGTCGAGAAATAATTATATGTAGGACTAAATTTAGTACAGTAATAATGCACTCCAGGATATGTCACAATTTTTGCAAAACAGTGAAGTAAGCATCAATGTCCACGAATTTTCGATTTCGTTACACTGTGCGACGATCTCCGTGGTCTGGAGGCTTTCTTTTGAGTTAGTTGGATTTCATACGCGTGCAAGGAGAGATCTTTGGTCAAAATGTGATCTATAATTAAGGGTATTTTTTCGCGAGATCCCGTTGACCAACAGTGAACGGCCGGGAACTAGAAGTCACGTGATATCCGCATTGATATATTAAGTGACATACAGGTGACACGCTGTTCAAGGTAGATCAACGGGATCTCGTGAAAACACACTCTAAATTGGGTCTCTAGATGACACATGCAAAATATAAAATTTCTAGGTTATGTTGTTGAAAAATGGCGCCAGATTTCAATCTCGAACTACCTGCTGGGACACCGTTTGCAACGCACATATGCAAAGGTAATACAATTCCATTCTTTTTTTCTTAATTAAATCTCTTACCACAGGACGGACGGACAAAACCTTTCACGACTTTGAGACGCGATAAAAAATGAACATATGAATAGACCGATACATTCCTCGCATCAATAAACAAAAGACCATTCAAAAATATAATTATACCTCTTAAAACGAATGCGCAACAAAAGGCAAGCAATGACGTGATCTTACAGGGTACCTTTAAAGTTTGCCCTTTATAGAATTGGGAACATTAAAGTGGTGACTGTTATGGGATCATTCGTACGGGGTTCAGCAGCGAAGCAGGAGAAACCTAGAAACCTTTTGTGTACATAACATGCCAAATGTGCCAGAGTTTTAAAGTTAAAAGTATCAGACTTGGTTTGGTACTGATCTCCCATTGATGGACATATCTTTGTGGGGTCCAAAAAAGTTGATGAAGAGCAGATTCATAGACAGAGGAAGGTTATAATAAGTCTTATACATATTTTTCTTAAAAATATTTAATTGTTCGTCCAAAATTAACTTCAAGATTTAGAAATCTTATAACAATTATCCTGTTATTTGATGGCTGTTAAATCTCTTATCCGAAACGACTAAGGCATATTTTAATGACATCTATTATATGTTAAAGTCATTTTTTATTATTCGATTTCAAAAAACTCGGTATAGACGACTGTACAAGGTCAAGAAATGGACAAACATAAAATCCGGGGCCCCATTTTCATAAGTGCACCATCGAACTGTCTGAAGTAGCCCCACCTATATTTGTTCAAATACGGAGTGAAGCGTGTGAACATTGGGGCATGTGCGAAAACAATATGCTTTGTGAATGATGCTATAATTGATGCATCGAAAGGTGTGGAAAGTAATAATAATTTTTAGTAGGTACAAAAATATTACAAAAATCACTTACCTGAGCCAAAATCACACTTGTTTAGTGTTAAATTTTGTAAAATTTTCAATTTTTAGTGTTCCGTGAAGCGGAATACTTATGGGAATCAGTTCGGTATCCGTCCGTGTGTCTGTCATTCATATTCTCTGAAACTTTGTGAAATATATAAAGCTGAATCTTGTTTCGGGGGGATGATTTCAGCAGGTAAATTAAGAAAAGGAAAACAAATTCAAGGGCATGTTATAGATCGTCAAATGAAAGCTCTTTGAAGCACGAATTCAACAGCACAAAAAACGGACACCCTAAAATTTCGTCAAAGTTTTAGGTTTCGTAATTTTTTTTATTTCTAGTCCGATTTGAATAATTTTTTTAGCAAATTATAAAAGCAAATATTGACTTTATTATGTTTCTTAAAATTTTCCGTAAAACCTTTATTTTATACATTTTATACAAGGATAATCGTTGACGACATTGACGCGTCGACAATGCGTCAACAATGAAATTTACGTCAACAATGTCAAGAATACTAAAAATGTGATGTTAAGATACTTAAAATCTCAGCATCTTCAGAAACACTTGGAAGGTTGTCCTCCAACTGGGGATACATTCACAAACAAATAAAAAACAGAGTGTCTTTCTGGCATTCTAAAACATCGACACCATTGTCGACGCGTCGACAATTCAATTGTTTACATGACATTGTCGACATCGCCCATCACTGCTGCTAAACCATTGGTTTCAGAGGAAAAGCTTTTCGACAAAATATATTTTTCACGATGTAAGGAACAACTTTTGTTTTTTACAAGTTTTTCAGAACACTAATTGTGCAAGTATAGCTTGCACTTGACCGATTTATTTTGTTCTATAGAAAATAGATCTAAACGAGCTCGAAAAATTCTGAAAAAAATCCAGTCGATGGAAAATTTCATTTTAAATTCGATTTTGCCACCGTCGAGTCGATAAGAAAGCCGATTTTTCCGAAAAACTCGATTTTCCCGACCCATATTTGACTGATTAACTTCCAAAACCCGAAATCAAAGAAAAATAACGATCTGATATCCTTATCAGGTAAGTTATTAAGGTCTGGCCATATCAGAACTACCACAGATCTTGCCTAGACCGGTCTTGTCCTTTTCTAGACCGTTCAATACTCACTTTTTAGTAATAATGCACTTTAAACAACTAGGGTGGGCCATATATTGCACTGATTCATCTAATAGTAGTTCTTGAAGTTCTTGAGTACACCCACCAGAAGAGGCGTCGAGATTTTAATGACATACGTAATCTTGAGCGAAACTAAGCATAAAAAATTGCCCTGTCATTGTTTAACTTTAGAGAAATTTAGTAGCAGTTAATGTTAAGATCTCTTTTATGTGCTTAATTTGGTTTTGGTTAAGTAATTTTTATATATATATATATATATATATATATATATATATATATATATATATATATATATATATATATATATATATATATATATATATATATATATATATATATATATATATATATATATATTATCGGATTATCGGGTTCAGAACCTCTTTCGACGATGTTCGATGCCTAGCTTCCACGATTTCCTATCCTCCCATTGGTCTTCTCTTAAGTTCCGAGAGCTCATCGCTTGAGTGATCCCCTCCTTCCAGGTCTTCCTTTCCACTGCATTATTTTCTTGGGAAGTCTGGACTCAACCATTCGCTGGACATGATCATACCATATTAATTGCCTCTGTTCAATGTCGGTTGTTAGCTGTCCATCTACTCTCATTCTCCTCCTAACTTCCTCGTTTCGAATTCTTTCTCGTCTGGATATTCCCAAGGACCGTCTGAAAACATCCATCTCGGTGGCTTCGAGTTTTCTTCTATTCTTTTCTGTAATTCTCCATGTTTCGTCTCCATATAACAGAGAGCTTTTAATCAGGGTTTCATAGATATTATATTTTCGTTTTTTTTCCTATTTCTAGGCTTTATGGAGATCCACAAACATAAGATAGTCTATCCCCATTCTATTTCGCGTCCATGAGTTACCCAATTTCAAGATTAATTTCATAGACTAGTAAACTTTAACCAACACACTAAACAGGTGACATTAAAAATGTCAGACATTATACTAAATTAACACTAAAAGTGCCATATTTTATCGAAATTAATAGGTGCCATTAATAAAATTCAATGCTGCATTTTTGGCAGGTTTAGATATAAATTCGTATTAATGGTACAACTTTATTAAAGAAATTTGACAATAACAATAATCTTGTTTGAATAGATTTAATTAATTGTTGTAGGAGGATCAAGAGAAAATTTTACCATATATTAACATTAATTTTCCTTATTCTGACCTTTTATTATTCAAAATAGGACCGTATACCGAGCGGCCCATGTTCTCACACCTTTATTCGAAAACTCAATTTTTAGAAAATACAGTCTTCCAAAAATTAAATTTGGAACTATAAAGAGTCGTAACATAATCCTGTTTCGCTGTACTAAATTTGAGCTTACAAATCGTTGTTTGTCTGTTAGTTTTTTAAGGAATTTACATATCTACGTCAACTGTTTTTATAGGTACCCTAAAAAGTGGATAGATTTCTGCTCGCATTTCAACTTGAAAACCGGAAATTTTTCTTCAAAACGTATTACGAAAATGGTAGATATATGTGGACATATACATTTTTTTAATTCCCTGCATTTCTTAAGGGTGACACAAACACATTCTTTAAAAATACTGCAATATGTATCGGAATGTACATATCGCACCCCCGCTTCAGAAGTGACACAATTCAAATTATTACATTTTGGATTTAGAGCAGTTTTTAAATATTGGTGAAGCAAATTTTGGTTTTAAATCAACCTGGGCTTTCAAAAATAAAATGCTAACCTTTGATTGGTGCCCTTAGGGATTACTTAACATATTAGTAGAAAGGTTCTGTTCTGAGTAAGCTCTAATTAGATTTTTGATGTGTTGTGTCGTTTATGGTTTCCTTATGGAAACAAATTTTTGGACTTATGTCACTTCAGCTATATTTTTGTTGTCTTCAAAATAGATTCAAAAATATGTGTAAAGCACTAGAGTAAGTAAAAACTACAGTATCAGCTTTTAACAAACAAAATATATTTGAGGAAATGTTACTGTATGACATAACCTGTATATAATATGCAAAAATTAACTGTAACTAAACTAACCAAATTAAATAATAAGGTAGATTTAATGTAAGTTTTTTTTAACTAATGGTAGTTATTACATACTTAACGGGGGAAAAAGTAACAAAAACTTTCAAAATTACAAATTTTCATAAAACTTACTCAGATTATTCCTATCGATTCTCAAAATTTTAACTTCTGTAATTTTAAGTGAGTTTAAATTGATTTGCAGTTGTTCGTTTAAGGACTTTATATTTAAAAAATCTGTATGGCATAACTCGCTAACCTGGTAGGGTGGACCGTTTTTTTTAGCGGATCGTATAATTTGTGCGTATTGCCCAGGGATGTATATAGGACCTCCCTTCAATGCTCTTTTTATTTGTCTCTCTATAACAGAGTGAACACTGTCACCCTCATTCTGGGTATGACCAGTGATTAAGTATTTGTGGGTGATTGATTTGATTTGTGAGAATTTTACAATCGCATAGTAATACGCAGCCACCATGAATTTATTTTTTTGTTGGCCACTACAGTTGTCTGAATAAAAGATGAGGTCCAAGTCGGCTTTCGCAGTCTGAACTGCTTTTTCTATAAACATCAGCACACAGGTTGCAATCTCTTCAACGCCTCGCTTTCCCTCACCTTCGTGCCATACGTAGCATTCTGTGTTTTTTGTTGTTAGTTCAGTAATAGCGAAATTAAAGGTATTTAGCTTGGACTTGTAATAAAAGACCGACACATCACCACGAGGGCAAGGTAGCACTGCCTGCAAATCGTATACTGCTACAACATAATTCGTGCTCACTCTACCTTTGTCATCATTTTTTTCTTTTCTAGATAATTCTTTTTCTCCCTGGTGTTCCTCATACTTCATTTTTAATTTTTCCTTATCTTCGGCAGTTGCATTAGCGAAAGCTGTGCACAGTTCACATTGATCTTTCTTTGGCGTGAAGAAGCTTATGTTGTATTCGTTATTGAAAATTTTGCTAAACATACACAAATTTGCAAACTGTTTATTGGCCTGAATACACTTTTCTTTATAATCCCTCCAAATATCTGCCAGTCTTCTGCTACCATCTATGTACTGGCGTGTAGTTTGAGCCCGGAGATAATGAGAATCAATTTTGGGAATTGACTCGATATGTTTTCAAACACCACTTTTTACTTCGGGAGGAAGAGTTGGATGTTGATTGTGCCCCCGTAAATCTGGTTCAACAACTCCGGTTTCTTTTTTCTTGGCACTGACAGTTCTTATTGGGCGGTCATTTATATCGAGCGTTGCCTTGAAAAATGTTTTACAAACTCTAATACGTCCATTTAGGTCAAAATAAAAAGCATTATTGAAATTGCGATGATTTTCTGTAGACGAATACCTGTACTTAGGTTTAATGGCGGTCATGCAGCCAGCAATAAAGCATCGTTGTTTGTGCGAATCACCTAATGCCCAATAGCTGGTAAAAATTTGTTGCCGCTGCTCCTGATTAATTTTTGCTGAACATTGCAGTTTACATTTCACTCCGCAGGGTGGACGCATTCTTTTCTCTGGATACTCTCGCCTACTCTTCGATGTTGATGTGTAACTTAACCCGAGGCTTCTTCTAGCCTTTGATTGCTTAACACTCCAATTTTCTAAATTCAATTTTCTTTTCTTTCCTTTTTGATTGTGATCTTCGTTTTCTTTCTCAACTACTTCTATTAAACCCTCTTCCTCACTAGATGATGTAGACGTCTCGAGGCATTCAGATTTGTTATTTCGTTTATCTTCAGAATATTTTGGGTCTCTATCTGAATCATAACAGTCGCTCTCTTCACTATTTACAGGAGAAATTGTGTAACATTTTCCGGATGATTTACGTAGTTTGTATTTCAAACTTTCATGACAGAGCCCTGATGGTCCTGATTCCGGCGACTCTAAAGCGGAATTTGATACTATAGTGAGAGGAACGTCAACAGCAGACAAAGTGTCCCTTGTGAATGTAGCTCTATGAACATCATCTGCAAAATAATTTTGTAACATTATAGAAAAGAAAAATATAGTAATACAGTTCTTACCAGTTTTCGGAGAGGTGTGGCTGCCCTCACTCCACTGTTGCATTTTTTCTACTGAAGTTAAGCTAAAAATTTCATGACTCTCTGACTCAGCTTGCACAGCTTCTAATTCTACCTCTGATATAGGATCGTGATTAACGACAGGCAATGAATCTGTAACGGTGGCGGCAATCATTTCCAACGAATTTTGTCGAGCTTCATCTAAAAAAAGTAACAGAAAACACTAAATTAAAGAATCAAAATTAG
Organism: Philopedon plagiatum; assembly: GCA_963971165.1. Classification (NCBI taxonomy): domain Eukaryota; kingdom Metazoa; phylum Arthropoda; class Insecta; order Coleoptera; family Curculionidae; genus Philopedon; species Philopedon plagiatum. Next base: position 2,870,680 of record OZ020193.1, read on the forward strand.
AGAAATGCAAGAACAAATTCAAGGCATTTAAATAAGTAAATTTCTCACCTATTTTAGAAAAATTTGGCACACTTGGACCTTCTAAATTAATGTTTTTCTCTTCGGCTAAAAATACCTGACTATCCTTAGATTGTTCCCTTTTCTCTCGGTTTTCTCTGATTTGCTTTGTCAAAGCCTCCAATATCTTTTTCCCACGACTTCCAGACATAGCTAGAAAATCGAATAAAGATCAAATCGTTTTGTTTAAATTAGGACCCAATCTGAAAAATTACACTATAAATGAAGAACTCATTAATTTAAAGAATGAAAAAATAATCAGGAACAATTTATTTTGAAGTTGACGCCAATAATTATTTTATCTGTTTGCTGACAAACAAACTTAGTTTTGCGTGATCAAAAAAAATTAACTATATCCCCTTTCTTACATTTTATAATAAGCATGTTAAAATATAAAGGTAAAAAAGTAAGCTATTCTAGAATAAACTGACATCTGGAAGACTTACCTTCAGGTGTAAAAAAGCTTAACTCCAACGATGACACTAAATAGTTTAAAAACTTTAGAGGCAAAAATGTCACAACTCGAAATAGTCCGGTTTTAAGTTTGTAATTCCGCCTTAATTCAAAATACCACACTTAACAAAGTGATCATAAATGACACAACTCGAAATACGACGTTTCAATGCTCGTGATAAATTCTCGATAAAGCGTTTCAAAAACGACACAAGTCAAAATGAGACACTTCAACGCGTACGCCTCGGTCTACATCTAAAAGACGACTGTTTTATTGCTGAATGTGTCACTTCAGAAGAATAAAACCGTTGACAATTTGAATTTTGAATAATGACAGTACCGCCACCTAGCGAAAAGCATTCAGAGTTGAGATGTGTCGTTTTTCTAGTAAATAGGTATTGACTTATTTCTTTCAAAAACGACTTAATCCGGAAAATGAATTTTTTTTAGTTATGTCACTTCTGAAGCGGGGGTGCGATATATAAGTGAAAGCCGGCGGAATGATAGTGAGTATTAGTAACAAACGCAAAAAATCGACTAAAATACGCCGTAATCAGGTCATCTTCAAAACCAAAAAATTTTCGAAGCTTTCTCCCCGGAAAAAAGTACTTCCCTTTACGTACTTCCCCAAGCTAAATAACATTTTCAATTTCTTGCAACCCGACCAGGCCTTCACCTATTTGTCAGGATCTAAAAGAATATTCATGTTCGGGTAAAGATATCTATGTAAAAATTACATATTATGTACGTATCTTCTAAAAGAGGTTCATATTTCGAGAAATTTTATCGTCAATTTTTTTTTAAATCCAACAGGAATGCCAGGAACGTTTAAAAGTTTCGCAAAATAATTTTGCAGTTGGTGCCATACAACAGTGTGTAACAAAAATATGGAAACCTCGAGATATCTTGCATACCGTTTATCCGATTTTTATGAAATTTTGTATACTTACGTATGAAATTACGCCCGATCCAATGGTGACATCCGCATTGTTGCCAAGGTTACCTTTCTCCTGAAATCGAGAGGAACTTTTTTTTAAAGGACCCATATATTTTATTCGATTCAGTTTTCGTTGACAGTTTTTGAGAAAGTTGTGGTCAAAAATCGTTATTTTATTGTATTTTACCTTAAAACACCTATACACGAAAGTGTACCTGAAATGTCTGACATTGTCAGTTTCGTTTATTTATAAAAAGTGGATCATTTAACAGAAACCCAAAGAATTGAAATTTTAATAATACTGGGTTATGGGGACAGAATGCGAACGTAACGAGAAGTTTGCAATATTTTTAATGACAAATATCCTGACAGGAACCCATTAACTAAGTCTACTGAAAGTAAAGTTTTTAAAAAATTTCGTCAAACTGGAAACATAAAAAACGCTATACGCTCTGGCCGACCTAAAAGTGCAACAGATGATGATAAGGCTCTGAATGTTTTACTCGGTTTAGAGGAAAACCCCCATCTTTTTACCAGAACACTGGGAAAAGAAAACAGCACTTCACACATGTCCGTAGACCGCCTCCTGAAAACCGAAAAGTTTCATCCGTACAAAATATGACTTGTGCAAGAGCTCTCGCAAGTTGATTACGACAGGCGCTTGAAATTTTGCGAAACTATGATGGAACGTTGCAACGCTATTCTAGATTTTGGCCACCGAATAATTTTCTCTGACGAATCAACATATTTTTTAAATGGAAAAGTTAATAGGCATAAGTGTCGATATTGGGCCAGGGAAAATCCTCACTGAATATGCGAAAATCATATCCAGTTCCCCCAAAAGGTAAATGTTTGGGCTGATATAATAGGTCGGAGAACAATTGGCCCCTTCTTCATGCATTAAATGTAGAAAGGTATGTAAAAAATATACAAGGTATTCCATTAAAAAAAATTTCAAGTACGTCCTATTTTTTTGAGCCACCCTATATAATGACAAATATTTTTAAAACAAGTTTGTCATTTTTTATATAATGAATTTATTTTATACTTTATATCCTCACTGTATATGTTCGTGTCTTGCGCTCGCTACGTTTTGTGTAAAGTCTCTTAGTTGGAGGTAAGTACTATAATTTGTATTGCCTTTATCAGTTTTGTGTTTTAACTTAATTCGGAGGTGTATTTTTGAAAATTTGTTGAACTTTTGCAGATTTTTTATAAATAACTATGCAAAAGGTATATTCGCAGTTTTAATATTTCCACAGATTGTGTGTGTTTTTAGATTTTTTAAATAGCTTAACTTAGTGCCTTCTTAACTACACTTAGCAACACTGAAGATGATTGAAAAATTATGATGAAATAAAGTTCCTGTCGATTTTAGGAAAAACGTTAAACTTGACAACAATGCGTAACTCGCCGTTGGATCGGGTGTAATTTCGTACGCAAGTGACCAAAAGTTCATAAAAATCGAATGAACGATTTGCAAGATATTTCGAGATTTCCACATTTTTGTTACACACAGTATATTGGCGACACACAAATAAAAAAACGCCTTATTTGCAAGATATTTGCATTATATTGGGCAACTTTAAAAGGGTTCTCTGGTAATAATCAATTAAATCAGCTTCAGAACACCCAAGATCGCGTAATAACAAGAACGTTAAAAGTAAATAGGAGGCCTAAAACCACAAAAAGCCCATAAACTACCCATGAATTGGAAACAGCCTAGTTGAAAATCGATGTTACTAAATAACAAGTCCAATATTCGATAATTTGAACATAAATTTTCGTCCGGATTCATTGAAAACTGGTCTTAAGTACCTAGTTTTCCGTAATAAATGAGAAAGCATTCTTCTGGCGTGGGTCGGCTTATACGCAATAGTAAAATAACGGACTTTGTGGCGGACTCACTTCGACTGTTGAACAGGGTGTGCCAGGAAAACGGTAAAACTATTTGCTGTTTCGTTTTTCGGTAAAAATGACACAGAAAATGCTATAAAAAAGAAGGCAAGTTAATACATATTTTTGGAATCTCCAGAAAATACTTAGGTGAAATCCATCTAAATTGAGCTAGGGAAGCCACTGGTAAAGTATGGCCTATTCCTTACCAAACACCCTGTATATATCAACAAACTACATAAAGAACGCAATTTACGTATAAAACAGAATTTCTCTCTCTGTTAGTGTCTTATTGCACAACTTCTGTAATTCAGAACAGGACGATTTTCTGCTTCTTTTGATCACCCTGTACATTTTTGATAATCAGGTACTATTGAATTTAATAAGGTCCCATCGAGAGGCCCGTTATCCGGGAAAAGCCGTACCCTGCCACACTTAATTATTACTAAACTATCATCTTGATAAGAGTACGAGAATTCTTAGACCTTATATGCATAGGAATAGAGACTATAAAGAATTATCTGTGATAGGAAGCTGACTTTAGTGCAGGCTCACTGTGCTGTTTAGGAGGTACGCTTACAGTTTCTTCCTCTTAGCAGGGTGATTTTGCGAGAATATGGTGCAACATTTGTCAAATCAAAAATAAAAAGAATTTCCTATTCGTTAAGAACGTTCTAGAACTCTTTCTGGTCACTTGCCAAAATCATTAATCAAAACTTCTGTAGAAGCTGCACTGCTTGGGGTTAAGCCAGTTCAAAAAAATATCCGGCAACACTTGCCAAATCCACATGAATCAAAACAATAAAGAGATAAAAAAAGGACACACTGTATATTTCAGCTGTGTTGTACCAACAGAATATTTACCGACTTGTAAGCTCGACCGAACGTGAGAAATCACATTAAAAACGATGTCGAAAAAAATTGCATAACAAATCAAAGCGTCATTTATCCGGATCGATACAGTACCGCATGCTGAATCGAGTATTAAAATATAAAATTGTCCATGTTTCTAGTAATTTATCATAAGTTAACCGGTACCTCACACTGGTTAAGCGATATCTCATTTATCACTGGAAACCAATCAGCCAGGCATCGAGACCCATCAGGTTCGATGTTTGCAACATCAATCATTAGGCGGCGGGGTTTCGATGGTACCGAGATTCTCGCATTAGAAATCGAAGCAATCGGTGATATTTCGCACAATAAAAAAAAGTTTAGAACCCGCTTTGTCTCCTTTTAATAGTTTCAAAGTTCGTAGATACTGTAAAACTGTCGTAGCACATTATGTAGCAAACTTGAGCTTGAGGTTACTGCTCGTTTATCACTAACGTTGCTCAGCTTTTTGCTTACAAAGGAACCAAGGACTTATCGGTGGAAACACATATAATTCTTTAAAGAAACCGCCGACAAAAATCGACAGAAGTATCGAGTACTTCTATACTAGTTTTTGTTCTTGGAAAAAAATAAACGTACAAGCAAATATGCTTACTTAAATTTGACGATACTGACCTTTGAGGTGTAAGGCGGTTGAGTTGATTATTATTTCGTTTTACATTTCTCCTTACATAACTTTCTATTCTTTGTCTCTTCCCTTATTCCTTTCCATTTTATTCCTCTTTTTTAGCCTCTTCTTTTATCCCCTCACCCCATGTTTTGCTAGGTCTTCCTCTTAGAGGTTTTCCTAGTATTTTCGTTTCATACACTCTTCTTGTGAGTCTCTCATCAGACATGCTGCATATATGTCCGAACCAACTTAGTTGTCCTTCCTCTAAACGTTTCATTTCGCATTCTATCTCTTCGTGTCTTGTCTTTTATCTTCCTCAAAAATCTTATTGCATTTATTCTTGATCTGTGTTTCTCTGATATCGTCCATGATTCGCTAGTATAAGATATTATTGTTGGTCTATTTTCTCTACTACTTCAGTTTTGTATTCTTTTCATTTTCCCTTTTCCTAAGAATGTCGTTTTCATTATGTGATTCCTGCTTTTTTCATTTTTTCTATTTCCTTGTCTAATTTCCCATTGTTCTCAATAATAGTTCTAAAAACGTATTCTATCTTTTGTGCATGTAACTTGATATTATGTGTTCTGTTTTCTTTTGATATTTTCATAATCTTGGGCCTATTTATGTTTATTTTCATATTTATTTTGTTTAATTTGTGTTAAAGGTTATTTAGGTTAAATTGAAGGTATTCCTCTGATTCTGCAAGAATAGTCATATTATCGGCGAACATCACTGCTGCGATTTTAGTTTCTTCCATCTTTCAGTATCGCAATTTTAGTTTTTACATCTATTTCCTTGCTTCCTTTGCTGTATCATCAATGACGGCTGAAAATAAATAAATAAATAAATAAATAAATAAACATTTATTTCCACTGAACTTACAATGTAAGCATGGGATATTGTCGGGTACAAATAAATATAGAAATACAATTTCACATATAAAAACTAACAACATAGTATGTAAAAAATAATAATATATAAGTAACGTATAAATTATCAGCTGGCGGCAAAGTTCAATTCGTCAATGAAACGTTCATCACCTCAATGAGAAGAAGGATAAAAAACACCAAGAATACACCTCATTCGAATCGAAAAGATAGATATTCCTGTACAGAATAAAACGCATTTCTGTAAAGTATCCCTCTTACTTCAGACTTAAACCCATTTAAATTTGACAGCTGTTTTATGCGTAATGGTAGGTTGTTAAAAAGCTTGATGGGTAGTACAAGAGGACTGTTTGCTACGGCGCTTAATCGATGTGAAGGAATGTTTATGTTAGAATTAACTCTTAGGTTATACCGTTCATTATTATCTCTAGTGATCCCAAAATTACGAAAGTCAGACTTGACAAGATTTACGCAATTGAATATGAAAAGACACGGAAATGTCAAAATACCCAACTGAACAAATAAAGTTTTACACGAAGTTGTTCTAGATTTAAAAAGTATTGTTCGAATAATTTTTTTCTGTTGTATTAAAATTTCTCCAGCCCTAGCACAGTTTCCCCAAGCTAAAATACCATAATTAAGACAAGACTGAATGTAAGAATAATAATAAAGTATTAACATATAAATATATATATATATATATATATATATATATATATATATATATATATATATATATATATATATATATATATATATATATATATATATATATAAATATAAATAGCAACGGACTCAACACACACAATCCTGCCTGATACCTATTTCTGTTTTGAATTCCTCAGATATGTCTTACCTTCTTTGTACATTGCTTTTACTGCCTCAGTTGTTTCCACATCCACTCCTTTTTTTAAAGTCCCCGTCCCCTCCACCTTGTAACAAAAATACTGCACGTGTTAGAGTTTTTTACGTATTATTATTGAATTAAGGACAAGAAAGTCCTTTGGGACCGGCATTTTTCATCAATGTTACTAAAAAAAGATTAAATTTGTTAAGTAGTGTTATAAGTATTAGTATAGCAACACTGACTTTGCAAGATACATAAGACAGAACTCACCAAGACCGAAAAAATCATCCAGATCGAACCAACTTAGGAATTCACATTAAATTCTGACGTTATTTCAAACTTTCACGTGCCTAATTTACGAGATTACAATTCGATTTTACGATGGCGTAGGTGTATTTTTACGACCAATAAAAAGTGAACAAAATTTTGTGAGATTTGGTGCAAACATGTCAATTAACAAGCATTTATAATCGATAACATGTCGTAATTTAAGAATCGCGCAGTGGGGTACGTTCCAGTTGCCGGGTCAATAGAATCTTTATGGGCACCCGGTTTGGCGTATATTTTAATATTTTCACTGTTTATTTTGATTGTTTAATTCATTTCTTAGCTCGGAAAATCAGAAAAAAAATAAATATTTAATATATCTTCACCTCTTAAGGCATTAAGTTGACAATCTCTGAATCTAGGGATATTATTTCTTTATTTTTAGTGCAGAGCGACTGCCAATTTCTCCAAAAATATTAACTAGGGTCATTTTCGGGGTTATGGAAGTCAGAAAAGCTAATTCATGTTCATGTAACGGATGTAAAAAAAATTCTATGAATCCGTTCAATGAGCGAAATACATGAAAAGGAAACATACGGGTCGAATTGAGAACCTCCTCTTGTGAAATAGGTTAAAAAATCGCCCCGAATGCCCAATTTATAGCCCAATATATAGTCTAAAAGATCCACTAACCGGAAACGAGTTGCCGCACCTCATTCGTCACCCTGTATATTTATTTCCAATAATAACGGTTTCGAAAAATATTAATTTACATCATTGTTAATATTTTAAATCACTCAATATAAATAATCTTCTTGATTAACATACAAATCGACGACTTGTGATATGAAATACCCCATTCTTAACGACGATTTCATGTTAATTTAGCATTTAAATTATAACAATGAGTTTTTTTGATTTCGACATTTCTGTGCTTCATATTGTGCTCAAAATTAGGTAGAATCTTCACGATAAATTATTGTGGATTATTTTTAATTATTTCTATTGGGTAGAGACGCTATAATGAGGCGAATATTGACAGGTATGTCATAATACGAAGTGTGATGGGATTGCGTGAATTTAAATATTTTGTAAATTGATATTACTCAATTTTCAATACTTTAGTTGTAGAGGATACATAGTAACTTATTTGTAAATCTAGCCCGTGGGTCAGGGGTTTTGAAAACCGAGTTTTTAATGTGTGGCCATAAAAAAGGCGCACGGCGTGAGATCGCAGCACCGTGGTGGCCACCTAACTGACATATTACGACTAATGATTCGGTGGGTTGTGATTCTTACAAAAAATTTAAATTATCAAGAGTTACGTGAATTGGTGCGCCATCCTGCTGGAAGTAGCCTTGCCGCATCTCTTCATCGTCTAATGCGTTTACAAAATTTTCTAAAATTTCATTATCATATCGCGCGTTCAAAGAAATCGGTCCAATTAACCTTCTTTTCGATTTGGCCGTCCAGCGACAACTCTCTGTGAATGCAGAGGCTTCTCTGTAAACAAATGTGGATTTTCAGAACTCCATATTTCCATTTGTTAAGAATTTACATAACCAGAAACGTAAAACCATGCCTCGTCAGTAAAACAGGTTTTTTCATTTTCATTATTATGCACATTACCCATGAACCACTCTGAAAATTGCATTCGCTGCGGCTTGTCGTTTGGTAACAATTCTTGGACTGAGCTTAGACGATAAGCGTGCATATGCAGGTCACATTTCAGGATTGTATTGCAGGTTCCGCAGGACCTTTCAAGAGTAATAATTCAAGACCTGCGTGATAGATTCCACGTTATACTGTGAGGACTTTTTTTTAATCGTAGGTTCGCGTCAAGAAAAAAAAACGAAATAATAATACACACTGCTCTTCACATATCCGAGTATACTTTGTGCACTCTTATCGACTTTAAAAAGTAGTGCAAAGTCGTGTAACAAATCCACTAATTAGCACTAATATGGCACGTGCTAAAACAGTTAAATTTTACCACTATTTTGTTTTAAAAGGCTCTTGAAAAACTCTTGAAAAATCCTAGAGTGACCACTAGAGTTGCAAGAGGCTTTCAAGACTGTGTCGTTTTAATGTAGACCTATTGACCAACTGTGAACGGAAATACCTATTTTGTGGAGCAAACTGCTGGTGCACAGTGCAGCGACTCTTGAACAAAAATGTAATTATCAGCTTACAGGGTAATAAACATTCCAATTAAGGGTTTTCAAGAAATCCTTATTAGAATTATCAGGTATCGTCTCAGTTTTATGGCTGACATTGATAAAAAGTTTTAGTAGCGAGGAACTAAGTCTTGCTGCTGATATAGCCGGTTACCTCGGCAGCAAACACTTACTCTTTATTGGGGTCTAGATTTATCAGAACGCAAGTATAATTTGTTAAGTATTAACAATTAATGTCGATAAAATACTTGTTCATGGTTACGAGATTATCTCTCAATTCAATACACCAATTGGCGAAATGTCAAAAGAGTGTTTTGAAGCTAGACACAAAGAAATTCTAATGCTAATGACAGTATCATTAAAGAATGCATTGCATTTACAGCAGACACTGATTTATTTGTCTAGTTTGATATATAATATTACGACTACTCTTGAAGACAGCGAAGCAAATGGCAGTGAAAACCCATTGTTAATATGTTATTCGGGACTCATAAGTTCAAAATGTGTTTTTTTTTTAAATATAGACTAATAGCTGATAAATTTGTGGTTAATAAATTTAATGATAATATTAATTTGTTTGCGAGTTCTGATTTTTGTCCCAATTTTCCATCGCTGCAATGTGTGGCGTAAGATTATGTTTGTTAAAACGGTGAATTCTTACAAGCGACAAAAAAACTCTTAAATCAAAGCAAATTCCTTTAAAATAAGCAAATATTGACTTTGATTTAAACTGCGTCTGCGGTATCGTCCGGTCGCAATGCAAAATAATTTACAATCAGATTTTTTCCATGAGCACTGCTGCACACCACATGATGTCAAAGTTCATGATGTCACGCTTATGTTTCTGACTAATTGCAAAGATGGAACGCTAGTTCTTTGAAGCTCTGGTCGCATCTCCTTACAGGGACGGACTTCAACACAAAAGAAAAATTTTAGAATGAAATTTTGATGTGTGTTCTTCTTCTTTAACTTGTTTTTTTTCTCCTATAGACCTTTATTATCTCTTATTATCAAGTGCTCATACAACTGAACTGATTGTAGGTACCAGACCTGAGTAACCTTTGAGGTTCCATTATAGTTGGTCGTTTATTTGTTACTCGGTATTTAAAACCAATCTTAGAAAAAATGTAGGAGCTACTTCTGCTACATAATATATTGGTTTTGTCGGCGTTTAAACATGACTTTAAGGAATCCAGCGTGAGCACATTGTTTTCTTTGAACATTTCGTACACTTTTCTTCGAATAAGGTCTTTTTCACTTTGGTCCAAACACTTTGCTTTCCCAACATTACATCAAACCTTACTCCAAATGTAATTTTCGTATTATATCACGCTCTGTGGATACTGCAATTTTCGTCATATCGCTTGTTTTTTCCACTACAACTTATTTCATCGCAGCTCATTTTCAGTAACGAGTCATAAACGTTTTTTATTTGTTTTGCATCTGACGACAACACATCCTCTTAAAGGACTGGCGAAGCCCCTGCGGATGTTTCCAGCTCTGGATGTGTGAGTCGGATTTCCCCAGTACACCCGCGGTACATAGTACTTAGGCTTCCGTCTTCGTGGGCTGTCAGAACATAAAAGAAAATGTTTTCTATGAAACTTTTAGAAATGTACATTTACGGAGGGTACGACCCTGCGTCATCACGTGAAAAGGACACGATTTGTGACTGGCATTGCGATTAAGAATCAGACGGTATATCTTTGAACAGACTTTACTAACTTCTTGACCAAAATTAAAATGAATAATTTAAATCGTTTTGAAGGTCACGAGGCTAGATTAAATAGAAACAGGTTCATCGAAAAGCCCTAAAAAGAATTACTAAATAAGGGCCTGTAATGGATAATAATCTTAGGCGAGTCCCACACTGTTTCCCGTTACTTGCGTCCATTTTCACATTTCGCAAAATCGCACCATGCAAATGAAAATTCTCGCCGCCTACGCGTATCTTAGAATCTGCAGGATTATCAGTCACTTGATTAGTTTGATTTATCCTTCGCTATTTGCATATTTCTTCTGCGGATTTGGAAGGTTCGAATTTTAAATATTGAAATTTAATATTTATGGTAATTTTGAGATTTTGCTAAAGAGACTACCGACAGTGCTACCGCCACCGTTTTTGTCCTAGAAACGCAGAATGTAGGAAACAAACAAAATACTTTTTTTTTATTTGAAACAGCTCACGTAGACTTCAAGCCTAAGTACTAACGTACCGTGTGTTCCTGAAGAGAAGGGAAATGATTGGAAGTGGACGTTGTCCGGATAATCCAGACTGGAAACTGTGCTCCAGATCTGGCTGTAAAAGATCCTGGACCTCTCAGTCATTCCCGATGATGGACATGTGCAAACCGAGTCTTACGGTTGTTCATTTCCCAAACGAGTCCTACGAATCAACTGACGATACTTTCCCGTTACATTGTGAAGACGTATGCTCTTGTCTGGTTCCACGTTAAGAGATGTCATTCAATAAAATACGGTAATAAGCATATCTTCAAGGTCGTGCAAGCAACGAGACATTTGCTTAATGTAATAGCATACCCAACCAAGCAATAACTTTCTTCTGTCATCCAGAGAACATGTTGTTGGCTATGATAGTGGATGAGAGACAGCACCTATGAGGGTTGGGTTACAGGGAGATATTGAAAGCTATCAACAACAACAACATGATGTGTTCGGATCAAAGCTGAATATATCAAATCACTCATAAAAATAAAGTTGTTAATAAAAAAGGCACATAGTTTGGGAGGAAGACCGTATGAAGGTAGTTTGTTGAGGAGTGCGGCATGCCATACGTGATCAAAGGCCTTGGAAATATCAAGAGCAATAATCTAGGACTCGCCATAAAATTCGAGAGACTCGTTCTAGTTATGTGTGATAAAGATAAGGAGACCAGCTGTGGATCTTTGGTGACGAAATCCGCACTGTCTGTCATGGATGATTTTGTGTTTTTCTAGATATTTTAGAATTTGCAAGTTGATCGCTTTCTCCATAACTTTCCTGACAACGGAGAGAAGAGAGATAGGTCCATAATTGGATGGAAGGGACTTGGAACCTTTCTTCGGGACAAGCTGCACACGAGCAGTTTTCCACCTGTCTGGGAAGATACCCTTGTCATAGGAGATCTGGAAAAGACGAGTTAAGATGGGTGCAAGTTCTGGGGCGCATTTTTTAAAAACAATGCTAGTTATGGTTATGATTGAAAGATTGCATCTCTTCGTGCAGAAGGTCAACGAGATGTACTGACATGTTACAAAAATAGATCTACGTTTTTCCAAAAATAATTTTTGAAATATTGTTAATCGAGAACAATACAAGCGCGTTTTTAAACCTGCTGTTAGTTTATTGTTCTCAGAATTTTAATTTTAGGTAATTAACCTTCACAGGTAATAAAAAGCAAAATAAAATATGTTTTTATCAAGATGCATTTGAATGTTTATCATTTATCAAACGGGAACAAGATAAGAATACATACGTTACACTAAACATCGCATTATTACTCATCAGTTTTAAATTTCTACAACACCTCTAATAACAACTGTAGTTGCTAAGTTGACAACTAGTTGTGATAAAGTTTATATTATATACGTACTTTTTTAAGAGAGTACCAAACTATGGTTAAGGTAAGCTGTACAAATACTCCGACAAGCAGCAAACTTATGATATGAAGAGGAGGATGGCCACGTGGAAGATTTTTAGACACCCAGCAAATCTTGGTTATTTTTTAGGACTTGGTTTACTTGGTAACCGGAGGTGCGTCTGGCTTGGGCAAAGGCGTAGCAGAAAAGCTGTTGAAGGATGGAGCAAGTGTAGTTGTTCTAGATCTGCAGGCACCACCAGAAAGTGACAGCTTGAGGAAGTATGGAGACAAGGTGCTCTTTTTCCAAGTGGATGTACGTATAGATATAGCTTTGGTCTATTTATATAAATGTAGTGAAAATGGAAATTATTTTTAATATGACTAGTGGAAAGAGGATTAAAGTAAATTTTTGTGACCAATTGGTTCAGTGAAATCTAAAATAGGTATATATTTTTTTACTTGCAAGGTAACTTCAGAAAAAGAAGTACTCAATGCCATCGATGCCACAAAAAGAAGGTTTGAAAAACTAAATGGCGTTATATGTTGCGCCAGTGTATGCCAGGTTCATCCTCTTTATGATTTTCAGAGGCAAGAACCCCATAGTTTACAAGAGTTTACTACAATTATAAATGTAAGTAATTTGAATTAGAAAAGATAGGAATTTTTCGACACAATTGTAAGGAATTTTCTATCGCATTTAAATAAATATAGCTTTATGTTGAAGCAGGCTAGTTTTTGTTGTTTTTAGGTAAATCTAATCGGGACTTTCAACGTTATACGATTAGCTGTTCCACTCCTGCTTGAAAATAAGCCCAACCAAAATGGTGAGCGAGGAATTATTATAACAACTTCAAGGTAAGCGTCAAATTTACCAACCGCCTCTTTTTTTACAACCATATGTTGTTTCTTAGTGTAGCAGGACATCAAGGACAACCCAACTTACTGGCCTATTCTGCTAGTAAAGCCGGTATAATAGGTATGACGTATCCCTTAGCAAAAGAGCTGAATCCTCATGGTATTCGCGTGGTCGATTTGGCACCAGGTAAGTGCTAGAGTATACCCGATGCGCGGTATAGCATTCCGATTCCGAAAACTAAAATGGACAAAATCAAAAACCTCTTGATCGGAATAAGATTTCGGGATGAACCGGGATGTAGTTTAAGTTGGGCAACTTCGTGCCCAACCATGAACGTCGAGCGGAGAGGAGCGTCAGCAACGTTATGGAGGCAGTATTTTGCATTTGGTTCGACGGATAGCAAACGGGACCGGGAGTCGATTGATGTAATGCAGGTACAGTACGCCGCGATACTTATTGTGAGGATGACGTGGCTAACTAACGACGAAACAGTATATTTAAAGAAAAACTCAGTGGTCAATGTTGTAGTTCGAACAGTTAAAAGCAGCGGACAAAAATAACGAAAAACGAGCAAAAAATGTCGAATTTTAGGTGTTTTTAGGGCATTTCCAATAGGAGGGGCACTTTGTATATATTTTTCCAGATCGATAATCACTTAAGCTACAAAACGCCGATTGATTAATTCCGACATCTTTTTGCGATCAAGAGCTATTTGGGTTTGGGTCATTTCAATTTCGGAATATACTATTTCTGTGCGATGCAGCTCATTTCATGCTGAAACGTTTTATGTTTATGCATGTACGCTTGTTGACAATGAATTCACTTCATCCTTGAATATGAGCTAAGGAAAAAGTATTGATCATTTGTAGGTTCGCGTGATAATCCAATTTTTCAAGATATCGTGACTCAACATAAGAAAGGTCAATATGTATCTTCAAAGATTCTCGGTGAACCCAGCGACTTCGGAAGCTTTGTCAGATCTGTATTGGATACTCCTATTCTGAACGGCACCTCTGTAAGGTTGGATGGAGGACTCAAAGTATAATAAACATACATTTAAAATAAGTGAGTTTTATTTTAGAGGAATTAACACCAAATTGTTAAAGAACAATTTTTCTTAAAAAAATGCAAAAATTACATTTTTATACAAATAGAGATTGTTTTCAAATAGGGGTTGTTTTTAGGGAATTAGGATTAAAAAATACCACATGCAAAGCTGGAAGGGGAAGATAGAAGTGAGAACGCACGAGAGAGAATCAATTAAAGGTGTTTCAATAGGTCCTTCGTGATTTTTTTAAAAATAAAACCAACAATTTTAGAAAAACGACATGGTTGTTTTTTTTTTATTATTAAAATATTTGTAGTATAATATTAATGGATAGTCAGTTTAATAATTTTCTTAACAAAATGGTTCAAAGAAGCAATAGGTTAAAACTGTAGCTAATATTGATAATTACATAGAAAATTTATACCAAAAAAGTCTCCATACATGCCACATATTAATATAATTACACATTTGATACTAAAAATCATTGTAGATTTATGGAAACATGGCAAGTCCTGCACAAATACTGAAGAAACTGTTGGTAAATCAGGAGCCCCTATTCAATATATTGTTAATCAATTTAAAACGACTGGTTACAAAATTCAACCTTGTTCAGGTCTCGTTCATGCTCTCTGAGAATGATTTACCTGAAAAGAAAAACACTCTGTAAACATTATCCTCCTATTTTTATTCTAAAGTAACTGAAAATTATATATAAACTACAAAGTTTTAAAAATTACTAAATAAATATACCTTGTCGACTAAAACATAGGCATCCTTAACCACCTTTACTCCAACTTTGGTTACAAATCCTGCCTCAAAATATTTATAAGACTGCAGACTTTGCTTTCATTTGGTATTTCGTGTAATAACTGTTTGTCAGAGCTAAATATGAAACAATACCCATATTGGAAACTGGAGGAACTCGATCAATAGAGAAGTCTAAATCTTCATCTTTTAAAGTAAAAGGATCTAAAGAACCAATGAGTTTTAACTTCCGTAGACACCTGAAAATATAAAACAGTTGATTATTTTCAGAGAAATACACGGACAATCATTTTAAGCCAGTTTTAAATAGAAATAATTTCAACTTACCTCTCGCCAATGTCATGACTTTCTGCTAATGCAGATAAAGACTAGCCATTGCTAAATAAACAGAGTTTAGGGTAGACAAGTCACGTAAAAGATAAATAATACACATTTTAAGACATACAACTCTCAAAAATTATCAAAAATAAAATCCGCTTTCGTAACTGTTCATATGGCAAACAACTATGTTTGCCCACAACCGCCATATTGGATCCCGTGGTTTGGATTCCCCCGGACTCTAGATGACACATGCAAAATATAAAATTTCTAGGTTATGTTGTTGCAAAATGGCGACTAATTTAAATCCCGAAGGGATTGGGAAGCCTTTTTGTCTTATTTATGTACAGACATATAACTTATGTAATCTGGACGTTTTAAAGACATTTTTAACCTCTAAAAGAGTCTTAATTTGTTACGCAACATTATCTTTCTTTTAAATAAACTTGTACGGAAGAAAATTCACGTCTTTATTGTTATTTTTTGGGTACTTATAAAGTACGAATAATTTAATCAAGCTATTGTGTACACACGCAATGGAACGATTCATCCCATATTTCTGGTTACGAAAAAACAACATCTTAATGTACGTATAGAAAAGAATAAATACGGTATAACAAATTAGAATCTTCTTGCGCCTTAAGCTTTTTAAAAACAAATACATAAAGATGTCCTGCTTACGGCGGTAATAGGAGTTTATTGCCAGAATGTAGAAACCCCGATATAATAATACAGTATTTTCAGATAGACTCGCTGGTAAGATCTAAGATCGCAGTACTACACTCAATCCCATGTATGATTTTGCCGTGGAATTAATTACTCATATCTTAAATGATTACTCTTAAAAGGCAACATAGGTAATAAAAGGTATAAATGAAAAATATAACTGTCAAGTTCTGAAGTTATTTTTAAGAAAGTTAAATTTTTTTTTTTTTTTTTTTTTTTTCATTTTTTTTTTTTTATTTATTTACTCATTCCCAACTAACACTAGTGGTTCATTACAGGGAATGTTGAAATAATAAATTGTCAAAAGTTATAACTCTATACAAAAAAGTAAATGAAATATATGAAAAAATACATATATTAATAAAAAAATAATATTATTTTACTATAAATAAAAAAATAAAAATTAACAATTTAAAAAAAAAAAAAAAATCGAAACTGTAATATACTATATACATATAGAGATATGCATATGTATACATACATTATACAACATATATATTTAAAATTTGAAGTTTCTTAGTTATATTCATTTTAATAAAAATTTCTTTACTGCTTTTTTAAATTTAGGTATTGAGGTAATTTTTTTGATGAAATTTGGTAAATCGTTGTACATTATAATTCCTTCATGAAGGAGAGATTTTTTTCCAAAATTACTTCTTACTAATGCAATCTGTAAATTTTCGCAATGCCTGGTATTATGGGAATGAAAGGTATTAACTTTTAGTAATGTCATGTTAGATTTTTTTTGAGAAATGTTGATTGAGTGTATTAATATAATTACTTTTAATTTATAAAGGTGTTGAAGATCAAAAAGCTGTTTAGGTTTATACAAATTTGCTGTGGGTTCCAAATGTGGTAATTTATAGATACATTTTATTACTTTATTTTGTAATTTTTTAAGTGGTTTTAGTACACTTAAACACGCAGATCCCCAAATCAAAATCAAATACTGAAATTTTGAGTAAATTAAAGCATAATAAATATTCATCAATATTTTTCTGTTAACGAAATGTCTAATTTTATATAATACTCCTACTACGGGTGATATATTATTTCTTAAATTATTAATATGGGCTTTCCAACTCAAATTTTCATCCAAGATTAACCCCAGAAATTTGATAGTTGATGAATATTTTATGATGTTACCATTAAAAACTAAATTATTTATGTTATTTCCTACAGTTTTATTTTTAGTAATGAACATGAAAGATGATTTTTGGAAATTTAATGATAATTTGTATGCATTTAACCAATTAAAAATCAAAGCTAAATCGCTTTTAATGTCACTATAAATTTCTGAAATTTTGTCTGCAAAATAAATAAGGGTGGTATCATCAGCAAATAATTTTATTTTACCTTTTAAATTTAAATTTGAGATCGAATTTATGTAAATTAGAAATAGAGTAGGTCCAAAAACGGACCCTTGAGGAACCCCACACAAAATATTTTTATAAGAGCTTTTGATGTCTTCTATTTGAACATACTGTTGTCGGTTATACAAATAATTTTGAAACCAGTTATAAAGTGAGCCCTTAATACCAATGTTGTACAAATTTATCAACAAAAGATTATGGTCAACCGTGTCAAATGCCTTGCACAGATCGAGAGACACCAAGCAGCAAATATTTTTGTTATCAACATGATGCTGAATATCAGTAACAACATCAGCAACAGTCACTTCAGTGTCCCTAGACCTGCGAAAACCATACTGACCAGAAAACAACAACCCTTTGTCGTAATCACTGCAGAACAAAAAGCTTTTAAGATCGAAAGTTACTTTAGAAATGGTAGAAGGGTTGATGGCCAGCAGGTTTAGTCAACGCGGGACGCCATTCAGGATTTTCAAACAGAATTTCGATATATAGTCGTGGAGTTCGACCAGTTTCGTCAAGTTTTGTCTAGATCTGTGACTTTGTTTAGAGAAACAGGAAGTGTGAATAGAAAGGAACGCAGTGGGAGACCCAAAGTTCTTACTACACAGAAAGTAGAAGAATTAAGGCAAATTGTTAATGAACACCCACAAACCCCTATTCGGCATTTAAGTAAATGTATCCTACAGAACTCGTAATACAATCCTAAAATGTGACCTGCATGTGCACGCTTATCATCTAAGCTCAGTCCAAGAATTGTTACCAAAAGACAAGCCGCAGCGAATGCAATTTTCACACTGGTTTATGGGTAATTTGCATAATAATGAAAACGTATTTGAAAAAAGTTTTTTACTGACAAGGCATGGTTTTACCTCTCTGGTTATGTAAATTCTCAACAAATGAGAATGTGAAGCTCTGAAAATCCAAATTTCTTTATACAGAAGCCTCTGCATTCACAGAAAGATGGCGAGTAAGCGGCCATACCGAAAAGAAGTTTAGTTGGAACGATATGTTTTGAAGGTACTCTCAATTCGGCGCGATACCGAATGTAAACGCATTAAACGATGAAGGGATACGACAAGGTTACTTCCAGCAGGACGGCGCACCAATTCGCGTAACTCTTGATTCTTGATAATTTAAATTTTTTGGAAGAATTTTTCGAAGACCGAATCATTAGTTAGGCTGGCTGGGCTGTTTCTACAGGCGATCATTCTTTGCGTCAAATTGTCAATAACATTTTGGCACAAGTGAATCTAATAGAAAAGCTGCAAAGAAACATGCATACAATTTTTTTGACTATACCCACTGAAGATTTCTCTTTGTTAAAGTTATTCTAACGGATTATTTGTTGCGGTAGCTGTCTATGATACACTTGTTTTGGGTTATGGTAATAGCAGGTGTCATCCAACTCTGGGTGTGCCAACACTGAGGTGAGATATGGAGAAAGTAGTGTGATTTTTGTATTTTTCTGTGTTTCTGTTTGTTTTAGGAATAAATGTTGTATGGTAGTCTTTAAATCAGAGGATATTTATTTAAATAAGCCTTACGTAAGCATGGCAATTAAAGCTTCTTTTCATAATTCGGTGCAAATTGTTTCTCTTCAGTATGGTGTCTTGTATAGGGCATAGTAAGTATAGTAAGCAAATCTTTAATAATAGAAGCTGTATATACAGTGTGTTCACTGATGGAGTAGACAAAACAAGAGGACCAAGTTGTCCTATTGTCTATCATATCCGTGGACATACTACTGTAGATTCTTTTTCCTATAAGGTGCATAATAAACCAGTTAAGCCTATCTGATAAACCTGTAATATGGAAATAAGTATTTGATTAATTATGACCTTAAAACAATAACTCTTGGGCTCAGGTTCGTTCAGCAGGTTAAACAAAAAAAAAAGGATTTTATTTAAACCAAAACCGGTTACGTGGATTTTAAGAACAAACAAAAATATAAATACTTTTAACGGACGTATATCAAGGAAGACAAAAGACCCACTCATTAATAAACCACGTGTTACTTATTTGTTACCTTTTTAAATTTATAAACGCTTAAAGTGTAGGTTTAAAAATTCTTTCCGGGTGTTTCATGCTAATTTCTCAAATAGTCTTCTAATTAATATTGACAGGCAGTCCCATTTACCAAAAAAATGTTAATTTATGGCGAAACGAAGTTAAAAATTCCGTTCTTAAGAGACTTAGCACTGTTAATGCTTAATTAGTTTCTATAAAAAACGATACATTTCCGGTGAACATATCGCTTCTGCAAAATCTTTAATTAATCTTAGACTGGGGTGCCACAAACCGTGTAAAAAGCGTACAAAAATCTAAAACATCCCATCCCCATCTCTCGCTTCACACATATGTATCTATGATCTCTAAATTATGGAACAAATTTCCTGCAGATGTTTTCTCTTCCCATCCCATCCTAAAATCCTTCAAATCCCGAGGGCTTTTAGGGATAACCCTGTATATAAAATGTCAACAGTCAACGCCAACCTGCATTTCTGTACCCGTTCTCAATAAATTTCGCGACCATTCTTCCCTGTTCGAAATAATTTACGATAAAATGGCTCGACTTCCTAAAATTCTAAGATTTTATTCAAAATCTCAAAGTGTCAGCGGTCGAGCTTTATAATCCCATCGAAATGTAGTGTATTTTTTCGGTATCTTTTCGCGTTTGCTTGTAATCAGCCAAAAATATGCAGATGCTCGGTTTTCTGTGCTTTTCTCATTTATTTTTTATTTGGGAAAAGAACGTCGGCGTGCAAGTGGATCTTAAAGTTCAAAATCACATTTTTCTCATGTAAACGTATGAGAAATGTCCAGTAAATGACCATGATCATCGTTGGCAATACGGAAAAAACTAACAAAGGAAATATATCGATGGTAAATTTTATGCAGATTTCGATTTTAGCCGAGTTGAAGTGACGAGAGTCGTGGTTTTCCCGAAATTTGGATTTTCCGGATTCATATCCGATAGAAAGAAGAAAAGTTTTTTCCTCTTAAATATGAATTGCGTCGGGATTTTTCAACCTCATATACATTTAGAATTACCGTGAAAAGTCACAAGTGCCGGGATTTTCCCCTGGGTACCGGAAAATCGCGAGAAATGCTCAAGCGATTCTTCAATTTTGAGCGCTGGTCAAAAATCTTCTGAAAAAGTTAGTTTAGTGAATATGGTTGTTGAATGGCGAAACCCGCATCACGATTAGTTTTTCCGTTATTTCTTGAAAAAAATTATTCCGGACAAAAAAATGTATTTAGAAAGAAATAGGGTTGAACTGAGTTCTTATCAAGTTTCTCGTACAATTGAAATACCCTAAACACACTGCAGATATTATTCTTTAAGCTTGCTTTTTACTGAAAAGAACTAAAAAGCATCCTAGCATGCTCGTCTCTCTCAAGACTATTCAAATTATTTTAATTAGTTACAATGCTCTTCTTACAGCTGACGAACGTACTCCACCGACTTGTGTAATTGGAGAATGTGTTTATTGGCTCAAGACGATTTATCGACCAATTAAAATGGCTGTGCTTTAATTTATTAGTTATTCATCTCCCTCTCCGCTTGATTTTTGCATTCTATTTTCTTCAAATAGGTAGAGAGTATTGGCCAAGCAAAAATATCCTTCTCTGCCGCAATAGCAGCACTTTTAGTTGCAACGGAGGAAAACTACCTTTTCCTCCCTTGAAGGTCCTTCCTAGGAAGCAAAAGGAACATTGTTAGTGCTGTTTCCCATGTATTTTTGCAGTTTTCGTGCAGTTTGTCAAACGGCACACCATCTCAGCGAAAACTTACATTATTCTCGTGACCAGAAGATCATATTTTTCATGTTTCGCGATGTCGCTCTTGAATCAGATCAGATTACATTTTATTGCTCTCGTTTTATTCATTTAGATTTAGTTTAACAAGATTCGGAGGGTTTTAGTTTATTTATGAATTTCGTGGATCGAATGAACTTTTTTTTTCAGAAAATTTACGTGAGAAACCGAAAAATTGCACTAGACAGACGTTTAACGAATTTTACAGCGATGTTCAAGGGCCTCTATTAAGCTGATTTGTCAAATTCGTCGAGATAGATGTTCGTGCCAGCAAACACTTCTGAATCTGACGCACAGTGCAATGATGTTATGGGGAATGGAGACAAAAATCAGAATTCGAAAACCAATTAATATTATCATATAATTTATTTACTACAAATTTGTCGGCTATTGGTCTATATTTAAAATCAAACATATTTATTCTCTATTGTAAGGCTACAAAAATTGGATTTGAAGTTGGGCGTCCAGAATAATATATTAACAGTAAAAATGATACTTAAAATAAATAATATTATCAAGTGTAATAGGTAATGAAAAGAATATATAGGAAACAAATTCAAGAAAACACAAGTAGGTATATATGTAGTTATAATATGTATCTTATTCTGCTCCTGAGTAACTGTCACTTGCTTCGCTATCTTCAAGAGTAGTCGTGATGTTATATGCTGACAAAAGATCAGTGTCCTCTGTAAACGCCAGGCGCTGCCAGTGAGCTTTTTTACAGGGTGGGTCAAAATTTTGTAGGTAATTAGTGACATCAACGCAACAAGCAAAATACATTTTTTTAATTAAGGAACGTTTGTTAATAATGTGCCTAGTTTTGCCAAGAAATTATTTACCTACAAATGAACACTGCAAAAATCATAACCTATATATTCAACATTGCTACTCTAGATGTTTATGACTTCTTCTATGTGCTTTAGTACTCTAAATTGTTAGCGGCTTCCCGTTTTGATACGTTTAGCGTCTCCTCGATAGAGGTCGCTCCTTGTACTAAAAGCCCAGAATAAATAGTCTAAATTCTGAGCTATAAGTATGATCATTCGTGAAATAAAATTAGGAACGCTGCCGAAGCTCCGTTTTCTTTAATAAATACGATACTGGCGATCATACATAGTAATACGATCTTTGTCTATGCACGTGCAGGCTGCCAGCTATAGTAGATATGAGATTGCCAATAATTTTAAAAACATTTATCGAGGAACCAGTGCTAACTTGTTGCCAATACACCTTTTAGAGCCGATCTAATTTATTAAATAACAAAAATTAAAAAAAAGTCTACCCAAACACAGCCTCGAACACACGACCTCTTGGTCAACTCGCTGAGATTCTACCTCTGGATTAAGCTGGTAATGTAAGAAAACTGGTCCAATGCCGTTATATTTGATGACTAGCGATGACTGAGATCGTATTTATAAATTTTTATGTTTAACCGCTAATTAATAATACATTAATACAATGCAAACATAATATTTGAACTGACAATAGCAGAAGCCGTTAACTCTTCAGAAACACAAACTTTTGAGGCCATAAAACCACCTTTAAAATTTTTAACAATAACATTATAAGTATAGAGTCATATCCTGCAGGCAATTTTCAATCAATTATTTAAAATTTCAACGTGTATAATGATTTCTTTCACAAGAATAATATTTTAAAAGATCTATGGAGACATTTTTTCTGTCACTAGGACCTTAATATCCTTTTTAAATATTATTTTCCTAAAATAAATCATAAAATATCTTGAAACTTTTATGAATACGTTAAAAAATACCTATAGAATATGGATCTACGGTTAATATTGTCACAATATTCATACAAAAAAAAATTGTACTAAAATAAAATTAAGTTGACAATAAACGGGTGTGGCCGGCAAATGCAGCCTTAAACAAATGATAATCTCGACGGCTTTTCTAATGGTTTTAATCGGTTTAATAAGAAAAAAAAAACGTCAAAATTAGGAAAATTTATCGTCTAGTCAACTTCTAGGCGAAATTAAAATTTAATTTTAATTTAATAACGTGATTAGGATAATTAAGAACAATTTTTCTCCAATAAATCTGTATTAACGAAGAACCGCAGCATTTTAAATTATACCGACATAAGTAATATAAAAAAATTTTATGTCCGTAATGTCTCGAACACATGTTTATAGTATAAGGAAATCTTAAATTTTATTACGTGTGAAAAAATATAAATCTCGGCGGAAATATACGAGCTTTCAAAATTAATTAAAAATATAAGATTAGGTAAAAATACGGCTTTTTAGAGACCTATTATGTGACATTCCAGATTTAGTGTCGTTTGATTTCCGTGTGGGACGAACCGAATAATAAGCTATTTAATATAAAATAAATTGGGTAAGAGAGGAAAATGCGTCGCTGGGGCATAATTCGTAAAACTCAGGATTTTGTTATCATTGGACGGTGACGTCACTTTCCCATGAACAATTGAGGTCGGGAATTGGGTCCTTATAGTTGGAAAACCTTTTACTAAAGAGATTTCAGGGTTCTGATCAACTATATGGGCTCTCACCTACTTATTGAGAATAGCTGTTGCCAGGTTGCTAACTTCTAGTTACATTTAATTTTAAGGAAAACTGTCACGAATTTGTAATTTAAATAAAGATGATAAGAAACTGTTAGATTCGGCAAAATCGAACAACAAATATACCTTTAAAAATAAAAAAAAAGAGCAATGTGTTTTTAGGACCTATGACCTTTCTGATCTGTTGTTAAAATACTAAGCTAAGGTAATAACATTTAAAAACCTTATTTTATAAATTGGCGTATGCCCCAGATAAGCACTGTTATGGAACAATAATTACTATTGGTAGTTTTTTGGGTTGCCTATCTTTTGTTACGTAAGGAGTCAAATAACTTGTTTAGGCAAGAGTCACTGACATATAACATTTTGATGTTTAATAAATAAATAACTTTTAAGTTTTTCAGATAGTAAAAAAATACCTTGAATTCTTTTAAGCATAGTGTTTTAATTAATTAGTAGACTGTTTTTTGCATTAATGGCTATACCTACTGTTTTGTTAGTGTTGTATAAGCTTAACGTAAAACCTAACTAACCAATTCTATTTTTTTTGGTTAAATATTTCTATAGGAAGTGTATTTTACAGAGATTTTACACTAAAAGTAGCAAAAACATTAGTTGTCGTTTGTAATAGTGCAAATAGTGACAACAATGCCTGGAATATTTATGTTTAACTTTGTTAATTTTAATTATTAGTTGAGTTCTCTTGTTTTCATTAGTGGCTGTACTGTGTTAGTGCGCAGGTATTTGTTAACCCAAAATATTTTCAAAAGAAGTACATTTTAAAGATATTTGCCTACAAAGGTAAGAATAATAAATAATAATAATAAATGTTAGTATCAAGTTATAATTATTTATTTATAATAACTTTAACTTTTTGAAATTGAGTGTTGTGAAAGAGTTATTAACTTTACTACATAATCTACGAGTACGGAACCCTCGTCGCTCGAAGAGGAATGTCTACTTTGTCCAAATTCTAGCTTACATTATCTCGTTGCTTCATACTCGAAAACATCTAAAAACTCTAGGCAATTAAAGTCCAAAGTCGGTTAGACTAAACATCGCAGCGTGCCTTGCTATCGATTTAACACCGAAGATGCGCTCGTAAAAAGGCTGTAAAATCGAAACTTTCTAGATTATCGAAATTTACGGTCGATATTAATATCGAATTAGCGGGTAAACGCCGCGTCCACGTCGATAATTTATGCGGGTGTGGCTTGAGAGGTCACGCGTTTTGTCGATGGATTTATTTTGGCTACGTTCCTTTTTGTCACGAATATACGGCGGTACTGGGGTACTTGTACACCGGTATATGGGAGTATAGGTACTCTAGCTACAATGGAGATAAGTAAAAAGTGAAGCCCATCGGGATTGTTCACTTTATATACGTCTAAAATGCACCAGTAAGTTCCCAATCGCGAAATAATCTGAAAAGGACTTTTGAAAGCGTCAACGTCTAAAGCGCTCTAATCGTATTTAGGAACACATGCACCAATCACCAATTAAGCTTGAAAGGACAACAATTGGGTGGCCATCTTCAGGTCATTAAAAATATCAAAAACATGCTGTATTCTAGACACTAAATTTAATTTATTTTAATCGGTTATAAAACTTGAAATTTGACACAACCTATAAAAATTTACTATACAGCATTGTTTTACAAAATAGAAGACATATTTCTGTCAATATAATCTTTAGTGTTATAATGTGTTTATTTGTTATATTAGAAGGTAGACCTGCGAATCTGTTTACCATAAATTATTCTAGCTAAATTTTTTCGATTTTTCTCACATAGAAAAAAATTCTGTAGTCAAGAACGAAACACTCTACGTAACTCACATACTTACATACATTGAGAGTATACGATATGCTGCACTCGTCAACAAGCTACAACGGCTACAAACTATGCACCTGGATCTGTAGCCATCTTTCTAATTGGTTGTGACGTCAATTGTCATGTAAATTAATAAAAGCGTTATAATGACCAGGATATGGTGAATTTCAGTATTAATTTATTTTCTTGATTATTTTCCAGAGGTTATGAGATTTCATTAATAAGAAACATTACATTTGAACAAAAGGAATGTTTAACAATGAGCGTAACGAATTTTGTGTAAGAACAATCGGATTATTTGCTGAAAGTTGACGCTCTTATGATGGATGGCCCCTAATTTGTCTTTCAAATTTCATTACAAATACTTATTATTTATTGTAACATAAAAATAAAAGTACAGGGATATCCAAATAAAAGCGAAAAGGCCTTATAACTTTTTTATTTTTAAAGATGGGAACAAATTATAAATATGAAAGTTTTGGGGATTTTTATGGATCATTCATATATCTTATCACTCTTATCAGCAAAACACTTGAGTATCGAATAAACAAATATAGTATAAAACATCGATTTTCTCGCTTATTTTAAATTGGATGGTATGATTTTTATCATATTTTTGGATTCTAGGAGAAGTTCTAGACATAATAATATTTTGTATAATATACCCTATGCGGGTTTTCAATCGTTTTTGTAATATTTCAAATTAAAAATTATTTCGCATAAATATACTTTAAACGTAACTATCCAGGTTGCAAACGAAATACCTGCTACCTTTTTAAATTTTATTCGTAGGTAATTCAAAGTTAATGTCAAGGTTGACAATAAGACTTTAGTCACCGTGAATTTATAATTTTATTTTGATGCAAAATGAGTTATTCTATTAAACAATAAATGTTGAAATTTATTAGTTATGAATATTTGAAATATATAATGTGATTATAAACAATAACAATGAATTATAACATAAACAGATACATTGGCGAATAAATATCAAAAGAAATTTTCAACATGTTCGCACTTTTCATACATTCCTCTCTGCCCCTGACGTGTGTTTATAATACTTTCAGCATCATTTTCATTCAGATTTGTTACTTCATTTCTCACCTTGCTTTGAATTTCTTCAATATTTTCATTATGATTGCTATATACGACATTTTTCAAATTACCCCAAAAAAATGTATCTAAAGGTGTGAGGTCTGGGCTATTTGCAGTCCAATGTAACGTTCCATATCTACCGATCCATTCGATATACTGATGGTTTAAAAAAATGCGAACCTCAATTATATTATGGGGAAGCCATATAACATGTTGACATTCTTCAAGCGGCAATTCGTTGAGAATATCTTCGATTTCATTTTCTACAAAATTAAATAGCGCTGGCCAGTTAATGCTCCGCGAAAAAACAATGACCCTACAATTTTATTTTGTAATATCCCACACCAAACGTTGATTGAATTATGCCCCTGAAAAGCAATATCTTCGACGGTAAAGGGATTTTCATCCGACCAAATATGAACATTTCGTCTATTAAACATTCCCGCAGTTGAGAAAGTTGCTTCGTCTGTCCAAACGAGAGTATGAAATAAATTGGGATCTTGCCGCATTCTTTCGTTAATATTTGTGACAAAAGTATATCTCCTTTCTTTTTGATCAGCACTAAGCTTTTGAACTGGCATAATTTTATATGGTCTATACTTAAAATACTTTAACGTTCTCTGAACTATTCCGTAAGTCAACATTTTATCTCTTCTTTCATATCTGAGATACCTCACGCAATCGGGAATTGATTTTTTTGGATTCTCTTGAAAATATAATAAAATCGCTAGGTCTCTTTCTTCATTTCTTTCTCATCTTCTTTTTCCATTGCCCAGCATTCCTGTTTCTTCTATTATAGTTTTCTATTTGTTTTTATTATGGTGTTTAATGATAGAGCTCTCTGTCTCTTTTCAATACTTTCTTCATATTACTTTGAGCCGCTCTAGCACTATTGCTAATTTTTAAATATAATTTTATCATTTTGGATC
The DNA here is from genome assembly GCA_963971165.1 of Philopedon plagiatum. Lineage (NCBI taxonomy): Eukaryota > Metazoa > Arthropoda > Insecta > Coleoptera > Curculionidae > Philopedon > Philopedon plagiatum. The sequence goes on from OZ020193.1 coordinate 2,898,592, forward strand.
TCTCATTAACAGAGTAACTCATTTTACATAAAAATAAAATTACAAATTCACGGTGACTAAAGTATTATAGTCAACCTTTTACAGTAACTTTGACTTACCAATGCAGAAAATTTAAAAAGGTAGCAGGTATTTCGTTCGCAACCTGGATAGTTACGTTTAAAGTATATTTATGCGAAATAATCGTTAATTTGAGATATTTCAAAAACAGTACAATACAAAATATTTCTAGAACTTCTCCTAGAATCCAAAAATATGATAAAAATTATACCATCCAATTTAAAATAAGCGAGAATACTCATGTTTTATACTAAATTTTTTTTATTCGATGCTCGATTGTTTTGCTGATAAGATAAGATATATGAATGATCCATACAAATCCCCAAAACTTTTAAAATAATATTTTTAAGTTTTGTAATGATTTCTTTAAACGATTTATGCAATAAGAAAAGCGTATTCCTTATCGCCAACTACTTTCATTATTTTACGTACAAAATTGTCAAAACAACCATCACTATATAGTTAATAATTCGCCTCGTATATTGATGTGGTTAATCTAGAATTTATAATATTAGTTTTATGGTGTACAATAAAATTTATAGCTGGAAGACCATCAAGCCAAAGGCGCTAAAACATTTTACAACACCGCGATATGGTAAAGTTTAACAAGTTCTTTTTCTATCGTCCAAGTGTGGAATCTGGTACTCTGAGCTATAAAGTTTATAGTTTGATGGTGTTCTAATAAAAAGTAAATTGGGATAGATTCAGTAATTAAAGATAATCGTACCGTGTAGCTTGGAGATAAGCGATCAGTTGCCAATAATATGAATGGGATTCAGATATAAATAACATATTAAAAAGTGTATCTAAATTGTCTAGAAGCAGGTGTTTCTTATTACTATTATTGGTGTTGTTATGGCAATATACAAGGACAATACCCACAATCGCCTAAATACTTTTATTTTGAGATAAGTAACACAACGTTTGACCAATATTATTAGTCTCAAAATAAGAATTATTTTCAATTTTGGGGCGTACAAGGCTACTAACGATTTAATTTTTCTTCACCTATTTTCCAAATATCCCCCTCCGCATACTGAAGGCCGGGTAGCATATTTGGAAATATGCGGATTAGTCGTGGTGGCCCTGCAAACTGGCCTGCAAGATCTCCCGATTTGAACCCCTTGGATCTTTTTATGGTGATTTGTAAAAGAAAAAGTTAGGGCAGCAACTATACCAGAAAACATAAAAGACGGGATTCGACAATGATATATATATATATATATATATATATATATATATATATATATATATATATATATACAGCCATAGACGATTAAAACTTTCAGGTATATATACAGGGTGTTACAAAAAGATGTTAAGAAATTTCCTGCTTCAATATATGGTCTAAATCGTCGTAAATTTTTAGCAAAAATTGGTCGTTTAATCATTTTTAGAATAGTGCAATTTTCTTTTCTGCCTTTCAGATACATGCAAACTTGGTCACGTCGCTGAAAGAAAACACCTGCAGATTTTACTAAAACTTCTATTCTCTTAACATTTGGAATGGAGAAAAAATAAAATAAATAAGTGATATACAGTAATTCACGAACCAGCGACGAGCCCTTTCCAAAACTCTATCATCATTGCCTGCCGCAATGTGACTCTGCGTTGAACCCCCATTGTCCCTGTGATAGTGATTGACGGTAGCCCCATAACGTAACAAGGCATTTTCAACTACTTTGTTATTGTGTTCAACTGCTGTGCCAAGAGCAGATGTGCCAGTATCTGTTTCAGCATTTACATCGACGCCAAAATCCAATAAAACCTCAACTACATTTAAATGTTTGTTTTCAACAGCTTCGTGAAGAGCAGTCATTTCTTTGAATCCTCTGATATTAACATCGACGTTGTTTTCTAGAAGCATCAAGACTACGTCTTTATGTCCATATCTAGCTGCTAAATGCAAGGGAGTATCTTTGCATTTATTACGAAAAGTGCGAGCTCGATGTAACAACAGTGTAAAAACAACGTCCTTATGACCATATCTTGCAGCAAGATGTAAAGCACTTGAACCGTCTTGTTTCCTAGTCGCATTAACATCGACGCCATTGTTTAAAAGTTCCGTAATGTCCTTTACATGTCCAGTTAATGCTTTTACCATCAAAGCTTCGGTTTCGTCTTTGTAAATTGATGATGAAACAGTATTCCCAAATTGGTCGAGCTTCGAAAATGCTTGTATCTCGATCTTGTCTAAATACTTATTCAATAGGCCCGGTTTAGAAGTAATCAAAATAATTTTCTTCAAAGGTGTAATACTAAATTGATCAATTATTTTGTTCAGCACCTCCTCATCAAATTGTTTCATTTGTAGTGATTGAGGAAACTCACTAACAACCAAGTTGTTAAATTTGGATAAACTCCCGCTTGATCCCATTGCATCTAAAAGTTGCTTCCAATCACAAAAAGTTTGATTTGCTGCAGTCAAATACATTCCTGGAAGTTCCTGCTCACTTTTCAACTGTTTGAGGATCTGCAGGATATGTACTGCACACAGCTTCGAATTCCATGTTTCGATAAGAACATATTTCTTAAGACCAGATGTCAAGAAACCGTTGATAAAATTTTTAAAATTTCTTTCACACTTCTAGATCAGCTATGTACTTTTTTGAGTGGTTTTGAAGCAGCTTTGAACGATTCATTTTGGATTTTTTAAAAACGAAATAGCTTTTTCGATTAATCAGAAATAAGTTTCTTTCACTACTGTGTTAGGACATTATACTGGTTCTATTGCAAAATAAAATGGCGATTAGATAAGAAATATATTTTTGGCCAGAATTACCTAATAAAGATAAATAAACAATAAGTATGTTTTCGTGACTTTGTATTTCAAAAATAGGGAAATAACACGAAATGTACGTGCAGACATCTAGAGGGTGAGGATTTGCCATATGTGCCATATCTCAAAAACTGTCTGAAAGGATTTAGTAAAATTTTTGCAAGGTAATAAAGGGCATGTTTTACAATAAGTCTGATATTTACCCCCTTCACATTCTGAAGTCCGGGTAGCATGTTTGGCATGTTTGGTCTTGGTAGCCCTGCAAACTGGCCTGCGAGTTCCCCTGATATAACCCCCTTAGATTTTTCTATGGGGATTTCTAAAAGAAAAAGTTACGGCAGCATCTATACCAGAAAACATAAAAGAATTTTTAGGTATGAATAATGCAATGCATATCTGAAAGTTTGAGATGGCAATGGCTGTACATTATTAATTAAAGACCTTGTGAAAGGGAGAGCTGCATAGATCTGCATCTATTATTCAGCTCTTGATTCGAGACTTCTCTAAACTATTTAAATCTTATCGAAAATAATGTTCAAAAAAAAGTTTATTAAAAAAAAATCTTGAAAAAAATTTGTGAATTCATCCACACGGCCTATTTTTAGTTATTTCGCTACTTGGCACCAAGTAGCAAATCGATTTCATAAAAATTACTAAAAAACGCGCTAAATTTTTAGCGAAAATTGGTCCAGTTTAATCAATTTTAAAATGGTGCAATTTTGCTTTCTGCTTTTCAGATACATGCAAACTTGTCCACATTGCTGAAAGAAAACACCTGTAGATTTTACTAAAACTTCTATTCTATTAACATTTGGAATGGATAACAAATAAAGGAAATAGGTAAAATAAAATAAAAAATAATATACAGTGACTCACCAAACAGGGACGAACCCAAAATATTCAACAATTTTAAAATTTTATAGCTTTTAAATGGATTGTTAAAATTTTTATTGACATTTAGCCATGTTTTTCACATGAATTTTATTCTACCAATACGAACTACGCGTCATTTAATATACAGGTGCAAACGCAGATATATGTTTTTTTGCCATTTTTTAGGTACCCGGTAGAATGATCTGCAATATTAAATTTACATACATATAATTTTGTAATCTGATGATTTTAGCATGCAATTATCGTGAAAAGACGTGGCTATATCAATGAAAATTGAAGCAACATTCAACATTCCATCAGAGTCAGTGTAGTATACAATTTAAAAAAAAAGTGACTATTGAGGGTCAGACGCCGGAATAACACTATTACGACGTGTTTCCATTTCTATATCCCATGCGGTCTTGCCTAGATTATTTTTTAGTTTGTCATTGGCCCCGTTAATTCTCAGAATATTAGCAATGTCTACGTAACCTTTGCCTGTTGCAACGTGAAGCGGCGTTGAACCCTTATGGTCTTTGTGATTGACTTTAGCCCCACGACGTAACAAGACATTTACTGTTATTTCGTCATTCTGTTCAACTGCTATGCCAAGGGCAGATGTACCAGCATCTGTTTCAGCATTTACATTGGCGCCATATTCCAACAAAACATCAATTACATCAAACTGTTTCTTTTCAACAGCTTCGTGAAGAGCAGTCTTTGCTTTGACTCCTCTGATATTAACATCGACGTTGTTTTGTAGAAGCAGCAGAGCTATGTCTGTAAATGACTTTCTGGCTGCCAAATGCAGGGGAGTATCTTCGGATTTATTTTGGAAAGTGCGAGCTCCATGTGTTAATAGTGTGCTAACAACGTCCTCCCGATCATTTATCACAGCAAGATGTAAAGCACTTGATCCATCTTCTTTCCTAGTTGCATTAACGTCGACGCCCATGTTTAAGAGTTCCGAAATGTCGTCTACATGTCCGTGTATTGCTGCTGTCATCAAAGATTCGGTTTTGTCATAATTAACTATTGATGTAACAGTATCCTCATACCGAATTTGGTCGAGCTTCGAAAATGCTTGTATATCGATCTTTGAGAAATGCCTGTATAAATACTTATCCAAAAGGCCAAGTTCTGAAGTTATGAAAATAATTTTCTTGGAACGAGTGGTATTATATCGATCAATTATTTTGTCCAACACCCCCTCGTCTAATTGTTCACTTTCTAGGAACAGAGGAAATTGACAAACAACTAATTTGGTAAATTTAGGTAGACTACCAGTTGATTCTATTGCATCTAAAAGCTGCTTCCAATCAAAAAATGTTTGATTTTCGGCAAACAAATACGTTCCTGGATTTTCCTCTTCACTTTTCAACTGTTTTAGGATCAGCATTATACGTAACGCACACATCTTCGAATGCCACGTTTCGATAAGATAAAATTTTTTAACGGCTGAAGTCAAGAAATCATTGATGAAATTTTTAAACTCACATTCACACGCTGCTAGATCAGCTATATTCTTTATTGAGCGGTCTTGAAGCAGCTTTGAATAACTCATTTTGGTTTTTGTTTAAAACGAAACAGCTATTTTGATTAACCAGAACTAAATATATTTCACTAATTTTTTTTTTTTTTTATTGATAAAGCCTGCGGCGTTTACTGTTATTAAAACTGGTCTGCAAGACCAACCATTAATTTTTCTCTAAATTCTTAAAAACTAAAATCCTTATATACTAAAGTTCACCCAATGGAGTCCTAAAGGTTTATCTGTTGTGACTCATGGCCATGGCACTTAGCACTCACACACTTGCGCACTGTACTATGTTTTCAAAAGTCTATACTAGTTCAAAGGGCTTGGTCCTCTTCAGCCTTCTAACTAGGTCCTGGTTGTCAAGAAGCCTAATGGCTTCGACGTTAACGTGCTGATGGAGTCGAGACTCGTGCTTGATGGCAAATCTTCTAATTTCACTAGCGACATACGGGATACCAAGATCGCGATGTAGGTCACTATTTCGTATGTACCACGGTGCACTAACTATGTTCCGTAATACTTTATTTTGGAAGGTTTGGATGCGTTTGATGTGGCTCTCCTTGGCACAGCCCCATAACTGGATGCCATAAACCCAGACTGGTTTTAAAATCTGGTTGTATATCATGATTTTACAGTGTATTGACAGCTTAGATTTTCGTCCCAGGAGCCAATACAACTGTCTATATTTGAGCCCTAGTTCAGTGCGTTTAGTTCTGATATGTTCCTTCCATCTTAGTTTCGCATCTAAGGTCATCCCCAGGTATTTGGCAGTATTTGCATAGGGAACTATGATACCATTTATGTTAATTGGTTGATGATTGCCTATTCTTTTGTTGGTAAAGTTGACACAAATAGATTTTTGCTCATTAAGCTTAATCTTCCAGTCTGTGGTCCAATTGTAAATCTGGTCGCTAGCATGTTGGAGTTGTCTGGTTACTGCATCTAGGTCTGTTCCTACTGCTAATACAGCAGTGTCATCAGCGAATGTAGCCACAGTTACATTTTCTGTTTGTGGGAGATCACAAGTGTACAGTAAATAAAGGACGGGTCCCAAGACGCTTCCTTGAGGCACACCTGCTTTAACTTCCTTCAGTTTGGAGTATTCATCCTCCTGTTTAATTCTGAACACTCTATCTGTAATGTAGGAGGTTAGCAACTCTACATATTGTTTTGGTAACATTCTGTTTAATTTGTTAATTAGCCCTTTGTGCCAAACTTTATCAAAAGCTTGAGCTACGTCAAGGAAGATAGTTGAGCAGATTAGCTTTTCTTCTAGTGCCCTTTCTATGATGTCTGTTATTCGATGGACTTGGTCTATCGTGGAGTGCTTGCATCTAAAGCCAAATTTTATATTTCACTAATGCGTTAGGAAATACTACTGGTCCTATTGCAAAATCGTGATTAGATAAGTAGTATATATTTGGCCAATATAAGGTGATAAAAATACAAAAATTTATGACCGTAAATTTCTATTTAAAAAACAGAAAAACAATATGAAATGTACATGCAGACTTATACAGGGTGAGGATTTTCTATATGTGCCATATCTTAAAAACTATTTGGAATGGTTTAGTAAAATTTTTGTAAGGTAGCGAGGGGTCATATTTCAAAATATGTCTGACATTTACCCACGTTCACATTCTAAAGACCGGGTAGCATGTTTGGAAATACATAAATTGGTCGTGGTTTGCCTACAAATGGGCCAGCAAGGTCTCCTGATTTGACCCCCTTAGATTTTCTTGTGGGGATTTGTAAAAAAAAGTTACAACGGCAAGCACAACAGAAAACATGAAAGACCGAATTGGTTAAAGATGGATGAACAGCCATTGACGATTCAAACTTTTAGGTATAAATAACGCAATGCATATCTGAAAGTTTGAGATGGCAATGACTGTACAGGGTGTCCGGATTTCGTTGTAATTGCAGGGTATCTCGGTTGTTATTAGAGACAGAGAGTTGCGGTTTTCGCGAAGTGTTGCTACTTTTTGATGAAACGAAAGATGGCATAAAAATATTTTTCATGGCCCTCTTCGTTTTTGACATACAGGACGAAATTTATTTTTTTCCATTTTCAGACCCCCCTCGCATTTCAGTTGTCTCGTAACTTATAAAAAAAGTAAAGATTGATCATATTAGCATTTTCTACGTAGAATCAAGTGGCCTGGTTAGATTTTCATCAGATATGATATTTTTCGAGATATTAACCAAACATATGTTTTTTTTTAAATGGAACACCCTGTATGTTTCTTAACCATTAAGTTTCTCCTTTTGAGAGCTTTTTAAAAATATATAACACTTTATAGTTATTTTTTATTTTTAGCGCTTAAATCGAACTATTTAATTTTAAACTTTAATTTGGGCAGCTGGCCGTGTTTAACAAGTGGTTTAACGTCAATTCAAGTATTTAGATTTAAAAAAAAACTGACTAAATCCTGTATTTTCATTAATTTATTAAAATTGGTCTTATTTTTTAAACTACAACACTACGTGTTAGGTATCTAGATATATAGAAAATCCTAACAAGAACTAAAACTGCTTAGTTTTTAATCAATTGAAAATTAAATTAGTTGTCTTGAATTATTAATAGCAAATAAAAGTCAAATTTAAAAACAAAACATACAAAACTTTAGGTAACGAAAAGAGTTAGTCCATGTAATCCGTTCTTTTAAAAGTAACAAATAACATATTAAAGGCTCTATATGTATTGCTCAAACTGCAAACCAAAATGCATTTATTACACAATTTTCTTATTCTGCGTAACGCATTTATTAATATTAATACCCAATAATATTAATAACCCAACCCAACCTGAGCAAATCTCCAAATTCTTGCTCCGCTGCGTTGCGGAGATCTTGCATTGTTCGATGTTAAGTACGATATATTTTATTTTCCAAATACCCCCAAAAGAAAAAATGGAGAACTGATAAATCTGGCGACCTTGGGGCCATCTTATGGGGCCATGGGTCCAAATCCAACGACCTGGAAAATTGTTATCTAAATATTGTCTTATTATTTGTGCATTATGTGCCGAGGCACATAACTGGAAATATAACTAATTTAATTGGGATAAAGGCGCATCGTCATGTAGTTCAGCTAAAGTATTTTCCAGTATATTTAGTTATTTATGAGCTGTTAAACTTCCTTTATACATGAGAAATTTGAATCGTAGGATGAGACAAACTTCGTTGATTTTCTCTTGACCAATATCTGCTATTTTGTCTGTTTATTCACTCTTGTTGCAGGAAGTTGCAAGGGAGTTTTCTACACTTGCCAAAACATTAATTTCTTAGACTTCCTGTTGAAGTTTGTTATAATTTTTTGAGCGAGGTTTTGCAAAGGATCCAAAAGTTATAAGCTTTGTTTTAATTCTCCAGAATATGGCTTTATTCGGTTGCCTTCTTGCGGGGGTACCTATATGTACCTATATGTACATTAGCAATTGAAGACGTTGAAAAAGAGATAGGTGCATACATCTGCGTCCATTATTCAGCTCTTGATTCGAGACGTGCCTAAACAATATAATCTAATGGATGTTTATTGAAAACATTGTTGAAAAGAAAAGTTTATCGAAAAAACATCATTCAAAATTTTACGAATCCATCCACCCACACGGCTTATTTTTAGTTATTAGTACTTAGCACCAAGTATGAAACTGGTTTCGCAAGAATTACCAAAAACGCCCTAAGTTTTTAGCGAAAATTGATCCAGTTTAATCATTTTTAAGATGGTGCATTTATCTTTTCTGGCTTTTAGATACATGCAAACTTGTCCAAATCGCATGAAGAAAACTCCTGCAGATTTTACTAAAACTTCTATTCTATGAACATTTGGAATGGATAAAAAATAACAGAAATACGTAAAATAAAATAAAAAATAAGAGACAGTGACTCACGAAACAGCGACGAGCCAAGATATTCAATAATTTTAATACTTTTAAATTAATTGTTAAATTTGATTCAAATTTTTATTGACGTTTACCCACGTCTTTTCAAAATTACTTTATGCTACGAATACGAACTCCCATTTATTGTCATTTAATATTATCAATTAAAACTGAAGCAGCATTCGACATTCAATTTAAATGTTATGAGGTTTCAAAGCTGTTGAAGATTTTGGGTCATCGCTTTTGTCAGTCAGTGTATTATACAATTTAAAAACAAAATAAATTTACAATTATTGAGGCCCTGATGCTGCAATAACGCTATCATAGCCGATTTCCATTGCTGTACCATATGCGGTCTTGTCCAGTTTATTTCTTCTTCTCCCATTCACTCAGAACTTTAACAATTTCCTGGTAATCTTTGCTTTCCGCAACCTGAACCGGCGTTAAACCCTTATTGTCCCTGTGATTGACGTTAGACCCATAACGCAACAAGGCATTTACAGCTATCTTGTCATTCTGATCAACTGCTGTGCCAAGGGCAGATGTACCATCATCTGTTTCAGCATTTACATCAGCCTCATATTCCAACAAAACCTCAATTACATTAAAATGTTTGTTTTTAACAGCTTCGTGAAGAGCAGTCATTTCTTTGCATCCTCTGATATTAACATCGACGTTGTTTTCTAGTAGCATCAAGACTAAGTCTTCGTGTCCATATCTAGCTGCTAAATGCAAGGGAGTATCTTGGCATATATTACGAAAACTGCGAGCTCCATTCATTAATAGCGTAAGAACAACATCCTTATGGCCATATCTTGCAGCAAGATGTAAAGCACTTGATCCATCCTGTTTCCTAGTTGCATTTACATCGACGCCATTCTTTAAGAGCTCCGTTATGTCCTTTACATACCCACTTATTGCTTTTACCATAAAAGCTTCGGTTTTGTCATAATAAACTGATGATGTGACAGTATTCTCAAATTGGTCGAGCTTTAAAAATGCTTGTATCTCGATCTTGTATAAATAATTACTTAAAAGACCCTGTTTTGAAGTAATGAAAATCATTTTCTTAAAAGGAGCAATATTAAATCGATCAATAATTTTGTTTAATACCTTTTCGTCAAATTGTTTAATTTGTAGTGATTGAGGAAACTCACATACAACCAAGTTGGAAAATTTAGGTAAATTGCCATTTGATCCGATTGCATCTAAGAGCTGCTTCCATTCAAAAAATGTTTGATTTTCGGCAATCAAATACATTCCTGGATTTTCCTGCTCACTTTTCAACTGTTTTAGGATCTGCAGGATTCGTACTGCACACAGCTTCGAATTCCATGTTTCGATAAGCACATATTTCTTAAGATAAGAAGTCAGAAAATCGTTGATGAAATTTTTAAAATTACTTTCACACTCTTCTAGATCAGCTATATACTCTTTTAAGTGGCCTTGAAGCAGCTTTGAACGGTTCATTTTGATTTTTTATAAACGAGACTGCTATTTTGATTAACCACAAATAGGTATATTTTACTAATGATACTGATTCTACTGCAAAATAATGATTAGATAAGGAATATATTTTTGGCCAGTATTACCTGATAGATAAACAATAAATATATTACTGTAAATTTTTATTTGAAGCATAAAAAACAATATAAAATATAGGTGTAGACATATACCGGGTGAGGATTTGCCATATGTGCCATATCTCAACAGCTGTTTGGAATGTTTTGGTAAAATTTTGTATGGTAATAAGTGGACACATTTTAAAATATGCCTGACATTTACCCTCCTCCACATTCTAAAGGCCGGATAGCATGTTTGGAAATACATGGATTAGTCGTTGTGGCCCTGCAAACTGGCCTGCGAAGCCTCCAGATTTGACCTGCTTAGATTTTTTATATGGAGATTTATAAGAGAAAAAGTTACCAGAAAGCATATCTGAAAGTTGGAGATGGCAATGGCTGTACATTCGCAATTGAAGACTTTGCGAAAGGGATAGGTGCATAGATCTGCGTCTATTATCTGGGTCTTGATTCGAGACTTGTCTAAACAATTTAGATCTAATTGTTGCTTATCGAAAATATTGTGCAAAAATATTTATCGAAAAAATTTCTTTAAAAAAGTTTGTGAATCCATCCAGGTGGCTTATTTTTAGTTGCTTCTTTACTTAGCATCAAGCAGGAAATTAATTTCACAAAAGTTACCAAAAAGACGCTAAATTTTTAGCGAAAATTGGTCCAGTTTAATTATTTTTAAAATGGTGCAATTTTCTTTTCTGCCTTTCAGATACAAGCAAGCTTGTCGCTGAAAGAAAACACCTGCAAATTTTACTAAAACTTCTATTCTATTAACATTTGGAATGAATAAGAAATAGGTACAATAAAATAAAAATAATATACAGTGATGTGGGAAACAATGACGAGCCCAAGATATTCAACAATTTTAAAACTTTTTTGATTTTCAACGGATTGTTAAATTGGATTGAAATTTTTATTGACATTCACCCAGTCTTTTCACAAAAATTTTATGTTACCAATACGGACTAACATTTATTGTCGTTGACTACGCAGGAGCAAGACATATGTTTTACATTTTTTAGACACCCTGTAAAATGACCTAGCTGCAGTATTAAATTTATATACACGTGATTTTGTAGACTGATGATTGTAGCATACAATTATTGTAAAGGGACATGACTATATATCAATAAAAGCTAAAGCAACATTCAACATTCCATTCATTATTATTAGGTTTTAAAGCTGTTGAAGATCTTTGGTCACCACTCTTGTCAGTTAGAGTATTATACAACTCCGAGACATTTCTAAATCATGTGCGGTCTTGCCCTGATTATTTCTTATTTTGTCATTGGCTCCCCTCAATTTCAGAACTCTAGTAATCTCCTTGTAACCTTTGCGTGCCGCAATATGAAGCGGAGTTACATCCTTAATGTCCCTGTGATTGACGTTAGCCCCAAAACTTAACAAGGCCTCTACAGCTTCTTTGTTATTCTGATCAACTGCTATGCCAAGGGCAGTTGTACCATCATCTGTTTCAGCATTTACATCGGCCTCATACTCCAACAAAACATTCAATACATTAAAATGTTTGTTTTCTGCAGCTTCGTGAAGGGCAGTCTTTTCATTGAATCCTCTGATATTAACATCGACGTTGTTTTCTAGAAGCATTAAGACTACGTCTTTATGTCCATATCTAGCTGCTAAATGCAAGGGAGTATCTTGGCCTTTATTACGAAAAGTACGAGCTCTATTCATTAGTAGTGTTTGAACAACGTCCTTATGGCCATAATTTGCAGCATAATGTAATGCACTTGATCCATCTTCTTTCCTAGTTGCATTAACATCGACGCCATTGTTTAAGAGGTACCTAATGTCCTTTACATGCCCACTTATTGCTTTTACCATCAAAGCTTCGGTTTCGTCATTATAGACTGATGATGTAATAGTATTCTCAAACTGGTCGAGCTTTAAAAATGCTTTTATCTCGATCTTGTATAAATACTTATTCAAAAGGCCCTGTTTTGACGTAATGAAAATAATTTTCTTAAAAGGAGCTATATTAAATCGATCAATTATTTTGTTCAACAACTTCCAGTCAAATTGTTCAATTTGTAGTGATTGAGGAAACTCACAAACAACCAAGCTGCTAAATTTAGGTAAACTTTCATTTGATCCTACTGCATCTAAAAGCAGCTTCCAATCAAAAAATGTTTGATTTTCGGCAATCAAATACATTCCTGGATTTTCCAGCTCACTTTTCAATTGTTTCAGTATCTGCAGGATGCGTACTGCGCACAGCTTGGAATTCCACGTCTCTATAAGAAAATATTTCTTACGATTACAAGTCAAGAAATCATTGATGAAATTTTTAAAATCACTTTCACACTCCTCTAGATCAGCTATATACTTTTTTGAGTGGTCCTGAAGCAGCTTTGAACGAACCATTTTCGGTTTTTTAAAAACCAAACTGCGGAAATAAGTATATTCCACTATTGTGAGTAATGTGTTAGGACATGATAGTAGGTTCGATTGCAAAATGGCGATTAGATAAGAAATATATTTTTGGACAGAATTACCTGATAAATAAACAACAGGTATTTAATCGTATATTTTTATTTGAAAAATAAGGAAACAAAGCAAAATGTACGTCCAGACATTTACAGAGTGAGCCAAATGTGCCATGTCGCAAAAAATGTCTGGAATGTTTTAGTAAAATTTTCGCAAAGTAATCAAGGGGCGTGTTTCAAAATATGTGTGACATTTACCACCCTCCACATTCTAAAGGCCGGGTAGCATGTTTGGAAGTATACGGATTGGTCGTGGTAGCCTTGCAAATTGGCCAGCAAGGTCTCCTGGTTTGACCCCCTTAGATTTTTTTATGGAGATTTGTAAAAGAAAAAATATCTTTAAAAAATTTTGTGATCCATTCACGTTATTTTCTCGTTACTTAGCACAAAGTAGCCAATTAATTTCACAAAAATTACGAACAGACGCGCTAAATTTTTAGCGAAAATTGGTCCAGTTTAATCAGATTTAAAATGGTGCAATTTTCTTTTCTGCCTTTCGGATACATGCAAACTTATCCAAATTGCTGAAAGAAAACTCCTTCAGATTTTATTAAACTTCTATTCTATTAACATTTGGAATGTACAACTAATAAACGAAATATGTACAATAAAGTAAAAAATAGTATACGGTGACTCACAGCACAGCCAACACGAGCCTAAAATCTACAACTTTAAAACTTTATAGCTTCTAAATGGATTGTTAAATTTTTTCAAATTTTTATTGACGTTTAGTCATATCTTTTCACAATAATTTTATGCTACGAATACGAACTACTATTTATTGTCGCTTAAAATATAGGGGAAAACCCAGATATACGTTTTTTAAATTTTTTAGACTGTAATACTGTTGTCTCCGTTGCTATATCATATGCGGTCTTGCCTAGTTTATTTCTTATTTTGTCATTGGCTCCTCTCAGTTTCAGTACTCTAGTAATTTCCTCGTAACCTTTGCCTGCCGCAATATGAAGCGGCGTGAAACCCCGTTTGTCTCTATGGTTAATGTTAGCCCCATAACTTAACAAGGTTTCTACAACTTTTTTGTCATTGTGATCAACTGCTGTGCCAAGGGCAGATGTACCAGCATCTGTTTCGGCGTTTACATCAGCCTCATAATCCAACAAAACCTCAATGACATTAAACTGTTTACTATCAACAGCGTCGTGAAGAGCAGTCATTTCATTGAGTCCTCTGATATTAACATCGACGTCATTTTCTAAAAGCATCAAGACTACTTCTTTATGTCCATATCTGGCAGCTAAATGAAGGGGAGTATCCTTATATTTATTGCGGAATATGCGAGCTCCGTTCGTTAATAGTGTCATAGCAACATTCTTATGACCATTTTTTGCAGCAAGATGTAGAGCACTTGATCCATCTTCTTCCCTAGTTGCATTAACATCGACGCCACTGTTTAAGAGTACCACAATGTCCTTTTCATTTCCAGTTAATGCTTTTAACATCAAAGCTTCGGTTTCGTCATAATAAACTAATGATGTAACAGTATTTTCAAATTGGTCGAGCTTGAGAAAGGCTTGCATCTCAATCTCACATAAATACTTATTCAGAAGGCCTTGTTTTGAAGTAATGAAAATAATTTTCTTGAAAGGAGCAATATCAAGTCGGTCAATTATTTTGTTTAACAGCTCCTCGTCACATTGTTCAATTTGTACTGATTGAGGAAACTCACAAACAACCAAATTAGTAAATTTCGGTAGACTCCCATTTGGTCCTATTGCATCTAAAAGCTGCTTCCAATCAATAAATGTTTGGTTTGAGGCAATCAAATACCTTTCTGAATTTTCCTGTCCACTTTTCAACTGTTTTAGGGTCTGCATAATACGTAATGCACACAGCTTCGAATCTAACGTCTCGATAAGAAGAAATTTTTTAAGATCAGAAGTCAAGAAAACGTTGATGAATTTTTTAAAATCAATTTCACACTCTTCTAGATCAGCTATATACTTTTTTGAGCGGTCTTGAAGCAGCTTCGAACGATTCATTTTGGTGTTTTTAAAAATAAAACTGCTATTTTAATTAACAATAATAAGTACAATTCACTAATGTGTTAGGAAATGGTAGTGGTTATATTGCAAAATGGCGACTAGATAAGGTACTTCTTTTTGCCCATATCTGCTGATAAATAAACAATAAGTTTATTATCGTGAATTTGTATTTACAAAATAAGAAAACAAAGCGAAATATACATACGGGTAGACATATACCGGGTGAGGATTTTCCATGATATGTGCAATATCTCAAAAACTGTTTGGAACGTTTCAGTAAATCTTTACAAGGTAATAAGGGGGCATATTATAGTATAGGTCTGACATTTATCCCCCTCCACATTCTGACGGCTGGGTAGAATGTTTGGAAATACATGGATAGGTCATGGTAGCCCTGCAAATTGGCCTGCAAAGTCTTCTGATTTGACCTTCTTGGATTTTTCTAAGCCTATTTGTAAGAGAAAAATTTACGACAGCATACACACCAGAAAACCAAAAAACCGGATTCGCCAATGATGTATGTGCTTGTACAGCCATTGACAATTTATACTTCTAGGTATAAATTAATGGAAATGCAAAGCATATATGAAAGTTTGAGATGGCAATGGCCGTACATCAGCAATTGAAGACCTTGCGAAAGGGATAGATGCATTGATTTGAATCTATTATCTGGCTCTTAGTTCGAAACTTGTCTGAACAATTTAAATCTAATGGATGCTTATCGAAAACTATGTTTATCGAAAAAATATCTTATGAATCCACCCACGAAGCTTATTTTTAGTTTTCTCGTTACTTAGCACAAAATAGCAAATTAATTTCACAATAATTACGAAAAGACGCGCTAAGTTTTTAGCAAAAATTGGTTCAGTTTAATCATTTCTAAAATGGTGCAATTTTCTCTTCTGCCTTTCAGATACATGCAATCTTGTCCAAATCGCTGAAAGAAAACTCCTGCAGATTTGACTAAAACTTCTATTCTGTTAACATTTGGAATGTATAAGAAATAAAAGAAATAGGTACAATAAAGTAAAAAATAGTATACAGTGACTCACAGAACAGATATGAGCCTAAAATATTCAACAATTTTAAAACTTTATAGCTTCTAAATGGATTGTTAAATTTTGTTCAAATTTTTATTGACGTTTAGTTATGTCTATTCACAATAATTTTATGCTAGAAATACGACCTACTATTTATTGTCGTTTAATATATAGGGGCAAATTCAAACATACATTTTTTTCATTTTTTAGATACGCAGTAGAACGAGCTACTTGCAATATTAAATTTATATACACCCAATTTGGAGACTGATGATTGTAGCATGCAAATATAGTAAAAAGACATCGTTAAAATCAATAAAAAATCATGTAACATTCAAGATTGCATTTAAATGATATTAGATTTTAACGCTGTTGAAGATTTTGGGTGGTCACTTTTGTCAGTCAGCGTATTATACAACTCAAAAACAAAATATATTTACAATTGAGGGCATGACGCTAGAATAACACTGTTATGGCTAGTCAGAACTAGTAATTTCCCCGTAACCTTTACCTGCCGCAACATGAAGATGCGTTAAACCCTCTTTGTCCCCATGGTTCATGTTAGTCCCATAAATTAACAAAACCACTACAACTTCTTCGTCATTCTGATCTGTTTCAGCAATTACATCGACCTCATTATCCAACAAACTTCAACTACATTAACACGTTTGTTTTTAACAGATTCGTGAAGAGCAGTACTGTCATGGAATCCTCTGAGATCAACATCGACGTCGTTTTGTAGACGCATCAAGACTACGTCTTTATGTCCATATCTAGCTGCTAAAGGCAAGGGAGCATCTTCGCTTTTACAAGAAAAGTGCGAGCTCCATTCATTAATGGTGTAAGAGCAACGTCCTTATGGCCATAATATGCAGCAAGATGTAAAACACTTGATCCATCTCCTTTTCCACTTGCATTAACATCGACGCCGATAAATAAACAATAAATTAATGATGACCTCAAATTTTTATTTAAAAAATAATTTTACGCACAGTACGAAATATACGTACATACATAATATATAAGGTAAGGATTTGCCAAATGTGCCAGGGGCATATTTACGTATGGGCTGATTGGGCTATAGCCCAGGGCGGCAGAATTGTAGAGGAGGCAAATATCTCTTCACTTGAATGTAAAATGGTGGGGGCAGCCAGATTTAAGGCACTGAATCTAAATACGCCACTGGCCACCACCTCAAGAACTGTTTGGAATGTTTTAGTAAATGCATGGTAATAAGGGGGCATAATTTAAAACATATCTGACATTTACCCTCCTCCACAATCTAAAGGTGTGCTTGGAAATACATGGATTGGTCGTGGTGCCCCTACAAACGGACTGCTCGGCCTCCTGATTTGACCCCCTTAGATTTTTTTCTTGTGGAGATTTTTAAAAGAGAAATGGCAACAACCACACCAGAAAAGATAAAAGACCGGACTTGACAATGGTGATTAATATACAGCCATTGAAGATGCAATGGCTGTAAATTAGTAGTTCACGATGTAGTTTACGAAATTTGCAGGTAATAAAAACTTAGGTTAATTCGGACGCATCCACATAAAGTATGGTTACCAGTTGCTCTGCATCAATTTAAAACACTTTTTAATCGGATCGAAATTATATACAGAGTGTGCCTAATTTATTTCTTAATTGGAAAATAACACCGAACGGGTCTTCGATAATCACAGATTAACAGGATGGCTCTAAGTGCTTGAATTATGTGATACTTTAGAATATCGCTTTTAAAGGGGGCTCCAATAACATTGAAGTGTTAGTTATACCATCCTGGTTGACATTTGTGAATTTTGAGTTGTCAATTTTCCGGTGACACTCTGACTGGAGTTAAGAAAAGTCCCGTTCTTGGAGGAATTCAAAATCTTGATTCATCTCTCCTGAATAAAAAGATAATTCTTTGTTAGGGACTCTAAAAGTGGCTAACCCAGTTTATCTATTTAAGTATTTGATCTTCACATCATGTCCCTTTGCTCTAGATTTAAATACAGTATTTCGAAGACAGCCTTTGGAAGTAGACTAGTTAGGAGTGCGCTCTATAAAGAATATTTTTCAGTTTTGGAATCGACTCTTAGAGTTCCAGGGTTCGAGTGTTAAAAGACATCACCATTAAGCTAAAACAACAAATAAATCAAATAAGCCTGCAGCAGATTGGTTTCAGGCAGGAAGACATATATTTCCAGGACAAGGATATAAGGTTAAAGGCTTGGGAGGAGTCAGGAAGAGGGGGAGGGGGAGAACAGACTACTTAAGAAAGCGGTGTATATATTAGAGATGAATTAAATTTTTTCAATAACCAAAAATATGGCAGGCCACCCTGCAGAGTTGATCTAGAACCCTGCGATTTTGAATTCTTCTTTTTTACGTCAGTTTAAGGAAAAGTGGACTAATAATTTGGACGTACGGCGATACGTAAAGATGCAAACGTAAATAATGTAGAAAATCAGTATGAATTCAACATGAACTTGATAAAATTGACACGTCGTGTAACAAATAGGTCCTCATAATCCCGCGTTCTCTTTCCGTCTTTTTTCACAGCGCGTGCGGGTCGCAGGTCGCGAGAACTCACTGACCTGCAGGCCGGTACCACAGACCCCTGTGCCGGTACTGCCGCATAGACAACGCGCCCACCGTCTGGTGCTCTTCTCTCGTGTGCGACGCTTCGATGGTTCTGTGCCGCACCGGCTTTACCGACGACTCTTCTTCCTGATCAATTGTGACTAGCGGCCGTGTTAGGTCCGGTTTACACTAAGTCCTGTATGTTAAATTTTAACAGTCTATCTCAAAAATTGTAGTACAGAAAGTCCGTAACTAAACCTAGTAATTCGCTACTTGGTTTTGCCTAGGTTTGCGCAGATTTTGACAGGACTACGTCGCCTTGACAACTGTTCAAGCCATCAATGAATGGGAATACGAGACGTGCTACGGAGAAAACGTTCTTTCACTTTCACTCTAAATTTTAGGGCATGATATTGAATTAATTACTATTTCTTATTTTGTTTTTATTTCAACTTTTTGATGTTTTTATATGTTTTTATTTGACGTTTCGGTCATTCTTGTGACCTTCTTCAGAATAAAGTGCTGTGAACGAAAATATTTTAAGGAATGCATCCTCCTAGTCAAAATTCAAAAGGACATACAGACACTAACACACTGGACGAACAGTTTAAATTAACGTTAAGACAAATTTTAAAATAATATGCAGACAGTAGTTTGCGTGTCTACTACAATACACAGTATTGTAGTAGACACGCAAACCACTGTCTGCATATTATTTTTAAATGTGTTTTAAAACGTTGATTTAAACTGTTCGTCCAGAGCGTTAGTGTATGTTTGTCGTTTCTGAATTTTGACTAGGAGGACGCATTTCTTAAAATATTTTCGTTCACAGCAGAAAGTCACAAGAATGACCGAAAGGTCATATATATATATATATATATATATATATATATATATATATATATATATATATATATATATATATATATATATATATATATATATATACTGGGAAGGGTAGTCTTGACCGACAGTTGAATACTACCACAAGAAAGTCAACAGTCGTTATATATATATATATATATATATATATATATATATATATATATATATATATATATATATATGTATATAGCTGCCGTTACGTCAGTCTCATGATCCTCAACAATGGTAAAAGCTTACTGTTCTACCAGGCCCGGGGTTGCCCATCAGCTATTGCGTTATATTTTTATATTTTAGCAAATTTTGTCAATCTAAAAATATACCACCTAACTGAAAACAGCTGTTCTCGAAAGGTAACCCTCGAACTTCCGCAGGTGCGGATCCGGAACTTGGTTTTGGGGAGGGGGGGCCTTCAGAGAACAGTAATATATGTTTAACTTTTTTATATTTTCAATTTTAATAGTTAATGATTTTGGGGCGGGTCATGAATCCATTACCCCCTCCCCCTGGATCCGCGCTTAAATCTACGACTGCTCTAAAACAGCAGCAAAAATTATTCTTGTAGGTTTGGCTATTTTTGCGAGTAATTTTTTACGTATTTCACCAAATTTTCGTAAAATAATGTTTCTTGGGATGTTACGAAATGAGAAATTTATAAATTTTCACAAGTGGTCTGTTGAAATTCGTTACCAAATAAAAATAAAAGTGTGCGACATAATATAATTGACTATACTCGGTGTGAAGCCACCTTAACTCTTCCATTTCTTCATTTTGATGCGTGAAACTATTCGATACGATAAAGCACCGACTGTGTCTTCTTCAAATGCTTTAAGAACGAGAAGACGAAGGTTGGCAACACAATATACACATGAAGAAGGATGGAGTTGCATGGGCTTGCAGCCTGCGTTTGTATTAAATAAACAAATGACTTGATAAGGGCATTAGGCAAATAATAGTTATGTTTATTGTTGACTTTGATATTAACAGCGGGTTGCATAAAACTTTTAATCAAGTGGTAAATTTGATTGACGTTTAGAGTCAGCTTTGTCAACGACGTTAACGTAAGTGCTGTCACATTACCAGTGTCGTATTAGTTTAATTCGCGATTAAATGTTTGTGCAACCAGACGTCAGACTATGCTTAATTATAATTTTCGTACAATTGTCCAGACATAGTATCAAAAATATTCGCTATAGAATCAATAATAAAGCATTGTAAATAAATATGACACAAAAGTATTCGGCATTCATTTTAAAGTGCGACTATTCCCTCATAAAATAGGATTGAATAAGTGGAAAAAAATTAAATAGAACAAAATACAGAGTGATTCAAATGTACCGATGGCGAGAGCAAAAAAAGTCAAAAAAATCGAAATTTAATCGGCGATAGCTCCCTTCCTATAAAGAATAAAGAAACTGAAAAATATGGATATCATATATTTCGACGTGCTCTTTCCGATGGCATATATGGGATTTTAATTTGAACCATTTTGACCCCAACCAAAATTAGAAACCGTGAAATAATTGAGTCAAAAATCGAAATTTCCAGTTTTTCCCAAATATATCCATTTCCCAATGATTTTAGGTGTAGGTAAATGTATTGCAAAAAGAAAGTATTTGAGATTTTAAAGTTTCACTTTTGAATCCGTTCTTCGATCCGACGGCGACGTTTTATTTTCGACGTATTAGGTACCAAAGAGAGGTCCGCAAATGGCATTTTTCGACATAAAAAAATTCAAAAGAATTACTGGCCATTTTCCGACCTCACCAGTTTAAATAGGGTTCTAAAGCTCAGGATCCTCTACAACCTCCAAAAATTCACATCGATTTAATATACTTTTGCGATCTGTACCCGATTTCAACGGAAATCGCGGACATTAAAAGCTCCGAGACGAAACATAACTGAATTTTTTACCGAAGCTAGTGGCACTATTCCTCTATCAACCCAAAAAATTCGATTCCCTCCCCCTCTGACTGTTTTCGAGAAAAACAAACCTGTTCGACTTTAGGTTAAGCTTTACGTTAATATGTAGATTGACACTTTTATTTTTGCTGATCTCCTGACGTCATTATTCACTAAGGACAAATGGCTGCTTTTTAAATTATATTAAATTAGACCGAAAAGTAAACATTTTGTGACTAAATTACCCTAGTAATTTTCTTCAAAACAATTTTTTTGGGTTTGTAATGACTTCCTTAAACGATTTATGGAATAAAAAAATATGTGCATATCCTTATTCAAACGGTGAATAACCAATGAACATTTTAAAATTCTGTTGTCACCATTCTATGCATAGGACGACAAAAAAGTAAAATAAAAACCGTCGAGAATGTGGTATGTTTTCAGTAATCTCAGCGAGACCTCCACGGGAAATATGGCCCTTATTCTACAAATGACACAGCGTTTAATCAAAACACACTTCTAACTCGAGCTTTAAGCATATCGTGCGAACATTATCGTGGCCCATGTCCAGTCGGACTGTCGTGGGTGTAAAATATAGTCCTGGTGCTTATGCTCGGCAGTGACGTTCGTTAGGATGCAGAGGCGCGTTCTCCCTTTTTACTGAATCCGGGCATTATCGTTCACCCTGTAACAAATCTCCTTTGTTTCAAATCATGACGATTCATAAAATTCTCCGCATTAACAATGAATAGACGAAATCACCAACTCTTGTTCGCCAGTAAATCTTGATTGTTATCGATGTAATCAGATCGAGATCGACACGACGAAAATCGATATTAAATGTCAAAAGTAATTAGAGTCGGTCGATATTGTTCGGTGGGTAATGATTATTAGTGAGGTTTAAATGTGTTCCGTATCAGGCTAAAACTTATACGAGGGTTCTATGGAAAAAAGAGAAAGTGTGACCTCCATTTATTGAAGAATAACGTCCGTATAACCATTTTTTTGCAGCAAGATTTAAAGCACTTGATCCAACTTCTTTCTTAGTTGCATTAACTTCGACGCCATTTTTTAATTCCTGTAATGACCTTTACATGACCATATTGTCTACTTGATGCTTTAACCATCAAAAGTTTCGGTTTTGTCATAATAAACTAATGAAGTAACAGTATTCTCAAATTGGTCGCGCTCAAAAATGCTTGAATTTCAATCTCATATAAATACTTATCCAGAAGGCCTTCTTTTCAAAGGAGGAACCCAATCAAGTCGATCAATAATTTTGTGCATTTCTACCTAGTGTATAAAAGCTGTTTCCACTTAATCAGTGTTTGGTTTGAGCCAATGAAATACCTTTCTGAATTTTCCTGCTTACTTTCAACTGTTTTGGGATCTGGAGGATACGTACTGCAAGGAGCCTGGAATTTCAAAATATCTCTTATGATCGTATGTCAAGAAATCGTTGATGAATTTTTTAAAATCATTCTCACACTCTTCGAGATCAGCTATATACTTTTTTAAGTGATCTTAAAGCAGCTTATTTCGATTAACCAGAAATAAGTACATTTCACTAATATTTTACGAAATAATACTAGTTCTACTTATTGCAAAATGGCGATTAAATAACCAAACAAAAACAAAAATTATCGGTCGTAGTAACAAAGCAGACGATAGTGACTGCTTTAGCGCGACCACCATGCATATACATATTTTTTAAATCAGATTACAATTTAGTCTTGACTTAAGTATGTACCGAATTTATCACTTCCAACAGAATCGCATTCATATAAAATGGTGCGGGTATCGAAATAAAAGATTCGCCGAAACGATAAGCCACGTTCGGGTGACACTTGGGCACCAACCAGAATAAGTGCATAATTTTCTATGCCTTTATTTCTCCCTTCCGAAAATTTCGTACCTATATGGTTATAAATTAGCCAAAAATGTGTTATTCAGTGTGAGATAAGGTGGTTAACTTATTTACAAACAGCTACCCTCAGATTGCTTTTGGAGATAACAAGCTTTGTGTTGATTTCTTATCTTTCTTGTGTTGTTAACTATGTACATGTGTGTCTAGGAGTAGAAATTAGTATTTTTTGGCTTGAATAAGATGTTAGATTGATGCAGAGGACATTGCTATTGAAGTAATGTGTTTTGCCTGAGACCATCTTTGTTCTGTAGGTCCTGACCATTCATGGGGATGGGATAAGTGTTAGATTTTCTGCGGGACACGGAGCAAAACCGATTTTTGGAGGCATTGAACTGCACAAGGTTTATAGCACCTCTAATTAAATGGAGATATTGCGAAAGGGATAGACGCATCCAGCCGTTGATTGGAGGTTTGTCTGGAAAAATGAATCACAAAATCTCAGAAACTTGTTTTTTTTTGCTAAGTTTATTTAAGGTTCAAAGAGGAATCGAATGGTAAAATTAGAATTTTCCAAAACTCTTTCTTTAGCATTAAAATACTGTCGAGAAAATTATAGTTATGTATATCCAGAAATCGCGCTTTGCTTTGACGTCTTACTTGCAGAACTCGCGGTTTGCTCTACCACCCATGAAATTTGCCTGTGACTAACACAATATTTTTACAGCTGTTTACAAGAAGCGGATCTTTAGTAGTTTTTATTAGTTTGTATTTAAACAACAAAATAGGTGTTTTTTCTGTCGAATTTGGATTTTTTATTATTATTATGGAGTTAGTGGGTGGAATATTTTGTGTGTTAAACCTAGTCCACAGAGAAAAGGACGCAAAAATCTTCTCGGGCCAGAAAATTTTGGCAATAAATTATATATATGTTTTTCTAAAAATCTGTAAACATTTTGGGCTGCAAACTTTAAATTTTCGCTCCTAAAGACTTTGAGCAACATCAGTAAAAAATTTTTATTGCGACAATAACACTTCTCAGCCGTTAATAGTTTTATTTTTGATTTCACACAAAAGTACTTTCGAGCAAATAGCAAGTTTTGCAAATAAAGGCCTCAAGTATTGTAATACAAACATCAACCATTCCTACATATTCTACAAAATATTATAAAGAAACAAACATATGTTGGATATTTCAAAACATTGTTTTGAAACTAAATCTCTTCGAAAAACAGCTTTTTTGAAAACGGATTAACGATACTTTTCAAAAATATTTTCTCGAAAACACATATTCTTTCGAACATACATTTTTTATAAAATGCCCTGACAGTTTTTTCAAAGATGCTTTTTTGAAAACAGATTTATGAAATATTTTCTTGAAAACATGTATTTCGAAAGTAGGTAGGTAAATTTTTTAAAAAAATTTAAAAAAAGAGGTGAATTTTCCGAAAACATATTTTTTCGAAAATAGTATTAAGAAAATTAAATTATAAACTCTAGTAGCTTGGAAAATGTTAATCAAAAAAAGACGAAAAGAGATCCTAAACAAACCTAAACGTACCTTTTTTGGGTTTGATCATGTTTCCTTAGGTTTGGTATGTTTCTTTCTCGTAAATTTCTTTTTCAAAAAGCCGTTGCTTGGAAAAATTAATATCCGAAAAAATTTAATTTAAAAAAATGTATTTTTGAAAAGTGCTTTTAAATAAAATTTGAAAAATTGGTTTTAGAAAAATTATACTTACGTAAGTACTCGTATATCCCCCCGAATGAACAGAAGGCATAAATTAAAAAAAATGCTAAAATATTTACGCTTTCATATTAATCAACCAATTTGTCCTGTCGCGTATAAGCTAAGATGACCAACGATTCTGTTTTTTTTTCAACAAACATCTTTTTTGATGTTAAATTGAGTAAAATTTTTCGAAAAACAGCTTCTTCGAAAGATGCTTTTTCGGAAATGGTTCTAGGTACAAAATTTTCTCGAAAATATTTTTTTAAAGCATCTTTCAAAAATACATTTTCCGAAAATACATTTTTTATAAAACACAGTGTTACATGGCAATGAAAAATGCGAAATTCGCAGAAGTAATAATAGTGGACTTAGTTGTTGATAAAGAATAACTACGACTCAATTTCAGTACTATTGTGAAATAAAGTCGTTTGGCACCATTTATTAATTATTGGTAAAACCCTTAATTCTGATTAAAAATCAGTTCGATTATTGAAACAGCTTATCCCCATGACAATTTAATAAATATCTTCATAATTAAAAATCGTCTAAAGAAAACAATGCCTAAATCTATATGGCCGATATCAGACCTGCTCCATACAGTAAATCCGACCATTGGACAACATAATTGCTATACAATATATACAATAAATAATTTTGTATCGCAGTCACGGGTGGGCAATGTTGTTCTCCAATTTCCGAACGTGTTATCTCTCTATCTCCGGCCAGCCCTCTGTTTGTTTAATTTCTTTTACGGAATGATCTATTACCTGTGCCCCTCTTACTTTGTTTCATTTGGAGGTTAATCGCATGTCCGCCGAAAAGGCGTCTTTTCCGAATAATCTACGTGTTTTTTTTATCTAAGACATCCTACGTAGACTTCAAGCCTAAGTACTAACGTACCGTGGGCGTCTGAAGAGAAGGGAAATGTAGTATATTGACATGGAATTTGAAGGATTGGAGGTTGGGGAGGGAAGGGAAAACATCTGCAGGCAATTTGTTCCATAATCTGGAGACCCTAGGTATGAATGAGCGAGAGAAGTGGTCTGTTCTAGGCTTTTGTAGCTGGACAGTACAGGGATGCATACGTAACGCGCCTCTTGTTGTTCTGTTAGAAACAGTCAAGGGGGGAATAATACCGTCTAGTTCTTCAGAGCAAAATCCGTGGAAGTTGTGGTAGAAAAGGGATAAATCCCCAACAGGGTGGCGATGAGCGAGAGAAGGGAGTTTTCTCGTGAGGGCTGGGTCATTGAAAAGTCGAATGGCTCTCATTTGGATAGAATCAAGGATGTTAAGTGTCGAAGGAGATGCCGCTCCCCAGATGTGGGAGGAGGACTCTAGGTTAGGTCTTATTTGGGAAACATAGAGAGTGTATAAGTTGGAAGGGGAGAAGAAATTTTGATATTTTCGTTATTATCCGTCCAACCGACGTTATTTTGTGCGTGTGTTTCGATTGGTTGATTATGCATCAATAATATCAACACAGTGGCTTATTGAAAACGCAAACTGACTTAAACAAGCCCATTTCAAAAATAACGTTGTAAATATTTTAGAAAAAAGTGG
The DNA here is from genome assembly GCA_963971165.1 of Philopedon plagiatum. Taxonomy (NCBI): domain Eukaryota; kingdom Metazoa; phylum Arthropoda; class Insecta; order Coleoptera; family Curculionidae; genus Philopedon; species Philopedon plagiatum. Next base: position 2,925,356 of record OZ020193.1, read on the forward strand.
ACCTTGAGCGAGCGCTTTAAAGACGACACCATTTTCTCATATTTCGCGGAGGAGGGAGGGGGTTTATAGGAGTTACAGTCAGTCAAAGTGTCATTAAAAACCCAAACAATGAAAACCGAAACGAAAAGAGGTATGTGCCATCAGTCTTAAGGTCAGAATTAGATCTGCGTGAACTCCCATAGTGTCTTCGTGTGGGCACTTTTATTATTGGCGTTTAAAAACTGAAGCAAAAAACGCCATAATTTCTATATAATGTCCATGAGAATCGACGCCGCTCCATAAAGATCTCACTCTCTTATTAGTGACAGTGACGGAGATGCGTTTATTTATATAATATATGCTGCTCAAGTTATTTATCCGAAATAAATGCTTTTCCCGTCCAATTTCTGTCTCTTTTTTTCTCTGATAAAACCTTATCTAGAATCAGCTCCTACTCCGTCGATCCTGAGCACTATTTATTCTATTTAAGCCAAAAAATTAATATAAATCTTCAGGTCGAGACTGGGGTTGGGAGGAGAAGGGAAACCATCTGTAGGCAATTTGTTCCATAATCTGAAGACCTTGAGCAAGAAAAGTGGGATGGTCTAGGGTTTTGGCGTGGATGAGTTTGGGATTTTCTAGATCTTTTAGAGTTTGCAAGTTGATGACTTTCTCCACAAATTTGCGGGCAACAAAGAGAATAGAAATATACCTATTAGGTGGAAGGAAAATGAAATTTTTCCCAATTTTGGAAAATCCAATTTGAAATTGTAGAGTTTAGAAAAGGTTTATGAATGTAACTTGTCAAATTTTTGAGAGAAGTATGACACTGAAACGTGAAATTGAAGAGGTAGATTAGGTATGTTCGTTTATTTACTGTTTTATCTATTTATGGTAAGTTTAGTACCTAGGAATTGATATGCGCATAAGCACCTTCCTGTTCACGCCTCCTAAACATATCATGTATTTTTATGATTTTTTCGATTAAGGTTTAACCAGCAATAGTTCCTCTTCTTCATCTTCATTCATTATCATATTTAACAACAATAAATCAGTAGCATCCATCACTAATCTCCACTCCTCCCCGCCTCTAATCCTTTAAATGTTGCGTCAATAGACTACATTTACCTTCTCTTCAGACGCCCACGGAACGTTAGTACTTAGGCTTGATGTCTACGCGGGATGTCTGAAATTAAAAAAAATTGTAGAAGGTATGCAACATCCAATAGTTTCGCGACGCTACTGACGGAATGGTACCGATCCACGGACGTGGTCGATGGTACCGTGCGTGCATTTTGTTTTTAATTACATGGTACGATGGACATTATTCATGTACACGTTCGGTGTTCTACAATAAGTTCGTTTTATACGCTTGAGTAATAGGCCTTTTGCACTTATTCGACTTCTCAGAACACTAGGCAGTGAAATAGATTTATTAAAATGTCTATACATCTGACGGTTTCGCGAACAAATAGATTTACTACAGTGTAAGCTACAATGTAGTCGCTTAAAGGCATTTTTAATAATTTATTAATTTTAGGAGATTTAAATTGTACCAAAATGAAATAAGAAATAATTCTTATTAATCTTCACGAAAAAATACAAAAATTCATCTAATTGGTATAAAAAATTTAACATTCGTAACATTATAATGCGTTATGCCGAGTCAATATGTCTGTTGCTATGCAACGGTTCGTGGAATTGTCATTACTGTCAGTTTGAATTTGTCGATTCCGATAATTCAAGAAATTTTTGATACAGTGTAACAGAATAAATCACCTGAAGATGCCTTATACTATAAGGGTTTGAACTTTTCATTTTCATTCAATTTATTTTATTTTCGAAATCTCGATTATAATCCAATTTACGACTTGTCCAACGCTGCGCCATCAATACGTTCTAAATTATCCAATTCATTCCTCATATTACCGACGATAAAACATAAATCTGAACCTCAATTAGAGATGCAATTACAACTCAGTGGTAAGTCTCACTTCTCAATCGAATTATGATATCAGAACAGAGCACACATTCAAAGAAATATGACGTCGGGAAACTGGTAAGAATTTATAACATTGGCTCCGATTTTGCACAAATCAGTGCGAGGTATAAGGCCTTTCGCGAGCAGTACAATAACAGGACTGTTCCTTATAATCGATTTTATAAATTGTTTTATTGTGTTGTGCTGACGAAAGCACCAGTGGGATGTTAAATGCCTTATACTGGTGAATATACCGACATTTACTTATTTTTTATATAATAAAGGGACACCCTTGATAGGGTCGCGGTTACAATTTTCGAAAACAACAATTTCGAATCTTTATTTTCGAAAGCACTTTGTTCGAGAACATTTTATTCGAAGGACATTTTGTTCGAAAGACATTTTGTTCGAAAGCGTATTGTTCGAAAGTTAATTTCTTCGAAAGCATATTGTTAGAACGGTATTTTGTTCGAAAAAAAAAGAAACTGAAAAAAAACTGAGCAAAAAGTTGTATACACCCAAGCAAACCTGAGCAAAAAGGTGGTGAGGTTTGCTCAGTTTTCATTGATGTATATATATATATATATATATATATATATATATATATATATATATATATCAATGAAAACTGAGCAAACCTGAACACCTTTGTTGGTGTCAGGTTTGCTCAGTTTTCATTGATGTATAATTTTTTGAACAAAATGCCGTTCTAACAATATGCTTTCGAACAAATTAACTTTCGAAAAAAAAGATTCGAAATTGTTGTTTTCGAAATTGTAACCGCGACCCCCCTTGATTGGTATTTGGGGATTTAAATTTTTGGTGCCATTTTTCAATCAGCTAACCTAGAAATTTTATATTTTGCATCTACCATCTAGAAACCTGGCAATTTACGTATTTGTAAACCACCCAGGCCAAGATGGAGCCACGTGTCACATGGCGAGGGAAACTTTGGATTTTTTACGGACACGTCTTTCTGGCCGCCCCATTTCTCGAAATAGTGATATTTAGTGGCCGGCAAGCTCATGCGATCTAACCCCATTCGATTTTCTTGTGGGGCTTCCTCAAGGACAAAGTCTACTGTAACAATCCGCTGACGATTATTGACCTGCAGCAAAACATTCGCCAAGCTATTGGTGAAACTGGTTCGCAAAGAATGGTCGTCTGTAAAAGCAGCCAAGGGGAACATTTGGAGAATATTATTTTTAAACCATAATTGCCATGTCTACCTACATTAGTACCTAAAAGTACCTTAACGTGGCTAATTGCAAAAATATGAAAAGCTTTATTAAAGAAAAAATAGTACGTAACCTAAATAAAACCTTAAATATTCACTCTCATTTATCTGACGACCCTTGTAGATAAATTGAAAAGAAAGTGCAATCACAATACATAATATTGTTTATCATTGGATCTTTATTTCCACAATTATTGGTACTTATTTTGCAATTAGACATTCTAAATGTCTGTCCATACTTCATTATTCCTTTGATCAAGATTTTAATGCTAATAATTATGAGCATTTTTATGTATCTATTTACACATTTAAACCTGTGCCCTTTTTGAAAAGTGGCGCAAGACTGAAAGCTGCTAGTGGCAGTAGCCTCAATGATGTTTATATAACGTTTGAGGGGCCCATTTTCAAAATGGAATTTTTGAAAATTATTTTTTCTTAATCTCCAGAATATTTGCTATCAGATAAAATAATATTCGTGGGAATTCGATTCAGATTGGCAGATGCAGTTGATGAAATAAGAAAAATTTGAAAAGGGAGTCATAAAAATGAAAATTTTATGCTTTAATTTAGTTTTTTTTTATCTAAGACATCCCACGTAGACTTCAAGTCTAAGTACTAACGTGCCGTGGGCGTCTGAAGGGAAGGGAAATTGAGTCTATTGACACGGGATTTGAAGGATTGGAGGTTGGGATTTGTTCCATAATCTGGAGACCCTAGGTATGAATGAGCGAGAGAAGTGGTCTGTTCTAGGCTTTTGTAGCTGGACAGTAAAGGGATGCAGACGCAACGCGCCTCTTGCTGTTCTGTTAGGAACAGTCAAGGGGGGAATAATACCGGCTAGTTCTTCAGAGCAAAATCCAAGAAAGTGGCGGTAGAAAAGGGATAAATCCCCAAGAGCGCGGCGATGAGCGAGAAAAGGGAGTTTTCTCATGAGGGCTGGGTCATTGATAAGTCGAATGGCTCTCTTTTGGATAGAATCAAGGATCTTAAGATGTGGGAGCAGTATTCTAGGTTTTCATGAATTTCTGGACATAATTGTTAACGAAACCTTAACGAGTTATATTTTTAGAATGTACAGGCAATTTGCTGTACGACGATAATCCCGTGATGTTTAAAAGGTTATCAACATTTTCCCATAGATATATCTAGTACAGTATAAGCCATGTACTTTTGCTACATTTAGAATCGGTAGAGTTTAGTGATTTATACCGAGTCTAAGTAACAATCATGACGAATCGAATCCAAATTGAATAAGTCACTTTTTCGTATTCGCCTGTCTTTTCAAATTGACCGCTATGAGGTCATTTTCGCAAGATTCGAAGGATTAGTTATTGTCGTTACGAGATGGATGTTTGTCGCTAAAATACGACTCAAAATATATTTAAGGTTCAATTTATTTTCTAAATTTGGTGTTTGATTTTTAAGATGAAGGTAACGTCATTCAACAAAGTTGGTTAATGTTAATTTCATACTGTTATGCTTAAGAAAGAAGAAATCCGTTTTCCTTGATTGATTCTGTAAATGTAAGTTTCTTCTTTAAGTAGAACTTACTTTTCACCTTTCTATTTTTACAATAGTCTGTGGATTATATTTTAAACATAAATTGCCCATTTTTCTTGTTATGTTGGGCTTGGCCATTTCCTAGAGTCCATAAGGCGACTCAAACATTTCAGGGGTCATATTCTCCATCATGAGGGAACGTTCTCGAGGAAACGTTGCTAGACTGCAGCTAATTCTGACTATCCTACAACATTCTCTCGGGGAGTAGCCTCTGAAGATGTAGAACACTGCGCCAGCAGTGGATTTGCAGCATTGAATTTTTCCTTTTCGTTTTCATGGCATTCTCTTCAAAAAATTTGATTCAGTCGACTGCATCTGTGAATCTGAAGCATATTTCCGCGAATATTCCTTCTGGAGATTCCGAAAATGTATAACTCATTATGGTTTCGTTCAAGGTTCTGTCCAGAAATTCATGAAAACTGAATCAAAGCATAAACTTTTCATTTTTACAGCTCCCTTTTCAAATTTTTACCCAATCAATTGCATCTGCCAATCTGAAGCGAATTTCCCCGAATATTCCTTTACCCAATAGCAAATTTTCTGGAGATTCCGATAATGTATAACTCATTATGGATTCGTTAAAACTTCAGTCAGATCTATCGATTAATTATTATATTTATAAAACTGTCGATGCAAAAAGTCACCTCTAGCAAGTGTTTCGATTTAAAACGTTGGCATTTATTTGATTTGATTTTCTCACGTTCCCGTTGTACAGCACGCAACTTTATTGTGTTATAATAGTGTGCGGAGCTCAGTGATTTGCCACTATTAGTGTGCCTTTATTATAACCCGCTATGTTCGCGTCTTATTCCGTACGTCCGATTTTGACACGCAAAAAATTTAATAATAGACCTTTGTGTTCATTGTAATATGAAAAATGTAAAATCATTTTGATTATGGGGTTTTCTCGCGTAAGCCTACTTTTGCACGGATCTGTGTAAATTAAGAACTAATAGTGTTTAAATAGTAGTAAAGAATTTTTGGGGAATTAAAACCTAATCGCTTAACCTAACAACAACGGCTGCAAGTTTCGAAAATTCTTCCATTTTATTCTTAAAATCAAAGTTTCAAAATGTAACTACTAATTTTCAAAATACATTTTCCAAAAAATGGCGTATGTTGTAAGGAATTACGGAATGACGACGAAAGACGACAAATGATCGAACATTGTGTCACAAGCCTTGGACAGATCAAAATATCGGGCTTCAAGACGTGTTTAAGGAAAGCATTATACGCTTCTAACGTCTGTTTTAGGCACCTTGTATACGCCACTGTTTGCAAAGACTTATATAGATATAAAGATTGAAATTGCACACACACACATATCATATCGAGGGCGGGAAAACGCGACAGGCAGGGCGGTATTCAGTTATTTATTAATTCCGCCTATGCTCAATTTGGAAACCGACCGCGTCCGCATGGCAAAGGTTCATTTTATTCAATTTTATGTCGTATAATACAAGGTCCAGGTCCCTTTTCGAATGCTAATTAAAAATTCGAGAATTGCTGGAGAAGAAATGCTGGCTCGAGAGAGAGAGAGAGAGAGAGAGAGAGAGAGAGAACGAAGCTTTTTAGCAGTCAATATGGTTATTGAAGTAATATGCTCGCTCCAGTTGAGGTCGTGTTTGAAAGCGATGTCAACAGATGGAAAATTTTCCTAATATGTAGGAATATGCCATATATGGATGGGATAGGTTTTGCTAGTTTTCTTGCGCAACCCGAAGCAATGCTGGGTCTTGGAGGTGTTGAACTAAACAACGTTTTTGGCACACCAAGCTAAGATTAGTTGGATGTCTTGTTTAAGAGTTAAATGCATAGATCAGGCCCTGTTGTCCAGGTCTAGACTTGAAACTTGTCTGGAAAGATAGATACTGGAGTCAAGAGTACTATTATCAGCTTAAGGGACAAAGAAATAGAGTTGGCGCTAGAACTGCCAGAGAGTACGAAAAAAAGAAGGAACGCCTATTCTTTTTTAATAATGTCCTGTCAGGACTTACGAATTTTTAATAAAAATCCATGCATCCTAAACTCAAAAAACCGATATTGTATTTTACAAAGAGGCATTTAATTGGCAAGAAAAATGCAAAGGTAATATTCTAAAAGCTTTAGGACAATTCCATATCGTGAAGATTTAATGTAAACCAGACCTTATAGTCACCTTTACTTCCTTCCGCTTGATACCCATGTCTGGTCGAAGGTCAGGATGGCATTGCACATGCACTAAACAATAGTGTACCACCACCCATGGTCAACCCACTTGAGATCGGCAATAGTACGCCAATTTGGTGTGATGCAATGGGAGGATGTTGCGTTGCCTTGGAAACGTGAATCATTCTTCAAGAAATTTAGAATAATAGATGAAGTGCGGTCATGGAAGATTTAAATTTGTGCATCTGTAAGTGGGTTTTATCTCTTACTTAAGGGTTTTTGTGATTCTATAAGTTGCATGGAAAACGTGTAAGGACAAGAGTTGTTCCTTACATCGTGAGAAATATTTTTTGTCGAAAAACTTTTCCTCTAAAACCAATGGTTCAGCAGTTATAAGGAAATAAAAAATTAAATTGTTTATAACAATTGATCGCGCTAAAATTTCTCAATCCTGATAATTTTGGCTCAATCTATTGTTATGAAGGGAAATAAACTGTCATTTATTTCAGATACCCTCCTATAATTCCAATATAAAATTGGTATCATCACTTCATTTAGTATATTAACGTATACGGTTTCAGTTAGTCTTCCTTCCACGATTTGGAAAACTCCTGGGCCTGTAGAGCTAATCCAACTGCAAATATTTATAGAGAAACGCCCACTTTGGTTGGTTTTGAGGGTGTATATCTCAGCATACCGTATGCAGAAAGCAAACCAGAATTCTGGAATTTGCAGAACCTGGAAAGTTCGTCTCTTCTTTTGCCTTTATTGCAGTTTCGAATGGATGATGCCTTAGATAATTAGGCGGTCTTCTATCTTGATCTTCAGTAGAAATTTTAGGGGAATCTGATCCTGCTTTTCTAATAATAGTCCCATGCCTTGCTATTTTGTTCTGCAAACAGCACGGTATTCTCCTTTACTCCCCAGTTCGTCTGCAATATCCCCAATAAAAGCACCATCTCACAACGGACTGTCAATAATAGCCTTTTGCTGGGGGGTTAATTGTGGCATATTTGTAGAGAAAATTGTGCTTGACAAGTTAATAATAAAGTGACAATCTATATTGACATGTAAAATTTTCATATGAAGTTTTACTGGTACCAGGCTCAAAATAATAAACACTAAATAATTCCTAACAGAGAGAAAAATTGAAATTTTGCAGTCCTAGTTTTTTATCGGCACGATGGTATCTCTTGGATCATCCTTTACTATTACATTATTCATTAAAATAATTAAATGCAACGCTGCACTAAAGATGAAATACAACAAGTCGAAGAAACGAAACATTAGAATGTAATATTGGTTAAGTAACAACTGTAACAGCATGATGCTGTATATTCGATATTGGAGAATAAATGATGATCAATGTTAGGGCGGTACGGCACGTCAGTTTTGTTGATTATTCCCAACCGATATGAGCCTTAAACACACACCTTACACCCAGGTACAATATTTCAATTTACGACTAGCTATCTAGATCGAAATTGTGCGAACCTCATCCCGTTCCGTAATGTACTAAACAACAATCGTTTAGTACGTTTTTTCTTACTGCTTTGAATGAATTTCGTTTTGTAATATCTTGGTATTTGGTGTTTATTTATTGATATTTGTTGAAAAAAAAGTGAAACAATTTTCTGAAGTGTTGTACATTATTATAGCCAGCAGGGGCGGGATTTAGAATTTTGCCTAGGGCAGGGGGGCAATGTTTGATTAATATGAAAGTATAAATATTGCAACATTTTTTTAAAATTATGCTTTCTGCTTATTTGGGGGGATATATACGAGTACTTTTAATAATAGTCCAATTTTTTTATAACCAATTTTTTCAATTTTTTTTAAACCACTTTTTAAAAATACATTTTTTAGAAATTAAATTGTTTCGGATATTAATTTGTTCCATCAACGCCTTTTTGAAAAAGCAATTTACGGGAACGTAACATACCAAACCTAAGGAAACCTGATCAAACCCAAAAAGGTTCGTTTAGGTTTGATCAGGATCTGATGTGGTCATTTTTTCATTAGGTAACATTTTCCAATCTAATAGAGTTCATAATTTACTTATCTAATCATTTCGAAAAAATATATTTTCGGAAAATATACCTATTTTTTTTTAATTAATTTTTGAAGACATTTAAAAAAAAGTCCTTTCGAAATACGTGTTTTCGAGAAAATATTTCATAAATTCGTTTTCAAAAAAGCATCCTTAGAAGAGCTGTCAGGACATTTTGGAAAAAATATACGTTCGAAATATGTGTTACGAGAAAGTAGTTTGGAAAGTTTAGTTAATCTATTTTCGAAAAAGCTGTTTTTCAAAAAAAAAATTACTTTCAAGAGAATGTTTTTTGAAAAGACAGCCACCTTAACCTTCTTATTTTATACTACTTAAAATTGTTTCCTACCCAAGTAACAATATTCCCTCTAACCAATAATTTGCAATAAAAGGATCGGAGGAAAAGTTTTTAAATAAATAAAGAAAATATTGCACAATGAGTAAATATTTTTATTAAGATAAACGATTTATAATAAGGTAAAATATTCCCTATTCTCCGATATATGACATAGTAAGTTAAGCTGCTAATACTTTATATAAACTTTTTAAGTATATTTGTTCACTGCAAAACATCTTATATCATGGGACAGGCTTCAAATAATATGTCATGTTTATCTTTCATATAACCTAACTTTCTACCAGCTGTAAAAGTTTTAAGAGTATGAGAGAGAAAGAAGACGAGAGAGAAAAAAATGAGAGAGAAAGAACATGAGAGAGAGAGAGAGAGAGAGAGAGGGAGAGAGAGAGAGAGAGAGAGAGAGAGAGAGAGAGACATAATTGATCTCTCCGTTGTAAAATGGGTTTCTGTCATCATTCTCAAAATTAAATGGATACGGTATAGTATTGATTGGGTATAAATATATATATATATATATATATATATATATATATATATATATATATATATATATATATATATATATATATATATATATATATATATATATGTATTTTTGGCAGGTTCTTGGACTGTTGATATATATATTGTTTTTAATTTTGTTTTCTTGGGGATTTAGTCCGTTGTGAGGCAAATAAAATGTGGTGTTTTTGGTTACATTTTATATTACTAACGTTTCGGTAATAGATATACCTTCATCAGAGTGCAGTAGCTGAAAACATTTTTTTATTTTAACAGTTTTTAGGTAATATTCTAGGAACTAGTTACTAAGTTTATATATAAGTATAAAGGTGTTACCTTTTATTAAAAATCCAAGGATTGGCACATTGTACTGCGAGGCACTTTATAAAAAATTGCACTTTCTGTTACTTTGAAGTTTTTAAACAGATAAGTCGGTATATACATATTTAGTCTAGCTTTATTAAATAGTAACTGAAAAACGCACATCTACTTTTGGCGAAAGGGTCGTCTGACAATTTGGGAGTGTTTGCCAGATGTATCTATTTGGCTTAAGGGGTCCAATTATTGTTTTGAGGTCTATGTGTTTTTATTTATTATTTTTTAATTAATTAGTTATTAGTATTATGTAGCTTGTGAGAAGGGTGAGTTTATTTTATAATATTATGGTAAATTTTGTGAAGGTTTTTTGTGTCGGATTTAGCGTTTATAGCGTTTTTGTTTCTTTGGATTTCGATCATTTCAAGTATTTCTCGTTTTTTAGAATGATTTTCTGTATTTAGGATTTTTGTGTTTTTATAGTTGAAAGTATGTTGATTTTCGTCGCTGTGATGTGATAAGGCAGTCTTGTTTTTTTTGTCGAATTTGTGTCCATTTATTCTGTTTTTTAAGTGTTGGCTGGTCTGTCCAATATAAACGGCGTGGCAGTTATTGCATGGAATTTCATACACAACGTGAGTTTTTTTATCTTTGGGGATTGTTGATTTTAGCTTGCTGAAATTTTTTCTTAAAAGATTGTGGCCTTTGTGGCTGACAGTTATGTCGTGGTTTTTAAAAACGTTTTGAATTTTTTCTGATAGGTTAGGAATATATGGTAATGATAAGTAATTTTTATTATTTTTTGTTGTAAGTTTGTTGTTTGGGTGTGTGTTGTAAAATTGGTGTATTCTTTCTTTAAAAATTTTGTTTATAAGCTGCTGCGGATAGTTATTTATTTTTAAAGTTTCTTTTGCTTTGTTGATTGCCCTTTCTCTAAATTCGGGATCAGATAGTTTTATGCTGCGGTCTGCGAGCCCAATAATAACGGTTTTTTTTTGAGATAGGGGGTGCTGTGAGTCGAAATGTAGGTATCTTGCAGACCAAGTTTTTTTAGTGTACCATTCTGTTCTTATTTTGTTGTTTTTATTGTATAGAGTTAGGTCAAGAAAGTTGATTTTGTTTTCGTTTTGTTTTTCTATTGTAAATTGTAGTTTGTGGTGGTAACTGTTAAATTTTTCTAGAATCAAGTTGCATTTATTTTTGGGTACAGCTGTTATACAGTCGTCGACATATCTGTAGAAAAAAGGTAAAGGGAAATCTAAGGGCGGGATTGTGTTTTCTTCGAGGTCTTCCAGGACGAGTTGGGCAATTACACTGGAAATTGAGGCACCCATAGCACATCCATCTATTTGTTTATAGAATTTTTTTTCATATTGGAAATATGTGGAGTTTAAGGTGATTTCAACCGCATTTAGAAATTCGTTTAGTGGTATGTCGGTGAAGGATTTTATTTTATCCCATTTTTTTGTTATTATTTCTTTTGTAAGATTGATAGGTATGTTTGTGTATAGTGATATAACGTCTAGAGATATCAGTAAGTGATCTTCGGGGATAATTATATTTTTAATTTTATTTTTGAAATCCATCGAATCTTTAATATAATAATTGTTTTTGTTTACAACGTTCTCTAAAATATTTTTTAAAAATTTGGAAAGGTTTTCAAATGGAGATTGGATGCACGACACTATGGGTCTAAGTGGAATATCCTCTTTGTGCAATTTCGGAAGTCCGTATATTCGTGGGGGTAGGGCGTTGTGAATTTTTAGTTTTTTTGCGGTGTTTGGTGATATAAAGGTTTTGTTTTCCCAATGTGTTATTATATCGTTGTTTTGTTTTTGGTATATGTTTGTTGGGTCGTTTCTTAATTCTTTATAGGTTTTGGAGTCTTGTAATAAGTTGGTCATTTTTTGTTCGTATTCGGTGGTGTACATTATAACAGTTTTATTGGTTTTGTCGGGTACCAATACTTTTAGGTTTTTATTTTCCTTTAAGAATGTTTCTGTTTTTCGTGTTTTTCTGAGTAATTCTTTTTTTGTATTGTTTTTTGTCGCGTGATTAAAGTTATTTTTATAATTAGTTATAATGTTGCAGCAGGTCGACCTTAGTTCATCTTTTTTTTCATTGCTTAGATTAGTTAGTGAGGTTTCGATGTTGCTAATTATTTCAGCTGTGGGAATGTCTTCTTGTTTTTCGTAAGGTAGTAACAGAAAGTGCAATTTTTTATAAAGTGCCTCGCAGTACAATGTGCCAATCCTTGGATTTTTAATAAAAGGTAACACCTTTATACTTATATATAAACTTAGTAACTAGTTCCTAGAATATTACCTAAAAACTGTTAAAATAAAAAAATGTTTTCAGCTACTGCACTCTGATGAAGGTATATCTATTACCGAAACGTTAGTAATATAAAATGTAACCAAAAACACCACATTTTATTTGCCTCACAACGGACTAAATCCCCAAGAAAACAAAATTAAAAACAATATATATATATATATATATATATATATATATATATATATATATATATATATATATATATATATATATATATATATATATTCATATTTTAGAGGTATAAGTCATTTCAAATACCTTACGACAAATGTTTGTTTTTGTTGATGATATTTTGCAAAATATGTAGAAACGGTTAATGATTATGTTAAAATATTTATTTTTATAAAATTCGCCACTGAAATCCTTGTTGTACACGGCTTCAGGGGGGGGGGGGAGGTGCGCGCTCTCTGCGCCCCCCTAAATCCGCCACCGCGGAAAGGTACATGGTATTTAGGCTTCGATTTTCGTGGGCTTTAACAAGATAAAAAAAGGAAGGTGGTAGAGGAATTCTTCATCCACCTAGGTGGTACCAACACATCCACTTAAAGGACTAGTAAAATCCGTGGATGTATGAGTCGGACTTCCCCAGTACATTCACGGTACACGGTACTTAAGCTTCGGTTTTCGTGGGTCGTCACAAGATAAAAAGAAATATCCAGCACATCCCGAAGAAATGATGATGATTCACCGGTTTCCAGTCTCCGTATTATTTTTTCTTTACAGTTGACAGCTGTCGCCTTTTACGAACTAAGCAAGCATTACCATCGAAATTAAAAAAAAAATGTTAAGCCAAAGATATTAAATTGCATATGCACGCAAGTAACGTTTTACACTGAATTTATGACCACCAACTCGTGAGCTTGCTCGATGCGGTATTTCTATGTAATATGCGTCGAGCGAGATGATCCGATAACCCGGTGTGTTCGTCTATAATTACAGATTATCTAATGTTTATTTTTTGATCCTAATGCACTCGTGGGCCGGTATTAATTATTATATTGTTAGTGGCGTGAACTCACGCGGCCCGATGTGATTTATGGACGGAAGAGACCATTCTAAACCACTAACGAGCGATTTCAATTTTGCCATTCCCATGGCTTAGGATTGCAGGGGCGGAGCTTTCGAAAGGAATGTTGACAACAAGGTTCCTAAGTCTCGCTCAGGTTTCATCCCTAGTTTTTTGAGTGTGCTAGGGATGAAAAGCGTTTTTAAAACTTGATCAGTCGACCCTTCTTCCTACTAGGGAGGAATTCCAAAATTTTCCAGAAACTAGAATAAAATTCGGCATAAAAAATGTTGCGAATCTAAAACAGACAGACCCACGCTAAAATATAGCAATTTAACTTATAAGCAACAATGTAAACTCTACTTTAGGTGAACCATGTCGCTTTCAATATGACCCCCAATTTGTTCGCGTCCCTGTGATGTCAGATCGAATGGCCATTTCATTATGTATGCTGATGATGTATTGTTTTGCATTATGGATTCAAAAAAATATCGATCATGTTCAAATCGATATCGCAAGTCGCACAGTAGGAGGAATAAATGATATGATATATTGTGAAGGACTTATACGGTATCGATTGAAATTAATTTATTATACTCTCTGATGTTAGGAAATAGGGACGTAGGAGCTAAGTTCGAGTGAATGTTTTTGATAGGTTATTAAGGACTTGGCAATGAGAAGTGATGGGTATATAGACTATTACTATATACTACTAAATATATATTTTTATTTATAGGGTGTTGTGGAATTCACTGCATTCATTAAAACCGGTAAATACTGGTATGAATTATTTATAAATGGCGCTTCATGATAAAAAAGGTAAAAATCCTCCCTCAAAAAAATTTTTTAGTCACTGGGAATAAATTCATGGCCAAATAAAAATCAATGAGCAACGTCAGCCACAGAAAAATGGTTTGTTTTGACGTCAGTACTCACTGTGGCGTTGCCAAGTCTCTCTACTCTGCCATATTCCTATGTAACAGGTTTGAAAAAGTAATATGTGTGTTACCCTTAAAGAAAGAAGTCCTACTAACTCTTTCAGGAAGTTAAAATACACAAATAAAACAATCCAGAGAACAGCTGTTCAAAGTACGAGTAAAATAAAAATATTCCACTGAACACACAGGAATGTTGTGCTTTACTAACTTAATACTGCACAACACTCAGCGCGTATGGTATTTTATTGAATAGCACTGGAAACTTTTTTTTCTCTAAAATATTAAAGTTAATATACTATAACAGCTCTTTGGGTAAAACGACCACCCAACGCCACGAAATGTTTTGTTTTCTTATAAATAGTCCACGCTATAAGCGCGTATGATATTTCATAATACTAATGGCACTGTTAAAGAGCTGGACATTTTTTTTACTAAATAATAAAGATTCGTAGGTAAAACTTTTTGTAAACCCACAAAAATTCGGCGTACTACTCCCTGGAATTTTTGCCCCTAGAAATATGGAGTGTTTTTTTGCATCTAGTGCTTACTAATTTTAGATGGATATTTTTAACCCATTTTTAATCTGTTTCTTAATCGAAGATGCCGAGTTGTTTAGCTTACGGATATCGTTTTGTGCTACGGAGCAGCTAACGAAAACTCTCGATAAGTGCGACTTTTGTAGATTAAAAGATTTTCTAACAGCGAACCTACCAATGAAAAAACATCTCTTTGTGTTAGTGGTGCAGCAGCTAAGGGACCATGTGACTTCTTTTTGTGGGTTGAAGGAAATAGTGTATAGTTGCCAATTGAAAAAGTGAATTAATTGCAAAATCGTGTTCAAATGGCAGCCATTTCAAAAAAAAATACTACATAGGTCAGCCAGGTGTGGCGAACATGGACGGGATTTATGGCGTTTTTGAAATTTTTTAAAATGTTCGATTTAAGAAAAAAAAGTATTGGACATGTCTGTAGACTACCCCAGGATTCACCCATTCCAATATATGCAGTGAATTGCATAACACCCCGTATATATATATATATATATATATATATATATATATATATATATATATATATATATATATATATATATATATATATATATAAATTGTAGTCCCTGTAACAATATGCATTATTGAATTTAAAAATAAATATGTAAGATAATTATTCACGAAGTCTAGGTGACTTTCTCACTCCAGCACTTGCTCCGCGTTCAAGAACGTGTGATAAATCGCTAAAACTCGTTTGTATCTATCAAACTGACAAGTCAATCTGTTGTTGGTGTATAAAGGTCAGAGCGAGGGGGCATGCAGTGTTGAATTTCAATAAGTTATCTAGTTGGCTCGGTGAGATCACGTGTCTAATCATTTTAAAGCGTCTTGAGATTACATTATTCTTACCTTGAGTAAAAACCTGATTAGGGAATGAAACTGAGGACTGCGCGTCGCATTCGACTGAGAGAGCTAGCTTACCAATTTTTCGAAGAATATTGTTGAAAAATCTAACAATAGGGAATATGAATATTATCCAAATAATTTTTATTACCAAAAAAGACGATTTTCTATTACAAATTCTTCTTACAAATTTCGAGACCTGTAAAACACGACGCTATTGGTTGTGACGTCATTTAACCGACTATTAGCGCGTTCGGCAATGCAATCTTTTCCATCGTTTTGCTCGGAATTGTTGACGGTCACATGACCTATTATTGTAAACCGTACGACCGATCACGTGCCTGTCAATAATTCCGAGCAAAACTATGGAAAAGATTGCATTGCCGAACGCGCTAAATGTAGCGACAAGCGACATTGCAACAACTGTTGCAAATTTTAGGATGGTTTTAGGATTTCATCACCCAGGTATGTATGTATGTATGTACGTTACGAACGTTTTTTTCCAAATATCCGGTATTTATGCCTGATAGATTCCTTTGCCCGAAAGGTTTAAATGCCCAAAAATATAATTTTTTAAAAATAATGTACTGTTGAGGTTATTGGTTTTTAATGCGCATAATGATAATAATAGGTATGGAGAGTACGAATTTCTGTAGTCGAGAAAGAGCGAATAACAACTTTCTGAAAGTGCTGTGTAAAACAGAATAATATTTTCTTTTGATAAATGCTGTAATGAAATAATTTTGGGTATAATTTTAAAATACGGTGTAGTTGTGCTCAGTTCATATTTTTCGTTTTGATTTTTAACCTTGTTTTTAGCAGACAGTTTAATTTAGTAGGAATAATTCTCATCCAACGTAATATAGGTTGTCATAATTCCTTGTGTTGCTCGTTCTGGTTAGGCACAATTTCAACCGATTTTACGAGTGGTCCATATTTTCCCATTTTAAATAAAAAATTGCTATTAAATTAAAATAGGTGTCTCTACATATTTTTGGCAAAATGCGTTCGTGGAACTAACAATACCTTGGATTATTTAAATCTAATTAAAAATGAGATGTCAAGATAATATTTAAGTTTGGCAATGTCCCGGGTGGGTCATTTGTTTTTCTTTATAATATTAGAGCTTATGACGTCAGGCTCTTTAGAAGCGTCGGATACGGGGGTGGTTTAGGGTATTTTTTAAATTAAAAAAAGTGTGTATATATATACCTATATATATATATATATATATATATATATATATATATATATATATATATATATATATATATACATATACTCTTCTTAATTTTTATCTCTGCGAGACCTTTGGGAATATTATAGGAGACGATATTTTGAAAGTTCCGCTATTTTAATAAATTACTGAGATTGGACGGAAAAACCGAAAGAAAACAGATAGAAAAACAACTTCTTTGCAATTAATTGTTAATAAAAAATATTACGTATAGCTGGTCCCCTCTAGGGACTCATTCCAATTAGTTGCATCCACTGCATAATTTTTTTGATTATTTCGAACATCCAGATCTAACGTTCTCCTCTATTAGTGAACAAAATACTAATTGTAATAAAGGTCGTCACGGATATGCCTAATTCTTTTTCAGACTCAAACCGCACGCACAACGTTTAAGCTTAAAAAAGACCTAACCAAAACAGAAAATCATCAGTTTTTTCAACAAATTATTACAGACCGGAACAACAGTCTTATGATATTATTACAGAGAGTAAAAATGACATAATTACACCGAGCCCGATGACTACTGGTTGTTAACCGCAATACTCTGGTCGTTGGAGGTCCGCCAGGGTTGCCGACGCTTGCAAAAGCAAATCTACTAAACGCCGATTTCAAATCTACCAGAAATATACCAAAACAGAAGTCGATTGAAGATTGACAGATGAACAAGTGCCCCAAAAGTGAATCAACCTGTTTAAAACAAAAATATTCATATTATAAGCGCGAATTTGAAAGTGGTAATTTTTTATTTTAACTCTTTTTTTAAACAAAGTTTACCGGCAACTATAAAGAGAGAAATTGTTGGGTAAGTTCAATTTCACCGAAGTTAAAATTTCTACTTGGAATTCCATAAACTGGAGGCAAAATGGCGTCAATTTCATTTTTTTTAACGATCTTTAATAAATATTTTGACGACCTCAAGAGGAGTTACAAAGTTTGGCCGCGAGAGTGGAAAATTCAATTTAATATTTTTATCTATAATAAATAAATAATTACCTAACAACATCGTCGTAAAATATTAGTATGGAATTAACTTTTCGCACTTTGCGACTCACAAGTTAACACTTTGTTGAGTTGTATTTACAGTGGTGTTCAAAATTATAACCCAAGGAAATTTCTTCGTAAAGTATTTCTATCTTCTTTGAAATTGGTAAAAATTTTGCTGATTTTGATACAATTTTCTCAAATTTACAAGAAAATTTGTGTAGTGGTGTAACCTACTTTTCCTTAAGGTATCTTCCCGCTAGATATTCCGACCTGGACACGGCAGCTCGTATTAGTCGCTCTTAGCACAATAGGTCAGGGGTCAGGGGGGTTCCTTTTCGCATGTTAGCTCCGGTTTATTGCCCTCCACACAGAAAAAACTGCTATGCTATTTTCAATAATAGTATTATTCTTAACCACTCACTTTGGTTATATTAAAGTTAATACTGTTTCAACCAAACATCATTGAAATAACCAAAAAAACATTGCTTTAAATATAGACTTATCTTTATAGTTCAAAAGTAGTCTTACTTCTTTGAAAACTATATTACCATTTTTTCAATTACAAAAATACTATTGGAAACCTATAAAATACTATTATTCCTTAGAGTATACAATTGTTTAAGCTAAAACATTAAATTATTTGACGAGAATGCTCAAAAATAATTGGGTGAAAAATATCTATTTGCGAACGCTATGATTCAAATTATATAAATATTTTATTAAACGAACAAGAACTACAGTTAAAATAATAAAATCTAAAAATTAAGTGAATTATTCTTATATCATTTCAAATCATATCAAATATATAAGGTATTAGAGAAATAATAAAAAATATTAATTCAATTGGTTCTATTGTTGGCTGGAATATTAGTTCTATTGCTAGCGGAGGGAGGGGTTAAAATTGTGCTGTTGGAATTTGTTCGTTCAATCGTCGTTTAAGCTTGCAGCCTGCTTGTTTATTGCGTTATACGTCAACAATAATAGATTTTTGGGACTGGGCAACTCATTTCAGTGTTTTATGGTAAGTAAAACAAATGTAAAAGATTTGCAAGAATAAGTTTGCTTTTTTATTTGTAAATCTCTCTTGGCTAGTCTATTATAAGACTTTTTACTCAGCCGATACGTATTGTTAAAAAACTATTAACATTAAATATGATCGCAAGTTTATGGTTGAATTTGTATTTTTTAGAAATGGTTTCCACCAAATCTAGCTGTAAATTTAGGAGATTCCAATGCAGTTTTATGCGGCAGATTTGTTCCATCTTGCATCCTGTACCCATACAAGCCAAAAGTAGATAGCAGATCCAAAGAAGCAGATCCTATATTTGGAGTGAAATAAATATAAAAAGTTTACGGTGTTCGCATCAGAGTGGTGTTAATAAGATGTGTTTTTTTATATTTAAATGTTTACAGAAGGTCTAATGTTTAATAATACTAAATAAAAATTATGTTAAAATAATAAAGGGTCTGCCATTTGCTTGAAATATAAGTACAATTGATGTAATAGATATTCTTCATTATATTAAATAAGCGTAATTGTTCTTCAAAACACGAATATTTTACTTTAAACAAAATTGTTTTCTTTCTATTGGAAGTTACATTAAATTAATTACTGTTGAATTGAAACAGTAATAGCTATTTTGCATCAAATGAGGTGCATATTCTGACAAATAAACTTCTAGTGAAGCCACTGACAGTTTGAATTGAATTTAGAATAGGGTATTACTGGCATCAAATAATTCTTATATTTGAACGATCCATTAGAACCATTAGACCATATAGATGCAAAAATTTATGTGAAATTCGATTTTCGAAGAGTCGAAATGACAGAAAATCCGGAAAATTCGATTTTCCGGATTTTGAGAGACTTGCGCTTATGATTTTTCTCTGCCAAATATGAGCTCCGTGGGGGTATTTCGATTTATATACATAGATCTAGAATCATCGTGACAAGTCAAGTGTGCAAGCTGGATGACGAAAAATCGCAAAGAATTCTCTGCATGAAATATCAGTGGATTTTAAACTCATGTAGAAAAGCTAGCTTAATGAATTTCGAATATGGCATGGAATAAATCTTTATTTATCGTCCGTATGTTATTTCTGGGTCTTCTGTTTCTCAAAAGTGTGTTCACTACGCGAATACCCTTTTCAGTTTCTAAAAGGCTTGGATTTTTACTTCAAACTCGAGAACAATATCCCATATCCAAACTGAGTACCCTCTATCTTTCCCCAAATTACCTGGAAGTATCTTCCCATCAAAGAGAACCGAAATAAGGCTTCGTGAATCAAAGTGCAATGCATAATGTTTTGCAATAAAAAAAGTAAATAAGAAAATTATAAAAATGAAAACTTTGGTACAATACTAATTCTATAGGTAGCAATTTCAATTTTAAACGACATATGTAAGTACTTATGTACATGACATCCAAGTCATAAATAACAGCAGAAAAACGTTATGACAAAGTGAATGCCCGCTCGTGGACCAGTAAAGGAGTCATTGTGTGCCTTAAAAGGGACTACGTTACGAATGTCGTGCAATACTGGGTGGCATAGTGCCAAGAGCGGTAGTACCCCGCCAAATAATGAAGGGTAATATCAATAATTTCGCCTCATTTTTAACCTATGTATATCGTGAAAAAAGGAACTAGTTTATAAATTTGGTTTTCCTATAGCGATCTAATTGATTGTTAAAGTGATTGAAAAACTGGATAAAATGCTCGAGTTCGAAATTCTATTTTTTTTTTTTTTTGAAAGGAAGGTGGTGGACTCAAAATTTTGTGTTTCTGAAGAGTTAACGGCTTCTGCTAGTGCCAGTTCGAATGCTCCAATAAAGAGCCGTGGTCGCAGGTCGGTAGCCAGGCTTTGATTTCAGAGGGGGCAACTAAAGTTTGGGGGGGGGGGGGGGCAAAACTTATTTTAATTTACGTAATCATTTAAAACCACGACAACGTAAAAAAACTTATTTTTCTAACATTACTTTTTGGTATTTTTATTTCTACTATAGGGATTAAAAATACATTTTAAAAGGATTTAAATAATTTTTAATAAATCAGGAATTAAAAATGACACTTAAGGACTAAAAGCTTTATCATTACATCGGATCCCTTTCTAGCTTTTCATCAAAAAATAATCAATAAAAGAGAAAAACTGATTTTTAATTTTGTCCCAATTCCCAATGAGATCTCTGCACCGTGCGACGAACTGCGTTTTGATTCAATGTTTTTTCATTCTTAAAAATTTTCCTAAGTAGTAGTAGAGTGGAAGTGAATACCCTATTAAAATTTTTATTGCTATTCTACTAGCTTTTTAATAAGTACCTACATATTTTATTTATAATTGGGTTATTAAAGCTAATTAATTATTATTATTAGCATTATTTTAATGGCAATAATAAATAAATATCGTTTAATAGACCAACGCAAAAATTAGCCGAGTCGTGGGCGTTAGATTAGATATTTTCTCTATGGATATAACACGTCTTTTTAACGGTATTACACGCTTATCGCAACAGTAATCTACGGTCCAACTAACAGCAATAAATATCGCTTTTTATAATATTTTTATCGCCAACTAATCAGTGCCCGCAAACTTATATTAATTAAAAATAATTCTTTTTTCTTGTTTGGAATATATCTTTGTGGATGAACACGTTAAACGCCGTTGTAAAAAATTATACCTCCCAAACGGTGACATCCTTACAATCCTACGAGAAACACTATCTTTCTAATCCATCTCTAGTTTTGCTTACAGTCCTACATACGGTGCACAGGCAGATAATAACTCTATCGTGTTAAATTTTTTTAGTGGCGCACCTAGTTTGTATCCTCTTCATTTCATTGCCGTACGTCTTATTTCTATTTCTAGATTATTTGTAGTGGAAAAAAAAATCGGTCAAGTGCAAGCTATACTTGCACAATTAGTGTAGTTCGAGTAAGCCAAATTAAAAATTTTGAAAAATGTACAAGGTCAAAAGTTGTTCCTTACATCGTGAGAAATATTTTTTGTCAAAAAAGTTTTTCTCTGAAACCATTGGTTCAGCAGTTATAAGGAAATAAACAAGTAAATTGTTTATAACAATTGATTGCGCTAGAATTTTTCCATTCCGATAATTTTGGCTCAATCTAGAATTCTCAATAGTCATGATTTTTTTCAGATTTTTCTGAGCGATCCTTTTGGTGATAAGGGTGGATGGCAGCAATTTTTAAGCGTTTTCCCTAAAAAATGAATAAAAAAATAAATCACATTTGCTGTTGAATTCGTGTTTCAATAAGCTTTTATTTGACACCCTACAAACATATTTGTAGGTAAACAGGTTTTGGCGGCAGCGTATTGTATATACATATAAGCTAAACAAAAACAAAATCACCTTTTATCCCAGCTATTCGCCACTACTGTCTTAGCGTTATTCATTTATTTCGATTCTCCTGCGGTACTATGGGTGTCCCACACGGTTCAAAATGTGGGTGGGATCTTGCACCGGGTGACGAGATCCATCGCAAGATTGAAATGGATTAAAATTTAATAAAACCTCGGCGAGATTGCCATATTTTGCAATTTGCCAAACTTGCAGACTTAAAAAGATCTTTTTTGAAAAGAAAAAGGTGTACACGCCTGCAAAATATCAGGATCTAATAAGTACACACTTTCACAGTATTATAATCAGGTTTTCTCATGCTTCTAGGTAAGCCTGCATCGGCATTCATCAATGTTTTCATACTTAAGGTCTTTTTTTCAAAGCTTTGCAATCCTGATGATGACCACCGGCCAAAACGTCTCTGTTCAGGCTGAAAACGATGATAACTGCACAGAGAAAAGATATAGAGGACTTCAAGAAGATCAACATTTTTACAATTTTATAAATGACTTCGTTTTTAGCTAGAATGTTTTCAAATTAGATGATGAATAATTGTTTTGAGTGATAGAGGAATATTAGGCAACTATGGAGATTTTCACTGATGTTATACAGAGCAAGATGCGAGGGAGGGATTATTAATTGCTTTATGGAAAACCATCGCAACGGTTCTCTTCCGCAAGAAATTAATATAAGAATTCATTTTTTGCAGTCTTTGCAGAATTCTTATAACGTACACAATATATACAAAGAATATAAAAAAAAATCGAAATCACACCACTACACAAGAGGTGCTGTCAGGTGTTAAGAGCATAGCAAGGTCACGATTCGAGATTCCCAATGTTTGATAAGATCGACAAGTAGTCGCAGTTAAACATCACCTAGAGGCCGTAACTTTTGCAAAACGAACTGCCTTAACTAGCTGAAAACAGTAAGATAATGATTTTTGCGCACATAAGTTGCGTGAGAGCAAAAAAATCCGTTTTTTTCACACTCGATTTGCTTGGGTTATCCTAGGACATCTTTTACCTACTTACATACTTTTACAGAGCGCTTTTGGCGAGGAGCAGGAATACTAGATTTTTTTTTTAATTTTTCTGAAAATTTCCTAGAATTCTCGAATTTGATTTAAAATTTCTCTCTTGTGTGTGTACTAAATCACCTGTAAAGATGCATAATCAACATCGATTTTACAATATGCAAATGAAACACGCTTAATACCCCACTTCCCTCTAACAGGAATGACGATATGTTATTAAAATAATATTTATTGTTGACACTCCCACAAAGAATCACGATCGTGTCGAACGTTGGCAAAAAAATACGAGAAAACGTACGATAAAATACAAGTTTCACAATTATTGCTAATATTATTAGAAATTACCTGTTTAATAATGGTATTACAATGTGAAAACAAATAGTTTATTTCAGGCTAATTGCATTTCTTCTTTTTATTGACTTAAAAGGAAGCAGCAACATCTATGATTTTGCTGTAGTCATAGAGTTATTGCAAGTATATTTTGAAGCTGCAACATATAAAAAGCATTTTTAACTTCAGGAAAAGTATATGCAGGCCTTTCATCGGGACCCTGTACATGGTCTAAAACAATTTTTACAAAATCAGTACCGAGAATCAGCGCGCATAACTCGTATACCGGACGACCTCTACGATCACGATGAATATTCTCGCACCAGGTGGTTGATGCTCTCGCAGATGTCTCACACCCTCTAGTTGTTGCTCGTAATCCATCATCTTCACGGCTATAACTTGATAATTTCCAGAGCTATCTGACAGTGGTTACGACATTGTTGATCTATAATAAGTAGTTTTAAGTAGTGACGAAATATTTTGGGATAAAAGCTAAACTAATATCTCTTACCGCGATACATAAAATCTATGAGAAATTGTAAGGTTTAGAAAATAACAGAATTACCACAACTTTCAACTTTTCACTAATAGCAAAACAGTATATCTTTGTACTTGTCTAAATGACTTAACAAAGCTTAACTGAAGTCCGACTTATGCAAGTAATGCATTTTGCGGGAAATGTATGAAATATGTTGCGATTAGGGACATTCTAAGGTCAAGTGTTAGACCGAAAGCCGACAGGATGATTTTGTTAATGTCATTCTGAAGATGCTGCATCCGGAAAAAGGTGAAATAATTCAATAGGAAGTAAATTACCTAAACGAAGCTCGTAAGGGTTCAAGCTTGAACGTATTGACGTCTAGGGATAGATCTTTGACAATTGAAAATTGAAACCTCTATATAGATCTATCCACAAGAAAATTTACTTAGCTTAACCCCAGTGTAAGGGGAAAGGGAAATTCCCCACTCGTTTGCCAAATGCTCCTATTTATCCCTGTCAAATTTTATTACTACATTATTTAATACCAGTTCTTGCATTTGAAACAAATGAAACAAGCTTCGTTACTTTAAAATAATTTTTATTTAGTGTGATTAAACATACATTGTTTAGACATTCTGTAAACATTTAAATATAAAAAAAACACATTTTATTAACACCACACTGACGAGAATACCG
The DNA here is from genome assembly GCA_963971165.1 of Philopedon plagiatum. Lineage (NCBI taxonomy): Eukaryota > Metazoa > Arthropoda > Insecta > Coleoptera > Curculionidae > Philopedon > Philopedon plagiatum. The sequence continues at coordinate 2,950,278 of OZ020193.1, forward strand.
TACACTTTTTATATTTATTTTACTCCAAATATCAGATCTGCTTCTTTGCACCTGCTGTCTGCTTTTGGCTTGTATGGGTACAGGCTGCAAGATGGAACAAATTTGGTTCATAACATTGTATTCGAATCTCCTAAATCTACAGCTAGATTTGGTGGAAACCATGTCTAAAAAATACAAATTCAACAATAAACTTGCGATCATATTTAATGTTAATAGTTTCTTAACAATACGTATCGGCTGAGTAAACAGTCTTATAATGGATTAGCCGAGAGAGATTTACAATTAAAAAAACAAACTTATTCTTGCAAACCGTTTGGATTTTTTTACTTACCATAAAACACTGAAATGAGTTGCCCAGTCCCCGAGATGTATTATTTTTGGCGTATAACGCAATAAACAAACAGGCTGCAAGATTAAACGACGATTGAACGAACAAAAATACCCAGTAACAGCACAATTTTAACCCCTCTCTCCGCGAGCAATAGAACTAATATTTCAATAGAACCCATTGAATTAATATTTTTATTATTTCTCTAATACTTCATATATTTTATGACAGTATTTATTTTAATTGAAATAATATGAGGATAATTCACTTAATTTCTAGATTTTATTATTTAAATTGTGGCTCTTGTTCGTTTAATAAAATATATTTTAATTTGAATCACACCGTCCACAAATAGCTATTTTTCACCCAATTACATTTGAGCATTCTCGTCAAATAATTTAATGTTTTAGCTTAAACAATTCTATTCTAAGGAATATTAGTAATTTATAGGTTTCCAATAGAATTTTTGTAATTGAAAAAATGGTAATATAGGTTTCAAAGAAGTAAGACTACTTTTGAACTCTAATGATAAGTCTATATTTAAAGCAATGTTTTTTTTGGTTATTTCAATGATGTTTTGTTGAGACAATATTAACTTTAATATAACTAATGTAACAGTGGTCAAGAATAATACCATTATTGAAAATAGCATAGCAGTTTTTTCTGTGCAGGTATCAAATAATCATGTATAATATTTTTATAAAGTTTACATACCTGTATTAAAGTTCTCCATTGCTAAAATACCACAAATACAACACTTTCAAAATATAACTGTCTACAGCTCAAGCAAAACTGCACTGATAAAATAGGTAATGCACTACCTGTAAGTTACCCTTACTTCACAGCCGTAAAACTGAGACAAAACCTGGTAATTATAATAAGGATTTTTTGTTTATTACCGTATTAGCTGGTAATGACATCTATAATAAAGGATCACTATTTACATTTTTGTCCACGAGTCGCTGCACTGTGCCATGTCAAATTTTATTACTATACTATTTAATGCGAGTTTTTGCAACGACTATACATACGGTGTTATTGGCGGCGAAACAGATGGAAATCTATTCTTCCCTACCTAATCTAAGGGCGGGCACTGTTTCGAAAAGACCTATAAAGGTTTTGTCGCCTTCTACATAATGTAAAAGTGTTATAGAACCCGAAAACCGTGTGAGGTCCGGCGCGGCGTTAATAATTTTGGCGACCTGCATTAATCAAAACAGTTATTAAATGATGCCCTGGAACCATTGCCTTTTTGGGAAATAAAGTCCGTTAAAAATGGTTCAAGCGCAACGCTCTACATACTAAACGACTTAAATTTATTTACGAACCCGTGTCTCGCTGGTACCACTTTTTTTCGTTTTATTGTCGTTTACATTTCGGCCTGATTTCTTTTGTGAAACTGATGTTAGCAAATTGGGTGACGCATATATAACGTAAAGCGAACCTTACACGTTCAATAATATTGATATCAATCCTTGCTGACAATATTTCAATAATCCACTGCAATCTCTCTATAGCGCACCCTAGACGATCAGTATTACTGACAGTATCTCCTTTTCTCGCTGATATTGATGCCTGATATTCGGAAATTCTAATTCGCGTTTAGTTCAATCCATCAATCCATCAAACCATCAATATCTCCACCTTACAGGGGTTCATATTTTTGTCAATATACCTAATAAGATACTGTCAATATTATTAACATTCTAAGGTACGCTTTAGATAAGAAAAAAACGTCCTCAAAGTATGCCGTGGAATCATTCTCGCATGTCTTGACTTGAGGCGTGTTTTACAAAAGCAGCAAAATTACCAAAATCGAATTAGTGTCTCCATCTAGTATAAAAATGTGATAGTTATTTATACATAAAATGTATTTCGGCAAAAACAGCACCAGAGCACAGATATAGGGCGGTAAAATATTGCTGGTTTCATAAAAACCATATAAGTCGAAACGTTTCATCCAAATACCGTATAAGTCCATAACCTGCTTGGACTTATGCGCTTCTTGCTAGAAATTTCAACTACAAAAATGTCTGGCTGGAACACTTTCTGAAAATATGGACATAGAAGACGATGATAACAGCAGTGTATGCGAGAATGTACGTTAATTTGAGGAAATAAAAATAATTTTAAAATATATCACTTCTTTTCTTGCAAAAACAACAAATGTCCAACTGTTTCTTTCCTTCTGTGTAGAATGTTTCTTTCAAAAATACATCTGGATTTACATATTACATAAAGAAATAACCAAAAATTTATAAATTATTCTCATACGTCGGTGCAAACTGTTTTTTGTGTTTTCTGATAATTTTTAGGTTTGGTCTTATTCTGTTTTTGTAAAACACATCTCAATTATTATTATTATTATTATTATTACATTTTCACAAGGGGTTTTGAAAACCGAGTTTTCAATGTGTGGCTACAAAAAAGTCGCACGGCGTGAGATCGCAGGACAGTGATGGCCACCTAACTGGCATATTACGACTGAAGATTCGGGCAGCGAAAAATTCTTTTGAAAAATTTCAATTACGTGAATTAGTGCGCCATCCTGCTGGAAGTAGCCTTGTCGCATCTCTTCATCGTCTAATGCTTTTAAAAAATTGTCTAAAATTTCATTACAGTGTCGCGCCGAATTGAGAGTACCTTCAAAAAAATTGATCCAGTTAACCTTCTTTTCGATAGGGCCCCCCACACGCTAACTTTCTGTGAATGCAGAGGCTTCTCTATAAAGAAATGTGGATTTTCAGAACTCTACATTCTCATTAGTGGAGAATTTACATAACCAGAAAGGTAAAACTATGCCCCATCAGTAAAAATGGTTTTTTCAAATACGTTTTAATAATTATGCAAATTAGTCACTCTGAAAATTGTATTCGCTGCGGCTTGTCGTTTGGTAACAATTCTTGGATTGAGCTTAGACGATAAGGGTGCATATGCAGGTCACATTTCAGGATTGTATTGCAGGTTCCGTAGGATACATTTGCTTGCTTGCTTAAAGACCAAATAATAGGGATTTCTGGGTGTTCATTAACAATTTGCCTCAATTCTTCTTCTTTTTGTGCAGTGCGAACTTTGGGTCTCCTACTGCCTTCCTTTCTATTTGCACTTAATGTTTTTCTAAACAAAGCCTCAGATCTAGTCAAAACTTGGCGAAACTGGTCGAAATCCATGTATAGAAATTCTGTTTCAAATTCCTGAATAGCGTTCCGTGTTGAGTAGACCCACTGGCCACTAACCCTTCTACCACGAACCCTAATTGTGCAAGTTTAGCTTCCCCTTGACCGAATTTATTTTGTAAATCAATGGATGAAAACAACCACCATACATTTTTAATTTATGTAAAGAATACAAGAAAATATTTCAGGTTCTTTGAATTAAATGCATATAGCCTGTTATAAGGCCCCCCAACAACCTGAGCAAAATCAAGTCTGCACCCAGAGGTGAGGCTGCAAGAGGGCCCCCTCAAATGGGTCTACGTTCCGCCACTGAATCATCGTAAAAATTACATAATCCTTTAAAAATAAGTAGGAAAAAGACGAATTTTAAGTATATGCACGTAAAAGCATACACACTCTTGCAATCAGAATATTATTTATCACTTGCCGCATAGGTGAGGCAGACACTTCCACGGCGGTACCACAGCGCGACAAATCACCTTACAGGACAGTTCGCACGACCCGTGACCTTTCACAATAACCATTGCCAATCGAAGCAATTACTTCGACCCATAGAACGACGATGGATGCTCTATGCCACATAATGGTACTGTTTTTATATGGCGATCATATCTTAATATAATAATTGTGATCTTGTTCCTTTAATAGGTACTCGTTACTTGGGCATTGTTCTTCCATTTAAGTGAGACCAGGACGGACAATTCGTATTATTATAGACGGGCCGGGTCGTGTGCGCGACGAAACTGGATTGGAAATTAATAAGTCAGTGATCGTTATCGGCTTATTGTGTCTTGTCGCTTAAAAACGCTTTAATTAGAACCCGATTCTCGCAATAATCGAAATTGCAATTCGACCAGAGTTTTTCTTGTAATTATTATTTTTGATGAAATTTATCTTCTAATTAAGGTTGATGCTATTTGGACTTGCCGGTGCTCGCCGTAGAGATGAACTTTCAAAATTGACTCTCGATGATATTGAAGACAGGGAAGACCAAACTGTTGTTAAGATTCGAGACTAAAAAAATTATTCATCAAGATTGTTTAACATCTCAAACGAAGTAAATAGTGGGCAATTCCTTGAACTGTACAGAGAGTACATAAATTTACGTTCAAAGACTCCACATCGGCGTTTCTTCGTAAACTATTTAGAATCTCAAATACTGTCTTTTTGTTATACATCTTCATGTACCTAAAACCACTGGAAAATCGGGAAAAATTGGGAAAACTAAATATTACGATTTTTAATGATAATTTCGGAAGGTTTCTAATTTTTTCAGGGTCAAAATTGATTCAAATTAAAATTCTATTCCATATACTTCCACGTCTAAAAAGCCATTGAATTCAATTAAAGAAAAAACTGAACACATTCGCAAAAATTTGCATTCCATCGAACAAAACTCCATTTATAACATGCACCGGCGAGAAAATGAAGAAATTCTCTTAAGCAATTGGCCTTTCCATCAAATTTACGACTTCTCGGCCCTCCGGGCAGGCTGTTATTCTCAGTACGAAATTAACTCATCCAATTAAACACATAACAATTCGCCTGATGTATGTTGTTAAGACATGCGATGGACCTCATAATGTCTCTATATACTACGCTCAAGTTCAGCCAAATCGGGAATCTATAAACAATATAGCACCTTACGAGGGACTTTTAAAAATTATTGAGAGGGAGCTTTAATTTCTAAATTTTCTTTAATAACTTGACTTGATCGTCGTGTGAGATAGAAGCATTTTTTCAAAAAATACCCCTCATATCCTTAGGGGTTAAATTAACAAGAGTGGCCAGACACGTGTTTGCTTGTTTTTTATGAGGAGTTTCTATGCTCAATTTGACATCTCCAGCTTTAACCATTTCTAAGATACAAGATTTTCTTAAAATCCATCTTTTCGCCCTCTTAGGGGTTGATTTTCAAAAAATCCTTTTTTGCCCTTTGCCTAGATCACCTTAGAAGTATACTATTCAAATTTCACAGAGAATTACAACAAAGGTTATCTAAATCCTTAAATTGTCTAAAATTTCATTACGGTAGCGCGCCGAATTGAGATTCCCTTCAAAAAAAATGGTCCAATTAACCTTCTTTTCGATATGGCTGCCCACACGCCAACTTTCTGTGAATTCAGGAGGTTTCTCTATAAAGAAATGGGGATTTTCAGAACTCCACATTCTCATTTGTTGAGAATTTACATAACCAGAGAGGTAAAACCATGCCTCGTCAGTAAAAAAGCTTTTTTCAAAAAACGTTTTCATTATTACGCAAATTTCCCATAAACCACTCTGAAAATTGCATTCGCCGCAGCCTGTCGTTTGGTAACAAGTCTTGGACTGAGCTTAGACGATAAGCGTATCATTAAAATACCTTTTACCTATAACACCTTTCAACAGTAATAGTTCAAGACATGCGTAATTCATTCCACGGCATACTTTGATCTTTGAGGACGTTTTTTTCTGATCTTACGTTATGTGTGTGTTCTTTCAAAACTGGATAATATTTTATACATCCTATACCTAAGAGTTTTTATTATTCACCAAAGCTCACCGAACCAACGAAAAGGAAATATATAACATATTACTCACGCAAGATCGACACTCCTTAAGTAACATCACGTAATTCTGTGACAAGCGACAAAATGATTTAGTCGGGTAGACTTCTTCTTTACCGACCGGAAGGGCTACTGTCTACCGGAAGCTCGATTTTATAAAATGTAATGAACATGGTTGACACGTATTCTAATTCCCTCCTCGGCTCTGCTTCAGAGTCAACATTATGCATATTACCACGAAGTAATGTTTATCTTAAACATTAAGTTGTCTAGTCTGGTATTTTATGATTTGTTAGAATTATTAGACTGTTTCTAATTCTTTTTTTTACGGCAAATATTGAAAAAAAAGACGGTTATGCGCAATTTACTTTTACGTTTTCGCTAATCGTTCCATCCCAATACGATAATGGGAACAAAAAACCAAAAATAAAAGTAGTTAACTTACATAAAGCATAGAAAGGCGGCTCAAGTCATCAGAAAGAAACCACATCATTTTACGAGATTACTACCATTTCAGTGGTTTGGGAGAGAGAGAAGGAGACCACTAAATGTCCAAAGACCACACAACAGCAACGCACTGGATTTCGACTTATGCTTATTTACAATCGCTTTTGTGCGTCTTCATATGATGGAATGCCAAGACAATGTATTGCTTTTTATTAACTTGGTCTAACTGCAATTATTTGCATAGTTGCATAGTCTTTGTCGATGTCGTCAGTGCCTTTCGTGGACTTTCATTCACAACTTTGTGACTTCGGACACCCATCCTGTGTCCTAGCTCTTTTATACATATCCTGGGCAGCATGTTCCCATACTTACTAATACCAGAAGAAAAGGAATTTGTCGACTGACAAAATGTTACAGCATTTAATAAAAAAATGGACCTTAAGGGGCTTATGTTCGTAAAGCAATGTACATTTAATAGATATCCTATGTATATCACTAGCATATAAAAATGCATTGATGTTTTGTGGGAAGGCTTGTTCACCTTTCTTGGGATTGTATAAGTATATTAAAGCAGTACCTCATCAAAACAATAAAGGAGATCAATGTATTTATATTTTCGTAGCGTATAAATGTCCTTAAACTTCAGTATGTTTACTTATTCAAGAATGATATCGAATTCAACGTAAGTACTACACCGGATGCTACAGATTCCATGTGTCCTGTGTCGTTACAATCGAAAGCACTGCTGATGGCGCTCTTCTGTATGTAATAAGTGACTCATATTCGTTCAGTGAATAGAAATTACGCTATTTGATGGGTTAGAGTGCCTTTTGGAACGATAAAATTGGTTCTTGCCATAGAAGGAAATAGGAAAAAAATTAATATGGACTGAAAAACACGGATCTAGGACTGTTTTTTTTAAAATATGTCTCATATGTATGTTTCAAAATTTTTAATTTGGCTCAGTCAAAACGCTCCTCACTCAGCTCCGCGCATACGTGATGTGATGCCGTTGGCGGCGGTTAGCGCGGCATATCGGCGGCCTAGGTTTGCTCAGGTAAAGTTGGGAGCTTATGGCATGGAACACTAAGTTTGCAAGTATATCTTGCACTTTACCGAATTTTTCTAAAGATAGAATTATTAAATACACGTGTTGCAAAGTCAATAGTTCCCTATTCAAAAAACTGCCTATTGTTCATTTCCTAGTTTTTTCTAAAACAACTTAATTCATTTATTAAACGTTTTATTGTTACAGAACCTCTTCAGACACCTTGGATGACGCAAACATGGTGTCATAATATATAACAATCTATTTGATTAATAGATCGTGGCATACATAATTTATTCATTTATTGTACAGGGTGGCCAAAAATTTTAAATCTATCTGTAGGAAATCAAGTCAATAATTATCTACGCCCAACTTAAACCGCTTAACTAAAGAATGTGATATTCGGGTAAGTATACTTTTCCAATGATGTAGGCAGGAGATACGGCAGGAGTTTTCGAAATTCAACACCTAAGGGAGTGAAAAAGAAAGGTTTTTTAAAGAAAAGCCTCTATCTCACAAATGACTTACAGCGGAGAACGTAAACGCAGCGAATTTCAATATTGTAAGGTCATCGAAAAATCCATAAAAATGGCATTTAATAAAATAAAGTAGAAGGTTCCTAAAATCTTATTCATGTATATTTCAAGCCGAAATCCATCCAGGAACAGAGGTATATTTTTTGAAAAAATGCCCAATTCTTTATATGTATCGTATATGTTTTAGAAGCATTATACAGCTTTGTGGGTCACCCTGTATGATATATTCATTTATTACATTTATAACAGGTTGAGTAATTTTATTTATAGTATGTTTTTTGTTGTTTTAATGATTTTTCTTCAATATTCAAGGATTATAAAATTCTTACTAAGTGGGAAGATTTTTTCTTTGATTTTTTTCGAATGCTATTGCATCACGACCGATGATTTAGTAAAATTTATTGGTATATTGGTGCGATTCACTTGTTTTCTTCATCGAAGTACCAATAAAACAGGGTACTGTAAAATATTTATAAGTTTTTTCTGAATAAATATGTTTTAGGGACTAGGTTAACCAGATGTTTATGCCTATTATGAGTTATAAAAAGAGCTGAATACAAGTTAATACTTTTAGAAAGCTAATAATCGCTAATAACATTGCCATGGGCAAAAAAACGACAATTCTTTGCTTACAATTCGTAGATTTATGGTATGTTAGCAATCCCATCGCGGTTTCGCCCTCGAAGTTAACAATTGTAACTAGTAGAGGAAATAACTTTGAATAACTTGAATTTTAATTGAATATTTCAGTGACGTGATTTCCTTAATGAAGCTACACCCCTTCTCCCCCTCTTAGGGGCTGACTTTTAAAAAATCTTCCTTATCATCATTATAGAAGTATACTGTCCAAATTTTACGATTCAGACATGTTCTGAAAATAAAATTGATAATATTAGCTGGTTGTTGGTCAAAATTATAAACCACTTTGAGCCAGTTTACATCCTGAGACCACTTTTTTCCTGCAAGAAATACTTTGGCGCACTCCGTGACAAAATTCTCGATGCCGCAGTTATTTATTCAGGTGAAAATTACTGGTGTTTCAGTTTTAAATTCCTGTTTTTTCGCAGGACGCAAAATTGTTCCTGGTAATTTTTAACAGCAGTTACAGTTACAAACCAGTTGTGATGGTGCAATTCGATAGTAATTAATTTTGCCCTTTTTTAGAATTGTTTAAATGGGTTCATACAGGGTAGGATCTGGCCCCAAAAACCGATCAGGAAGATAGGTACCCAATTTAATAGATTTTCCGTTTTATAGGGCTTTGACAAATTTTCTACTTTTTACAGAGGTTTGATAAATCTAAGCAAATCAGAACGTAGCTGTAGAAAAATAGCTGTTTTATTTTTAAAGTTAACCTCATTCCATTCGCCTAAAGACCTAGATTTTCCACAGGTTTCTAAAACTTTTATAATGCGTTTGCAAATTTGCCTCGATGCAAGATTATGCTGCAATTTTACTCTTTATTAATTTAAAGAGTACAGGAAAAAATTACAGTGTTAGGTGTTGAAAACGCATCAGAAAAAGTTATATATAGATAGAAGTTAAATATTCTGCATTCGTTTATGTTTATCAGTTATTTTGCGTGGTTTTGAAGTTTCCCGTCTTGCTATTTTTGACCTGATTGTGTCTTAATTTCGCCTAAAGGTCTAAATCTAATTTATTTTAAGATAGGTAAGATAGACAGACTATTTTTAAGCATGAGTGGGACAATATTTGTTAATCAGCTTAGATTTGGTAAATGACAGGATGTTGTGAAATTTTAGAAAGACACTGATGTACCATCCCGAAAAACACGATGTGTTTTACGAAAGTCTCAAGGTCATGCATTACTACCACTACTACCCGACAGCTGCGGATGAAAAAAATAGTAAACTTTACTATGCCATATCAATTTTTTTGAGACTACTCTGTTCTTTTGTGTTTGTTGAATGCTTTATACACGTCGCCGTGACACTTAAGGGTAAGTTCGCCATAGTCTGAGACTTACTTTTGCACATTTTGTTAATATTTGTTTCGTTAAATATTGACAGCTGTCAAAGTTGTGACGTCAGTCTCCAGTCTCGCAAAAGATCTATTATTTTTGGCGTACGACTATTCAACGAACAAAGAAAAATTCTAACCTCTCCAAGGGTGTCCGCGAGCAAGAGAAATAATATTTCAGCCAACAATAGGACCCATTGAATTAATATTTTTTATTATTTCTCCAATACCTTATGTTTTAAAGGATTGTTTATTTTAATTGAAATGATATAAGGATTATGACTTAATTTTTATATTTTTTATTTAAACCGTAGTTATTGTTCGTTTAATAAAATATATTGTAATTTGGATCACACCGTCTACAAATATAGCTATTTTTCGCCCAATTATATTTAAGCATTCCAATCAAATAGTTTAATATTTTGGCTCTAACAGTTCTACACTCCAAGGAATATTAGAAATTTATTGGATTCCAATAGTGTTTTGGTCATTGAAATAATGGTAATATAGTTTTCATAGAAGTAGGTATACTTTTGAATTGTGAAGTCCAATAATAAGTTTATATTTAAAACAAAATTTTTTTGGATTTTTTCAATGATTTTTTGTTGAGACAATATTAACTTTAATGTAAAATGTAACTAATGTGACAGTGGTCAAAAACAGTACTATTATTGAAAATAGCATAGCAGTTTTTTTCGTGTAATATTTCAAAAAGGATTATTCAGTTTTAATGGCATAAAACCATGTTATATTTAAACTAAACCTAGAATCACCAGAATTTGCAATAGAGGAAACATTCACATAACTCGTTTCCAGAAAAAAATTTGCATATTTCTTTGAATACGAAGAAAAATATTGTAATGAAGTTCTTGTCAACTTAAACTTAAACATTTTTCCCTCTAGCTGTGGGATGGACTTTATCTGAGATACCTCACATCCTTATCGTGTATATATGTGCTGCCATCTTTAAACGGATGAATCAAAAACTTTGAAAACTTGTAATCGTATTTAGAACGAAGAACCCTTTAAACAGAGATGCCACAAGGCCTATGCTGGCATTTAAAAAAGTCATAACTGTCAAAATTTAACGAAAAACAATATTAACAAAATGTGCAAAAATAAAAATCTAAGTTCAAGTATTTTTGCATATTTAAGAAAACGGCTCGGTTTCTAGACTTTTTTGCCATCCTGTATGGAATATTTTACATGAAATGCTCAGGTTTAAAGTGTACCTATTTATATTGAAAAATTACAGTTCGTGGCTGATATAATGACACTCTAAAGAAAATTATATAAAAAATTTACCATTACAAAATACATATTCTTTTAAGTTTTCTTTGTTATAAAGTCATTGGCTTAAAGGTTAAAAAATAAGTGAAAATTGTCAACTTACACCTTATTTTAACCTAGAAGACGTTAGAATAAAATTCCAGCAGTTGGGTAATGAAAAATGTATCGTCCTAGGGCGAGTAACGCTTTTTACTTTACTGTTCTGTTTGTGCGCTATTCGCATTACTACTCTTTGGCAGACAATGAAAACAGTTTACGTCGTTACCATGTTGTGTCAATATTAATAAGAACAATAGCGTCTTTTGTTTGGGTTGAGTGCGCACTGCACTGTTTTATGTCAATTAAAAGTAAGTAATCGGCAAATGCCAGTTCAGTCATCGAAGGTAAATTTTTTGAAGCAACGGCTTTTTGAAAAAGTAATTTACGAGAAAGTAACATAACAAACCTAAGGAAACTTGATCAAACACAAATAGGTGCGTTTAGGTGTGTTTAGAATCTTTTTCGTCTTTTTTCATTAACATTTTCCAAGCTACAAGAGTTCATTATTTAATTTTCTAAATAATGTTTTCGAAAAAATATATTTTCGGAAAATGTAAAAATAAAAATTATTTTTTAAAGGCATTTTTGAAAAATGTATTGTCGAAGTACGTGTTTTCAAGAAAACATTTCATAAATTCATTTTTAAACAAGTATCTTTGAAAAAGCTGTTAGGACATTTTTCAAAAAAATGTTCGTTCGAAATATGCGCATTCGATAACAAAAATTTTGGAAAGTTTCATTAATTCGTTTTCCAAAAAGCTGTTTTTCGAAAAAAACTACTTTCAAAAGAACGTTTTTTGAAGAAAAAAACGATTGTGTTATTCTTTTTTCTTGTACGATCTGGCGCAAATTTTGATAAAATCGCAGTGAGATGTGTAAGGAATGTTTTTAGAAAGAACCAAAGAGCATGTTAATCAGAAATGCCAAGAATGGCTTACATTTTTTATATAACATGTTAGTATTTAGGTATCTATAATCATATTTTTGTGGTATAATTCATTGCAAAGACACGTAGGGGGCGCCCCTCCTAAATCCGCCAATGATACCGGCAAGTATAACCATAAAAATTTAATAACAAATTTTAATAAGGCATAATAAGTAAGAGAGAGATGGATGGAGCGATTTTATAACGTAAAACGGCGCGGCAGAGGCCAAGCGAGTAATATTTGATCCTTTTTATAGATAGAGTTCCTGTAGATATTAGCGAAGATGTCGTCGGCATCACTGGGGTGGGTAACTCGATGGCCGTATGCATCCTGTTTGAATTAAACGTCAAGGAATGGTCACGCCTCTTCAGAGCCATCACCGACACCTCCGAATTCGGCACCCCCAGAAACCTGGAGGAAGTTATCAGGAAGACCAATCGCTATTCTTTCCTCTACTTTGTTTACTGCAGCGTGGGACTGATTATTTACGGGTTAAACTCCATTTTGAATACAGGTGAACAGTAAATTAATCAGACGATAAAGGATAAGTGTTCAGTTTTGTTAAGTTCGTTTTTCGATGTACCGCTTTTACTACAAAATGTTGATATTGAAATAGAGGGTGAAAAGTTGCAAATTGTAAATTCTTTCAAATGAATAAGTTGAGATTTATCATTTTTCTCTAAAAAGGCTGTATGTAATTCTATTCTATCTATTATTTTCCTAAAATTGTTGTTTTTATTTAAAAAGTAAAACAAGAAGTACCAATTGACCAATTGGAACACGTTTTAGAATCCTCAATCTAGATAAATCCCGTTTTCAGGACATTGTGAGCGATTAAACAGGGAAAAAGGACTTCATGAGATCTGTGGAACTGTAACTCCACTGTGGTGGCCTACTGAAGATATCAGACCTTGGACTAAGTATGCTGTCATATTTTATCAAGTCATTTCTGCAGGTAACTATGTCCTAACATTCTAAGATTAGTAAGTAACTATATTCCCGTATTCTAATTGCTTGACGTTTTGAGCTTACTACATTCCACCGTCGGCTACTTGCACTTTTTTGCCATGGGAAGCTGCAGAAGTGTTAATAGCGAAAATTCATCATCTCAAGGAGCTTTTCGAAAATGCTTTCGATGTCAAGGATAAGGATTTGCAAGCTCGACGATTGAAATTTTGTATAAGATACCACCAAGAAATCATAGGGTAAATTTAGTTTTTTATGATCCATATAAAATTCACCACCTTCTTCACCCAGTGGAAGAAGTGTTCATCTTTGCTCTTTTCATTTTATAATCTGACTGGACTACAGGCACTTCTTATAGTTTTTCTAGTATTAAATTGGCCATTTTTATTGAGTTGACATGCATGTATAATGTAAACGTTTGAATATTGGCAATTTTAATTATACAGAAAAAGCTTGTAAGAAATTACAACAGATAGCGGTTTTCACAGTGAGGAAAATATGATACATTTTGCATTTTACCCATCAATTACTTTTTATTGTAGAATATCTGAAGATCTCAACAAAGCTACACGAAACGTATGCGGACAGCTTTCATGCATTGCAGCCATAATCTTAAGTTGTATTGGGACACAAATGCTCAAGGTAGGAAAGGAACATCATGCGGAATATCGAAAATTGCTGAAACATAACCACAACAGGACATGTTGGATACTTCTTCTAAGTCTTTACATCCATTTTTAGGAATATTCCATTGGAGCCATGATTCATTTGATGGGCTACGGTGTTGCGGTGTTCTTCGTTTGTCAAACCGGACAGAAAGTTATGGATGAGGTAGGTATTTATATAATAAGACTCGCCAGCTGTTTCAGTAAGCTCAAAAACCTAAAACACCTACGGACAGACTAGGTTCCTTTTAAGCTGAAGCATTCTAAACCCTAATTTTCAGACTTATAACATTCAAGATGCGGTATACGCGTCTAAATGGTACGAACTGGATCCTAAACTGGCCAGGGATACCCAACTCGTAATGTTGCGATGTCAGAAACCTGTGACCATCGAAGCTATACCATTTGGAATATTCAACTACAACTTGTTGATTATTGTAAGTAATGTTACAGAATATTCTTTAAAAGCAACCAATTTTAACAGTTTTTCACTCCAAAAAGAGTCTTTTTTTATTTAGACGTTGATTCTGGTGATTTTTAGATTATCAAGACTTCATACTCCTATTTAACGCTCATCAACAAGACAACTGAAGAAGCAGTGTAAAAACAAATAGAACTAAATCAGGACTATTATTCGGATCCATCCTAGACAAGTAGAAGGCAGTTTTTAGAACAATTACTGTTAGTAATTCAAAAATAGCCAGCACTAAAGCATAAAAATAAAAAGATGCACTTTAATAATTCAAAATAAATCGTTTTAAATCAAATTACATGCTGTTTTACTTCATTTATCGAATCGATAATCCGTTTAATCCCTGTAATTTTGACTGCTACCAGCCTGACCGACCGCATTAACTCCTGGGAGTTCACTTTCCCAAATTGCCTTCCATTTGCATAAACGTCTCGGTTAAAGTGCAAATACTGTGATTTTTCCAGTTTAAAACTCTTTATATAGCAATTTGCCGTCAATTTTATGATATACAATGTCTGTATTTACATTTCTTAGAACCATGACTTCTTTCTTTACCTTAAAAAACAATGACAGCTCTTCATATATCATAACCAACATAATAAAAATATATCATCTCTAATCGTCGATGCGTGCGACCTTTTCTATTGTAAAAGTTCTGAATTTTCAAGAAATAGCATCATGAGGAAGCTGTAAGACTTCTATCTTGATAATCATCTTGACACCTGACAAAGGTAGCGATCCTCGGATATTCTTAATACAATTTGTCATCCTGAAGATGTATATTGATACAGATCAGTGGATATGTATAAGACAAACGATAGAAAACATGTGATATGAATGTACATTTTAAATATATGTACTTTAATTCTTTAAAATATGCATTGCAAAAAGCATATCTTATATTAAGTAAAGGTCATTTCAAGGTCTTTCATTGCCTTTTGACAAAATGGTAGGTACCTCAGTAAATGTGAATATAAATATTTTAAGATTCTTAAAAGCAAAAAGCATAAATTACCGTTATTAAGTAGGTACTACTTTTAATATTTCCTTTTCTTATACTTTTGATAACCTGCAACCTTTCTAGTATGTTCTCCATATACTTTACCCATTATAAAATATGACACTACATCTATAATTATTCTATTAGAACGAGGTTTGCCACATGCATGTACTTATAGTTGAGTTTCAAGGTATTTTGTCAGTTGTCGGGGAATATTTTGAAGTTATAATAATTTATTTAAAAAAATGGAAACCTTGCAATATAAAAGCAGATTTAAACTTAACGAGAACTAGAAAATATTGATCAGTCATCACGAGAGACACACATGAAATTTTAAACTCTAACCACGGGATTCTCTATCGCTGACTGGTATAATTTGACATTCAAGGTTTTGTTTCGGTATTATAATAATCGAAATTTTATAGTTTTATAGATTCAAGACGTTGAAAGTACCAGTGAAAGAAGGGTGTTACAAAAAGATGTTAAGAATTTTTAAGGGCAGATTCTACATCTAAAAATAAGAAAATAAGTTTATATAAACATGGCTCCTCAAACGCTTCTTTTTCGAGACATTGGGTGTTTAATATTTTAATTTTTAAATGTTTCTTTTTAATTTCTCGAAAATAAAAGATATTGACATTAATTTTGGTACACGCCAGTATGTAATCAAAGGGTACCTTTACGTTCAAAAATTTATTTTCTAATGTACTTGCATCAGGGGCGTGCGTGCTGCTAAGTCTTTATTTTTAGCTAAAAAATGGCACGCCACTGTTTTCTTGCGAAATTGATATCGTTCTCTTAAAGCCCAATTAATTATGCGTGAAAAGTGTCTCTTGAGCTTTTTCGTTTTGACGCACCGTTTTCGAGATAAAAATTAATTTATTTATTACAACAAAAAATTAAAATTAATTTTTATTTAACATATTTTCTGTTCAGGAAACAGTGCTTTTTGATTTTAAGTTTATAGTAGATGCCGGCAATGGCTTCTCCGTGCTTCAATACATGCTCTAAATCGTCTTCGCATATTTCTCCTAACTCTTCGGAATACTTGAGGTGTGAAAATATTAAACACCCTCTATCGGTTGCTTTAGGATGTTACAATTCGCATAAACTATTTGAATGATGCTGAATGAATTATTTATATCATTTTTCGCGCTAAATATGCTTTCTAAACCACAGTTTTGCGGTTTAGTTAAACCCCAATTGGGACGACCAGAATCGTGACGCTAGACGTCCCAGTGGCATAATATCTATATCTGCACCTCTATGTTCCCATAAAGTACAGATCAAATAAAATTTTGAACGATAACCAACCAAGTGAAAGGTATGTACATACTACTAATTATTTTATACCATAACGTCTTACAAGCATTTAATTGATCATGATGGTAAAATGCATGGCCGTGTTCGTACCACAAGAAACTGTAACCAACAATTTAGTAGAAAACAATGTCATTAAATAACCACCATGGAGAATCTACAGATATGCTTACCTGACTATTATACTGGAGATAATTCAATATGATTAACTTTTATATTTCATGTCTATGGTATCGAAGAATATTTGTCCCAAGTATTCTTTGGAAAGTTTTAAATTTTAAATCAAAGGGCTTGTTTGATCATTTCGCGTATAGTAAATCTATGTATGCCATGTATGTAGAGACATAGTGGAACTCCACTATGTCTCTACACAATAAGCTTAGGCTCTATAAGCAAATAATCCCGTATGGACTTGTGGTATCCAGTAAATGGGGCTGTACCAGTCAGAGTAGTTTGCAAATCAATCAAATGATCCAGAACAAAGTACTGAGGAACACCGTGGATGCTCCTTGATATATCCGTAATAGTAACCTCCATCGGGACCTGGATATGGATACTGTTGAACAAGCTAAAGCCAAATTTGCCATGAGTTACGAACAAGGACTCCATCATCATGTCAACGTCAAGGTGATCCAGCTCATTGATAATGCAGGGTTAGTAAGAAGACTCAAGAGGACCAAGCCCTTTGAGTTGGTTCAGCCAAAGTGACAAAGCAGAGCATTGTGCGCGTTAGTGTTCTAGTATATGTTAGTTTTAGTGTACCTAGTTTATTATAAATCTAAGGATACTGTAGAGTAAGACCTTAGTTTTAAGCTTTTCAAAGTAGTATATTAAGTAGATAAAAGTTACGTCCTAATGATTCACCGACAAATCATGCGTAGTGTTGCAGTATATTTGTTATTCTAATTTATTTATTTCCACTGTAACTCCAACGACATGACCCGGTGTGACCAAAAGAGGCAGAAGAGCCCTCGCTTTATTGAAACCAAGATATAAATATTAATAGTTTTGACACCTAAGAGCAAACGAATGGGTATTTTGCATCAATTAAAGACATATCGGATGAATATGCTGCACACCTTCGCATTCTAAAAGTTTGCATGAAATATTACGATTTTTGGTTAAACAGTGGTCAGATTTGCAATGATATATGGAGCATAAACATGACATATAGAGAAATTAAAAATAAAAAGAGGTTAGATGATATGACAGGAACGAGAAAGGGGTGGAGATGGATAACCAATGAAATTAAACACGACAAAAACTTGTTATTTCTTATTGGTGGGGGGGGGGGGGGGGGGTTTGAATCAACTTTTTGAACCCCAACTAAGTGTTATAGACATAATTTTAAAACCTATTTGAAGTCTCACATATCGTATATATGTATTGAAAACCGAAAAACTATCGACTACTCATAAAAGAAACTACAGCAGTCGACTACCATCTCTGGATCATATTTTAAACTGTCTATAATAAAACATGAGTTAGAAAAGTACTTAGGATGTTTACGAGCTACACTTCTTAAGGGTTATAATAAAATGTCTTATCATTTTAACAACTTGAAGATGTATAGCGTTGGTATTGTCACCAAAGTGAATGTAAACGTAAACATTGGTAGTAGAATCACAATACGAGCGGTTTCATTGGAAAATATCACGCTGGAAATGAATTTTTGGTTTATCACTTAGTTTTTTCCGCTACATACAGCGTGTAACAAAATATAAGAAATGCTCGAAATATCTTGCAAACAGTTTATCCGATTTTAATGAAATTTTGTATACTTAGGTATAAATTTACAAGTTTACCGTTTTCCTGAAATCGACAGGTTCTATTTTTTTAATGGAACACTCTATATTTTATTCGATTTTTGAATTTAGCCAAGAATTAGCAGTTTTTGAGAAAATTTTATTGTGTTTTATCTTACCTGTACACGAAAGTTTACCTGAAATGTCTGACATTGTCAGTTTCGTTTATTTACAAAAAATGGATCATTTAACAGAAACCCAAAGAATTCAAATTCTAATAATACTGGATTATGGGGACAGAATGCGAACGCAACAAGAAGTTTGTAATATTTTTAATGACAAATACCCTGACAGAAATCCATTAACTAAATCTACTGTAAGTAAAGATTTAAAAGAATTTCGTCAAACTGGAAACGTACAGGAGGAAATAGTTTAAAATGTAATGAAGAAAACTATATCAAATGTTGTCCATCTACTTCTTGTCAGTAAGCCAAATACTGCGAAAAAACATGCAAAACGTTTAGAAGAATGTCAGTTTCATAGATTCTTCTACATTATGTTTCTATCCTTAACTTTAAATCATCCAGGTCATTTGGGTTACTTTTGAAAACAACATTTTTGAGGTGGCCCCACAAGAAGTAGTCAAGGGGCGTCAAGTCCGGAGACCGAGCTGGCCACTCGATTGTACCCCTACGCCCAATCCATCTAAAAAAAACACCATCGAGATATTGCCGAACATTATGGGCATAGTTGTCCCTCTGGCACCATCCTGCTGAAACCATATTTCATCATTTGGTGCTTGATTATTGCCTAAAAAATCGTATGCAAATAATCAAAACAACAGGTGAAATAAAGTAACAGCACTTACTTCTGATTATTTGGAAATACTTGTGTAAGAGGCCAGAATCCAAATATTTTACTCCATTTAATGTCTCTTGCTTGAAGAAGGGGCCAATTATTCTCAGACGAAAAAAGAATAATAGCCCACACATTTACCTTTGGGGAGAATTGGGTATGATTTTCGCATATTCAGTGAGGATTTTCCATGGCTCAATATCGACAATATGCCTATTAACTTTTCCATTTAAAAAAAATGTTGATTGGTCAGAGAAAATTATTCGGTGGACAAAATCTGGATTGGCGATGCATCCATAAATGTTTCGCAAACCCATAAATATTTTGGTTATAAAGAAAACTGTATTTGATTTAAAAATATTTTATTATCTTCTTTACATTTAAACTATGACCGTCTTTTTTAATAAAAGTTTCTATTTAAGCAACAGTATCTTCTAATCTAAAGTGATATCCCGCGAATATTGCTTTACCCTATAGCAAAATTTTCTGGGGATTCCAAAAATATCTAACTCGTTAAGGTTTTGTTAAAGATTATGTCCAGAAATTCATAAAAACTGAAGTAAGGTAAAAAATTTAATTTTTATTAACCTCTTTTCAAAAAGTTTGTATTTAATCAACTGTACCTTCTAATTCAAAGCGATTTTTCGCGAATATTGCTTCATCCGACAGCAAATGTAGCTTATTGCGGTTTCATTAAAAATTCTGTCATTTTCTGCTGCCGGACGCATTTTATAGGAAAATATTAAAATGAAATTTGGATTCCTCCCGCTAATAATTCCCTTTTTAAGCTTATTTTCTACTTAAATCTTTGATATAACGTAATTTTTATGTCGTCAATATCGAAATTGCTTTATATTCATCTAAACTATCAAAATTATATTCTTTTGAATTTGAATGGATGTTTGTGGACCTTCAAATGGACCCGCAAATAAAAAAATTCTGAAGCCACAACTATACCGGACCCATCGTGGGTGGTAAATGCAAACCGTGTTTTACATTATTGATGTTATGTTATAAATTTTGAGCATATAACCCGATATCCATGCTGATAATGTGTACAAATTTAACGACACTGTATTTCATTTTTCGAATAGCGCTACGCGACCCGGCGCGACTTATAACTGTGTAAATTTTTCAGTTCTGGCAGTCGGCAGTTATCTTTTGTGCGGTAAAATTGGGTAAAATTTAAAATAAAAAAATTGTGCCCTGTAGGAAATCCGTACTGTCTGTCGTGGATGAGTTGATTGTTTTAATAAATGCCATACATATCTCGTACACTGTACTATCTAAAATATTTGTACTTCTCTTCGATTGTTGCTATATGCTAATTACAAAGTCCAAACAGACGGTCAGAATTACGTATGCGTCCTGTATACGAAGTACTCCCAAGTCCGTATCATATACACTATACAGGATATGCACCGAAATTAGGTATTTTCGTTTTATTTATTTGTTTTTCGAACTGATATCGTATTCGAAGCGAGTAGCCAAAAATCACCGACGTCTGACGAAGAGAACTCAGCCACGCCATGTTAGTGGTCTTTTCAATACGGAGTTTTCGGTAAATGAGTAATAGCCAGTGTGTTTTTTGTATAATCTATACATTTACATAAAATAAACACGTATGAACGCCAAACCTAAAGCACAGAACGTGAAGTTTAGACGATATGTACTGCTTTTCCAATGTAGACAAGGAATAAAAAAGAATTTTTTGAAATTTTACCCCTAATGGGGTGAAAATGAGGTATGGTGCGAATTGGGCCTTAGGCTATAACGAGTCTTTACCCTTCCAGTTTGAGACTGTAGGTAAACTTGAAACAAAAAAATAGCGACCTCGAAGAACTCATGCTTTTTGAACCAGAAACTGTAGATAACAAAGGTTGAACCATAATCGTAGCCGAAAATAATTTGTCAGAAGCACAATATACATAACACAGTATAAGATTAATATACCTATTGTTCTCTACCAACTTGGTAACCTACATGTAACACGTATAATAATTTTTTATGTTCTGGTCGTGCGTAGGTTAGGAGTTGAAAGGTTGTGTCCAAAATGAGAACATAATTGAACCTTAAGTCTATTGTAAACCCACTTTGTGGTTAAGAATGTTGTATTTTGCTTCTTTCAAGTGCCTGCGAGGCGACGTGCTGTAAAAACTAAAAAAAATGCGTTTTTTGTACGATGGTAACAATTTTTTTGAATATACAGGGTGTCAGAAAAGTCTTAGGATGGGCAAATATCTTTGCTATTAGTAAATATAGAGACACCAAATTTTAGGTGAATCTTATTGCACATGTGAAGCATTGCCTTATAAAGGTGTGGAGCTTGCCACTAGAAAAAGAGGAAAAAAATATAATTCAAGATCCTACGTGTCGAAGGTGATGCCGTTCCGGTTGGGTTTGCTTGAGTTTAGAGACTTGTTTGGATATTAACGATAAAAGAATCCTGTTTAATTGGTTAACACCACAGAATAAACGATATACTTGAAGGATATTTATTTACTAATTTTAAAAACATGATACCCTGTCAATCACAAGGTATAATTTTATTGATTTATTTATTTACTTTACGCCAACCAACACAACAATTTATTTATCACGGACGTCAAAATCAAGGCGAAACTTCATTCTTTTAAAAACGCCATTAAATCATTGTTAAACCGCCGAAAGTAACCATCCGTGTTCGTAATTACTCAATTCTGCCGAAAATTGATAAACAAACCTCTCCTAATGTGTGAGAACAAGTTCATCTTTAAAAACCCATTAATAACGTTAGAAAAAAAATCGTTTCAAAAGATGGTCGTCCACGCGATTTTTCTTTGTCAAAAATTCTTTGTGTTCTTTAGGAACGCATTAGGAACGAGTTAAGTCTAACATCATAATTAAGTACGACGTTCCTCGCAATTAAACATAAGAGAACGGTGATTACCGGCCTTAGATCTGGTAAAAAATGGACTAGATATTTAAGATATTTGATTAATCCTTTCGGGTTTTTTGAAAGTGCGTGTAGCGAGCAAGATTTGATGCTAAAATAAACAATGCGAAGGAACGTTACTTAAATAGTATATTTTACAAGTTTTAAAAATGACTCTTTTTACACGAACCGGTGTGAAAGGGTATTTTCAAACGTATTGTACAGGGTGTCCAGTTTTCGTCGCTTTTGCAGGGTGTCTCAGTTATCTTTAAAGATAGAGAGCTGCGGTTTTCGCAGTACTGTGCTACTTTTTCGTAAAATGCGTGATGCTACAAATAGAATTTTTATAGCCGCCTTCGTTTCGGAGATTTTGAAAATGTGTCATTTTCGAGCACCCCTCGTATCGCAGTTGCCTTTTAACTTATCGGTAAGGTAAAAACTGATTATTGTATAGTTTTTTTTGCATAGAATCCGGTGGCGTAGTCAATTTTTTCTAGAAGGAACGAATTTGAAGATATAAACCAAAATTGCATTTTTTTTAAATGGGACATATTTTCTTTTTTATTCGATGCCTTTTTATAAGCGTTTCAAAAATATATAATTGTTAGTACATATCTTTTGGAATAACTTCCGAATTTTACAATTAAAAGAAAAGGGAATAATATTTCATAGTAGGCCGTGATATAATGATTTGAAACAAATGAATATAATAATATCCTATCATGGCTGCTAGTCAGACCGCTTGTCAAAATTTGTAGGAGATCATTTGAAAAAAAATATTGTACTGTGTTTTTTGTTTCAAAAAATGGCTGAAATAAGAGTTTATCAAACTTGTTATTGCGAAACCGCAGCTCTCTATCTTTAAAGATAACCGAAATACCCTGCAAACGTGTCGAAAATTGGACACCCTGTACTTTGCAATTTGCAAAGATAATTTTCCTTCTACGCCATTTATATCGTTTTTAGTTTTTTTGACACCCCGTATACTGGGTTAGAATTTTTGATTTAGTGTTATTTTCTCAACAAGCAGAACTTTCTATGACGAATATTTTTTCCGAAATTTTCCCCATTTGTTAAGGTGGTTTCCGAATACGCTTTATAACCATTCTACATAATATACCAAGCAATTTTCCAACATCAGGGCTTGCCATTAACCATAGGACATCCTGTATAATATAAATAATAGACCCGTGAATTCCCACGGACGTCTTCATATGTCTTGCTGCGTTTGAAATTAGACACAATTGACCCGATAACGGGCTCCAACAACCTCCTTTGAGACTCGCTATTTATCATAGTTGGAAACTCATTAGGTTTCTTATAGGAAGTCTATTTGTTTTGGATTGATTTCTTAGTTAGGAATTACACCATATTGTTTACACGGATGAATTATTATGTTACGTCATATTTTTTTCTATCGGATTCCTGATTTACTACGCACAAAAAACCGCAATGTAGTGTATCAAAAAGACAATTATTAAATCATCGGTATACTATGTTCGCTATTGCTAAATGAGTCCTGTAATTCAATGCTTTACTAATTTCTGTTTCGGCAATGACGACTACCCCAGGTGTTTCCTCCCATTCCAATATACTAAACCATTTCATAACATCCTGTATATCTAACTCTCACTCTTTAACTAAAAAGAATCGAGGATTCGCCAAGCGAATTACCAGTAAGCTTTCTTAAAAATTCTACTTACGCTGCGACAAGAAAATATTTGGTTTTCAATTAGGAATACTTCCTAATAAAAACGATAGATTCGATTTCAACTATGGTACCCGATGGTACCTCGTCTGCTTGTCACACAATATCACGCATACAGCCGTATGTATCCAATAAAACCCCATCCCATTCGATATCTTGCAATTGATCGTCGAGCCAAGACCCGGCAGATAATCACACGTGATCGCCATTGTCACGTACGAGTGACACGGCTGGTTCACAGTGAATTACGAGGTCCGTGACGTACGTGCATCTTGTCAAGGGTCACATAATTAGATATGGATGGACGTAGGTCAAGATGGTATGATTACAGACGGACGTGTGTCGACGGCGACTCGAAATGCACTTATCATCTCACCATCCATCGGAGCGATAAATTTAAAAATGTAGAGTAGAGGGTTCTCGTTCCGACAGGGTCAGAAACAGCACCAGGTCAACTCTGAAGATGACTATTATAAATGCTTTTTCAAATATTGTTTTCGGAGAAAAGTCCTGCGAAATATGAATTGTGACTGACTTTTCCTTGCTTGATTCTTACTTGACCTTCGAAATTAGTATTCTACGAAAAGAAACAAGAAACTTTAAAAATCCTTAAACGCAAAAGAGAGTTTGAAAATCTCAAAACAATCCAAACAATATTAAGTTGTTCACTCTATATTAAGTGTTTGTTAACAATCGAAATTCAATGCAAATGATCGTCGACTTTGTCCCGAAAGGTGTCGAATGCTACCGCGTATTTTCGTTCACAAACCCACAGGAATTTTTCAGGAGGCGTATATTATACCATTGTTCGTTTTCTTTGCATGGTAATCCTGCTGTGGTTTTAATTGTAACATTTTCTGAGGCGGTACGTTAATATTTATACAATACTGTTCAGAAATATCGCACCTTAGTGTTTACGTATTATAATAATAAACACGAAAAATTGGTCAAGTTCAAGCTATACTTGCACACAAGTTCGCGTTTTTTCAGATTTTTCTGAGCAATTCTTTGAATGAGAAGGGTGGGGGACCCAAGCAAACCCAAGCAATAATAGTCATGCACTCGTGTTTCGACTGAGCCAAATTGAAAATTCTGAAAAACTTGTAAGAACAAAAGTTCTTCCTTACATTCTGAGAAATATTTTTTGCCGAAAAACCTTTTGTCTAAAACCAATGGTTTAGTAGTTATAAGGAAATAAATAATTAAATTGTTTATAACAATTGATAGCGCCAGAATTTTTTAATCCTGATAATTTAGGCTCAATCTACACCTAATTCTCAATGTTCGTGATTTTTTTTTTCAGATTTTTCTGAGCAGTTGTTTGGATGAGAACGATGCCTTTGAAATTTGTATTCCATTTCCCAATTTACCCCCTAAATTAACCCCCAGAATCAAAATTCAACTTTTTATACTTCACGCGCCTATAATTGGGCCACCACATTCTATCTCTGTGCTAAATTTCAAATTTTTACGAAGAATAGTTTCAGAGAAAATCGCCTGTGATGGACACATGAACGGACATCGAAATGATGTCATAAGTAGTCCGTTTTACGGAACACTAGAAAGTGAATCTTAATTTTAAAAAAATATTGCTCCTATTGCTATTCTTATTATTTGTCTGCCCGTTGCGTTGTATCGTTTGCGCCTTTCCGAATTTCACACTAATAAAACACTTGTGCGTGTTCCTGGTGCAGTCACTAAATCAGTGAGTAGTACTATTTTAGATCTAAAGGAGCTTTTAAAGATAAGTCAAGGACTCTTAGTGTTGTTCTAGGTTATAGCTATAATAACAGCAACACCCATGTCATAAAAATGCAGTATTTTATACGCCCGGCCGTATCGAACGCCTTAGACATGTCCAAAGTAACGTTTGATGTCTCCTTATCATATTTAGTTGCTTGCAAAGATGGCTGACCTAGGCGCGGTCTAACACTGATCTCAATTTGCCGTATTGGTGGTCAAAACCGAAAAAAAGCATCTTATGTAAAAAAAATTTTATGTAATCTTTTTGGACCTGTTTTTTTGTGGATAGATAAATAACGATTTTTTGCTATGCAAAAAAAGTTCTGCAAAATGGTTCGGTTCGCTGCGGTAGATCTGCAACATTAATAAAATGATTTAAAATATCATCTTATCGAATGACAAATGTTAGAAAAGCTACGGCCGCGGTTGAACGCGAAGGTTTGTTAGCTTCATAAGAGAATTCTGGACTCCGTTCAAGGCGAATAAGTCTTTCGCCTTTTACTAAAGATTTTTTACAAAAGAATCAGTGTTCCCTGTCAGTATCAGGTTTATATTGATATATTATTATTATTATTATTATTATTGTTATTATTATTAAATGAAAATATAGAGGATTTCTTCCTCGACCGAGGTGGTACCACCCCACACATCCTCTTAAAGTGAAGTCCGTACGGATGTTTTCAGCTCTGGATATGTGAGTCGGATTTCCCCAGTACACCCACGGTACATAGTACTTAGACTTCGGTCTTCGTGGGCTGTCAGAACATAAAAAAATTACAATTATTATTCTGCGAATAATATAATAATCTTCATCCTCGTTCGCCAACAAGCAAATAGCTCCAATCTCACTCAGGCCGCTTCCATCTTCTACCATTATTATGTAAGTCGCAAACCTTAGATTTACCAGGCAATAGGTACCATCAGAGATTATAAGGAATGGTACCATCAACAAAAATAATCTCTGGAAAACATTCCATATATTTTTTCATTCCGTCATCTTGGAAAAATAAACCCTTGAAAAGCCCATTTTAATCAACTAAAATCTCAATATTAATACGATGGTATGAATTTCTTAAAATATGCATGCATTCTTCAAAATTCTTTGCCTCAGTCTTGCTACCATTTCTAAGATTAGTGAGGTTCTTTAATGCCATTTCACAACCTGTTTCCTAATTAAGTTATCTAAAATAATTTTTTTATTTGCCCCAGCCTGCAAGCCTTCTTGAGTAGTAATGTTTGACATGTTCTGGCAAATTTAGTCTTTGTTTTGCTAGGGAATTGAAATAAGCTTTGGATGAAGTATGATCTTGATTTTGTTGAAGCTCCATGATGCATAGAAATTGTTTATATTCACTTGGTTTCAAGAAAATGCTAGCCTGACAGCCTTGCTTATACGTGGAACACTTCCTTGTTGACTTTTAATTTTTTTTCTTGAATGATCTTCCATCTTAAACACAGGTAAAAAATCCATGCATGTTCGCTAGTGATCCGGGCCGTAGTTCCTTATTATAAAAAACCGAAAATTTAAATTCAAAATATCAATTTACAAGGTAATCACACTAAATCATGATAAATATTAATGTAAATAAAATGTTATGATATATAGCAGCTGTGACAGTTAATTTGGGCTTATTAGTTTAGGTTTTGGAGGAATTTGATATCCCAATTTGATCATCCGAACCGAAAATATACGAAAATAAATTAGAATTTTATAATTGGCGACATTTTCGTGTCACATTATACGTTAAATGGTGTAAACATTTAAAATTCATGCCAATAAAAATTAATTTTCATCTCGCTTATTTATCGTTAATTAAAATAATTGTTTGTATCATTAAAATATGGTTAAAATTGCATTTGGATTTAATGCCAAATTTGGCATTACCCAACCCGTGTACGAGGATGTAACAAAAAGTGTCTAACCTGACCCATAGAGGGCGAAATTTGACGCAATATTGACAAGTGTTTATACAGCAACCAAGGGGCTCCTCTGAAGCATTATACAAAAATGATTTCAATAGGAAATTTTATAAAAATGAATATTGTAACATTAACATTAATCATCCCTACATATTCTACGAAATATTATAAATAAAAACAAAGATTTGCGTCCTATGTAAGGTCTTCGAAATGAATTAGACCATAAACATATAAATAATACATCGATATGGTATATAAAAAAGCAAGTTTTGGTGCATTTTTTATTTTATTTCTTAGACATCTAACTGCGATTTTATCAAAATTTGCGCCGGATCGTTTAGGCTTCTAAAAAAAACAAATAGGTAACCTAATGTTTTTTTTCAAAAACCATCGCTTTTGAAAGTAAATTTTTCCGAAAAACAGCTTTTTCGAATACGAATTAACGAATCTTTTCAAAAATATTTTCTCGAATAGACATATTTGTATATTTTTTTTTAAAAATGTCTTGACAGCTTTTTCAAGGCTACCTTCTTGAAAACGGATTTATGACATATTTCCTTAAAAACAGGTATTTCGAAAGTAAATTTTTTCAAAAATGTGTTCAGGAAATAAATTGAAAAAATTGGTACATTTTCCGAACATTAATTTTTTTGAAAATTAAATTATGAACTTGAGTAGGTAGTTTGGAAAATGCTAATCAAAAAAGACGAGCAAAGATCCTGAATAAACCTAAAAGCACCTTTTTTGAGTTTGATCAGGTTTTCCTAGGTTTGGTATATGTTTCTTCTCGTAAATTACTTTTTCAAAAGGCCGTTGCTTGAAATAATTAATATCCGAATTTAAATTCCAAAAAGTATATATATATATATATATATATATATATATATATATATATATATATATATATATATATATATATATATATATATATATATATATATATATATATATATATAAAGGACAATTATTGTGGGCATGTCCGCTAAATGAACAAAATCAAAAGTTAGAATGGTAACCCGTACGACACGTGTTTCTGCTCATTGGCTTCATCAGGCCCACGTATGTGGCCGTGCTCCTCAACGTAAGTCGAGACGCACACGTTACAAACGTAGTTACGGGTGTAACCTTAAAAAAAGAGAAATAAAATTAACAAGGACCACAAACAAGAGCCAGTACACCCATTTGTGGCTTCAGCCAAAAGACCCCTTTTTGGGGGCAATAATTAGCGTCGCCGACGGAGGCAACTATAGCCACCTGCCGTGGTGTCCTATAAGCCCAAGCAAAAGAAAAAAAAGCTAGAAACTAGCGCGGATCGATACATAGAAAAAAGAGGAGAATTATTGTGGGCATGTCCGCTAAATGAACAAAACAAAATGAAAAGTTATAATAGTAACCCGTACGACACGTGTTTCTGATCATTGGCTTCATCAGGCCCATGTATGTGGGCCTGATGAAGTCAGTGATTGGCCAATGTGGGCCTGATGAAGCCTGGCGTGTATCGATCCGCGCTAGTTTCTAGCATTTTTGTTTTCATTTTCTTGGTCTTATAGGATACCAGGGCAGGTGGCTATAGTTGCCTCCGTCGGCGACGCTAATTGTTGCCCCCCAAAAAGGGGTCATTTGGCTGCAGCCACAAACGGGTGTACTGGCTCCTGTTTGTGGTCCTTGTTAATTTTTTTTGTTCTTTATTTCTAACTTTTCATTGTGTTCTGTCCATTTAGCGGACATGCCCATAATAATTCTCCTCTTTTTTGTTTTATGTATCGATTCGCGCTAGTTTCTAGCAAATTATATATATATATATATATATATATATATATATATATATATATATATATATATATATATATATACAGGGTGTCTACAATTGGTGATACCACTATTGCTATCTCCGAAACGGTAAAAGATACGAGGTCGGTTAAATTAGCGAAAATGGGCCATTTTTAGTCCTTACTCATATTTCGTTTATGAAGTTGCCAAATTCTCTATAGTTTCTTATCTACAGGGGATTTTTTAAAACTTGTCAAAAATTTAATCCTTAAATATCTCGAAAACTATTATAGTTAGAAAAAAATTGTTTTAACAAAAATCACACGATTTTTTACCTTCTCTAAATTAACGTTATTGGTTTGTTTATATCATTTGTTTTTATTGAGTTACTGATACTAACTTGGTTTTTTCAAATACGGACCTGGACTTTTTGTTGCATTTTTTGAAATAATTCTTCATACCCTTTACATCTGTGTATCTCTTGATTATGTTTTCCGACATTTTGGTGAAGAATAGCATCATCAGGATATTCTACCAGTACGGACCTGGCATTTTTCAAGTAAATGCGCAATTTCACAACCACAGAATCCACAAACCATAGCGATAGGTTATGAATTGTGCCTTAACATGGAAGATCCCAGGTCCGTATTCTTAGAAAATCCTGATGATCTTGCTATTCTTAATCAAAACGTCGGAAAATATTTTCAAGTTACACACAGTTGTAAAGGGTATAAAGTATTCTTACAAAAAATGGAGCAAAAAGTCCAGGTCCGTATTTGAAAAAAACAAGTTAGTATCAGTACTCAATAAAAACAAATTGTATAAACAAAACAATAACGTTACTTTAGAGAAGGTAAAAAATCGTGCGATTTTTGTTAAAACAATTTTTTCTAACTGTAATAGTTTTCGAGATACTATTTAAGAATTAAATTTTTGACAATTTTTAAAAAATCCCTTGTAGATAAGAAACTACAGAGAATTTGGCAACTCTGTAAACGGAATATGAATAGGGACTAAAAATGGCACATTTTCTAATTTAACTGACCTCGTATCTTTCAACGTTTCGGAGATAGCAATAGTGGTATCACCTATTTTAGACACCCTGTATATATATATATATATATATATATATATATATATATATATATATATATATATATATATATATATATATATATATATCCCTGTGACAAACGGACGGATGGACACCGAAGAGATTCCGTAAGAGCTCCGTTTTGCTAATGTCAAACCCGGGGGTAGAGTTTCGAGACACTCTGTATTAGTACGGTGCTTTACGTGATTTTCCACAAATTCTAAACAGTTTCTATCGTGACTTACTTTTCCAATTCCAATAATTTCTCTAGAGCTAATTTAAATTCCTACCTAAAATATTAACCAACGATATGACAAAATATTATTCAGATATTAGTATTCAAATATTAATTTACACACTAATGATATTAGATGTTAATAAAAATAAAAGCATGCGTATATAAACTGTATGATATGTAGCGTCTGTGACAACTAATTTAAGTTGATTTTAATTTTATTTTTAAGTGACTCAATACACAAGGGAAAATTTATCGAGAAATTAATTAAAATTTATAAATTAGCCACATCTTGTGACATATCACGAAGTAAATGGTGTAAATATTCATAATAAAATATCAATATTTATTTATTTGTGTCTGAATGAACGTATAGTCAATTAACTTTTTCTGTTTTTATTTTTAGTCACATTTTAATTCCATTCAATAGATTCGGGAGATGCCTAGACCCCCAGCACGGCAAGTTCTAATAAAAATTAATTAGTAGTACAACACATAGAGACTTAAAATTTAGCATGCACATATCGTCGTCAATAACACGAAGTGACTTAACTCAGAAAAAAGGGAAAATTGGATAACTCGATTTTTATACACGAAAAGTGTTGCTTTGACATCACAAAGTACTGTAACACAATTCTGGTCCGTTCTCAAGTTAAACGAATATTTGACTTTATTTAAATTACGGCAATTTGTGTATCTCCTGTTTTTCAAAATTTGGAAATGCTTCCAATAAAAATTAACCACATTTATATATTTTGATAATTAAATATATACAGTAAGATAAAAAAAGGTCTTTAAAGTATGCCGGGGAATCAGTCATGCATGTCTTGAATTATTACTCTTGAAAGGTAACATAGGTAAAAGGTATAAGAGAATGAAAAATAAAACTGTCAAGTTCTGAAGTTTTTATTTTTATTAAAACTAAATACGGTTATCACAGCAGAACAAAAAGCTTTGATGATCGAAAGTTACTTTAGAAATGGTAGAAGGGTTGATAGCCAGCGGGTTTATTCAACACGGGTCGCCATTCAGGATTTTCAAACAGAGTTTCCACATCTAGTCATGGATTTCGACCAGTGTTAACTAGATCTGTGGCTTTGTTTAGAGAAACAGGAAGTGTAAATAGAAAGGAAGGCAGTGGGAGACTCAAGGTTCACACTGCACGAAAAGTAGAAGAATTGAGGCACTTTGTTAATATGAACACCCACAAACTCCTGTTCGGCGTTTAAGCCAGCAAGTAAATGTATCCTACGGAACTTGCAATACAATCCTGAAATGTGACCTGCATATGCACGTTAATCATCTAAACTCCGTCCAAGAATTGTTACCAAACGACAAGCCGCAGCAAATGCAATTTTCAGAGTGGTTCATGGGTATTTTGCATAATAATGAAAACGTATTTAAAAAGTCCTTTATTACTGACGAGACATGGTTTTACCTCTCTGGTTGTGTAAATTTTCAACAAACGAGAATCCATCCTATTCGAACCGACGGATGGTCTCATTTTGATTCTGATAAAAATGTTGTCTGCTCTTCAGATATCCTGGGTGTGAGCCTGCCTGATGAAGGGTAAGGACCCAGAAATCGCTACAGCTGGAGGGCACCCAGACCAGAATCAAAAACAGTCCTTATTTTATTTTTATTTTTCATTTCACGGTCTTCTTGTTCTGCACTAGCGAAGAAGTTAATCTTTACATTTAACATGTAGGTAAAGTATTATCTATAGACGAAAGAAATTTCCCATTTTTTACTCTCTCTATATATAACCAAAAAAGCAATACTTTAACTTAAATAGCTTTCTATCAGTACTAAATCGAAAGTTGAAGAAAACTTTAAAACGGTCTCCTGTAAAATTGCAAACACTGAGTTCCGTCACTTCGTGATATTGACGACGATAAGTTTGCAGAGGTTTTCCAGAAAGTTCAATTGTAAAAGATATTCCAACATTTTGAAGCTTAGTATACATAATAATATATTGTCATTGTATATGCGGTATTATTATGCTGCTCCAGATGTTTATTGATAAAGCATTGTTCTCGAATCTCGCTCGCCAAGTGTTAAATGGGTGCTCGAAAATAAAGTGTTTGGGCTTGTCAACTTCCTAGAATATGTATGAAAATAGATCTGTATATCAATAAAATATACAGTGTATGTTATGTTAGCAACGATTACAATATTTCGACCAAATACGTACTTTATTGGTCTGGCCAATGATGATAATACTCTACCAAGTTGGGCATTATTGGTAATGACCGGCCAATAAGGCAATTGCCTATGTCAATATAGGGAATATGCACACAGTGCCTCCGTTTAATGCCCCCCCCCTTTAATTTTTAAACCATTATAAACTGGTCAACAAAAAAATCGACAAAAGCGATTTTTACCCGACTTTTCAAACTGCTATAATTTTTTAAAAACTTATCTTTTTTGAGAGCGGTTTTCGGATATTGATAGCTCGTCTTTCCCAAATTAAGCATCAAGAAGTGATTTTGCAATGGAAGTGACATTTTCATGCTATACAGGGTAATTAATAAGGTAATGTAAAACTACTAAAAGTTTAGGTGTGTGCCATATTGCCAATAATTTTTTTTGCTCGTTCCGACATAGCACGTTAGTAAGCTGGTATCAATATCTCCAGACGTATTCGCTGGAATTTCGATTGATTGTCTGTGGCGAAAAATACAGGAGAAAACAGAAAAAGCATACAAATTTTGGTAGCGTCATTTTTAAAACGCTGTAGCTGGAAAATGGATTAATAGACTTTGTCGGGCTTTTTGGGAATTGAAAGCCCTTTTTGTGTAGAGTTTTACCTAATAAGCTGTTTTTTGTTCAATGTCAAAATGTTTGCGTTGTATAGGGGTGAACTAAAAAATAAATGAAAAGAGTTGTTAAAAATTAGTTTTCTTTTAATTTGTGCAAACTGAGCAATATGCGTTTTTTTTCTTCCAGAATTATGGCGTTTTGCTCAAATTTCGATTAGTTATACAGCGTGTCCAGAAACCATCCAAACAAATGCGAAACTTTTTTTATTTTTGACTTTACAAAAAAGGTAATCCCTCATAAAAAGTTCTGCATCGTGAGAAAATAGCATAGCCATTCAAAAATTTGATCTAAGACATACAGGGTGACTCAAAAGTGTAAAAGTCCTAATCCATGTGAAGCTGAAAAGATACAAAATCGTTATTTAAGGGTAAACTGCCACTGCAAATTTACTAGTGTTAACTTTTTATGTTAGTGAATTAGGTTTGAAATATACAGGAGGTCCCAAAAATAAAAATAATTTTTTATTATCAACTTTACAAAAAAGTACATATACAGTTTATCTTTAAATAAAGATTTGGTGTCTCTTTAACTTTACATAAATTGAGACTTTCAGCTTTTTAAGCCACTCTGTATTGTCCTATATCATGTTTTTGAATAATTATGCTCTTTTTTCACAATGTTGACTTTTTATGAAGATACAAGTCAACAATTAAAAATTTATTTTATTTTTGGGACCTCTTGTATGTTCCAAACCTAATTCACTAACATAATTAAAAGTTACCTCTACTATATTTACAGTGGCAGTTTACCTTTAAATAACGATTTGTGTCTTTTTAGCTTCACGTGGATTAGGACTTTTACATTTTTGAGCCACCCTGTATGTCTTAAATCAAATTTTTCAATTGCAATGTGATTTTCTCACGATGCGGAACTTTTTATAAAGAATAACTTTTTTCTGTAAAGTCAAAAATAAAATGTTTCCGATTTGTTAAGATGGTGTCTGGACACGCTGTATAACTAACCGAGAGGTAGACAAAATGCCCTCATTTTGGAAGAAAACAAACACATACTGCTCAATTTTCACAAATTAAAAAAAAACATTTTTAACAATGGTTTTCATTTACTTTTTAGTTCGCCCCTATACAACGCAAACATTTCGACCTTGAAAAAAAAACTGTTTTTTAGATAAAACACCACACGAAAGGGCTTTCAATACCTAAAAGGCCCGACAAAGTCTATCAATCCGTTTTCCAGCTACAGCGTTTTAAAAATGACACTACCAAAATTTGTATGCTTTTTTTGTTTTCTCCTGTATTTTTCGCCAGAGACCATTAATCGAAATTCCGGCGAATACGTCTGGAGATATTGATACCAGCTTACTAACGTGCTATGTCGGAACGACCAAAAAAATTATTGGCAATATGGCACACACCTAAACTTTTAGTAGTTTTACATTACCTTATTAATTACCCTGTATAGCATGAAAATGTCACTTCCATTGCAAAATCACTTCTTGACACTTAATCTGGGCAAGACGAGCTATCAATATCCGAAAACCGCTCTCAAAAAAGTTAAGTTTTTAAAAAGTTATAGCAGTTCGAAAAGTTGAGTTAAAATCGCTTTTGCCGATTTTTTTGTTGACCAGTTTATTTAGAAAATTGATTTAATTTTTAACACAATTTAAATTTTATTTCAATCATATATAAAGTCCTTTACAATACAAATGTATATATGTATATACAAATTTATTTATTTATATCTAATGTTTCCTCTATCCAAAATATATTTTAACCTAAGAGTCGACCAACTTTACATAAAAGAAAATTATCTAATGAAATGCTGCGACATTCCTAACACAAAAGAATCAAAAGAAAAGAAAAAAAAACATGACAAAGCGAAAATAAATCAAAAGCAAAAGATATTTCACACGAGCTACGTTCCGTGCGGCGCTTGTGATCATGTTTATCAATCCGATCGATCGGCGCGATTCGCCATATTAATAAGGGCTGCAGCTACGATTAGCCGCGATATCGATCGATCTGTATCGATAAGTTGAAAGGCGAATAATGTCGAGGTAGATCGGTATCGCGGTGATATTATTCTGCCGCTTAGTCGGTCAAATTACTAGACGGAAAAAATGGAAGTCGGTGATTCATGTTAATATTGTTTTTTGAGAATAAAAAACGTGTTTTATTTTTGAGGATTGTTGAGGTATAATGAGGTTTCTTACAGGCGCGGATTTGGAATTTCGTCTAGGTGGGGGGGGGGGGGGGGGGGAGGGGGGGCGCAACGTCACCATCTAAACCTGTTCTTGCAACTTCTTGCCAAAATAGAACGGTTTATCATCTTAACATAACCAAAGTTCTAGCGTTATTTTTAATTATACCTTCACAGAAAAAACACTATCGTATATTGAACTGGATATCCATTCACTCAATGACACACTCTATTCCGTATTGCACAAAACAAATTCGGTTTATTTCAACGATTCGTTTATCATTGTTAACCAATAGGTTATAAGATTGCTTGAAATATATGGTTTCATTGGATTTTAATGGATCGTTCAAACATAACAATTATTTGATGCCAGTACTACCCTGTCCTAAATTCAACGCAAACGATCAATGGTTTCTCTAGAAGTTTATTTGTAAGAATATGCACCTCATTTGATGCAAAATAGCTATTATTGTTTCAATTGCAACAGTAACTATTTAATGTAACTTCCAATAGAAAGAAAACATTTTTGTTTAAATTCAATCGTATTCGTGTTTTGAAGAACAATTACTCTTATTTAATATAATGAATAATTGCTATTACATCAATTATACAAATATGTGAAAACAATTTTTATTTAGTATTATTAAACATACATTGTTTATACATTCTGTAAACATTTAAATATAAAAAAACACATTTTATTACACCACACTGATGCGAACACCGTAAACATTTTATTTATTTCACTCCAAATATAGGATCTGCTTCTTTGTAAAACTGCCTCCTTTGGTTTGTATGGGTACAGGATGCTAGATGGAACAAATTTGACACTGCATTCGAATCTCCTAAATTCAATCAGAGGCCACTTAAATCAAAAATTCCAAAAAAGGCTTACGTTTTTTATATAACATATTAAGTAGTAGTGATCTATATTCATATTTTTGTGGTATAATTCATT
Source organism: Philopedon plagiatum (assembly GCA_963971165.1). Lineage (NCBI taxonomy): Eukaryota > Metazoa > Arthropoda > Insecta > Coleoptera > Curculionidae > Philopedon > Philopedon plagiatum. The sequence goes on from OZ020193.1 coordinate 2,986,938, forward strand.
TCAAAGACCTTACATAGACGGCAAATGTTTGTTTTTGTTTATAATATTTTTTAGACATGTAGGAATGATTAATGTTTATGTTACAATATTTATTTTTATAAAATTCGCTATTGAAATCTTTTTTAGACAAGGCCTCAGTACTCCGCCACTGGTTTCTTAGGTAAAAAGGAAACTAAATTTTATCGAAAAACAACTTTTTCGGAAGTAGTTTTTGTCGAAAATGCGAAAATTTTTGTATTAGGAAATACAGGAAAATATATTTTCAATAGATATTTCAAAAACTTGTTTTTTCCGTTAGTTTTTTTATAGAACCATCGAAAGGAACAAATTAAATTCATCTCATTAATATAAATAAATTCCAAGACACCGTCATGCATAAGCAGGTTCTTGTTAGCAATTATTAACCAAAAAAAAACACTCATTACAGCGCCGAAAAAAGAGAAACTAATGACGCAATTAGGATACCAAAACCCCAAATTAATTTGAAAGATGACATTTAAAAAGAATATAAAGTTATAACAGAACAATCAGATAATTATATATGATTTGTTTTCTGAGATGATCGATAATTTTTTATGTGCAGTCGTAGTCAATAAAATCGCACATTAATTCACAGTCTGAAAGTTTTTTGGCGGACATTTGTTAAAAAACTGACATTTAGACCGTGAATATTAAAAGTACGATTCTTTTGTTTGCTGGTGTAGGAAGATATGACAGTACAAGTGAAAACTAAACGTTGGATCTGTTCCTGAAAGCTTACAGTCGTAAGTTACGATCTACGTACTGCTTTTATAAAACTACGACCCACAACGCAACTTCCCAACTCTATGGAAACATATTATTAACCTCCATACATATGATAACATAGTCATTAAAGTTTTTATAATATATAACAAATTACAACACACATAATATACCTAAAAGATATGTCACTATATAAAATCCATATGACATTGCATTGTATTTTGTTCTCAAGTCCTTAACTTGCTTAAAACTATTGTCTTAATAGGGCACACATTGTTAACATGTGAAATGTTACTCGTAATAATAATAAGGTGATATTTTTGTATAGTTTTATTGTTTTCCATGGCTTTTAAAGCCTCTCAAGACACGATAACCTGTAATTTTCCACTTGCTATTGTTATATCGAATGTTCATGAACTATGTCTGATGTAAAATTATTAAAGAAACACCTGGCAGATCTGTCTAAAAGGGTTACATACTCTGTAAATCTGATTTTTAATGAATACTTTAGGCAGTCTTCAAGTGTGCAAGCTCCGATACGTTTAAATCTATCTTCCGCTTCTTCTTGTGCTTCTCCTTTTTGTTATTCTTCTTCTCCCTTTGCTCCTTCTTATTCATTTTCTTCTTCTTTGCTTCATCCTTCTGCTTTTTTTGCTCCTTCTCCCTTTGCTCCTTCTTCCTTTTCTCTTTCTTTTGCTTGTTCTCTTTCTTGTTGCTTTCCCGTCTGTCCAGTTTCCATCTCATTTAAGACATTAGCGTAATCGGTTTTATCCATTGTATAATTTTTTTGCTTATTGTGAGCCTCCTCTACTTGTTGTTTTTCCCTTTCGTAAATTCAAACCCCGAACTGTCAAATTGGACCGGTTTAATAAAAGTGAATCTTGCTATTAGAAACATCCATCGATGACATAAAAACAAAAGCGACCAAACTAAATACATCAACCTACGTCAAGAAGCACACAATGCACGAATCTCTCGAACCTAAACTATGACGAACTTTCTTTGTAGATCAATCAGTGTTAAAAACGACCAAGGCGTTAGAATAGTCTCAATGATGAGTCCGCCTTTTTGTGGCACCCATTGTGTGTCGAAATCATTCAAGTCGTTGTAGAGGTATTTTAAGAATAATAGGGCTGTAATTTTTTGTACGATGAGTGGTAATTTGACGATGGTCGTTGTTTCTAATGCAAGTTTTGCATAATTACAAACCATTTTAAAAGAGGGACTTCAACTTTTTTTACCTTAATATCGGTTTTAATGAAGTTTTGGACGTAATCTTTAAAGAAATCTGTAAGTTATACATTTTTGGAATCTCCAGAAAATTTAAACTGCAGTAAACTAGAGGACATTTTAATTTTGACTAGCTTTTTCAAAAAATATTCTTAAAAAATGCCAACTTAACTTTAAAACCATTCTGCTTTACTTACGTTCTTGGCAATAATTTACATTTTGTATACGAGATTGAAATTACCAGGTCAAATTTTGCAAAATTGCGTGAGAACCTATAATTAAGAATTTTCGGTGCTGTAGTCGGTAGGTGTGTCAAAATTATAAATATACTTCTTAATTGCACTTCACAAAAATTATTTTAAAATTAAATCGAGTCGATATACGTATTTTATCCTTATTTAGTCAGAGGAAATGTGAAAGAAGTAAGCCATAAATATTTAATGTTATATATTATTGTATACAAAATTCATGAGGCTTCATGTGATATGTAAAGTGTCGCAAAAGCTGCTTCGGGGTTTATTTTTTAAAATAAAACTAACAATTTTAGAAAAATAGCATGCTTGTTTTATCAATAACTGGACGAATGTTTTGCTGCGAGTCATTAATCGCCTAAGAAACTGTTAGACCTTCGTCCTTCAGGAAGCATCACAAGAAAATATCGAGGGTGGTTAGATCGCATGATCTTGCAGGCCACTGAATATCACCATTTCGAGAAATGACGCAGCCAGGAAAAGGTGTCCATAACTAATACAAAATTTCCCTTGTCGTGTGACAGCTGATTGCCCAGTAATGTCTATCTCATACACAATCAGAAAATAATAAAGTAAATTCTACCAAAATTCTTCAGGCCTGCTAAAAAAAAATGGAGCCAAATTTAAATCCCGAAATACCTTAGGACACTCTTTAAAAGTACATATAAGATTTTTGTCACTCAGAATACAGAAAATCGCGAATCACCTGTGCAATGCATCTTAACAAATCGCTTTTAATAAAATTTATGCACCATAATAAAAAATCCATCACCTGGTGAGTCACCAGTGCAAAGCAAAATCGTTTTAAAACATATTGTTTTAATTTTTTAGACGTTTACTTAATTGCAAAGGAAGATGCAGGTAGATTAGAGGCGGTTGTTTCTAATAGAGTGCTTCCGAACGATGTGGGTGTTAACGTAAACGGTAACCTTAGTTTTGGGGAAACAGAATATCAGATAAGTAGCTTTATACACACATTTTCGATTTGCATGTTCGAAAAACAGTTATTTCGACAATTTTTTTAGAATATTTTTTTCGAGAAACGTTTTTGCAATAATATTATCTTTTCCGATGAAGCTCGTTTCCACCTTATGTGAGCAAGAAAAGTTGTAGGATTTGAGGAACTGAAAATCCTGAAGTGATTAGAGAAAAACCTTTACATCCTCTTCGAGTAACCGGGGTTACGGATACGTTTTCCTGGCCGCGTTATTTCTCGAAATGGTGATATCAGTGGCCTGCAAGATCATGCGATCTAACCCCCCTTGATTTTTTCTTGTGGGGTCTCGTCAAGGCCAAAGTCTAGTGTGTTTAACAAACGGCACTTTAAAAAGAACGTAATGGGGAAAAAGTGATTTTTAGAAATTAGATTTTCCAAAAATATTTTCGAAAAATTGTTTTTGTCGATCTTCACACTAATGTGTGAATTTTATTCGCTCCAAATGACTCGGAGCTAACCACTAACCAGGCCTTATTCCCTACAATATATCACCATAATTTTTGCAATACTTATTTTAATTTATGCAAAAACGTTCCACTAGAATCAGTCACAGTGCATTCATGGCCACCTTCGTAAAAGAAGAATAGCATAACAATGAGTAATGGATTGTAGGTGGAAATAAATAACATTTCCACTAGTACTAGGGTCTTGTTTATACAGTGACAGGCAGAAAGTGTGCGACATATGCGAACATTTTTTATTATTAAATTCGGAAAAAAATCAAGTTGGCCATTTGCCTCTGCATCACTTGAAACCCAAAAAACGATTCTGTGATGGCGACTGTCATTTGTCATTTGGCGGGACATTTAAATTTTCTGGGGTTGTATAGCCAAAAGTCACACTATTTGTAAAAATATTGAAAAATTTTATTTGAAAAAAGTGTTTGTAATTTAATATTTTAGCCGTGTACAGTGTTGTTGTGCATCAAAAGTATGCACGAATTTGAATTCCTCGCCTCAAACAACCACCAAATCCCTAATTCCGTGCCGCTATGTCGTCTTGTTGAAAAATTATTGGAAAAAATAAAAAATAAATAAATCGCTTTATTTCGATATAAGGAATCTGCTGTTGCTGTGTGTACCATTACTTTCGGACCACCCCGTATAGGTATTTTTGCACAGTTTATAGCCCTCTAGTGGAAAATCATGCTGCTCTCCAACCTAGAGCGCCACTAAACGCCAAAACAAGACAAATGCCGTTCTTAAAATATTCAAAACATCTTTTTCATTAGTCACTCTTTTTAAAAATACAGTGCTGCCATATTTAAATGAGTTACATATGCTTGCTGTGTAGCCTTAATCCGTCGAGATACGAAACTGATCTGATTACTGAAATTTAAATACAGACAAGATCAGTTGTCGGTACTTCTAATGTTAACAATAATAAAAATACAATGGTAGTGGAAGCGAGAAGAAAAATGATCAATAGATAATGGTTAGAACTATCGATCACAGGCGTGTTATGGATTATTTTTTATTCTCATGTTAAAAATAGTGGTACAGAATGAACTGGCAACGCTGCACGGGTTTCGCTTTTGCCAAACCAGAATCGAAATAAAATCCGTCCCATCAGCATGCATCTCTTGTCATTGCGAGTGCCTTTCCGATGTTGCCAAATGTAGAATATGGTCAGATTGTATCTGAGCAAGAGTGGTATAATATTTGTCAACATGTGAAAAAATATGAAAAAGGGCATATCATGGACGACGCTCTAGGACACTTAGTTTTTACAGCGAATACGGGTTTATCGGAAGATTCGAAGAAAGTGAAGACAGCAAGTTTGATAACAGTACACCAGACGACAAACTGGAATGTCCGCAACTTGACAAAATATCATCCATGCATGAAAAAAATCAACTTAAGAAAGCAGTTAGACCTTTGAGCAAATCTGAGCAAACCGTAGCGAAATTAAGCAAACCCGAGCAAAACCCTAAGCACTGCATTTGAGATTAACAAAGAATTTGTTGAATAAAACAAAGAAAATTAGAATAAACTAAAAGAAAAATGCTTGCAGGTCGATCTAAGCGAAAAAAATCTGTGCATTAGGAAAGTAGTATAAAAAAAATATCGCTACATCGCCGTTCCCCTACTCAGAATGTTAACACCAAATAAAAATACAATAGTCCGTGGGTGGGGCTCAAATACTTTTCGAGATACGAAGTCATTGTCAAAATCTGGGGTATTACCATTACCCGAATTAGAATAAATTAGACACATAACAGTCGACAGAAAGCAGATTAGATGTTTATCAGATCAACTACCGAATTATGATAATCTTTTTAGTATTTGTCGTCATATTTTAATGACAATGGTAGTAACATAAATGTTTCTCGATAAATAAAAGTCTATTCAATTAATGGAATCCACCTCTGGCAAGTGCAAATGCTGTTTTTAGTCAAACCTAACCCCTATTGACTGACAAAAATCGAAATCTAATGTAGTCAAAGTTAAAAATACACAATCACAATAGCGAAAAAATAGTGTATTGGCATCTTTCGTATAAAATAGCATAAAATATGAATATCCTAATAATTGTAAGCATTGTGAAAAACCTAAATAATGTTTAACTTTAATTTTAATTGATTTAATGACCCTTGAAACATCTTTTAACCATTAAAAAATCCATATTCATAAGGAAAACGGATTTACTTTTTCGCGACCTTGGTTAATAATTGTCATAGGTTAGTAGAGATAAGGCGAAACTTATTAATTAATTATGGTACAGCGGTCTATTGGTTGGGTTATTCTCCCTTAAAACACATTTTTTGGTCGTTAAAATATTTTTAATAAATTTGAATTTAATCAATTGTATCTTAAAATGTAAGTTGAATTCCCGCAAATATTGCTTTATCTAATAGAAAATTTTCTGGAGATTTCAAAAATATATAACCTATTAAGATCCCATCAAAGATTCTTTCCAGAAATCCATGAACTTACATTTTTGTAACTTTTTTTCCATCAACTGTATCTATTAATCTCAAACAAATTCTCAGAAATATTGCTTTATCTAATAGAAAATTTTCTGCAGATTCCAAAAATATGTAACTTAGTTTCGCGAAAGATTCGAAATTCATAAAAACTGAATTAGGTACATTATAAAATGCAAATTTTTATGACTCCTTTTCATAAAGTTTCATTTTAATAAACTTTTTGCAGTGGATACAGAACTAAGGTAATACTTTACACCTGTTTTAGGCGAGTTACCCCAACACGGAAGAAGCTGCACGTGTTTGGATGAATATTTTTTCAGATATCGATCTTCAGTTTTCAACGTAAGAATACAAAATGGATATTTCGTAGCGACTTCGAATCTTCGTGGCACGACTGGCAATTTATGAGACACTAAACGGCGATGGCGCGACACTGCGACTCTAAATATGTACATATTTAGTACAACATTTTCGTATCTTTGTAGGTAGAATGCCACGATCTTACGGCTAATATCTACATGCACGTTTAGCTTTTATATATTGTCACTGCTTTTTCATAAAAATAAAATATATTATATAGTAATATACAGTATAAAATACCTTTGAACGTTCCAGCGACGGCAACTGTTCATCGGTGGGTACTAGGTTATAAATTAGTAGTGTGGTTCACTTTCCTAACAAGGCGCCAGCCAGCCTGTATAACTTGCTTTAAGTGAAGAAGAACCCCCAGTCTGGGAGATGAACTCTTAGAAAAGAAGATGTTAAAATTAAAAGCAGATTATCATTGACTAAATTTAATAAGTATGTCCAGTACTTATAATATTCTTATTTATATAATTTAAAAAAATTAACGTTTCTGATCGCAGAATTTCAATTTTTAAATACCCCACATCAACTTAATTAAGCATTCGAATGGTTGATTGATCAATCAAATTGACACGCACAAAAAAATATATCACTAAAATCAAATCAGAAAAGTTTTACATAAGAGAATAATTTATGAAATTAATACCATTTTAAAGTAGGTAATAATACGCATAAAAAATATAAAAATAAGCATTTAAAGCATGGCAGATCATATTTGATTGATGTTAATTCATACAAATACATGGAATATACTGGCGTTTGCTATCAGCATATTTCTTTGGCAGGAAAAGATCCATAAATGTTTGTCCGGAATTTCTCAGGAACTAACCATGAAACACGTATTATTCAGGCAGAAAACATAAGTAGATAGGAGGAAAACGTACTTGAACGTTGTACACCAGTGTGTACCCCAACATAAAAAACTCTAGAATAACAAAAAAAAACTATAAGTATTGGCATTTTATACATTGTTGAAGGTATTTTACATCAAAGTATTTTGAGAGTTTTTGAATCGAAACAGGCATTTCTTGACGAAAATACAGGAACTTGAAGGTAGATAAAGGCATATTCTAATGAAAGAACTGAAATAAGAAACGAATTTTCAAAAGATGATCACGAAAAAACTTGATTATAATTAACATGCCTGAGTGAAGAATGAAGGCATGGAGGAATACGAATAATATATACTCTTCACCATTCAGCATCAGCACAGTGTCCAAAAAAACGGTTAACAAGGTAATAGAAACTCTTAAGACGCGAAAGAACCATTCTATAATAAAAAACTTTACACACAAAAACCATCCCTTTCCCAGAATGCGCTTTTGTATTTTAAGTTTTTTATTAAACACCACACTCGACAAACGAACTCGCAGGAAGTGCTTCTTCAGGCTTCTTAAACGCTTGGATAGTGTATTTATATGATTTATAAATGCTCAATCATTTCTAAATCAGCTTGATTTTTTCCAACAAATCCTATTGTTAACCGACATTATTCTCACTATTTTTCCTATTTAGTCATTCATTTTGGGTTTATTTTATCCGTTAGTTATCTGAGAGTACCTCTCACTAATATAGATCGCTTATTTTCTCATTTAAGTTATAAATCAATAAGTTGATTTGCATTGGGGACACAATTTTCGACCATTGCCACGAAAACAAAGAATTGCAATTTATTTACATCGAAATTATTAAAATATGATGTGTCAAAGTTTCGCAAAAATGCCAGTTTTCGTTGCAAGATTGGACCATATTTTCCTAGTTCCTGGACCGATATCGGCTTGAAATATACATGAGTGAGATTTTAAGTACCTTCTACTTTAAGTGTAAGGATATTTCATTGAATGAGTTACTCATTAAATGCCATTCAGAGTGATTTTGTACTTATAATAACACTTTTGATGTCACAGCCAATGGGATCACGTTTTACAAGTTTCGAAATTCGCGCGTAAATTTGCAGTAGAAAATCCATTTTTTGTTGTTAATAAAGACCAAAATAAATTGATAATATCCATCTGTTATATGTTACCTGTACATTTAAAAAACGAACCATTTCTGTTAAATCTAAACAAAACCGACGATTTCAATGGCCGATAACCTTGAAGAATCTCCATATCGCTTTGCAATTATTGAATATTCTTTTATTAGTTTATAATATGTAATTCCACCTACAATTTTATGTTTTAAATGATGCAATAGATAATAATATGTAGCTGTTTAGGGATACTACAATCTGCACAAGCGTTGCTTGTTGTAGATATGCTTAGAAAAAGAGGTTTCTGTCTTGACTGCCTGTTGACATCTTTTCGCCCTAAACGTGTTTCAAATGCGATTTACCAGATAAATAACATTCCTTGCAACAAAACCTAAATAAAGGACCACTTAGAAGGCGAATCGAAAGGTCTAGTACCTAGAGAAACCACATCAGGACTAAATTTTTCAATTAGGTGGTGATAATCGTCTTGAAAACCGAAGAAGTTCCGAAAATTTCGTGCAGTTTGTGCCAAAAGTGAAAAACAAACAAATCCGTAAAATCTAATGTAATAATGATAGTGTTAACATCACCGTGTGAGATGTTATTAATATTTTACATAAAATAATTAATTGTTTTTCGCCATATAATCTTCTAGGAACTGTTCGAACCTTGAAAATTGGATATTAAATCACAAATATAAACAGTTCGAGATGTAGGACCAGTTACCTAGATTTCTCAGGCTTGCTTAGTCAGGTTTGCTCAGGCTTGCTCATGTTTCTAGACGGGGAGAAAAGGGACGTTTGCCAAGGTTGCTAGGTTCTATGTTTAGAAGGCCAGCAATCCGACAGACGTAGTATGATAAATAAAATATTCTATTGAGCAAGTGGGGTATCAAATCAAAGAGCCTGGTGTGCACTGTGTGTCGCCATGTTTTATTTAAACTTTATTGCCAAAATGGCGGCTCTATGAGGCTTCGAACATAAGATAGGGCTCTGGTGTATAAATAAGACCTACACATTTGTTTACAACTGAACGCAATTAGGGTCACGGTGCGGTTTCAATACAAAAACGCTGTCTCTATATTCTAATTTTTCTGTAGCTCATTTTAATAAAGCCTTCGCTAACTGGGTTACACTTATCCAAACGACAAATAAAGAAGTAGCAATTAACAAGATAAATATTGATAAAAATTAAGCGCAGACATATTGCAAAATACAATTTAATTGTTAATAGACTTAATGAGAATTGACTTAATTGTTTTTTACATTTGTCTTTGCATAAGCATGCATATATTACCATCTTAATATATCTACATACAATGTATAACAAAAATATCTTGCAGACCGTTCATTCGATTTTTATGAAATTTTGTACACTTAGGCACGAAATTATGCCCGATTCAATAGTAAGTTCTGCATTGTTGTCAAGTTTACCGTTTTCCTAAAATCGGCAGGAACTTTTTTTTTTAAATGAAACGCTCTATATTTTATTCGATTTTCGAATTCAGCTTAAAATTCTGGATACTTCCTATTAAAATCATTTTATCCTTAACAGTTTTTGGGAAAATGGTGGACAAAAATCGTTATTTTATTGTATTTTACCTTAAAATACCTGTACATGAAAATTTACCGGAAATGTCTGACATTGTCAGTTTCGTTTATTTATAAAAAATGGATCAGTTAACAGAAACCCAAAGAATTGAAATTTTAATAATACTGGGTTATGGGGACAGAATGAGAAGGCAACAAGGAGTTTGCAAGATTTTTAATGACAAATATCCTGACAGAAATTCATTAACTAACTCTACTGTGATAAGGCTCTGAATCTTTTAATCAGTTTAGAGGAAATTCCCCATCTTTCTACCAGAACACTGGGAAAAGCAAACAACGTTTCACATATGTCCGTAGACCGCCTTCTAAAAACCAAAAAGTTTCATCCTCACAAAATAAGACTTATGCAAGAGCTCTCAGAAAATGATTACGACAGGTGCTTGGAATCTTGCGAGACCATGATGGAACGCTGCAACGCCAATCCAGATTTTGTCCACCGAATCATTTTTTCTGATGAATCAACATTTATTTTTAATGGAAAAGTTAATAGGCATAATTGTTGATACTGGGCCAGGGAAAATCCTCACTGGATAAGCAAAAATCATACCTAGTTCCCCAAAATGTAACTGTTTGGGCTGGTATAATAGGTCGGAGAATACTAATTGGCCCCTTCTTGCATGCAAGAGACATTAAATGGAGAAAGATATTTGGATCTTCTAAGAAATGAAATTGCCCCGGCTCTTGCACAACTATTTCCAAATAATCGTAAGTAAGTGTTGTTACTTTATTTTACCTGTTGTATTGGTTATTTGAATATGATTTTTTAGGCAGTAATCAAGCACCAAAAAATGATGAAATATGATTTCAGCAGGATGGTGCCCCACCGCACTATATCCATAATATTCGGCAATATCTCGATGGTGTTTATTTAGAAGATGGATTGGACGCAGGGGTAGAATCGAGTGGCCAGCTCGGTCTCCGGACTTGACGCCCCTCGACTACTTCTTGTGGGGCCTCCTCAAAAATGTTGTTTTCAAAAGTAAGCCAAATGACCTCGATGATTTAAAGTTAAGGATAGAAACAGAATGTAGAAAAATCCAGGGAACTGACATTCTTCTAAACGTTTTGCATGTTTTTCCGCAGGATTTGGCTTACTGCTAAGAAGTAAATGGACAACATTTTAAACCTTTCATTTAGTTTTCTTCATCAACTTTTAAATTATTTCCTGGTGTATTGTTTATTCTCGTGCCAAATATCCAAATGGGATAGCATTTTTTATGTTTCCAGTTTGTCGAAATTTTTTTTAAACTTTACTCACAGTAGAATTAGTTAGTGGATTTCTGTCAGGATATTTGTATTTAAAAATATTACAAACTTCTTGTTGCGTTCAGATTCTGTCCCCATAACCCAGTGTTATTAAAATTTCAATTCTTTGGGTTTCTGTTAAATGATCCATTTTTTGTAAATAAACAAAACTGACAATGACAGACATTTCAGGTAAACTTTTGTGTAAGCACAGGTATTTTAAGGTAAAATACAATAAAATAACGATTTTTGACCACCATTTTCTCAAAAACTGTTAACTTTAGGGTAGCGTTCCATTAACGAAAATGATATAGAGCGTTCCATTAAAAAAAAGTTCCTGTCATTTTCAGGAAAACGGTAAACTTGACAGCAATGCGGAGCTCATCATTGGATCGCGCGTAATTTCATACATAAGTGTATAAAATCTCCTTAAAATTGAATGAACGGTTTGCAAGATATCTCGAGGTTTCCATATTTTTGTTACACACTGTATATGTACATACACTACCGTATTGCCGTGAAGATATAAGTGTAACTCGAGATAAAAATAGCTATGATCTTTACAAATTCCATATTTCAAATCCTGCAAGCTGATTTGTCGAAGTCGAAGAAATGGAAATTTTTCAAATACAGAAACAAATTGAAATCCGATGAGCCCAAATCTGGCAAATAAGGTGTACCAGTAAATTTTATTTTAATTTATTAAATCACTTTTAAATTCAACCGGTGAAGGATAAAATCAACAGTAAACACCTAAAAAATAAAACGGTGGAACGAAGCCAATGCAGGATGAATCTTCACGCTATAAAAAGCACAAAAATCCGGAATTGCATAACGCAACGTACAAGATGTTGATCGACGGAAACAGATCAAGGACTGCGCCTGCTAGGATGTATTTAACAGTCCGCGGGAAGTAGTTCTATTGTTTCGTTGACTCATTTTGTCATGCCGGTTGCACACTATTGCAATTCGTACTTCTTTTTAAGCTTTGTGTGTATTTAGAGGAAGGTCTTGGACTAGTTAGAAAAGGACGATTTTACGGTGATATTTATATATTATAATAATGCACTTTTAAGTATCTGCATCTTTAAGGTCATCGCTTGAGTGGCCTATGCTGAGAGGCCAGCGATTATTGTATTGTATTGTAAAATAACGATATCGTAGAAGGTAGACTTACCTCAAGCAGGCGCAACTTTATACCAAATTAGGTTATGCAACCTCATGCGAAGAAGCAAAGAGGGTTGCATATACTTTCTATTGATCTATATTGTATCCAATTTTATGTGACAATGATGACAGAAAAAACAATTGAACAAGAATTCACCCTATTTGTCAGATCCATAGACAGTTTACACCAGAACATATTTTAGTGATTATAATATTCATCTTTTATTTCCTGATAATCACGGAGGAATCAGATTTCTTTCTATCTGTGTTGGCGAAAGTGCATTAGACAAAGACAAATAAAAAAAGAATTTGTTCAAATTTTTATCGTACATTCTTTGCTTGTGGAAGTATTGCTGGTTATATACTTCGAAAGATTAGTCATCGCAAAATTCTTTTTTTTTCCTGATAAAATCCCAACGGAATCCGATTTCTTTCTATCCTTGTTAGCAAACGGGGCATTAGTAAAAGACAAATGAAAACGATGTTGTTGCTAATAAAAAAGAATAATCAGACATTTTATTACAGGCGGCTTGGTTTGTGCAAGTATTTCTGGTTGCCTACTGTGAAATTTTAAACGGAATTGTCATAAAAAATAAACCTGATAAAATACTTACGTAAGTTTTATGACTTTATAGCAAAATACCTTTGTTTTTACTCCACACAAACAGCATTTGCAAAAATCTCGTTTTTATTAAGCAAAAACAGTGTCAGCATAGCCACATTAAGCTTCATATTTTATACTACCTACTTAAAAGTATTTCCTGCCCAAGTAACAATACTCCCTCTAACCAATAATTTGCAATAAAGGGATCGGAGGAAAAGTTTTTAAATAAATAAAGAAAAAATTGCAAAAATGAGTAAATATTTTTATTATAATCAGGTTAAAAATATTCCCTATTCTCCGATATATAATGAAAATGGATCTATAATATAGTCTACCTGCGAACAGTGACGTTTGTGTAAGTTAAAGACGCGATAAAAATTGTTTAATCGAATGTACCAAGTAGTTTCAAAATTTTTAACTGTAAATGTTGAGTCTTAGTTCCAGAAGGGTAGATACACTTTGTAATGGCACTGTGACTTCAGCTTTAAACTGAAACCAAACGTTTCTAGGGTGCAATTTTCACTACTTTCTCAATAACTAAAGAAATCGTCTGTAATGCCCACTATTCTCAACTTTATATCGGGTCGGCGTTCCTGTTACTCATTCCCATAACGCCCGGTCCAAGTAATGTAAAGGAGAACAAATATGTACCTTGCGTGTTATTTCAATAGTTTTTAGTTAGTCCCAGATTGATAGAACACAGGAATTTAACCTGCTAATACTTTATATAAACTTTTTAAGTATATTTTTACACTGCAAAATCAACTTATATCATGGGACAGGCTTCAAATAATAGGTCATGTTTATCTTTCACATAACCTAACTTTCTACCAGCTGTAAAAATTTTACGAGTATGAGAGAGAAAGAAGACGAGAGAGAAAAAAAATGAGAAAGAAAGAACGTGACAGAGAGACATAATTGATCTCTCCCTTGTAAAATGGGTTTCTGTCATCATTCTCAAAATTAAATGGATACGGTATAGACAAAGCATGAGAAACGGTTTCAATGAGGGAAGTATCGACGTATATGAAAGAGAAAAGATATCGTAATACACAGCACTAGCAAGGCTATATAGTTTGCAAATTCGAAGAATATTCCAGAAACGACCACCCCTATATGAAGTTAAGAGAAGATGTAATCACAGCACGAGAAAAAGAAAAAGGGCGAGGGGTAGAAGATACAGAAGAAAGAGTGAACGATATGCAAATGCGACATCCCAAATCGACTGAGCCATATGAAACAATGCTGACCGATTATTTGGGTACCGAACAAACGACGATAATAACAAAACCACAGACCCATGTTTCAATATCTAGATGATTATTTAAGACACGTCTAACGCCTCTAAATAAAGTCGCAGTTGACATTGAAAAGTTACGTTTATCTCGCACTAATTTGTTTGAACTGTTTTAACGCCGAGCTATTTCTCTAACTAATGGTTGGGTGTGAGTTTACAAGTTAATCTGAACTGGCGTTTTGGTGTTAATTGACGGCTGCTTTGTGGTTTAGAAACTGGTTTTAGCAAATATTACGCATGAAAAAGGGACTATTAACTTAGATCCATAATACTTCATGCTGGTTTGGTGATTGCGTCAATAACAAGCACAAGAAAACGGCACTAATGGCATTACAAAGCTTGTGGCTATCGGTTTTGTTTTATCAGTATGAAATTAGAAAAGACGACAAAGGGCAGACAAATAATAAGAATAGTAAAAAGTAGTAAAAAGCCACGAAACAGATTAAAACCGTTTATACGACATATGAGGGCGGAAACATCAAGTTAGATTGCAAAATTCCTCCATGCCCAAGTCGTATTTTTTTTAATATAAAATTACACTTAATAGAAACTAACAATGTGTTCGTTTACCTCATTATAACGATTTACACCCACTATATAAATCAGTTGAAGGATGTCTTTAATAATAAGTTACTGCGCGCAATTGTTTCCCTAGACAAAGATGATCCAATTTGATAAACATTGTTAAGACGAGGACGTCAGGCGTAGAAGGTTGTGGGCATTTGCTTTCAATTTTGTTTAAAATAGAAAAATAACCATGCGTTTTTAAAGGCAATATATAAAATTGTATATTGCCATGGATTTATTATATAAAAGGATACGGGATGATGTAACATTCTTTGAAGCCAAAACAAACCATTCTAAGCGACACTGTAAACACAATTTGTAAACATTGGCCACATCTTATTTTACCTTGTATTTGTGTACAAAAATATGTTAGAAGCATTACAAGATTTGCTAAAAGTAATAAAAGCCCTAAATTACTTTATTTTCTGCTAAATAATAATAGATTTAAGTTAAAAAGGTTTTATTATTTATAGGTTATGTTATTTCTAAAGGTGTTTATTTAATGTCGCTCCGAGTCATTTACAAATCTATATAAATCTATACGTCGCACTTTTTCTTTTCTAGTTCATTAGACAAAGACGTACGTGTAACCGAGTGTTCAGACCGAGGTTCAGCCGTTTTCCTAAACAACTAGCACAGACAACAACACTTCTGAGCTCCAACACTCCAATGCGATTTTATCTCTATCTACTACCATTATTGATTCAATTACTTAGTAATTCGTAGTCTTGTTTATGTTCGTAGTTCGTAAACTGCTCCCCCAAGAGAATAACAAACAACAAAATATAAGGCTTCACGTTCGATACGCTCACAGTATACGGATGTCGAATCCTTTTATATAATAAATCCATGTATATTGCTGAACAACTTTTGAAAATTTCACTATTCACACGCGTGATTTCCAAACAGTACTGTACCAAGTCGTCTTCCATTTAGGCGATAAGACTGATTTTCGACCCATTTATAGTTTATATTGTTCTTCTAAGGATTGCTCACGTTTGACATATAATTCAAGGGTTGTTTTTGGAACGTTGAAGCTCTTTGACGCCTTTAAATACCCCATTTCTTTACTTTTAACTGCATCAATGGCATTCTTCATATTCTCCGGATTTCATTTTTTATGTGAGAGTCCTTTTTTGGCATTTTACTGAAAATATTTTTTTCCCATATATAAAACTGTTTTAAAACCGTACATTTAGTTGGGTTCATAATTTTGGATGTCCAATTTTAGGATAGCTTTCTATCCAAAATTAGGCAACTTTTATGTTTAAGATTATGTGATTAAAATGAAAAAAATTCTTGACAGATATTTTTGTTTCAAACACTTCTTCTTATTCGCTTATTCTACAACTATTCTAGTACATGCATGCGAAATTTCACTTTCCTACACTAATTACTTACCTTTTTATAACAATTCTTAGGCACAGAAACAAAAAACTCTATGTCACAAATAAACACATAATATTATGGCGCCACCTAGTAGTGAACAGCCAAACTGTGTGCATCACATAGGCTCATTCTATGTGAATTTCGTTTTGTGGATTCAATTACAGAAAACTATTAACAAGTTTTGAGATGATGTAGTATCCAAAATTAGGCAACTATCCAATATAAGACCACTTTCCTCTATATCTTTGTGTTTTTACGTTCGTTTTATTAAAATGGATAATAGCTAGTAGAAATAAAAATTTGAAAATTGTATCGGCTTGCGGTCAGCTTTGAATTGCCCCGGGCAGTAAACAGCCTTAAGCCAGCACTGCTTCTGCGGCTTTCCTGCTATCTCTGGACCAGTATTCCTTGAAAACTGTAACTTTACCCCTATCACTAAGCTACATTTACAGAACATCCTTGAGTTCTGGGCAATTTCCTTCCGCATGGAAAACCGCCATCGTCACTCCGCTGTTCAAAGGTGGTGATCGGTTCGACGTAACCAACTATCGACCAATTTCTTACATGCCATGTTTTGCTAAGGTTCTGGAGTCACTTGTGACAGACACCCGTTTCGCGTCATTTAGGAACATAATCACGGCGAATCATTATGGATTTTGGATTGGCCTGAATACTCTGGAAATAAGCAGAATTCAGCTGACCTTGGTCTTTGGCCACAAGCTGCTGAATAATGAGATAGACTGTGCGGATCTCATGGCCCTGATAAATTTTAGAGTGCCATATCGCCCTACAAGGCAACTAGAACTATTTTCTATAAACCCAAATAGCACCATTAACCGAATAATGTTATACTTAAACATGCTACCATATAATCTGAATCTTAACTGTTCTATGACAATCTCACTATGCGATTATATACATTCTTATCCCTTTTGTGGAATGGGATAACGAATAGTGGAAAGATATTAATTATTACGTTTTGATGTGTTGTATTTTTGGACAGGATAAGTTTTGTTCTACCGAATTTGTACTTTTTGAATTGTTTTCTATTCTCTCTTTGTTTTCTTTGTTTTGTATGATTTGTATTATTTGGAGTTTCTCTCTAATACACAAATTTGAATAAATAAATACATAAATAAATATGTCTCTCATCGTCAAAAATTTCATTGAAGGCGCCAAGTATCAAAAACTTAATACTCTTTTTCTTTTATGAACAGTATCGGCTTACAAATGAAATTCGTAAAATCAAAACGGTATGAAAATAGAAATCCATAACGATTAATATCGAAAATCCGGTATTGACTTCCAATAAGTCCCCAACCAGTAGAAATCGGTAAAAAAATACTATTTGTCTCGCCATTCGGTAAATTAGTATTCAGATAAATGTCTTTTACACTGTATCGAATATCAGAATGACGACGAAATCCTATTCAAATATGAAAATTAAATTTCTAAGTATCCATTTACAAGCCAATTATATCAAATTTTAACGACAAAAAAATGTAAATAGAATTTTTGACTTATTGCCGCATATCGTCCCTATTAATATTTTTGGATTTTTTATGCAAATTACGTTTCAGTCGTAATGAGGCGGACTTCTGAGGTAGGCAAATTTTGGGAATTTTAAAAACGCCCACGCGACGCTTTTTTATTCGGTTCACAAAACTACTGTATATTTTTATATACATACTTTCTTTAAATAACAGGTCATTTTTTATGACTTTGACTAAAATAGCTATTTACCTGACAAGTGCGGAAAGTGATAATGTTTCGCACGCGCCTCCAGCTGACCGAACGACGCGAAGTCGGATCAAAAAACGGTTTGACATGTCAAACTTAAGAATCTTAAATACTTGCTGTTTGCAATACAGGTCCCTATAACTAAAATCACTGAAAATTGGAAAAATTTAGGAAAAATTGAAAATTACGATGTTTGACCAAAATTGTTGAAGATTTACAATTTTTAGGGTTCAAAATAGACTGAAATCAAAATTCCATATACGCCATCGGAAAGAGCTCGTCGAAATACGCGATATACATATTTTTTAAGTCCTTTACTCTTTATACAATATTTGACCCACTCTGTATTTTTCCCTATCTAACTTCTTTAAACTTTTTCAGCGTTATCTCATCAAGGGATAATTAAGCTTTAAAATAAATACCCAATGGGGCATTCAGGAACGTATTTAGGGAATAAAAATTGTTTATTTAATTTTTAATCAAACCGTATCTTTAACCGGCATATTTATATAATACTTTTTCCTTATTTATCAATTCTAATAATGACATTTTTTCTTTCAAGAATACACATTTCCTTTCCAATTTAATTGTTTATTAATCTCTACTACTCCTACAGCAATTATTGTAATGTCTATTTGCCGACTTATGACTTATGCAATGCAAAAAAACTCTTAAACGATTCTAAAAGAATGGCTTTGGGCTCGTATAACAGCACAATTAAATATTGACGATGCTCAAGAGACACTAAACTAGTTTTAAAAAGCATGACTTGCACAAAATACTTCGACTACAATGTCAAGTGGCGCAAAACCACCGCAAAATTAATTATTCGGCTTTAAAGAAGGTTTACTTATGATGATTAATGATTCCTTTCTTGAAGATCTGTATTTGGACCAGGTTAAAAACGTTTTTAGGCTTCTATAGGCCTTTTAACTCATTGTCTCGATGTTTACCTTGATTTAATTGGCGTCGCATATCTGAGAAAAGTAAATTTAATATCAGTATTTTTTTTTTCAAAGAATCTAGCGACTTTGCAAAAAAAAGCCCTGAAAATTAATTGTAACCTTAATTTTCTTGAGGAAAAGCGGTTGGTTGTGATGTTGGAGCTTCTTTTTAAGACCAGCTTCTTATACAATCTGTAACAAAAAAGAAAGCATTAAAATGCATACATTTCAAAATCCTTAGTTTAAATAATTTTAGGAGAGTAACGCTGGAGAAAGGACCTACCTTACTGGACAAATGTCCTAATTTGTAGTGTTCCTAATCGATCATTTGCTTCCCGTCAGTTTGGTATCTCCACCATGGCAGGTTTTTGAAAAAATTGTCTTGTACTTGATTCTGTTATTTAACGATCCATCATTTAGTTTTTCTTCTTGAAAAACTCCATAAAATCATGTGAAGCTTCACCTCCAACTCATAAGACATTAGGTACATGTAACAATTTTTTCTCAAATCCATCTGGGGTATTTTTGTATGTTTGGTTGAAAAATATATTTCCTAGAGAGATAGGACGAAATGGATGATTTTTCGTTTTCTCCGGTATCAAATTGACAAGGAAACCTTTTTTTTTTATCTAAGACATCCCTCGTAGACTTGAAGCCTAAGTACTAACGTACCGTGGGTGTCTGAAGAGAAGGGAAATGTAGTCTATTGACATGGGATTTGAAGGATTGGAGGTTGGGACGGGAAGGGAAAACATCTGCCGGCAATTCGTTCCATAATCTGGAGACCCTAAGTATGAATGAGCGAGAGAAGTGGTCCGTTCTTAGGCTTTTGTAGCTGGACAGTAAAGGGATACATACGTAACGCGCCTCTTGTTGTTCTGTTAGGGACATTCAAGGGGGGAATAATACCGGCTAGTTCTTCGGAGCAAAATCCGTGGAAGTAGCGGTAGAAAAGGGATAAATCCCCTACAGCGCGGCGATGAACGAGAGAAGGGAGTTTTCTCGTGAGGTCTGGGTCATTGATAAGTCGAATGGCTCTCTTTTGGATAGAATCAAGGATCTTAAGTGTCGAAGGTGATGCCCCTCCCCAGATGTGGGAGCAGTACTCTAGGTTAGGTCTTATTTGGGAAACATAGAGAGTGTATAAGTTGGAAGAGGAGAAGTATTTTCTGGCTCGAAAGAGAAAACCAAGCTTTTTAGTCCTGTACATTTGTATATATAACAATAAGTCAAAAATTATATTATATTACTCGGGATATTGTTTGAGTGCCTGTAAAATTTACTAAACGTTATTACAATTGACTGACTAGCGTATAATTTTCTGCTGAACGTGGATATTCCAACAAAAAATATATTTCCCGAAAAGATAGAATAAAAATTGATGTTTTTTTTTCGTTTTCTCCGGTATCAAATTGACAAGGAAACCTGTTTTCAGGAAAATCTGAGAGATGGAAAATTTTAACTTTTTTGGAATCTCTTATTGTTTTTTAAAGTCAAATACTATCAGAAACACTGGGCCAAACAGGAGGGAAAAAATTATTTAAATCGGTCCCGCCATCGCCATTCCGAAATAGTACACATGCAAAAATTGCACAGGTCAACATGGTTTTGTTCTAAGAAAGTGAAGGGTCATTTCAGAAGTAATTTTTCATGTAGAATCCGAATCCGGGGTCCCAATTGCTCTATCACGTCAGGATTTTCAGATATCCTAACCTAAAAGTGCAAAAATCGCGATTTTTAGGCTACATTTGGGGTTATGTAGCATCATCATATTCTTTTTTCTCAAAAAACAACCAATGGCACCTTAAAGTGTAAGTCTTTTTCTTTCAAATGCCGTTGAGTTTGCTCAAATAGCTTATGTCTGCATTGAGATATTTCATTTTGAAGTTTTCGAGTTTCGTCAATTTCGTTATTCTCAAAATTCACATGATTCTGTAGTCTTTGACGTCCAAATTCGACACTTATCTTCAATTTTTAGTTTTCACATTTGTATCAAGTTTTTTTTGCGACAATAGGTTCCTTAAAACTAAAATTTAATGTGCATCAAGTTTTAAGACCCAAAACCAAGCCCCCTTCAAAGTACTTAGGGCTTGGTTTTGGGTCGTAAAACTTGATGCACATTAAATTTTAGTTTTAAAGAACCTATTGTCGCAAAAAAAAACTTGATGCAAATGTGAAAACAAAAATTGAAGATAAGTGTCGAATTTGGACGTCAAAGACTACAGAATCATGTGAATTTTGAGAATAACGAAATTGATGAAACTCAAAAACTTCAAAACGGAATATCTCAATGCAGAAATAAGCTATTTTAGCAAACTCAATGGCAGTTAATAGAACAAGACTTACACTTTAAGGTGCCGTTGGTTGTTTTTTGAGAAAAAAGAATATGATGATGCTACATAACTTCAAATATAGCCAAAAATCGCGATTTTTGCACTTTTAGGTTAGGATATCTCAAAATCCTGACGTGATAGAGCAATTCGGACCCCGGATTCGGATTCTACATGAACAATTACTTCGGAAATGACCCTTCACTTTCTTAGAACAATTCAAACATCTTTTTTTGCAGACCTGTGTTGTCGGTGTCCCGTGTTTTTTTGTAGTTTTTCGAAATTTTTTGTTGATTTTCACTCATTTTAGTAAAGAAACCTTAAAATGGCACCATTCGGGAGAACTCATCTACAAAAAAAAAAAGAAGAAAGTCAATGGTAATTACAAAACTTCTGTTAATGTCTCTTTTGTAACATTAAAAAAAAAACATTGTCATCATCTAATCGAGAAAAAAACAGAGAATTTACAAATATGTAATGCCGCAATTGAAGACGACGATTTCGAGCATTGCGAAAGCATCTTTTTCACACACTCCAACATAAAAGAAAAGTTATTTTTTCTCGAAACGCCATAGAACGAAGCATATCCTCCTTTTCATACACATGTTATTATTCTTCGAGTACGCCTTGTGCGATGCCTTGATTACATCTGTTAAGTAATAGGTGTAGGATTACAGATATTCTGCTAAATACTGGCTCGAGGCGGTACCAAGT
The DNA here is from genome assembly GCA_963971165.1 of Philopedon plagiatum. Classification (NCBI taxonomy): domain Eukaryota; kingdom Metazoa; phylum Arthropoda; class Insecta; order Coleoptera; family Curculionidae; genus Philopedon; species Philopedon plagiatum. The sequence continues at coordinate 3,009,034 of OZ020193.1, forward strand.
CGATAGTTATCGCAAATATTAGAACGCGATTTTGCCCTGTGCTCTGCCTTCTATCAAATTGAGCAGAACAGATGGATTTTCCTCGAACGATTTGTTGTTGTTAAATTTTAAGTTTTTTCTTCGTTTTAGTATTACAAAGAGCGAAGATACTTATACTACACCTCTGTATGATACAGAGTGTTAGAAAAATGATTTAAAAATGGTAAACGGTAAAAAAGGGCTTGTGGTTTTCGGTCCACTTCCTTCTTTGGTGAATTGGGAATTGCAAAGCCCGTCATGTTTAAAAAGGAATTGTGGCTTTGGACTTTCAAGCGCTTTTTATCAGGGCTTGGGCGGGGCTTCAAGCCTTTTTGTCGAAAGGCTTTGCCCAGCTCTGGTTGGAACGTTGGAACAGCTGTTCTCGAGATTATTGTTGGTATTATAGTATTTTAACTTTTTGAAATTGAGAATTTTGGAGGAGATTCTTTCTTTAAAGATAACAAAAATATTATTTAGTCAAACTTGTTACATAGAATTACTGTTGAGGGACTTGGCAGCACAACATCCTAGCTCACTGTTTTTTATATGGTCTTGTGCTTATTACCAGTGGTGCGCAGTGATTCAAAAAATTTTTTTGAGAGGCGATATCTATCTTATTATCTGAATTCATACCAGGACTTGCCGGTTTCAACATATGCAATGAATTTCGTACCACCCTGTATGTATATATTTTACACAGTCAGAATGTCAAAAATAAATAACTAAACTGACTGTTTTGACTGAATTAATTTAACAGATACTTTTTGTTTATCGACGGTTTTGGAGATGTTGCGTAACCTTGACTGGTTTCCTTAGTCATTTGTATTGTGTTGAATGAGAAAAGTCAGTGGAGCGTACGATCATTTAGATAATCATTAGATGCTATTGTTATGTGTGTCCTGTATTTAGTTTTCATTTTTATGGCATTTTGTTAAATAGTGTGAATTAAAGAAATGGACCAGACTTTGTACTGTTTGATTTTTAAGACAGCAAATCAGCGAATCATGTGTAAAAATAAGGATAAGTGTTTTTACTTTTCTATCTTATAAAGAAGATTCATATTGTTGAAGAGACATCTTCGAACGTGTTTAAAAATTACAGAAGCTTCAAAATGCCCAAATCTACCATAGTACTACAACGACTTGCCTATCTCTTTCACTGTTTATGAAATACCAATGATAAAAACCGAATTTGGTTCACTCTGTATATGTATAATATATCATATACCATATAACATTGTATTTCACTTCATCTAAGAGGTTTCCTTATAAGTCATCACCTTAAAATAAATAAGAAATTCTATAACAAGCACAGTATAGTAATAAAGATGGAAAATAATAATATTATACAATGTTACACCAATTATCGTGCATTATTTTAAAATGTGCATTCATTCCAGGAAAACAATTTACATTGTGCCTTAGGGCACATCGGTGTAAAAAATCTTTTAAATGTTCTAGTAAAAATATCGTATTCGATACAGGACAGGAATTAAGTTGTTTAAGAATATTTTTTTAGATTACAGGGTCGTATGGAGGAGCAAAGGAATAAGTCTACATGGTTTTTCACCACAAAATGCAACTATCTGAAGAGAAGAGACATGGAAGAGAACGCCCCTGCTGGGGCACAATTCCTAAATCAAAAAGAACAGTTCTCGACGTATGTTTTAGGCTGATTTACTGCAATATGTGCAAAAATGAATAGTCTGCTGGCTTCTTTTTATTTTAATTCCTGTCCTGTACGTTTGTATTTTTATAAGCAAAAATACTAAGGTATTCTGCCACAAGGTTAAGATTTTAGCACATATTGCCTATGTAATTAATCGATGTTTACACAACTGTTTCTATATTATTTCTCCTTCACAAATACCAGTAATAAACCATCAACTTGTCATCTTTTAAAGTTAGTTAACAGTTTTTTGCTAGTAGGGAATTTCGATTAAAGTTCTGTAAAAAAACAGTTGCCTTGTGATGATGATTTTTCGAAAATATTTGGTCATATTTGCTCTGGATCTTTTTCTGCGTAACAAGGTTGTGAAACAACGGTCCTGGATGAAAAGAATCTTGTTTTTGCAAACACTTGGCACTATGATTTAAAAATAATATTCTCCAAATGCCCCCCTCCGCAGTTTCAGGACATTGATCGTCTGTGGATTATCCTTAAGGAAGGATTTTGTCTTTGAGGAAGCCCCCACATAACCTCTGAGGTGGAAATGAGCTTCGTCGGAAAAGATAATGTTATTGCATTATTCTGCATTATTTCTAACTCCTTCTAAGATGAAATTGATCAAAATTCGATGCGGAAAGCTATGACTGTGCTGTATGATTGTTAATCCACAGGTGTACTTTCAAAGATTGTTTATAAAAGTTATATTTATTTGCTGTCTTTAAAACCGAAACGGCCAAATATGTCGTTTAACACGACAATCATCTAATTGTAAGACGAATTGCGTTTGCGAAAATAACAAACACACTCAAAACTACAAAGGATGTCTTATTTCACGGTCCGCCAAACTCAACCTTGGACTAATTTCATGTATTAACTAGGATAATTAGGAGTCTCAGTAGATGGTTCTAATCATGTCATTCAATAGTTTTCTCATGAATGAGGAAAAATATGGACGAGGGATTTTAAGCAATAGATATTAACTTGACAGATTTTTTAAATTTATTCATCGCGGAAGCAGATGTAGAACTTTTTATATCGATTATTTTCAAAACTTTGAATATATCCTCTTTCATATAGAACTTAATTTTTTTTAAAATAATGGACTGTTTAGTCCTATTTTTTATCAACACTTTTCAACTATGCATTTATCCTATTCCTAGGGCCTGGCCCGTACAGAACCAAGGAAGATTGGATCGTTGGCATCGCTTTCTAACACGATATCAGCTGGCACAAACACATTACTTCAATAGCCACAGCAGTAGCTAAAACCCTGGGTTTTCTCATCCCAGTCAGCAAATAGTTTTTCCCTTCCAACTCACACACTCTCTATGTCTCCCAAATGAGATCTAACCTAGAATACTGTTCCCACATCACCAACACCATTGACTCTATCCAAAAGAAAGCCATTTATTCCAAACATCCCACTTATCTCGATCATTTATACCGAGGATCTCTAAATAATTATGGAACAAATTGCCTGCAGATGTTTCCCTCCCCCCCGACCACTTTTCTTCAGATGCCCACGATACTTTAGTGCTTAGGCTTGAAATTTACAGTTCCAGATAAAAAAATATATATCAAGCTTTCAAAGAAATGATACAATGGTTCTTTTTTAATAAAAGAATATTCCGTATAATAAGTACTGCATTCTAAGCATCTTAATAAACACATTTCATCCTTCTTCTCTTAATTACTTCATATGTGTATCTCTTTTTCAACAATTCTTTATGTACGGTAATTTTTTAACGTCCAAACTCGCTGTTAACCCAATTTTAATTATGATTAATATTTAATGGACTAATTAGGTATGTACAGGGCGGTCACAGTTTAACTAAAAAGGAAAAATTCACATTAATCGTCTGCGGGTTGTTAGAATAGTCGTTGAAGAAGCCCCACAAAAAATATCAAGAGGGGTTAGATCTCATGATCTTGCAGGCCATTTCGAGACTTGACGCGGCCAGGAAAACGTGTCAGTAAGAAATCCAAAGTTTTCCTCGTCTTCTCGTGGAGGTGAAGCCGATGCTTTTTCGCAAACCTTTTAATCTCATCTTTAATCATGGGGATGCCAAAATCTCTGTGTATGTCGGTGTTCCTCACGTACCACGGTGCATCCGCCATAGCAGGCAGAGTTTTGTTTTGAAAGGTTTGGATTACTTTGATGTTACTATCCTATGATTGGTTTTAAAATTTGATTGTAGATCAGAGTTTTATTGTACAGGGACAGCCTGGAATGTCTTCCTTTGAGCCATTTGTACTGTCGGAATTTTATGTTCAGTTTTTTTTTCTTTACATATTCCTTCCATCTTAACTTAGACGTTCTAGAAAAAAAAGAAGTGGTTTGCAGGAGCATCGTGTTATAACAAACATGCAAAAAACACACACAAAAATTATATTTGTTTTCAATGACCACCATGTATATCTGCTCTGAATCGAAATAAATTAGTCTACAGCTACCAGAGTGTAATCCTATTATGGTAAATATTCTTCGCCTTTTTTATTATTCATTTCAATAGAGGCGTTCTTCTTTATTTAAAAATCGACTTAATTTTTTCAGCGCGTCAAACATCTGTTGTTGCCAATTCGGATTTACAGTTCTTTATAATTATCTGGTGAGCAGTTCTCCTATGAAATGGCCGTTAGCCGCGTAAACAAAACATTTGATCTAGAATAATCACATTAAAAATAAACCTGCGGATCGAATTATTTTCCAAACTAAAGAAGGTAGCTCTAAAAATAGCATATATTAATACAGACTGTACAGACAAAGCAAAAAAAGAGCAATTTTTAGTCGAACAATGCGACCCGTAACATTTATAATAATCACAGTCTTCATTCTTTGCTCATAATACATCTAGACTGCTTTGTTTATTAACAGTAGCTTATCTTTCTTTAAAGATATTTATCACTTATATTGACTCGTTAGTCGTTCATTGTCCAATTAGAGGTGATATTAAAGCGGTTGCTTCTGAAGAAATATCATCATTCATTTCGAAGGCTGATGGCGCGTAATGGACAAAGCAAAAAGATCATTTTTAGAGCAGGTATTCTGGTACAATACGTCCCGTATTCATTCATTGGGCATTACGAACGATTACTAAGTAAAACTGATACTGTTCTGCTTTGTATTATGAAGGTATGTGATTGTCTTTTAATGCGTTCATTAGGGGATAATATTTCGAGCGACGGAGATAGATTTTTAACCATTATCTTTATGTTTTCAACAGAAATTTTACCTTCCTTTTGCTTTTAGGTGACTTTCTTGGTTAACCATCTACACAGCAACGCCGCGTGCTAAGGTTCTTCCCCTTAATTGTTCCTAACTCCATCCACACCCACTCTCACTTTCATCTTTCCTGAACTCCACTTCCATTCACTTCCAATGCGTTTACTTTTCTGCCTACATGCCTTAAGTACATGGAATGCATCCCTGTGTCTCCTTAGCCATTTCCAATTGTCTTTTTTGGCGACCTCACATATCCACCTTAACATTATTAACCAAGTTTCCGCTTCATTCATCGTTGCAGATTCGCGTAGGTTTGCTCACACTTAAATAACAAATAGAATTGAGAGATTTTAATAATTTCGACTTATAGCCTAACGTTTCAATGAATATTCTACGTTCGAAGTAATTTTAAAGAAAATAAATCCAACTACCCCATAATACTTCAAAACCCATGCAAGTTTTAGCCCTTTTCATCCCCTTAACTGATCTATTGACGTTGCACTTCATGTTCTCGAACAAAACCAAACCAAATATTGCCCCTCACATCAACATTCGCATTGTTCTCGAATAAAATGAAGCAATTATGTGTACAATACCACGAAGAAAAAACTTGCCCGGATCGTTGCGTGCTGAAAACCGACCTGGAAGATACTCTTGTTTTCGTAACAGTAACTTTGTATCCCACAATCGGTTTAGGACATAATTAACTCCAATCTGACACTTAGGACAATGAGGTTAAACATAAATATGTACCCTAGTTTTAGATATATGACCACTAGACATGAATATTTAAGGTACGTATCGGATATGCGTGCGAGTTTACCCTTTCTTGAGACTTGGGTTATGTCACAATGTGGCATGGAAAGGTGCGAAATATGATGACTTTATTTATCATACTGACTGTGTTCTTTTTATTAAATAAGTGTCAGATTTTATTAGTAAAGAAAATGTTGATAAAAAATAAACCGAAGAAAAATGACCAAACCCGTAAAGAGCGCATCTTTTCAGGTGTGCTCCGGTTTACTAAGGACCTTTTTAGTCTTATTTTATTATAATTTTCTAAACACCTGAAGTTTCAAAGTCAATTATCAACAAATTTGTTTGCAAATGGAGCCAATATATTGTTTTCTTTTGGAAAATAAGGCGTTTGCCAATAGCTACATAGCAATGCCATTGCCAAAATCAGCACGAAATATATCTGTAATTATTGTAATATTTCTTGAACAATCAAATTTATATCCCCTATCAATAAAAATGACTTATCGGAATGCTTCTTTACGTAAAACCAAGCCATATAAATATAAAAATAAATTAAAGCACTGCCTTATAAATACCGAACTTCCAAAAAGAGTAATGTTTGATTTCCTATATTCTATATGAACACTAGGTTGGTATCGACATTGAAGAAGACACATTTGTTAATGTTAACTTCAACCAGTTTTTATTAATACGTTCATCAATGTCTTTATTTATTCTTTGCGATAGTGCTTCAGAAAGGGTTAGAATAATGTGAAACTGAATAAATGTTATGAAATTACGACGTAAAAATGGCTCACTAGTCATTGGGAAACCAAGCAAATCGCTGAAATATTAGAATAACTTATAAGTTTCTATGAATAACGAATTATTAAAAATAACAGGACAAAAGCTTGCCACCACCCAATGGATCAAGAAGAAAATCTTAATTCAAACCAGTATTTAATCTTAAACCTTTTTACTAAAACCCAGGTGGAGGGTTTGGCTTGAAAAACTAACAATATGTCCTAATTTTTATAGCTAATAAAAATAGGATTTGCATACTACGCAACTTACAATTTTTTCACACACTTACACCACCTCCTCACACTCCATGCCAGAGCTGACGTGCGAAATTCTTTCCCAAATAATGCTGATGGCAATAAAATCATCTTGAAGAAACTAAACGACAAAACTCTGTCAGAAGTTAATAGTTCTACCCTATATAAAATATCACTTCATGAATATCATTAGCCCTTTGTAATAGGAAGAGATAAAAGCTCGAACATACAGGGGTGGTCAAAAAACATACCCTTGAACAATCAAAATATACCTTCGGGATGTTTGGATGGATATATTGCGCCTCACTGATTATCCTGAATGAAAGTTATGATGTGTTAGTGATTCAATTGTCTAGGGTGGAAACGTGAGGATCTTATGTGACACTTTGGCACTGTATGGGTTTTTATGTCGGCAGTGGCGTGGCAACATTTTTTCAAAAAATATACTGCTATACTGCCATAATTCAAATTGCAGTACCTATAAATAATGCATCTAGCTGGATGAATTGAAAATGTATATAGATTTTTTTTATTTGAGACGTAGACTTCAAGTCTAACCGTGGGCATCTGAATAGAAGGGACCAAAATACTATTGGAATCCAATAAATTTGTAATATTCCTTGGAGTGTAGAATTGTTAGACTATTTGATTGGAATGCTTAAATAAAATTGGCCCAAAAATAGCTACTTGTAGGCGAAGTGATTCAAATTACTATATATTTTATTAAACGAACAAGAACTACGGTTTAAATAAAAAATGTACAAATTAAGTCAATAATCCTTATATCACTTCAATTAAAATAAACACTCCTTTAAAACATATAAGTTATTGGAGAAATAATAAAAAATATTAATTCAATGGGTCCTATTGTTGGCTGAAATATTATTTCTATTGCTCGCGGACACCTTTGGAAAGGTTAGAATTTTTCTATGTTCATTGAATAGTCGTACGCCAAAAATAATAGATCTTTTGCAAGACTGGAGACTGGAGCATCTTATTTCAGTGTTTTATGGTAAATAAAACAAATCTAGAAAGCTTCGCAGTAATAAGTGTGTTTTTTATTTGTAAAACTCTTTTGGTTAGTCTACTTTATATGACTGTTTACTCAGCCGATACATATTGTTAAAAAACTATTAACATTAAATATGATCGCAAGTTTATTGTTTAATTTGTATTTTTTAGACATGGTTTCCACCAAATCTAGCTGTAAATTTAGGAGATTCGAATGCAGTGTCAAATTTGTTACATCTATAATCCTGTACCCAAACAAGCCAAAGGAGACAGTTTTACAAAGAAGCAGATCCTATATTTGGAGTGAAATAAATATAAAAAGGTTACGGTGTTCGCGTCAGTGTGATGTAATAAAATGTTTTTTTATATTTAAATGTTTACACAATGTCTAAACAATGTATATCTAATAATACTAAATAAAAACTATTTGAAAATAATAAAGCGTGTTTCATTTGTTTGAAATATAAGTATAATTATTGATGTAATACAAATTCTTCATTACATTAAATACGAGTAATTGTTCTTCAAAACACGAATATGAGTGAATTTAAACAAGAATGTTTTGTTTCTATTGGAAGTTACATTAAATTACTTACTGTTGTAATTGAAACAATAATAGCTATTTTGCATCAAATTGGGTGCATATTCTTACAAATAAACTTCTAGTGAAACCAATGATACTTTGTATTGAATTTAGAACAGGGTAGTACTGGCATCAAATAATTGTTATATTTGAATGATCCGTTAAAAACCAATGAAACCTTATATTTCAAGCAATCTTATAACCTATTGGTTAACAATGATAAACTAATCATTGAAATAAACCGAATTTGAATTGTACAATACGGAATAGAGTGTGTCATTGGGTGAATGGGTATCCAATTCAATATACGATAGTGTTTTTTCTGTGTACAACTAATACCGAGTGACCTCCCAGTTCGCCCGACTCTAGCACCCTTCGACTTTTGTTACGGGAACCTATATTTTTGGAAAATGTACCTATTTTTTTTTAAATAATTTTTTGAAGGTGGTTTCACACTCCCCCGTCCCCTATTATACCCGAATAAAAGGAAAGTAATTTGGCGCCCCTAAATCATTGTACCCTCCGGCCCTGAAGGTACACCACGCCACTGGTTTAACAGTCAAGATATTTTACCATTTGCTATTTTACCTTCAAACCGTTAGATCTAGTTCTGCGGTATGAGGCAGTGATATATTGGCAACCCCGACAAAAGGCCTAACCGTGTTGTCCTTTTCGCCTAAAAGCTACAAAAGAATTACGTCAATACACTTCTTTCGACTCTCCAAAAATGCTTATCTAGATTTATGTGCTGCTAATCCCATTGAAAACCCATTGTGTTTGCATTGGTTAGTGACAATATCAACTACAACACGATAATTTATGTCCGACTTTCCTGATGGGACTTTTCAACAGGGACGAAATTACTGGCGTGGAAATCGATGAATTACGTCGAGGCATCTGTTTGTCTGTATACTAACCACTCTACATTGTCAGCCATTTCTGCACGGTTCATCATTTTCTATTCGAAATTTTATAAAAGGGAAATTATTGGGAAGCATCTGTAATATGGACAATCCTGAACGAATATAAAATGAAACGTTTTTTTTTAATATAATGATGACGTACGCGAAGTCCTGTATGCAAATATATGTTACAAGGTTATAGATAAAAGCATCAGATATCTATTTACTAGAGATCACCACGGATTAAAAAAGGATATCTCCGCACAGTTAGTTCATAATATGGAAAGCCAAGGTTAGTTTTATTATAATATAAACCCATCTTCTTTATTTTCGAGCAAGCCGTCTTCGTGAAGGTATATTGTTTATTGTAAACACCATAACAAAGTAGATAAATATCTATAACCTTTCAATTACATATTTTTTTAGGATTCTGTATTGTGAGCTAAGGCTTTTAATTAGTTCGTGCAAGAGCTGCAAGTGCAAGCGGCTGCCAGTGGCGGACTTTTGTTGTCAAGCAGTTGGATAGTATAGTAAGAATCAAGCAATAAAAGCCAGGCGCATCAACCAGGAATATTCTAAAACGAGACAGACCACGCATGATGACGCTCGCGGCTTTTTTTTGCTTGATTTTTACTTTACCATAGTATTAAAATCTAACTGTGTTCTTTTGTGACTTAACCTGTACAGGCTTAACAGTTTAAAGCACAATTTCTGAACAAATTATTGCGCGTCACCTTCCATAATTAAAAAAACTATAAAAAATAAATCGCCGTGATTCTAAAACACATAAACCGAAGCCATGTAAACAATAAAAAATATTTTCTATTAATATTAGTCTTCATTTAAACATTGTACTTCCGGCTTCTCATTAAACTTATAATTACTTTTTTAATTGACTGTCAACTATTTTTAAAAATGCACAAAAGAGTTAAAGCAAATCTTGTAAGTAGGGCTGGGCATTGTTAAAAATGAAAATAGAACGTCGATAAATTACACATTTCATCGGTGGTGTGAATAACTTGGATGTGGATGGATGGTGGACGGAAGTTGGTGTATCGATAAGTTCCACATATCGAGGCATTTTTCAATCGGAGATTGGAGTCCTCTACAATTTACAGAGTGTTATGAAATTGGTTTAGTATATTGGACTGGGTGACAGATACTCCTAATACTTTTCTTCCCCCATATCGCGCATTTTTTTATTTTAAAAGATCGGTCAAGTGCAAGCTATGCTTGCACCATTAGTGTTCCATGCCACCACCCCCCCCCTTAATTTGAGCAAATTTCGTTTTTATTTTTAAGAAAAATCATTATTGCCATTCTCATTGCATAATACGGAATTAAAAAAAAATCATAAAAAACTACTTCCTAGCATGTCCTCATTCTTCTTCAAAATTGTATTCGCCGCGGCTTGTCGTTTGGTAACAATTCTTGGACTGAGCTTAGATGATAAGCGTGCATATGCAGGTCACATTTCAGGATTGTATTGCAGATTCCGTAGGATATATTTACTTGCTGGCTTAAACGCCGAATAGGGATTTGTGGGTGTTCATCAACCATTTGCCTCAATTCTTTTACGTTTTGTGCAGTGCGAATTTTGGGTCTCCTTCCTTTTTATTCACACTTCCTGTTTCTCTGAACAAAGCCACCGATCTAGTCAAAACTTGGCGAAACTAGTCGAAATACATGGCAATGTGCGGAAATTCTGTTTGAAAATCCTGAATGGCGTCCCGTGTTGAATAAATCAACTGGCCATCAACCCTTCTACCATTTCTAAAGTAACTTTCGATCATAAAAGCTTTTTGTTCTGCCGTATTTACCATATTTAATTTTTTTAAGAATGAAAACTTATCTTTCAAAAGTAATATCTTAAAACAAGTGTGATTGATATCGATCGAAATGTCATTATCGATATGTTTTTCCATTCCTACCTATAATTACTTATTGGAATGAGGTAAGAACTGTTTTGCATCACCAAACAAGATGATATCACGAATTAAAATGGTCAAAAGGAAAAAAAAATATCTCTAAATATTTATTTAGTTATAATTAAATCAATGTGAATCCTAAACAAAAAGTGACCATGAAATTTGTTTTAAAGCGCTTAATTGTTGTTTTATTTTCATTTATCGTGGTGGTTAGTCAAGCACGAAAGCGAAGCTGCCGTCACAGTGTCTGGTAATAATTGTTTGTTTTGGCCTTAAGAATAGCTTTTTTGCCAGACAGATGCTTACAATGTAGCCCGACACACCTCATTCTCCCGATTTGGACCCTTGTGATTTCCATGTGTATTCCCCACTCTCACTGTTGCGATGATCACAGAGCCTTGCCCAGTCTCCTTTAAATATTATTACCAGCCCTGAGTGCCGGGTGCCCTAGAAATATCACCAACTATTCGCCAGACCTATTTTCCATGCAATCATGAACAAACGTTTCGAAAACTAGTAGGCGGTAGTTTTGGCAGCAGTCATAATTTGAAGGCTGTCTCCTAGCAAGTAATTTTATTTGTTTAATTTATTGGCGGCGTTATCTCAACTGCCACCCAGAGAATCGATAATATTTAACTGTAAAAAGGGAAATTTCGTAAAAATAATGATAAAAATGATCTGTGGAAATCTCGACGAAGTTTATCTCGAATCTATTTCTCCAGAGATAGCACAAAAGGACTCCGAAGTATCCAAAAATCTTCCTTCGGTCTCCAGCACAAACCATATTACACAAATATAAATTTAGACCATATAAAGTCAAAATCGTTTAGCATTTACATCCTGGGAATGTTGAACGTCGTCTCATTTTTTGCAATTGGATTTTGCAACAAACTCAAGCCAATCTGAATTTTGGAAGATTTGTTATATGGTCCGATGGGGCGTATTTCACAAGCTCTGGCATTTTCAATAGACACAATACCATGCATTGGTATCAAGAAAACCATCTATTCACTTTGAGCGGGAGCAGCAGGGAAGATTCGGTTTCAGCGTTGCTTGTTTTATTTTGGGAAGGCAACTAACTTATAGAATTTATGAGGGAAGCCTTTCAGCAAATCGTTACCTGGGTATATTGCAAAAAGTTGTACCTGAATTGCTAGATGGTGTTCCCTTGGCTTACTTAAACAACATATATTTCCAACAGGACGGGGCGCCTGCCCATAATGTCGGAAGAATACGCCCTTTTTAAGAAAATAATCTTCCTGAAAAATGGATAGGAACTAACGAACCTGTAAGATGTCCACCACGATCACCCGATTTTTTCGTCCTTGACTTTTTTGTGTGGGGTTGCTTACAAAATAAAGTTTACAAGTCTCGACATCGCAGTATAGAAGAACTCGTTCCACAAACGTCTCACTCGTGTGACAAGTATCATTTTCAAAACTTATACGACGAGTACAATATACTTTTTCAGAAAGGACGTGCCACTTTTAGCAATTCGAAGGGCTCATTTTCACAGTTCTGATATATGCAGATGAAAAGTAGTACTGAAAGAATATTTAAACTGTTCTACGAATATTACATACTTGACGCGGCATCTATAGCGAGAAAGTCTGATAAATTAAAAAGGTCAATTATAATAGACATATAGAAAAAAGAATAATAACAATAAAAAGTAAAAGTAATATGTGCGTTTAATTTTTTGACTGACCATCATCAATTTCATGGCGACGATCAATCAATACGACCAAATTTTTGACAATTCCTATTTAGGATGAAATTTTGATAAATGGACGGAAATTTTGTTATGTGATTTTATTAAATCAAGTACGAAAAACGTATTTTTTTCATGTAGTATACAGCGTGTCCTACGGAGCTTTTCTCAAAATAACTTGAGGAATTTCTAGATCACATCGGGTTATAACTCTTTCCAAGCTGTCGATATTTTCAAAAGGTCTGTGAGAGTACACTTGTTCCTTTAAATATCCCCAAAGAAAGTAATCGAGAGGGTTCAGATCCGGCGCCCTCGCCGGCCAATGATTTTCTGAAAATCTTCCTATCCAAGGACCCTGAAACATTTCCTGAAGATACTCGTTAACAGCTCCGAAACTATGACATGGCGCATCATCAAGCAGATATCATAAATTATTTCTAATGTTAAATCGAAGGCCATTAACAAAGCCTAACAGCTGATTTTTCAAAAATTTAAGTAAATATTCGACGTTATAATATTGCCTCGGAAGAAAATGGGCCTGTCAGTTGGTTTATTTATTTTTTATAACTTTCTTGTATTATTCAACATATATTTATTCACGAGCACCAGTCATACTTTTACCTCCGCTCTCAGCGGCAGAAAAAGTATTTTTACTTCCGCTGCCAACAGCAACCGCATACTGACAAAGAAGCAAACCTTTAACGTCAAAAAATTAGTAGAAAAATGTCAGTTTTACTAACGTTTGAAGAAAAAAGAATATATTTACTGCTAATAACTTATATTTTTTTGCACACTATGTATTTTAAAATTATATATACCATCTATCAAAGTCCTTTGTCTCACACATTACAGTTTGTAATTGTGGTTAGGTGCTGAGTTTTGCAGGCAAGGTTATGTATGTTCTTTGTATGTATATCATAGGCGTTGGTACATGTGTCAAATCCTCTAATGAGTATTTGATTTCTATGTAGGTAAACAATATTAATTATAAAGATTTTTCCTACAGCGTTAATAGAAATAAAGTGTTTTGCAAGCAGAGCGTCTAACGTTTTTAATCGATGTTTTTTCGTGCTGTTTATTCCGTTGTGAAATAAAAATAAACTATGCGCCATATACGTATTACTACATGGGCATCTAAATAACCTATACCTAACATGTTCCCAAGATCCCAAATTCGAGGAGGCAAGTTAGTTATATAAAAAATTAAGCAATGGATGAAACCAATCGGAATGGGTCTTTAGAGGTGTACAGGTTAATGTTTGAAACTGTTTATAAAAGTATCTTGTTGCTAATTTTTTTATTAACAATTTATTGCAAAAACGTACTTCCATGACATAGCTAATGTACCGATAGTGCCAGTTTTAAACAGCAAGAAAAAATTACTTGTAGTTTCAGCGGCGGATAGTCTTCACAAGGAATGTAAACTGAAGAGTGAAGACATCATTTTTAATGACAATTTGAGATTTTGGGGCAAAACGGGTAAGAACATTATGTAAATAAAGCATCGTTTGGGAATCTAAAAAACACATTATTTAAGCTCGAATTAAATCTCAAAATAGGTAAGTATAATTTATTGTAATTATTAATTTTTATATAATACGTTATAATTAAAATCAAAATGTTCTTAAATAATTAATTACCTACTTATGCAAAATCACTTTGTCTTTCTCAGCTAATCGTCGACATGCGAAACAAGATCTCATTTTCTATCTAAAACATTATTAACTCTGTTTCAATATTGTACTTTAAAGTGTATGATAATTTATACTTACTGGTTTTTCTGATATTTTATTATAAATTAAACTAAAGATTATTAGATTATTCACAAAATAACGCTACGGCGAAATCGAAGGCTTCTCTGATTCAAATTTGAACTTTTGAATATGACAGGCGCGAGCGGCCATGTTGTCATATTTCGTGTTTTGATTAGCCGGGCGGTACATAGTATTGAGTTCACGAGCTGGGCAATCACGTGATTGTTTATGAGGGATGTTCAGTACGGCATGTGACTGGTTAGCAATTGTTTTCAAATGCTACTTTGCTTCATGCATATAGTAGTAATACGTATATGAAAAAATGGCGCCAAATGTAAATCTCGAATTACGTTTTGGGACACTCTTCAATCGAAAACCCATGAATGTTGATGTTTTTCAACAAAACTCTTATAGACGTCGTTCAGGAAGAAAAACCTAATGTGCACGCTCATGCAGCTTAACATCGTATAAAATACTCGCAAGATAAATGTCTTTATTACCCATTTAAGACTGCAGAATAAAATAAAGGCTCTAAACAAACCGACGGATACCAGTCTCGCTATGATAAGTGGATCAATTTGTCGCGAATAATGCGATAATATTTATGTTGGAAGATTAGTGAGAACCTGCTGCCTATTAATCGTACGCCATGCGTGTTTTCTTTGCTGAATATGGCACTTCAGAAATACAAACGATTTGATATATGTCTGAATTATATCTTCAATTAGAGGAGGATTTATAAATGCATGAATTACGTGCTGCCTCAACAGTAAAAGCTTCTTTTCCAGGATCTCTTATTTATTTCTCGGCGTTGGACTATTATTCCTATAATATATTATTAATTTTTATATATTACTGTTGCCATTATCAGACAACACTTTGTGTATATACATACACACAGGCATGGTATAAAAAGAACTAAACACAAATTATACTATAATTTACACACAAACTCTACCCAAGCAATTATACCTATTTATATCATATTCACCCCAGCGTGTTTTTTAGTTTTTTTAAACTATACTTTGTTAAATGTTTTATTTCAGTATAGACGTCAAAGTGAAAATACAATTTAACATTCAAACGTATATTATTTTCATTTGTTATGAACAATATTAATGGCAAAAGAACAGTTACATGCATTTGTTAAATTTATGGCCGAAACTAACTGGTTTTTAACTAGAAAAATTTATTGCCGTTCCAGAATTATTTATGTCTCGTGTATGTTCAACAGGAGGCAACTGAAGGTCAATTGCTGCTGATTGCTGCGACCTGGAAGTGGTAGCCTGGTTTTGGAGGATCCAATGTGCATTTTGTTTTGTAACTCGTCCACATCACACACAAACCCAAGCAAACCCAGTGTAGAGCTCGGGATTTTGCAGTTTCAGGTATCCAGCAACATCCGTGAGCATCTTTCCGATTTTCTTAATTCCAACACATTGGGCAGAACATTTTCCGATATGGTAATTTAAGAATAATCTTCTATGGGGCGTACTTTGTGGTCGCAGTAATGTATATTTTTTTATTAGGTTCGTTCCCTGTTTATTACAAAGCTTCTGCCTTGATGGTTTTTTTCTCATATTTTACTCAATATATTAAATTGGACCTCTTCGGTCCGGATCCAGTCGTTAGTTAGCACAAGAAGGCTAACTAAGTGGCGATATAGATATGTGATTTTTGGTCTATTCTTTCCTGCCTCAATACTGCAAAATATTTTAAGTCTTGTAATGACTTAAATGATTTAAGCAATAAAAAAATACAATGTACTATGTTCCCTTTGAAGTGTCCCTAAAGCTATTTTGCATTTTGTTTTTTTTTCTAAAGTATCAGGTAGCCTCGCAGTCTATTTCTCAACGATATTATGACATTGACATATTGTACTATTTTAACTTTTCATATACGAATACACTGCGTCTTTACTAAATATGAACTTGAGCTCTGTCAATTATTTTCCCACATTTTATTTTTTTATCTTCCCTGGCATGGCGGTCACATTCTAGCCATTATTCTCGTTGCACGACGTGCTAGAAGCATGGTAGAATGTAATAGCTTGCAGTGCAAGGGTCTCTGAGGGTTAAAAGGGTTTTGACATGTTATTAATATTGTTTAAAAGTTTGCTTTGTATCTTCTAAACGGAACATATAAAAAGTAGATCAGTAAATATAGAATTAATACCACTCTTGAGATCTTTTGTGCTAGCTTTTATAGGGTGTAAAAAGTGTGTTAAGATTAATATAATTTAGTAAAATTTGACGTATATTAATTGATATTTTTAGCTAGGTAAAGAGATATTTCCATAAGAGGTAGAAAAATTTTTTGTTAGAGCAAAAAGGGAGCTCAGATAATGGAGCATTATTATCTTGTTGTAAATGCATTTTTATAGATAACTGTTTTATAGCTTAACAAACGAATTAAAATCCCCTTTACCTAAGCGAAAAGGGATTTAAGCCAACAAAGGTATGCATTCGTGTCATCCATCTTGATCGATATGTGCGTGTTTTTGCCACGGTTCGATATTAAAAACTAACGAATTCAAAAACAGAAATCCTTGGCATCTTTTAACACTTCCAATAATTTGGGCTGGACCGATGTTTAAAAACTGAAACAAGGTCCAAGCTTTTACGGACAACATTCCGTAACACTTCTTGAATTTTGAATAAGTAACGATGATATTTGGTCCAACTAAAAGATCCAAAGACGTTGGTTAGTCACTGGTTGTAGATGGGAAATACATAGGACGATAAAGAAAACCTCCTAAAAGTATGACATGGAATCAATCAAGCATGTCTTGAATTATTACTACTCTTGAAAGGTAATATAGCTAAGAGGTATAGGTGAATGAAAACTAAAACAGTCAAGTTCTGAAGTTTTAATTTTTAAGAAAATTACATCACTGTCATGGTATTGCATAACACAGAATTAAAAAAACGTATACAACAAAGAACCTAAAAACTAATTTTAACTAAATGAGAGACGTGTCCACTTTCTACTTCCAAACATGTTCTCATTCTTCTTTTTACAGCATCAATATCTTTGGTGAGCACTTGGGGGAAGTTGTTAATCTCCTGCAATTTATTTGTAATTCTAGCGCGTAGCTTCAAAATTTTCAAAAGAGGTTTTAAACACAGAGGTTTTAATGTGTGGCCATAAAAAAAGTCGCACGGCGTGAGATCGCATGACCGTGGTGGCCACCTAACTGGCATATTACGACTAATGATTCGGTCCTCGAAAAATTCTTTAAAAAAATTTAAATTATCAAGAGTTACGTGAATTGGTTCGCCGTCCTACTGGAGGTAGCCTTGTCGCATCTCTTTATCGTCTAATGCGTTTACGAAATGTTCTAAAATTTCATTACGGTATCGCACCGAATTGCTACACTGATAAAAATACCCGATTGGAGACAAAAAATAATGTTTTTAGATTTCTTCTCTTCGAACAAAGAGAATTTCTTCCTTTCAAATACTTTGCTCTTAACTGAAAGTTATTGTTGCTTTTGTAATAAATTTGTAATTCTCAATCAAACCCAAACAAGGTCTAAAGGCGTTCGGTTGAGTTTGAGATACTGTGGCACCATAGAGAATGAAAATTTACCATTGTCAATGCCTTGCCTTAAATTTATATAAGTTTGAACTAAAAAAAGTAGGGCGTTTGCCTTAAATTTTTTTAAATATTGAGCCAAGATATTCATGCATTTCGCCCATGTCAAATGCTTGGCGCCCTTGAGGCAAAGTCAAATTTCTTTAAACCAAGGATCCATTTTATGAGTGTACTTTTCGATATGGCCGCCCACAAGCCAACTTTCTGTGAACGCAGAAGCTTCTCTATAAAGAAATGTGGATTTTCAGAACTCCATATTCTCGCTTGTTGAGAATTTACATAACCAGAGAGGTAAAACATAGCCAGTAAAAAAGGTTTTTTTAAATACGTTTTTATTATTATGCAAATTACCCATAAACCACTGAAAATTTTCGTTCGCTGCGGCTTGTCGTTTGGTAACAATTCTTGGACTGAGCCCTGAGCACTGAGCACATTTCAGGATTGTATTGCAGGTTCCGTAGAATACATTTATACTTGCTGGCTTAAACGCCGAATAGAGGTTTGTGGGTGTTCATTAACAATTTGCCTTGATGCTTCTATTTTTTATGCAGTACGAACTTTGGGTTTCCCACTGCCTTCCTTTCTATTCACACTTCCTGTTTTTCTAAACAAAGCCACAGATCTAGTCAAAACTTGGCGAAACTGGTCGAAACGCATTACTCTGTGTGGAAATTCTATTTGAAAATCCTGAATGGCGTCCCGTATTGAATAAACCCACAGGCCATCAACCCTTCTACCATTTCTAAAGTAACTTTCGATCATAAAAGTTTTTGTTCTGCTGTGATTACCATATTTAATTTTCTTAAAAATAAAAACTTCAGAACATACTTTGAGGACGTTTTTTGATCTTCCGTTTCTTATGCGAATTTTAGTATGTAGTAATTAGTATCAAAAAAATTAACAAAAACTAAAAGAAGCTCTAAAACAATTGCTATTTTGTGTAAGAAGTGTCAAAAACAGAATTGAGACTTAGTCTCTACTAATTTCCCCAAGCAGAGAGTGTCATTCTTATTCCTCTAGAACCTTCCAAGACCCAACACTTGCATACCACAGGCTTCGCCAAAAAAACTGTCAACTTTTAAGATGTGTTATGGTAACAGACACCTGGTGGTCGCAGAAATCCAAACCCGCGAAAGATCATTTCACCGATAGCAGTTTTAGTTTTTGTGAAGTAGTTCTTAGCGTGTGCGGTATGCCGCTAGCAATCGCCTAAAATCTAAATCTCATCTCCAACCTTGTTCTAAAAAAGGCGTTTTTGCCAAACAAACACTATATCTCCATTTTATAAAGCTTATTGATTTAATGACAAATTGCTGCTAGAAAAGATGTTGCTGTGAGAATTCACTCCCCTTCAATTACCAAAAGCTACGAGTCCTTTCTTCACACCTAATCCATCTCAATTTTAACGTAGGCCCAATTTCAACTGACAAATCCTAAGAAAATTGTTTTTCGACTACCAAAGCCTTAAATAAAAGCCTGTGTATACATATTTAAAAAAGAAGGGACTTTACTAAACGACAAAAAATGATTGATAATCCAAAAAAAAATAGTGTATAATATAAAACTTATTATTAGTGAGTCACTAGAACATGTTAAAACGTTACTGATTTGGATAAGAATACTCTCGGATGAGCTGTGAACAATCTCCTCTCTATTATTATTGAAAAAGTGCTGGGAGCTTTATTCACATATATAATTGTAAATAGGATTCTATGTAAACGGAAAACCGTTTGTTTGAATTTTTCTTGTTCTAACCAACACTGAAGACTTAACAATAATACTTGCTTGATTCTATCCAAACAGGTCGCAATTAAATCGAAATCTGATCTATTTTCTATTCTATTTTCTAATCGATATCTATCTAATTTTTCCCAATGTTTCAACACTACCTTATAAAGGGATAAATACACTTTAAAATAAATACCGAATGGGTCATCCAGGAGGGTATTTAAGGGGTAAAAACCGAGTTTTCTTGATTTTTTCCGACAAATCCTCTTTTGATCCGACATTATTCTACAGTAGTTTTCTTATTTAGTGATTATTTTTGGACTTCTATTATGCGCTAATTATCTAAGAATATCTGTAACTAATTTAAATCGCTTATTTTTTCGTTAAAATGATAAAGAAATAGGGTTATTTGCTTCGGGGACATGCAAAATTTGAAAATTTTCGAAGGTGAAACAAAGAATTTCAGAAACTGCCAGTTTTTGTTGGAAAATTGAAAAGTTCCTGGACCGATTTCGGCTTCAAATATACATGAATAAGATTTGAGGAACCTTCTACTTTAAGTGCAGGGATATTTCATTGAATCAGTTACGCATTAAATCCCATTTTTATTAATTTTTCGATGATCCTACAACACTAGAATTCACTATGTACTAATTATAAGTCATAAAAACACTTTTGATGACACAGTCAATGAGATAACGGTTTACAAGCTACCAAATTCGCGCCAAAATTTGCAGTAGAAAATCCTTTTTCCATCAAAAATAAATGGATAACAGAAACCGCCATAATCATTTAATTTATGTGGAGAATATAATAAAACATGTTTCAGGTTTATTTGGGTTATATGCATATTCTCTATTAAAAATTTGGTCCCGTATTTGCGGTATGTACTGAAGAAATATTTTGGTAAAAGTTGTTCAATAAAATAGACCAAACAAATATTGAATCAAATCAATTTCTCAGCACCTTATAAAAATTCTTTAATCTCCTAAATTCTGTTGAACGTATCGTAACAAATGGGCCTTTCGTGTACACGCCTCACATTCTATTTCTCAGATCGTCTAAATTATCCTCAAGAAAGTTCAAAAAAACCTTCCGACAAAGAGTCCAAATAGTTCTGTGACGGTCTTAATCGTAACTTATGATAGTCCATTTTGGTAAACATTATTTTTCAGGTTTATATAATGTTAAAGAACTAATTTCTTTGAGCACTGTCCATTTAAAGGTATGTTTAGAAAAATTAAATCGTCGTATAGCACGGGCTTAACGGTATATTTGGGATTATTTCGATTTTAGAGTTTGTAACTCTTGGTTTATGATTTAGATTCGATGTTGTGTCGCTTTTAACAAACGAACGTAATTATTTGAGTCGTTCGGGTGGGTTTTAGTGTGTACTGTGCTTTAGTTGTACAATTAAATGTGACATATATGATGGTAATACTACCTACAGTGAAGAAAGAGACTTACACAAGCAGGACGGTGCATTTTTAAGTCTTTCTCGAAGCAATTTTTTTTTTCAATTTGTCAACTTCCATGTTTATTTTAAAGTCTGATTATACCTTTATACGACAAGACATTGGGAAAAAATTAGATAGAAAAAAATACGGAGCGATTTAAAGGTACCTATGCCGAGAGATAAATTAGTCAAAAAATCGAAATTTAATCGGCGATTGCTCCCTTCCTATAAATAATGGAGAACCTAAAAAACATGGACATCATGTATCTCGGCAAGCTCTTTCCGATGACATGTATTGGATTTTAATTTGGATTCATTTTGATGATAGAAAAAATAGAAACCGTTCAAAATTTTGGGCAAAAATCGAAATTTCCAGTTTCTCCCAAATACATATCGCTCATTCGGAAGAAAAGTGCCATTAAAAAACTTCGTAATTTTACTTATTTGGTTAAATTAACTAAGCAAGAAGCGATATTTCTTTCAATGCACCTTAGGTCTGGTCCAATAGGGGGCCAAATCGAGTAAAATCACCGGTAAAAATACACTCGGTATATCATACCTTCAGGTAACCTAACCCAATAAAAAGACAACTGCGCCAGACGGATCACCGTCCTTTCTCCAACGTGTGAATCTTCAACTGATCGCGACGTCTCGTTAAATAGGATGATATGCAACCATAAGTGATTAATTATCCTGTGGTTAGGCTTACAGATAGTCCTTAATGGTCGCCCTTTTATTCCCGGTACAGATTTTGACTTCTTTGACTGCCAAAAACGATTCAACGACAACGCATCGAAAAAATATTGAATGGGATCGCTAAGGATTATTAATGATCTGAAACCGATGGTGTTTCAGATGGTCTAAAAACCTATTTAAATTTTTATAAGGGACGTCTTTTAGGAAGAATTCTGAGATAGGCCAAGCAACCGAGCAAAATATTAGCGATTTTTTGGCATTAATCTTATTAGAAAACCGCTTGTGCCATGATCTGAAAGACGATTCGTAGATGATTCCTGTTATATTTCCAACTCTGAAATTTTTTCCTTTAATTTGTTATAAACGTTTTTAAGCAAAAAAACGCGATTTTTTTAGTTTTTTGCTTATAAAATGTAAAGTAATGAAGCAATCATAATGGTGGAAATAGACGATTTGTAGAGAATAAAAATATGAACAAAATGAGAGGTCGAACGTCCCGATAGGATAAGTAGCAACGGAGAAAATCCGGAAAAATCGGAAAATTTAGAGTTCTTTTTTAAAATTCATATATCGGCCATTTTTAAACGTAAAGGGCTCAAACTTTGGGAAAAAGTAGTAATTTATAGCTACTTTATGTGTGCAAAACCCCGACGCTGTCCGACGATTAGTTTTGCCACAATCGTCATTTTAATTTTTCAACGCACTATTTTGCAACAGGTCTGGATGCTCTATGGATCGTCCGATTTTAATTATTGAAACGGATTTGAAAAGTACAAGTTTAATTGAACAATATGTATGTTTTAATTTTTCCATAAAATGCTACGACACCGGTTGAAAATGCACGTAAAGATGCGTGAAAATGGCCGAGCGCGCGAATATTGGTTCCCCTTCGCTCCGCTTCTCTCCCGCTAGTCGACCGATTTCGCGCGCTCGGCCATTTTCATGCATCTTTACGTGCATTTTCAACCGGTTTCGTACCATTTTATAAAAAAATTAAAATATACATATTGTTCAATTAAACTTGTACTTTTCAAATCCGTTTCAATAATTAAAATCGGACGATCCATAGAGCATCCAGACCTGTTGCAAAATAGTGTGTTGAAAAAATAAAATGACAATTGTGGCAAAACTAATCGTCGGACAGCGTCGGGGTTTTGCACCCATAAAGTAGCTATAAATTACTACTTTTTCTGAAAGTTTGAGCCCTCTACGTTTAAAAATGGCCGATTTATGAATTTAAAAAAAACTCTTAATTTTCCGGTTTTTCCGGATTTTCTCCGTTGCTACTTATCCTATCGGGACGTGCGACCTCTCATTTTGTTCGTATTTGTATTCTCTACAAATCGTCCATTTACACTATTAAGATTGCTTCATTACTTTCCATTTTATAAGCAAAAAACTAAAAAATCGCGGTTTTTTTTGTTTAAAAATGTTTATACCAAATTAAAGGAAAAAATTTCAGAGTTGGAAATATAACAGGAATCATCTACGGATCGTCTATCAGATGATGGCACAGGCGGTTTTCTAATAAGATTAATGTCACGACAAATCGCTCTATTGCTTGGCCTAAGATATTTAAGACTGTTTTAGTGCAGCAGCTTAAAATGAGAACATTCCGGCAGCGCATCGTCAGTAACTGACAGTTTTAGAACGAACATAATACTCTAATTTTTTAAACACAGCATCGCGGCCGCTGATATCGCTGTGTATAATCCTGCTGTTACTCTTCTAATTAAGCTATTCTGCCATTCTGTCGAAATAAAAATTAAAAAATTTGTTCATAAATTGAACTAACCAAGATGTTCAGTGGAAAAATTACTTGCATGTTAACCATCTGCTGGACGTATGTATATGCTTCAGTCGCGGATGACGTAGGAAATCAGAATAAGATTAATAGTTTTTGGGTTGCGAGTAAAAAGGGATAAAATAAAAATAGAAGCGGGAAAGCAGTTATTGCTTAGTAATTAGCAATTATGAATACCTTAAGTAATTTTTAGTGATAAAATTAGCAAATCGGAACACTCATGAAATCACGTCGGTGCCCGTCTGTCCGTCCGTCTGTCACAAGCGACTTTCTTTGAAATTATTCGACGTAAAAATTTAAAATTCAGCACAGAAATGGAGTGCGGTGGCCTAATTATAGACGTGAAGTTTAAAAAGTTGAATTTTGATTCTGGGGGTTAAGTTTAGGGGGGAAATTGGGTAATTTAAAAAAAAATTCAGGGGCATCGTATAGGCTGTCAAATGAAAGCTTCGTGAAGCACGAATTCAACAATAATAATTATGATGTATTTTAGTACACACTTTTTAAAATATTTTTTGAGAAAGACGCTTAAAAATTGCTGTTCTCTACCATCATCACCAAAAGGATTGCTCAGAAAAATCTGAAAAAAAATCATGAAAGTTGAGAATTAGGTGAAGATTAAGCCAAAATTACCAGGATTAAAAAATTCTAGCATGCATGATCAATTGTTATTAATAATTGAATTGTTTATTTCCTTATAACTGTTAAACCATTGGTTTTAGAGAAAAAGTTTTTTGACGAAAAATATTTCTCACGACGAAAGGAACAACTGTTGTCCTTAGATGTTTTTGAAAAATTTCAATTTGGCTCAGTTTTGATTGGGTGGCCGAGGCTTGCTCAAGTTAAGTGGGGGACTGATGGTATGGAACACAATTGTGCAAGTATAGCTTTCCCTTGACCGAATTTTTTGTTTTATCCCGTACTGGAAGCGTGGAAACAGTCGTGGTAGCCTTACTAAATGACCCGCAAGGCTCCTGATCTGACCCCCTTAGATCCTTTCTTGTGAGGACTTATGGAGGTAATTTTTGAAGCTTTTTTTCGCATATCTAGCAAATTATGTCCTTTCAAAACAAAAACTGCAACAAGACAAGCTGCGTTAACTGCCTCCGTCAAAACGACTGAGGTGCTTTTTTTAAATGAGCTCAAATCTGAGTTCCTAATAAACTTGTATTCCCATGATTTTCAACATTCGACGAAATAAATTACTCTCCCTGGGGTGCAGCCGCAAAACAAACGGTAAGTTTCGCCCTCTACACCTGCTTGATATTATCTCGGAACTATTGAATTTAAATTAGGACCTCTACATTCAACTCCGTGATTTCTACAAATTATTCTCTATCGCTCGGCAATCTTTAGAAAAAACGCCACCTAAATTCAGTTTTCTTTAGATTTTTTGAAATTTATTATCGAAAAGTGTAACATAAAAAGTAAAATATCACTCTCTTTAGGTCTGCATTGTACGGCGGGCTATTGTTCGCCCGGTTGGTGGGTGTGAGATACAGAGCGATGTGGACTTATCATTAGTCACTCGATTTTTGACGTTTAGGGCTCTAATTTACCATAAGAAATGAACTGAAGATGGTAAAAAAGCTGTAGGATTACGAAACATTAACATTGTATGTATGTGTGCTATTTTAACGTATTGAGATCAAAGCAAAACTCTAAAATGCTGAAACTTGGTTCAGACGCTAATTAGATGGACTAGAACACAAAATAGTAGAAGATTAACCAAAGTAATTCAAAGTTAGAAGCTATAACAAGGAATAAAAACAGTCAAATAAACTTAATGGCTGTGTCCCCTATCAACAATTTATGTTATTCTTTAAAAGAGGCATCTAAAAAATCCTAATTTCTATGGGAATACCGTAGTGGCGCCCTATTAAAAACAAAAATTTCTGTCAACCGAAATTATGTCGACAAGAGATTAAAACAAAAAGCAGGAAAATATATTAGATCATTTGAGTCCTTTTGAACGCCCTGTGGTTTTATGTCCACCAAGATTTTGTTACAGAATTTTAATGATCAATATTTTAAAATAAACGTCCCTAAAAATTGTTTCTCAGTATCAGTCAACAAATTTTATGTCTGTCAGATCCTTATTTAAGATAATACTTATGGGAATGTTATTTGGAACATTAAAATTGTTGTAGATTGTCGTGTTAAATGGTAAATTGTTTTAAATTTCGTGTACTTCTTTAAACTAAAATGCCTGCTTCTTATATATGAGCTCCATCGAGATTTCGGGATTTTACGTAGGTCTAGAGATACCGTGAAACATCACAAGTGCTGGGATTTTCCCGCGGGATCGCCGACAATCGCGAAAAGTGTTTTCGCGAATCGAAATTTACGTCGAGTTTGAGCGCCTGCAATTTTTTTATTAAAAATGCTAAAACAATTAATTTAGGATATATTATAGAACGGCACTTACCCTATTGAATGGCAAAAGCCGCATTGCATTAGGTATTAGCGCGCTTTCTCGAGAAATTTTTATTCGAGACTCTACCTACACTGACGACTCGCGATTTCCTAAAACTTGCGAAAAGAAAATGGATTTGCAAAGGAGATAGACTCGAACTGAGGTTTTTTCCGTGTTTGCCATGCCCGAAATACCCCTGAAAAGGATCTTCAGGCAAATCTGAGAGGTGACCCGAAATCACATTTTTTCAATGCATATATATGGGAAATTATTGAAAAACGGCCTCAGATCGCTAAAGTCAAGTTTGCCATGCGGAAAAAAATCTTACCGCCTCCAGAAAATTCTGAAAATGACCATAACGATGAGAAATTTTATGTAAAATCAGATTTTCAAGGCGTTTATGCAGACGGATTCTCGGTTTCACCGGAAACTACGATTTTCCGGATCCGTGTTCGAAGGATCAACACCCGAAAAATAAAAAACAAATTCTCTCGAGTATTAATTCCGTTGGGATTTTTTGCTTTTGGTAGATCTAGAATCATCGTAAAAGATCATACGTGCCCCGATTTTTTTGTTGGGTGGCGAGAAATCGCCAAAAATATTCGCGCGGTTCGAAATGTAGCTAAATTTTGGGCGGCCATAAATTCTTTTTTAGAAAAGCTAGGCTAATGAATTTCTGGCTTGTTATACAAGGGTTCTCTGTCTATCGAATGGCGTTAAACCCATTTCGCTATGTTTCCTAGTTATTTTTTAGTAAATTTTTATTCGGGACTCTGCACGCGATCCGGAAGACATCAACAGGCGGTAAAGTCAGTAACGCGTTATATTACAGCAGCAGAGAACGTATATCGGGAGAGGTAAAAAAGCAGTTAGAAGAAACCGTCACGTGACACGTCAAAAAACCATCATTTACGCCCAATATACCTCGTGCACAATACGAACTTGATCCTTATAAATGACACCGCCAGTAAACAAACAGAAATTCAATTCTTTTTATTCCTTTTATTCTTTTCTTCGGTGGTGCATATTCGTTCTTTTCTTTGACTTTTTTGGCGGGGTCACACATGGCACTTAACCCTCTTTGAAACACAAACGATGCGTTCGCTCTGCTGACTTTCAGTTTGTTACATAATCCGGCTCGAAAGGACCAATAACAATAAATCACGCTCTGCGATGCGGTTTTTGGCATGACAAATAGTGTGTCCTAGTCGTTGTCAGTTATTTTTGACACTTTTTTTGGGTCACCTTGCATATATTTCGGTTTAGCGGCGTTGTCAAATGTACGTTTATAGTTGAGTGCGTAAGAGATTTTTCTGAAACGTTTTTAAAAACGTTTGTTGAAAAAACATTTCCTTTTCAAGGGTACAATTTTCAAAATTCGCTTTGTTGGATGTATATTTTTCTGAAAGGCGATTTTAAAGCGGATGAGAAAGCTTTCGGCCAAATGGATTCAGAGATGCTTGAATGCTGATTAGAAGCGCGTTCGATTGACAATGTCGAGCCGTTTTGAGGAAGATTCCTCAAACTTTTTGGATCAGCTTGGTACTATGGAAGTGTGTCCATAACTATCACCCAGAGACTGAAGAGCAATCCAAACAGTTCTGGTTCTCCACGACTCAAAATATTCCGTATTCCAAAATTGACTGGCAAGATTGTTGCTTCAGTTTTATGGGACAAAGATGGGATAATTCTGAAAGATTATATGGAAGAGGGTAGAAGTATCACGGGGCCATATTAAACTAGGTTGCTAACCAAATTACGTAAGAAAATTGTAGAAAAATCCGCGGAAAACTTGCCAAAGGAGTGCTCTTTTTGCAAGACAACGCTCCTGCTCCAAGTCGGTGATTGCACTGCAAAAAATTGATGAAATTAGTTTTGGATCGGTTGACCACCCGCCCTATTCTCCGGATTTAGCACCGTCGGACTATCATTTGTTCCCAAAACTCCTAAAACATTTGACAAAAAATGACGGAGCCATAATATGTGCCGTGAAGAGTGGTTTGCAGCCCAAGACAAATCATTCTTTTTAAAGGGCTTAGAATTACTATATGAACGTTTCTCTAAATGTTTAAATCTTAATGGTTGTGTTGAATAAATGAAATATTGTAGCGTTTTATATGGTAAGCTAAGTACTTACTAATACTTCCTCGTAAATCCATGTACTTTCGATTGCATCTGAAGCAAAAAAAAGGTCTACATTTATTCCTTATAATTAATATAATTAATTATTATTAATCTGGTGAATAGTAAAGAAGATAAATGGTTGAAAAATAATACGTTGATATTTTTATAGAGATTTCAACACTAATAATGATGTATGTGCAATTTAAATCTCTTTTATTTATTACTTACGTAATTATTTCTAAAAGTAAATAGAATTAATTGGATTAAGAGCTTAGAAAATCAGAATGGAGATATATATTTCCCACACACATACAGATAAAATAATAAAATTTAAAATACTTTTTTACGTGGGTTTGTATTCTTTAGTATTTTTGTGGATGTGTGAATTGTAAAGAGAAGCAAGTGAAAGATTTAGTCTTATATAACCTAAAAATGACGTGACTTTGTTCGGGTCAAAAATCAAACCTACTCGCGACCCTCGCGAGCATGGTTCAGATTCTATGCCATTCTGCCCAATTTTTAAGAAACTCCAGCAGCACCTCTCACTCTGGATTCTCTACATAAACTAAATGTTTACGGCGGTTGCTGTTTTCCATTTCTTTTAGTCTTTATTAACAAAAAAAAGACTTTCTACTGCAAATTTTCGCGTGAATTTAGTAACTTGTAAAACGTGATCCCATTGGCTGTGTCGTCAAAAGTGTTTTTATGACTCATAACGAGTATATGGTGAATTCCAGTGTTGTAGGGTTATCGAAAAGTCAATAAAAATGGCATTTAATGCGTAACTCATCCAATGAAGGAAGGTGGTAGAGGATTTCTTCCTCGACCGAGGTGGTACCACCCCACACATCCTCTTAAGGGGCTGGTGAAGTCTGTACGGATGTTTCCAACTCTGGATGTGTGAGTCGGATTTCCCCAGTACACCCACGGTACATAGTACTTAGACTTCGGTCTTCGTAGGCTGTCAGAACATAAAAAAATGAAATATTCCTGCACTTAAAGCAGAAGGTTCCTAAAATCTTATTCAGGTATATTTCAAGCCAAAATCGGTCCAGGAACCTTTCAATTTTTCAACAAATACTGGCATTTTTGCGAAATTTTGACACATCATAGCTTAATAATTTCGAGTAAACTGCAATTCTTTGTTTTTATGGCATTCTTCGAAAATTCAAAAAATTTTATATTTTCACCATTTCAATAGAATTCTGAAGCTCCTGGAATCTAAACTTCAATAATTAGTTTCCATTCTATCAGACTTACAAAGTTCCAGAACGCCTTCACGAGATATCAAGGAAACGCTGCACATTTGGCAACACCGCCCTTAGGTTAGATTTTCTGACCTGAAGATACCTTTTAGACTAACACATATTGTCAGTCCCCTTTAAAAAACCGATCTTAATGGTTCTGGGCAATTCGATCCGAACGTATGCATTCCACCGTAATTTTTTATACTTTTTATTGACTCCACAGGTCGAGTACCTGGTTAAACTAGATATTTGACTTTGTTTGCTCCGTTTGAGTGTATCAGGTAACGCGGTATTACTTGGAGAGTGTCATTTATTTACTTTTATTTAAATAGGGTGAGTGTTTTGTCCCCCTGCTTTGAGAGAGACAAAGATTTAGGAGCGTACGTTCCGCAATATTAAAAAAAAAGATTTCTAAGCTATAAGAAAATGTAAAATTATCAAAATTCCAGCATTAATAGGATGGAACTCAGATGACTGACCATCCACCGTGGCAGATATGTGGCGACTAAAAAGAAAGTTACCGATCCAGGTACATTTGGGAGAAAGACCGATAGATCTTGTGGCAAGTTTTTGGCAAGTAACCAGGAAAGCATTTTATCTTTATATCGGACATTTTTGGTGGTTCTTATTGTACAATTTCCTCAAACCTACACGGGCGAAAATTAGCCCTAGTTTCCCTTAAAGCTTTTTAATAAAAAATGTTAATTATATAAATTGCGAATGCGACAAGTCACACAAAATACGTTCGAGTATATATGCAATGTTTACATATAAAGACCGCCTTATAATTGCGGCGAATCGCAATAAAATATTGTTTAATCGGATATAAATACCAAGGAATATGTTCTTGCGGTGGGTGTCAGGTGCTTCACATGAGGTCATAGACCCATAGCCCAGCACACTCAAGCAGGACCATATGGGCAGTCTTCGGAGTGCGAGATTTGAGAATGGTACGGTATAGTTTGGCGTGCTGATATCAGTGACATTTGGGGATTACTTAAAATAAATCTAATATCATTCTTTGCCACAACTAAAATAGAAAAATGTTTATAAATAGACCTACGAACAATGAATGTTCAAAAGTACGCTTTTTCAAAAATACGACAATATTTCTCTCAGTAAAGTTGAGAATCAGTTCTCTAAACCACCTGAAAATTTCTTATACAATAAGGATTTGAACAAATCATGGTAAAGCAGCTATTCTTCGTGCTATATGCCCCTCCGAGCGCTGGATTACATACCAAAACTTGCCGTATTTTCTTCCAACACAGCTAGATAATACAATACTTGTTTTAAATGCAAGAAACTACTAGAAAGAAGGAAGCTTTTTCTTTAGTTAGGATCTCGTCACCTACAGACCGGTTTCGAACTCTTTGGTTCTCATCAGTACACGATAGGCGAACATACCTATACCTTCCGAAAAAGTATTACAAACTGTACATTTAATTTTTTAATGTCCTCAAATTGTTAATTTCTACAGTTTTTTTGTTCCGATAGTTTTTTCGTTTGTTAATCTACTTGTTAAATAATACAACATAATATAAATTTAAAATAAATAAATTAGCTCTACGTGAAAATTTATTTAATTTTTACTTTTCCTCTCTAGGGAGAAAAATTGCTTTTCCTCCCTAAGAAGGAAAAGTGCCCCTTTTGAACCTAAAATTAGGGAGAAAAAGTAAACTTTCAAAGATGGTGTTAGAAAAAAGTATTTTCAAACGTGTACGCTTCCTACAAATGCAGCACTGATATTTTGTGCATTTCATCAGATGCTAGCTTTTTACGTATAAACAATATTTCGCTTGAAACCGTAGAAAGGAGATTTTGGGACATTTCTGCAGCATTTTCTGCTATTTTTGAAGTAGATTCGAGATACTTTTCGTCGAGATTTTCACAGATCATTTTTATCATTATTTTAACAAAATTTCACTTTTATCCTATATAGTTAAATCTTGTCAATTCTCTGGGTCGCAGTTAAGATAACGCCGTTAATAAAACAAATCAAATTGGTTGCTAGGAAACAGCTTTCAAGTTATGACTGCTGCCAAAACTGCCGCCTTCTAGATTTCCAAACTTTTGCTCAAGATTTTATGGAAGATAGGCGAATATCTGGTTGCATAATAATTGTTCCTTGCAGTCTGCAGATCCACCATCGTTGGACCGGCTAAATTCTAAAATCAAAGAGGTCTTAAGTCACATAAAGAAGAAGAATACTGTGCGAAGACTCCTTTTTGTGCGGTGAATCTTCATTTCAGCTCGTAAGGCACGCACCATAATATGCTCAAGTATCATATCTCATGCATATATTTAACAACTTCCCAATAATAATAAATTAAATTATTTTTCTCTAGTTTCTGTGTCACCAAAATGAACTTTCGTATCTTCCGAGATAGGACAGAATTTTTGGGATGGTATTTCTGACCTCGGGTTAATACGAGACTTCGCAATTAATAGCTTGTTAACATTCATACATTTTGTGTACATAGTAACCGATTGTGATGATGGGAATTTGATAATTTTACAGTTCCGAGCTTGAAAATTGAGTTTTTTTAAGTTTTAGCATATAATTTACTATTGCCCCCGTAGTGTTTGTTTTTAAAGATATTTTTATTACTAGAGGAGAACAGTTTAGGGTATCTGCTGAGTTCGATACCTCATATTGGAGGTATAGGCTTTTTTTCAAAGAATACACCCCTCTTTGACCCCTTTAGGGGTTGATCTTTGAAGGC
Organism: Philopedon plagiatum; assembly: GCA_963971165.1. Classification (NCBI taxonomy): domain Eukaryota; kingdom Metazoa; phylum Arthropoda; class Insecta; order Coleoptera; family Curculionidae; genus Philopedon; species Philopedon plagiatum. Next base: position 3,041,422 of record OZ020193.1, read on the forward strand.
CACACACATATTTGCCTATTTTTAATGTACAGAGTATAACATAGATACTCAACGATTTTTGATATGATTGATATTTTTTCCCTGTTTAGGAGTGACATTTGAAAAAACGCACAGTTACTGTTTTCTCATTTCTTACGAGATGTTTCTCTACTAAATGTAACACTTGACAGCCCCTTTTACCCCTCTAGGGGTTATATTTTAAAAACGAGGTTTGGAACGACCTAAAAAAGATACAAAATATAATTTTCATTTTCCACGTGTACCGAATGAAACACGACGACCCAAATATTAAACTCGAAGGTACTAAAGTCTGGACAGTTTTACCAAACTGCCCATTATCAATACCTACTTACAACAATAAAACAAGGTCTTAATAACCTAACGGTACTGCTTTAAATTGGGGTAAATTCAATAAATGTGCTACATCAATAAACGAATTTTGGTAAAGCATCCTTTATGGTTTGTTTAGGTTTAATGTTATTGTTTTATGATCCAGTTTGAATATTTCTCTTTGACGGCAGATTTTCAATAATGGAATATTTACGGAATATATTATTCGTTTATTGTTTTGGGGGGTGAGACATCATTTTATTTCAGATTTTTGGCGCCCAAGAATCGGCATAAAAAGGAATTAATCCCAAATGTTGTTACCTGAAATTTTACAATCTGAATGGTTTTGTATTATTGTTAAAAGTATATTTTAGACAAAACTCTTGATGCATTGTGCTCAATTATTAAAGAAACAAGTCAAAAATGATGAATTTTACAGTTTTTCTCGGTCTGATTTCGATCAGACTGAATTCTTTAACCCTGTTGGACACCACCACCGTAATCTCCATGTGACAACCTCTTTTGGTGGTTTACGATGCTCGATCTTAATAACTTACACGTCCGTATCGCGTTTTGGAGACAGAAATTCAAGACGAACAAATAAAAATTAAATTCTTTAGTTAATCTGAATATACAAGGTTCGATCAGAAAAGTTCTATACATTCTTGAGGCTAAAAATAAGATCAGCGTTGTTTAGAATCAAAATAAGAGGGGATTCACATCAAATATCGCGGTCTCTTGTGACAGCTATGGGTCTAAGTTGACATTTGTTGGCCTAAATTGACAATTATAAGAACGAATGTCTATGAAAAAGACAGACAAAGAACCCGAGTAAACCTTTTTTAGACCAGTCCTTCTAAAATCGAATTTTCCTTTATTTGTATCTCGGTCTCACCCCCATCCAAATTTTATCGGAATCGTTTTACAAGTTGAGGCAGTTCTGACCAAAATTTAGTGTTTTATTAGAGCGGGTTCTTTTAGGGTCGGCGGCGGTACGTTTTTTAAATGTAGAAAAGCTACAAATTAGCATGGTTTCAAAGAAGACCATAAAGAGCTCTAAAAGGCTGCTTTTTAGTGTTTTAACACAGGTCATTGTATTATTAGTATTACTAGCAAGCAACCTCTTCAAGGTTTTACCCGCGAAAAGTTTATTTCTGTCCCAGAATGTCACTTTTCAATAGCAAAAAACACGTTTTGTGAATCACAATATTTACAATACTAAAAATAACAGGAACCATTGTGTGTCTCTTTTCGGAGTAAAAATCAAAACCTGTGAGAACAAAACCCGATTGTAAAAAGATTAGTATGTCGATTTTCACCAGATCAATGGATCGGTGACGCCCTTTCCATGTCTGACCACTGACCAGGTCATCTCTTTATTCTATTCTGGGAGCATGTCACAACCCTTTGGTAGGGCTAACAGTGATAAGTTAGAGATGAGTGTTGCGTTCACGAATTAATTTGGTTGTGCTAGAATACGAGTAATTTAATTGTGATAATGTCAGAATTACTTCCTCTTTACCACCAATACAGAAATTTAATTGAAAAAGTCATAATACTTCCCTTTCCCTACCAATACAGTAATTTAATTGTCATTGCTACAAAAAAAAAGTTAATTTTGAAAAAATCAAAATTACTTCCTCTTTGTTAGAAACAAGTAATTAAATTGACTTACTTCGGTGCTGGTATAGTATGCAATCTACCTGGAAGATACGGTCTAATTGAAAAATGGAGGGGTACGGTATAGCGTCCGATTTACCTGTAAGATTAGATAACTATTTCCAATTTGACTTTGCGAAATCCTGGAGCTTGTGCTGTTGTTTGTCGAGGAAATCCCTATGGATGCTACTGCTAGACTTACAGACAAGTCGGAAAACACCATCTCTAACTAGTTTAATATGTGCCGTGAAGTATACAGTTCATTGTGACATCCAGACCTCATATGCATGGTTCTGATGAGAGTCCTATGCAAACAGACGAAGCTAAGAAAAGTAGTAATTTCATTGTGAAAATGTCAGTGTTACTTCCTCCTTGCAAGAAAGAAAGTAATTTAATTTTGAGAAAGGAAGAATTACTCCTTTTTTTGCGGGAAAAAGTAATTTAATAGGGAAGAAACGAGAATTACTTTCTCTTTGCTGGAAAGGAAGTAACTTAAATTATCAGTAAGCCATAATTACTTCCCTTTAGTTAGAAAGAAAGTAATTTATTTGTGAAAAAGTATTTCTAATTGTAAATATGAATATTCTCAATCATTAATTTATGTCATCAATCATTAAGAATCAGAAGTCAGAAGAAGAAGTTAGAATTACTTTCTCTTTGCTAGAAAGGAAGTAATTTAAATTAAAATAAAGTCCTAATTACTTCCCTTTAGTCAGAAAGTAAGTAATTTAATTGGTAAAAAGTGTTTCTGTTTGTAAATATGAATGTCAATCACTGGCCAAAAAAACTTAAAACGAAAAGTTCTTTTGCGGAAAAAATATTGCCATATCATCCGGGATACCTAAAATACCAGGAATTTTTGCTGTTATAGGTATTATTACAGAAAAAAGTATACTTCACTTACACGGTTATCGATACTTTATCGAAAAAAAAATGGGAAAATAGGTAATACTTAGGTTTTAGGTTTCAGTAAGTATAATAACAAATATTTGAATGAACGCCAGGTTTTAATATTTAAAAATTTTGCTTCCTTATGAAAAGCAGAATTACCGAAGTACAAGGAACGCAGTATTTTTTGATCTCAACAAAAAGGATTACGTGTTTCAATGCACTCACAGGAAAACAGCAGCGAACAACACCGAAGAGTTGTAAATCAAATGTCACAGCTTGAAGTAAAATAGAGCCATCATTTGACTGTCTTCCTCTGATATTTACGATGGTTTTGTTATTCTAATTTTGTGGTAAACCGACATCTTTAGTGCACAGTTGGCTTAATAGTTACGGTAATTACCAGTCTAGGCTTCTGGATGATGCTTGCTTCTTGGAAGAGCAAGGAAATTATTTGGACTGCAAATTATAGTTTAACTAAACTGTATGGGACTTTGTTCTCGGTGTGCGTAAGTTAAATTGGTAAATTCTTATAAATTAAATGGAGAAGGAATTACACTTCATACAATGATTTAGACAAGAATGCATTCGAATATTTGTGATTAGTATTGTATCGATATCTCAAATTGCATCCACATTCTCATTTGTTGAGAATTTACATAACCAAAGAGGTAAAACCATGTCTCATGTAAAAAGGTTTTTCAAATACATTTTTATTATTATGCAAGTTATCCATAAACCACTCTGAAAATTGCATTCGCTGCGGCTTGTCGTTTGGTAACAATTCTGAGGACTTTTTTTTAAATCTTGTTATTTTTGCTCTGTGTTATAACCACATTGAAACAAAGTTTTGTAATATAATTAAATTAAAAATCTGAACTTCATTGTATAAAATTTCATCTTACGGCAGCATCGCTCTTAATTACGAGACAGTGAACGTTTTCTTTCAAGTTGATCCCCTTTAAAAGTCGAATCAAAAGACTATAAAAAGTCAGTCATAATTGCCTCAACGCTTATTATGCGTCAATTGTGCGTTGTGGCATTGACTAAACGAGGTTTAGCCTTTAACAAAGAGGGAATTAGAACTTTAAATCTATCGGTATAAAATACCTGGGACAGAAACTATATAAGCACATTTTTTTTTATCATAATCTATCTTCGTCGTTTTATAAAGACGCATTTAGGTAGAGGATGGAAGAACTTTAACTAACCAGTCCTGGTTTTTTAGTTATAGAGTTTTGAGTAAAAGTAACGGAAGTGTTTGACGGCTGCTGGTTGGACACACGCTGAGAGTGATCTTTATTTTTTGTAACGAAAGCTTTGTCTATAGAATTACGTATAATATCTTGTGAATAGGTGAAAATTGGTTTTTCTCGCGTGTACAAGAAGCTGTTAGAGGATAATACTAAACGAAACCTCCTGTATACTTGCCTTTAACTGTTCGCTTTTAAGTATCTGTTTCAGAGCTGTTAACCCAATAAAGTACCCATTCAAAAAGGTAAACATAAAACGCAGGCATCTTGTTACAGATAGAATCTACACAAGACAAATTTAAAGTAGTGACTGGCAAATAAAACGTGGAAAAAAGAGGCCCTCGAAATTCTTGAGACACCCGTTTAGGTTTATGGGAAAAAGTGTTTGAAATGCCATTTATTAGGTGACATTTTATTATGGTGATGTTGCAGGTTTTTCGAGACCACCCTGGCTTTATCGATTGTTTCTGATCGCAGTTGATCAATATATATATATATATATATATATATATATATATATATATATATATATATATATATATATATATATATATATATATTTTTTTTATTGTTTGTTTCTTGGGATTAGGTTCATTATAAAAACATTTTTTTATTATTATTTTTTATTAAAAGTCCATTGACGTTTCGACCCCTTTTCGGGTCATTTTCAAAATGTTTTTTTTTTATTTGGTTTGTTAAAAGACCTAAAAATACATTATTGGTTAAAATTTTTTTTACAAAAACACAACAATACGACAGTAAAGGATTAAAATTTGGACATATTATTTTAAAATTCTACGTTCTTAACAGTAAACATTTTTCTACAATTGGAAGATATTTTTATTATACGCACCTTGAAAACTATAAGGTCTTAGAAGGACTAATCTGTTATTTGTTATCAGACACATTAAAACATACCAGAGTATTTTACGTGGAAAGAGAAAAAGCCGTCGTTTTTTTTTTATAAAAAATGTAATCTATTGATTTGATATTAAGAGGATATGACTAATGTTGGTTAAGAGGAGATACTTTTTTTAATTTGCTGTAATTAAATTAGCATATATGCGGCTAAGTCCTCCTATATCTGTTCTGTCATTCAGAGCATTTTTATCTTTTTTTATTTCTATCATTTCTTTGATGGATAATTTATAATAGTTCTGATCTTTATTTAGAATTCTTGTTTGGTTGTAACTAAAGTCATGTTTTGTCTCTCTTACATGTTTACTCAGAGCTGTTGATGTGTTTTTTGTAAATTTGTGTCCGTTAAGTCTGTTCTTTAGTAACTGACATGTCATCCCAATATATTTTTTTGGACAATTTGTGCAAGGTACAGAGTATATCACATTAGATTGGTTCATAGTTGGTGTCGGACTCTTTAAGTTCGTGAAAAGAGAACCAAGTTTGTTTGTTGTTTTATGACAAGCCACTATGTTATGTTTTTTAAGAATACTATTTAGTTTTTCAGATAGTTCGTTTATATAGGGTAGTGATACATATTTGTTTGCTATTACATCAGAGTTTTTTTTGGTACTAAAAGCGCTATTGTAGAATTTGTGTGTACGTTTACTAATCACTCTATTAATTTCGTTTTCTTTGAAACCATTTTGCAACAAAACAGTCTTAACTTTGTTTAAAATAACCAATAATGTATTTTTAGGTCTTTTAACAAACCAAATAAAAAAAAAACATTTTGAAAATGACCCGAAAAGGGGTCGAAACGTCAATGGACTTTTAATAAAAAATAATAAAAAAAAAATGTTTTTATAATGAACCTAATCCCAAGAAACAAACAATAAAAAACATATATTATAAATGGTTCAACTTTTCCATTAAATGTTGATTCGTCAGAGAAAATTATTCGGTGGACAAAATCTGCATTGGCGTTGCAACGTTCCATCATGGTTTCGCAAAATTCCAAACGCCTCTCGTAATCATCTTCTCAGAGCTTTTGCACAAGTTCTATTTTGTACGGATGAAGCTTTTCGGTTTCCAGAAGGCCGTCTACTGACACGTGTGAAACGTTGTGTTCTTTTTCCAGTGTTCTGATAGAAATATGGGGATTTTCCTCTGATCTGAGTAAAACATTCAGATCGTTATCACCATCTGTTTCACTTTTAGGTCGACTAGAGCGAATAGCGTTTTTTACGTTTCCGGTTTGACGAAATTTTTTTAAAACTTTACTTACAGTAGATTTACACTGGATTTATAAACTCAGTTGAGGTTCAGTTGAGGTTCAGTTGAAGTTGAGGTTCAAGATAAATAAACGCAAACGCGTACTGGCGTTTATAAACAAAGTTCAGTTCAGTTCAGAAGTTTCCATTACGCTGGCGTAAAGTTCGAGATAACCAAATTTTATGTTCGCAGTTGGTGCAGTTGGGCTCCCACCAATCAAAACGCAGAATTACTACATGTGATGGTGAAGCCACACCTCTGCCGATCATTTGCCATCATTTTGTAAAGAAAACAATTGTTTTTCCTTTTGGTGTGCCTGTGTTTCCATATATTTTTTTCCAAATATTGCGATTGTGGATTGTGTGCTTTTTATTTTTTCTAAATATGTTTATGATGTCACAGTTGTCATTAACCTCACTTTACCCTGCACCAATGAAATGAAAGCAGCGAACTGAGTTTATAAATGGCCCAAAAAGCTCAACTGCGAACTTCAACTGCACGAACTGCAAACCTCAACCTCAACTGAACCTCAACTGAGTTTATAAATCCACCTTTAGTTAATGGATTTCTGTCAGGATATTTGTCATTAAAAATATTACAAACCACTTGTTGCGTTCGCCATAACCCAATATTATTAAAATTTCAATTCTCTGGGTTCCTGTTAAATGATCCATTTTTTGTGAATAAACGAAACTGACAATGTCAGACATTTCAAGTAAACCTTCGTGTACAGGTATTTTAAGGTAAAATACAATAAAATAACGATTTTTGACCACCATTTTCGCAAAAACTATTACCTTTAGGATAAAATGTTCCCAATAAGAAGAATTCAGAATTTTAAGCTGGATTCGAAAATCGAATAAAATATAGAGCGATCCATTTAAAAAAAAAAGATTCCTGTCGATTTCAGGAAAACGCTAAACTTGACAACAATGCGGAACTCATCAGGTGTAATTTCGTGCCTAAGTTTACAAAATTTCATAAAAATCCAATGAATTATTGTTTGCAAGATATTTCGAGGTTCCCATATTATTGTTACACACTGTATGGCCATGTGGTTATTAACAGTGGAGCGTAGCGGTTTCAATTCTTTTGAGGGGCAATATCTAGCGTATAATCGCGAACCGCCATTTATGACTATTTTTTCCCATCTGAATTTCAACCAAAATTTACCGATTTCAATATATGCAATGAATTAATTTTATAACACTCTGTATATATAAGCTACATACGTCGCATAGATGTTATCGCTTATTTACTTAAAGTCCTCGCTTCGAGACCTCAAGCTCGGAAATTAATGACGATCGCCGCCGATTCTGAAATGATAAAGTGTAGTAATTGTATCTTTATTAAAGGTATTTTTTAACAAAGAATTTATTTTGGGCGATTATTCAAATGATTTGTTAGATATTCCTTTTGTGTATACGCGACCGGGACCGGGTCCATTTTTTTAATTCCTTTGAATTATTTTTCTCCTTTTCTGGTCGGTATTTGTGGCAAGGTTAGCCGGCGATGGACCTGAAAGGCATCTTGCCCAACTATTTGGGAATTTAGATCGTGTGGAATTAGAGAATAATCGTATTAAATATTGTGAAGTATGGACACATATATGGTCTGTTTCACATTCTATTACAGAACGTCGAAATAAAAGACCAAAACAATAATGAAGCCACTTTCCAATTTCAGATTTTTGTCTTTGTGTTTCTGTGTTAAACCTTGATTGTGAATTTTTCTGTACCTACCATGCTTGGGTTAGATGAAATTGACAGCCTGCAAGTTTAGTATTTGGACAAATTTTTAATACTGCATTATGAACAGATACCTCAAAATCTACTATTGTCTGCCCAAGATATCTGCATCCGGCAAAATGATTTAAAGAATAGAAGGGAAGGGACAAACAGACTCCATCAAAGTTTCTACAGGAATGTAACCCAATTCCTGTTATAGGTACCTTTAGCAGTCTCAAAATGGAAACAAGGAGCTCTTGAACTCACATCTTCTGAAAATAGAGTGAAAAGAAAGGGTTTTGCAGAAAAGAAAAAAGCTAAGGAAAATAAACCGATGTCTAAGAAGGAAACAAACAGACCAGCAGTTAAGACGTTTTACACTAAATGTACACTCTAAAAAAAAATAAGTATGAAAGCTCTTCCAGTTCTGAAGAAGACGACCTTGTTTTGTCATCATCAGATGAAGTGTGGCGATTATTATTATTCAACAAGATCTAAAGTTGACTGGATCCAGTGTGTAGCTTGTAATCGTTGGCCTCATGAGACCTGCACCCAGTATAAAAACCTTGTTTGTAATAATTGTGGAAGAAATCAAATAAATTAAGAGTTTACATATATGTGTATGCTGGTATGGAGCATTTTTCACACCACCATAGTGAATATCTTCCCAGTTTTGATTTTTTTTTGTTTGAATTTATTCATATTGTCATATTATTTTCTATATTTTGTTGTGTTACTTATGTGCTGGATCATATCCTTAAGCAAAAAAATGGGCTCCAGAACTTGCACCCATCTTAACTCGTCTTTACCAGAACTCTAACTCTAACTATGACAAGGGTAACTTCCCAGAGAGCTGGAAGACTGCTCCTGTGCAGCCTGTCCGCAAGAAACATTCCAAGACCCTTCCTTTCAATTATAGTACGGTACATTAGTACCTTTAAGTTTACGTGGACTCTCCTAGATAGAAAAAATGTAAAAATTATAAATCCCACATTGCAGGGTGTCTATTAAGGAACAAAACACCAGGTACACAAAACAATATATCATAGTTTAAATACGTATTTAACCAAAACAATTCTTGGTGCACCTTGTAGTTAATAAAAAAAAACATTTCAAAGTCGTTACCCACCAGAAGGCATTTAAATTAAGAAATTAAAACTTTAACAATCCAATCGAGCTGAAATAAATTACTTTGATGACCACTATATCTTAACATTTCTTTATTTCCTGGTTCGGTTAAGTTGCTTGTCTTTTTTGCCACTAAACCGATGTAGATGTAGAGAATTTATTGGCAATATAAGTGGTACTGAAAGTGCCAAAAAACCACTTCAATAAGGTATTTAATTGAACTCGGAGAAAGGCTTGTATGTAAGAATGAGGATTTTCTTTCTCAGGTGTGCCTCACATCTTATCGTTTCAGCTATTTAAAAACGACCTGGAGAAAAAAAAAACTAACGTTACGTGAGCTAGCTTTTACTCATGTTGCATTAAGATCTATTACCCTTTTAGAGAGCGAAATGAAATGTTTTTCCAAACATGCGAAAGTCATTAATTAACAATCTTTATATCGCTTAATACTGTTCAATATTTAGAAGACCTCATCTTAACAGGATTCATTAAAAATAACAGCTAACAGTAATCCAACATACCGAAGAAATAATAAAATTTAACGTGTCTATCAATTAACGTTTGAATAGTCGTTTTTTGTCCTATCGTTTTCCATTATCGCCTAATACGACCGCATAGCTAAGCTTTTAAGTTTCTCTGGCTCTGGGTATCAGCTTAATAATTACTAATATTATCAATCAGTTGTTACTTAACAAATTATCATCACAATTTTGTTTAAAAAAAAGTACATTTGCGCGGTTAATGAACGAATCGTAATGATTTTAAACTGTATATGAAGAAGGTCTGATCGAGAAAATAGCGACGATTTTGCAGGAGCTTATCTAGATCATACCTAACTCGACAGTGCTCTACGATTGTAAAAAGAAATTGTGACTACGTGTACATAGAGTTGTCAGTTCGCATATAAAGCGAAAAAGAAATTCCACTATAGTAAGCGAGGATTTTAAAATGGACCTATGGAAAGATTATTTATTTATTATTTCTTCTTAATTTTTCACCAAGCATCTGACGGGTGGTATACATACGTTTTTTTAATCTGAAACCGTCCACGAAACGTACCGTGCGTCTGAAGAGAAGGGAAATGTAGTCTGTTGACAAAAATTCTCTGGTCATCCTAATAAGGGTCTCGAAAATTTTGCAAGAGCCTAGGGCCTAACTCAGTTGAAAATAGGCCCTGACCAGGGCCTTTCCTTTTTCACCCTCCTATTACTATTACCTCTATACCCATTATCACTCGAAAATTTTCTGATCATCCTAATAGTGGGCCCGAAAATTTGCAAGAGCCTAAGGCCTAATTCAGTTGAAAACAGGCCCTCGCCAGGACTGAACGTTGGGTATTGGCAGCGAATTGTCTCGCAAATAGTTCAGCTTTCCCTTTAGAGGCGGAGATAATTTCGTCTTCTTGTAAAATAAAAAAAATTACAAGGATCTAATTCTGTTCCACAATAAATCGAATTTTTTTCTGAAGCCGTACTCTTAGAACAGTTACGATTACTCGATTAAAGTTCCTCGTAATTATTTCTGATTATTAACGAAATGTCATTGTTAATCGCATCCAATCAGGTACATAATGACATAATTAGAAAGAACAAATTTAAGCAATTTCGAACGAAGTGATGAAACATCTTTTAGCGTCGGTTAAATTAGTGTAAAGATTGATGGCACAAATGATATAAATCAAAAAAAAACTATAATATAATTCTATGATGTTTATTTATTATATTGTGAATAGCATTGTGTATTTATCATTAGACTAACGTTCTAATCGTCCTTCGTCCTTGTTGCGTAATTAAAATTAGATAAGCTATTTTTTTTTTAACAAGAGGAACCTTATACAGTGCGTTTATAAAATGGATTACATCAAACAAGTGGAAGACTATAATTTAAAAAGCTTTTTGCACTTTTTATTATGGTACTTATCTTTGGGACAATATCTAAAATCAGATCTAAAGGGACTTAGCTAGTTTATTCTTACAATTGACAGTCGGAACACTCTAAGAGCTCATCACTTTGCTGAGCGATGTAATAGTTGTTCCATATGACCTCCATAAACTTCTCAGCAGTAGAATATCGATTTTGGAACTCACTTCTCACATTTTCGAGAATGGCAGGAGTTACTTCTTGGCAGAGTTCCAAAATCGACCTTATTCCTGCCAAGAAGTCCATGGTTGTTATTTTGAACAACTTTTAAAGTAATAAGTGAAAGTGAAAGAGGTAACAAGTAACAAATTTAAATTTTTTTCACGGTTTTTAAGAGAGAAGAGAGAACTAAGATACGGACCTCGGGTTTGCGATAAAACTTTTCTTTTGTGAAGACCTTTAACATGAGGTCGACGCGGCATAGAGTTGCATATAAAAATTTTCACCTCAACTCCCTAGGGTCACCTCTCAAGGGGGTTAAAAAAATTAAATTACACAAAAAAGTAGATTTATTAACCAGTAAGATACATCTGCAATTTGAAATTAGGCCAAGCAATAGAGCGATTTGTCGTGATATTAATACTATTAGAAAACCGTCTGTAAAGATGATCCGTAGATGATTGCTGTTATATTTCCAACTCTAAAATTTTTTCCTTTAATTTGTTATAAACATTGTAAAGCAAAAAAAAGCGATTTTTTAGTTTTTTTGCTTATAAAATGGAAAGTAATGAAGCAATCTTAATGGTGTAAATGGACGATTTATAGAGAATAAAAATACGAATAAAATGAGAGGTCGAACGTCCCGATAGAATAAGTAGCAACGCAGAAAATCCATTTTTAAACGTAGGGGGCTTAAACTATGGGACAAAGTAGTAATTTATAGCTGCTTTATGTGTGCAGAACCCCGACGCCGTCCGACGATTAGTTTTGCCACAATCGTCATTTTAATTTTTCAACACATTATTTTGCAACAGGTCTGGATGCTCTATGGATCGTCCGATTTTAATTATTGAAACAGATTTGAAAAGTACAAGTTTAATTGAACGATATGTAATTCTAATTTTTCCACAAAATGCTACGAAACCGGTTGGAAATGCACGTAAAAATGCGTGAAAATGTCCGAGTGTGCGACAGCGGTCGACTAATGGGTAGATCAGAGGATCGAAGGAGAGCCGCTTTCGCGCGCTCGGCCATTTTCACGTACCTTTACGTGCATTTTCAACCGGTTTTGTAGCATTTTATGGAAAAATTAATATACATATTGTTCAATTAAACTTGTACTTTTCAAATCCGTTTCAATAATGAAAATCGGACGATCCATAGAGCATCCAGACCTATTGAAAAATTAAAATGACGATTGTGGCAAAACTAATCGTCGGACAGCGTCGGGGTTTTGCACACATAAAGTAGCTATAAATTACTACTTTTTCCAAAGTTTGAGCCCTCTACGTTTAAAAACGGCCGATTTATGAATTTTTATACAAAACTCTTAATTTTCCGGTTTTTCCGGATTTTCTGCGTTGCTACTTATCCTATCGAGACGTTCGGCCGCTCATTTTGTTCGTATTTTTATTCTCTACAAATCGTCCATTAGACTATTAATATTGCTTCATTACTTTTCATTTTATTAGCAAAAAACTAAAACATATGCGCTTTTTTGCTTAAAAATGTATGTAACAAATTAAAGGGAAAATTTTCAGAGTTGGAAATATAACAGGAATCATCTACGGATCGTCTTTCAGATGATGGCACAGGCGGTTTTCTAATAGTATTAATGTCAAAAAATCGCTAATATTTTGCTCTGTTTCTTGGTCTATGTCTCTATCTTTACTAATAGCAACGATATTTGCTCATACTAGGACTTTTCGGACACCCTGTATACATTTATTAACTATTTATTTCCTAACATAAGTAAATAAGTGTTGTGGAGACTGTACTGTAAATTGCAGTTGTGATGACAAATTAACACCGTCATTTAGTCACAGTTTATTATTACTACTATGATATTGAGCCCATTCTTGAGATAACATCTTATATCCAAAATCTCATATTTTTTCATCAGGGCGACCTTAAGATCGCTGCTTACGCCTTCTTCATTAAAATAGTGTAAAACATTCGCATGCATCTATCCTGTTTGTTTTCTTCATTAATCCAAATATTAAAAAGATTCTTGACATAAACACCTGAAAATTAAGATAAAATAATCAGCTGCACTTCGCTGCACCAAATTTTAGTATTAATCCAGAGGCTTTAGTATAGCATTTTATTTTACATAACACAAGAATTGTGATGGAAATCCTCAGCAATCTAATTGTAGGCTTGTGAAATGAAATGTTCAGTTCAGTCAAAACGAAGCTCCATCATCAGGACAATTTCTTTTTGTTTGATAGATGGCCCTTCCAATCACAAAGCCCAGATCACAGTCTCGTCCAATAAAGCGCATTAAAAACGAATAACAATATACCTAAAGATGAAGACAAACCTAAAAAGCAATAACGTACGACCTGGTCTATAACTTATGAGTTATTTTAATACCGAAGTACCAGTACGACCAAAAGTTATTTGAACTATGCGATATAAAATTTAATTAAATTAATATGGTCCTTAGAGATGCAGAGCTACGAGTCCAACGCCTGCTGCGACGATGGGCAATCGGGATATCGCTTGCATATTTATGACGCTTGAGCTTTTCTTGTTCTTTTTTTAATTTTATGACCCATATGTTCTAAAAGATGAGATGGGCGATGTTATCAGCTCGTGATTCTACTAGTTTAGATTCTTGTTTTAGGAATTTATTGGGCAGCGTTCTGTCTACCCCCTTATAAAATGTTGGAAGATGTCGCGGTACTTATCGGTAAAGCTAACCACTTGGGTTTCAACCCAGAGGCGTACATGCCGAGATAAATGCGTATAAGTTATAACTGCAAAATATTGATAATTCATATAATATTATGAAATGCTCACCCGATAAATTTTAGAAATTTGGATGTGCGCGGCTATACATCTGCAGCATTGAAAATGTCTCCACAGTAGTTTCCGAAAGCGATATACTTCGGGGAGAAAAAATGTGTTTATATAACGAAAAAGACTGTTCCACATCTAATGGCGTAAAAGAGGCGTAGTTAAAATTATCTCTGAAATTACGTAATGGATCTGTAGGAGTACGATGACTATAAATCTGTCGTAACTTGGCAAAATCTGGATTTTACTTATCAGTTTTCCCTTGAGAACTGAGCAGGCCGGTAGCTAGGAGGAGGGGGGCAGAGTGGGATTGCTTGGGTGCCCACTCTGAAAGAAAAAGTTGCCCACTCTGGGAAATCACTGAGATCATTGCCTTGGGTCTGATAGAAAAATATTACATCATAAGTTTGCTTATGACCATCTTACATGAATATCTCATCTTCAAAGACTCATTCACTGTATTGACAACAATCACAAATCGCATATAATCGACAATAATGTTTAAAAGTGACAAGAACAACACTGTTAATCAGTCAAGTGCAAAAACATACTCTTTCTCCTTTCAGAGTCATCACCTTAAAGCTGCATTCAATGCCAAAACGTACCCCAACCGTCAAACACCTAAGACGTCTCTTCTTCACGCTTTTGTTACAATTTTCGAAGGAACGTCGCGATTTGCACGCTTTGGGCACATCCTTTTCATTTTTATAGACTGTGTCAAAACAGTTTCATAATGCGACATGTTAAACCAATTTTATTATTAACCGTGAAGAATGACATTTAATAGGGAATTTAACTCTGTCACGTTGAATAACGGTAGCGGTGCAGAAGAGATTTGGCATTTCGGGCTTTAGGAAATCGATGGACATGCTCTTCGGAGATACCGTCACACTGTTGTGAGAGTTTAAAGAGTCTAGTCGAATCTACTTTATATCTTCAGGTGTCAATGCTCTTTTCTTAGCTTAATAAGTGCTAGGCATTCGCTAAGAACATGGTTTCAGAGTCCCATCCGCCTCCATGCAGCATCTTTAGTCAAAATTACCTCCAGGTCCTTTTGCTGATTGAGATAGCACTGACCTAATAATAGGTGAACTACAATTCGATAATCTTTGGTTCCAACTCTGTTTACTAAAGCTAGAGCTAGAAAGAGCCACATTGATGCATGTTGTCAATGAGATTAGAGCTCTCTAGTACCAGTTTCCCTATCAAGAACTTCTGCTTTAGGAAATTGATGGGCATTCTCCTCGGAGATGCCGTCCATCTGTTTTGGGAGTTTACCAACTGTCCAAATCTGCTTTATATCTTCAGGTGTTAACGTCGCCTCGTCTTTGAGAAATAATCTCGTTTTAGCTTAGTAAGTGGCAAGCATTCGCAGGAAACATGCCTCACAGTCATATTCGCATCCGTATTGCAACATCTTCAGTCAAAATTACCTCAAAGTCCTTCTGCTGTAGATAGTACTGACCAAATAATAGAACATCTACAATTCGATAATCTTGGGTTCCAACTTTGTTGTCATTACCTAAGGGTAAGGGTAGAGCATTCTAGCACCAGTTCCTCTACAAAGAACTTCTGCGCCAGTTTTTGCATCTGATCTGTACCCCTTTGAAACACCAGCAAAAGCCAGGCATAGCGATTTTGTCCGTCCCTTCCTGCTCTTTTGCTTCTGTTAGGTTTGCTTCAATTTTCTCAAGTTTGTATCCGAAATTAATAAAACCGGAACAAACCCTTCCTCATCCTTCCCAATTGAAATGATTAATTGAAATCATTTACAGGGAAATCTCAACGACAGAGGCGAACCCAAGCGATGCAGTAATAATTTCCCACGACTCTAGTTCAGTTTAAAGAAAGAGTTAGAATTGTGCACTACGTTGCAAGCAATCATCACCGTGAGTAGACTCGGACAGCATGTCGTAACGCCTGTTACAAGACTAACTGTAGATGTCAAGATGCATAAGAGCGGCTGAAAAGCATGTACATTATTGAATGTTCCGGTATGTTCGCGAGTGTTCAGATAATCTCGAACATGTAGAGTTTCGGTCGGGCCTACGACAGAGCTAGTCAGGCCGAAATTAGCAGCCTAGTTTAGGAATTTAGCCGTATTTCTGATGATTCAATATCAACATAAACACCTACATTGCTACCTGCACGAATTTTATTGATTTTTTACATACTTATGAAGTTAAACAAATACCGGATAATGGGTATAATTTTAAGTTCACATACTCAATGTCAGCAAAGAGATTGAGATTGTCTTCGAGTACATTCTCTTCGTGATTAACATAACCCCTAAAAAATATGATAATATAAAAAGAAAATTTTAAAATCTGTAAGCTTTTTCACTAATCAACTCGTTTAGATTCGTAATTTATGCCGACAAATATAGAATTCCTATACCATTAATTAATTTTGGGGCAATGTTCGTCTAGATAATTGTTAAACAAATAAAATATGTTTACCTACTTATTTTTCAATGAAAAGAAACCCTTTACAGATACACAAAGTCCATTAATATACTACCAGAATGTCTAATAAGCACAAAATAATGACAAAATGATTTCTGAAAACACCGAAAAGCAACAACAACATTCCTAAAAACAAACTTTAATTGTAAGGTAAGTAATATACTTCTAATACCTAAGCAGTCTCAATAATTTTCATATTATAATACTACGGATATTTGGCAGATATACGTCTTCGCGTTATTTTTTAAGAGTTTACGGCTTTTTCATGGCTATGCGGATCCGCATAGCTGGTGCTGGATCCCCCAGGTTTCAAATGATGCCGGATCCTGCGGGATCCCACTTTGCGGGATTGCAAGCAGTCCCTATATAGGAGAGCTTGAAGTGTTAGAGTCCGTGCTTTTATAGTTGCCGCCTTAGGTTTGCTCAAACCAAGAAAATTGCAGCAATATGCGAAGACTCGTATTCCGGCCGACTCAACGTCCCGAGTCCACCTCCACGAAACCTTTAACCGACTTGATGTGAGATTTAATTAGCAAGTCACTGAGAACACATCTCATCTTAGTTATTATGTTAACTTCTGACAGATGTTCACGAATCCGTCCCGCCTTTTTACGGATACACATTGTGAATATTTCACATTTCGTAGACGACCACGACGACCGTGAGCCTGGTTCTCAGTGTGGCACCGTTTTTTTCGGAATCATATTAGTCATTGTGAACGCACAATAGCCCTGATGTAAATATTTTGAACTGGACGATAGGGACAGGCGATTTAGTTCTAATCGATATTCGATACTTTTACTGTTTTTGTTTGATATGATCGATATTCGGGATGACAATGCGATTTTTTTTCATTCTGGCCATGAAATCCCTCTCTATGTGTATTTGTTAATTGATATCCTAAATATGAACAGTATGTCGGCCGAGAAGTGGACAAATGGACCAAATTTGCACGATACGTAAAAATGTCACTCCTAATAAAATTATTTGCTTGTAAAACTTGAATATGATATAAACTAAGCAATGCAATAAAGATATCAAAATTCAAAAACTCCACGCCAAGCAAACCCAAACACATGTCTCTAATTACTTCCTTAGATATCTCAAGAAATTTCTGATTGCTTCCTGAGATATTGAACGAACAGCCTGGGTAAGTCTGCCTTTTAGCACGTCAATATTATTTGGTTATTGGAGTGGCATAAACAATTTGTTTCACATGGCCCCATAGAAACATATCGGGGCTCCTTGGGAGCCACAAAATTGGACCATTTCTACCAATCCACCTTGGACCAAATCTGTGCTGAAGTCATTCTATTTCCTTGCAAGCGAAATGTGCTGGACACCCATCATACATGAAGTGATTGCAATCCCGCAGTGTTTTAAATCCCGCAGGGCATTTGCGGGATTGGTTCTAAGCCCGCGGGATCCCGCAGAGGTTTTTTAATTTAATAAAATTCGATAAATTAACGTTTATTTAATTAACTATTTATTAAACCAACTTTAATTTTTTATTATAAATATCAAAAATTAACAGCATTTCAGTCAACAAAATTATGTAATTTAAAATTTAGCCTCTCTTAACTATACTACTATGACCATAAATCAGTCAAATTTCTTATCAATTAAATTAACAAGTAACTTTGGGCAAATGACTTTAAATGTTTATTACTTTTCTACCTGATAAGTATTACTAGTTTTTATAGTAAATCACATTAGTTTGATTGTAAGGTAAGGAAAATACTTATAATACCTAAGCAGTCTCATTGAATTTCATATTATAATACCACGGATATTTGGCAGATACACGGTTTCGCGTTATTTTTTAAGAGTTTACGGCTTTTTCATGACTATGCGGATCCGCATAGCTGGTGCGGGATTCCCCAGGTCGTCAAATGTTGCGGTATCCCGCGGGATTGCGGAACATTTGTAATATTCGAATAATATTGGATAAACAAATAGGTAATCTAAGGATTTCTCCGTTTTCCATTATTAAACTTCCTGATATCGCTCACTACATATCTCAAGAACATCCCAGATACCTGTAATATTAATTTTGGAGATGTTCTTACTAGGTATTTGTACTATTTCGGACCAGAATCTTACATTCAATTAACTCTCTTTGAAAGACCATATTTCTTCTCTTTAATCGGCTTTAATCTTCTCAAAGTATCTCTGAAAATGTCTGTAAAACAAGGCCAAAAGGGCAACCCTTTCGGTGTACACTTCCATACCTTCGAAATATTTATTGCCGTAATCCTCATGAGGTCATAAAACAATAATACATACAATAAAAGGCAATAATTCTGCTAATGCTCTTTCTGATCTGACCTCTATTGTTGTCGGTAAAGACACGTTTCGGATAATCCTGGTTATTTGTTTGACCAAACGGCGTCTTACTGTGATCCCAGACGTTCTGGGGAACTTTCTCTCTTGTCAGCTGATACCTTGTGATTTTATCTAATTGAGAGGCTTATGGAATGGGATGTTGGAAAGGTTGAAAATGCATAGTTAACTTCTTATTAGGGTTAAATTTTGAAGATGAAACAATTCGAAGTCTGAGTTTCTGATTTTGCGTGCACCAAGACTGAAATCAAACCTTTAGAGACGTGGAATGTCCAACTATTAATGAAACAATTTATTGTACCTGCTGTAATTAACTTAGTTTAATTAGGTGCCTCGTTAAGTGCTTTAATTACCACCATTGCGTGTCTATGGAAACAGCTTGATGTGAGTATGACCAGTAAACGTTTGCACCTGTCTTTGGTTATGTATCAAAGATAATTGTTGATAATTTACTACTGAATAAAGGAAATTAATTTTGCAATTGTTTTGAAGAAGCTGCAATAATTATTGCTGATGAAAGTTAGTTCCTGTGCAGGCTGTAAACTGATAAGCGTTGTTAAGTACTTTCATTTGACTTCAGAAGAGTTCTGTTTGAAATTATTGATTTTCAGTTGTGATTATTAGAGTTTTTTGGAGCAGTTGCAGAAAAAACGCTCAACACGAGAAGGAGGTCAGGACTGTGCATTGCGGAGACAAGGAAAAGGCGAAATCAAAGACGAGGAGCCTATTATATAGAACATTATTTAAAAATACATTTATTTCACAGAAGTCAAGACACTGCGTAGTTATTTTTCCGCGTGGGTGGTGGTACTACATCCAAAACAAATATTTAGACGGAGTGAACGAAAATGGTCATATTACAGGCAGTGTGTTAATCTATATTCAGGGCAATGCTTCCTTTGTGGATCACCCAGAGCATGCCTACACATATATTAGCATTCAGTTTACTTATGGTAAAGGTGGAATGGAATGTTTACAAATCTTAGTAAAAGCAAATATTTTGGTAATTTGAGACGTATGTCTAAATAAGTGTGTGTTACGCACATATCGAGGTTTCGTTAAATTGAAAGATAAATATCGCTTATAGGAACAGGTCTAAGTAGAAGATAATCTAGTTATTACTAAAACAGTTCTGTCATTGGGAGTGGAGTGGAGTTTTTGCGCTAAAAGCCCCTTGTACCTATTATGCCCGTATTACCCCGTTCGTCATCGACGCTGTAATGTTGACCACTTAAATTTTCATTCTGTAAAGAAAATGCAAATTTAGTTAAACAATAATATGATGAATTTAAGTGTTTTAAAAATAACCACATGGGTGAAACTTGAAATGAATAAGTGGAAATACGACCTAACACCATTAGTAGCCCATCCTGCCACTACGTGGCACTATAGGATAATTCTTCTGTAAGTAGGCTACCGTCATTTCATTCGTTCTCTGAACTTTAAGACAGTTGACGTGTAAACGTTTGTCAAATTTCTCCGCGATTTGTGCCGATGCGATAATTATTTTTTCTACGAGCGGGCGGAAAATTGAATTTTCCACACACATTTTAGTGTGGAAAATTAATTTTCCCGCACCGTGTGGAAATAATTTTCCGCACCGTGTGGAAATAATTTTCCACCTCAATATATCAAATTAATAATAAGCCGGTATATTATGGTGGTTGCGAAATGTTTTAGTTACCATGTGTAACTAACCAGCTATTTACTTTCATTTTTGTTTGTTTATTGTCTGAAAACTGTCAGTGCATTTCTAAAATATTTTGCTCGTGATTAAGTGAATCCTCATTAAAAATGAATATTTGTCTCGAGGGAATCGATGAAAATACCAGCGAGGGAGTTCCCGATGAGATTCTTCTGATAGCAGAAAATGTGAAAACGGACCTGTTGCCAGAAAAAAGCAAAGAGAACATATGAAAAAGAATACGAGATCTTTTGCAAATGGAGCGTAAAGAAGGGCATTACAAGTTTTGATAAAGAGGATATTTATTTAGTGTATTTTTCCACAGACATACAACCAGGCCCAAGTACTCAGCACAACTTTGAAAAGGAATTCGAAAAAGAACTACACTCGACTGACATTATTATCCCAGAACAGCAAAGAGCAACAGATCCAAAATTACAGCCATTCAACAAGCAACTAGCATCTGCTATAAATTTAAGTAATGCAAATAATTGTACTTTTACAATAAATTATAATATAAATAATTAGGTATTAGATTTTGACATGTAACTATTATTGTTAATAATATTTTACTTTATGTTTACTTTATCAATAATCTAATAAAATATGTTTCTAAATAAACTATAAGCACTTATAATCAGATAAAAATATCTCAACTTTTGATTAATTCTGTTGACTTTCCTCACGCTCGTAGAAAAACTATTGTACCTAACACTTGCGGAAAATGTTTTTCCGCACTCGGCTGCTTCACCGAACTCCGCTACGCGTCGTTCGGTGAACGGCAGACTCGTGCAGAAAAATTCATTTTCCGCACTAGCTATTACTTTTAAATAATTTCATTCCCAATTTTTCTATTTTTGGAATTCATTTACAACAACTGTTGCAACTTTCTTGACAAAATTTTTATAAAATCACAAAGATATAAAATTTACTTGACAATGTCTGTATGTTTTCATATTTTTTCTTGTAAATATCTTGTGATTTTACAGCCAAACGTCCCGATTTTATCGGGTATGTCCCGCGTCCCGACATACGTCAAATCGGGACGCGATTTTTAAAATATTCTAAAAAAACACAATCGTTTTTAGAGCATATACCGTATTTTTACGTTTGAATTTTATAAAAAATGTATATTTTTGCTTATTGTATACTTTTTCTGCTCATTTATTAAATATTAATGCAAAAAATAGCTTCCCGATTTTTCGCCCCAAGTCCCGATTTCTAAGCAGCTATTAAACGCTTCCGATGACTGTTAATCTGTAAAACAGATTATTGGAGGCCACCATGCAATCTCTAGCAAAGGATATCGCATGTTTTTCACGCCCATTTGCAAAAATCATCTCCGGCAACTCTACACTTTGTTACCGATACAGACTCTGTGTTACAAGACAACGTATCCCTACGTGTTTGCTTCATGTCGTCTTGTCGGGCCACCCAAGATTCTCACCTGTCTTGTCTTTACTGCAAGTTTAAAACCTAGCGTTCATTCAGCTGATTAAAGATACCATGGTACATAAAATGTCCACCTAACTAAACGGTTCTTAATTGGCTGTAATGGAATCATAGTCGTTCCAGGCCGCTGTCACTTGTATTTACAGTTTAAGAGGTACTCTGGTACTCACAAGGAACATGGACTAGGAAATAAACCTAGTTAGAGTGAACTATACCAGGGATGTCACTTTAGTTTTACTTTTTTCGCTATACCCTACGTCAAAAAGTAAAAAGAATTACAGTGACAAGTCACATGTGACAGGATTTCCCTGCTGGGTCGCGAAAACCTTTGTATTATGAATAAAAAAAATTGCCGTAACGTAATCTTTTTAAAATTGAAATCTACATCTGCTTAAATAATTGTAAAAATTTCAATATCGATGTGAAATTTCATATAGAATCCGATTTTGCTGGAGTTGAGGCAACAGAAAACGCCGGACCCCTTCTTCGTGCAAGGCACATTAAATGGAGAAAGATATTTGGATCTTCTAAAGAATGAAATTATCCCGGCTCTTGCACAGCTATTTCCAGATAATCGTAAGTAAGTGTTGTTACTTTATTTTACCTGTTGTATTGATCATTTGAATATGATTTTTTAGGAAATAATCAAGCACCGAATGATGAAATATGATTTCAGCAGGATGGTGCCCCACCGCACTATGCCCATAATGTTCGGCAATATCTCGATGGTGCTTTTTTAGAAGGTGGATTGGACGTAGGGGTAAAATCGAGTGGACAGCTCGGTCTCCGGATTTGACGCCCCTAGACTACTTCTTGTGGGGCCACCTCAAAAATATTGTTTTAAAAAGTATGCCAAATGACATCGATGATTTAAAATTAAGGATAGAAACAGAATGTAGAAGAATCGAGTCAACTGCCATTCTTCTAAACTACTTGCATATTGTTCCGCAACAGTTGGCTTACTGCCAAGAAGTAAACGGACAACATTATAACCATTTGATTTGATTAGTTTTCTTCATCAACTTTTAAATTATTTCCTCTTGTATTATTTTATTTTTGTACTAAATGTCCATATAGTATAGCGTTTTTTACGCTTCCAGTTCGACGAAATTTTTTTGAAAACTTTACTCAGTAGATTTAGTTAATGAATTTCTGTCGGGATATTTGTCACTAAAAATATTATAAACTTCTTGTTACGTTCGCAACCTGTTCCCACATCCCAGTATTATTAATTAAAATTTCAATTCTTGTAAAATTGTCAATTTTTTGTAAATAAACGAAACTGACAATGTCAGACATTTTTGATAAACTTTCGTCTACAGGTATTTTAAGGTAAAACACAATAAAATAACGATTTTTGACCACCATTTTCTCGAAAACTAGAAACTTTAGGATAAAATGTTCCCAATAAGAAGTATTCAGAATTTTAAGCTGAATTCGAACATTGAATGAGATATAGAGGCTTCTATTTTTAAAAAAAAGTTCCTGTCGATTTCAGGAAAACGATAAACTTAACAACAACGTGGAACTCGCCATTGGATCGGTTGTAATTTCGTACCCAAGTGTACCAAAGTTCATAAAAATCGGATGAAACGTTTGCAAGATATTTCGAGATTTCCATATTTTTGTTACACACTGTATAGGTCAAGGATAACCATAAAAAGTCATCTGTAACCGAGTTTGCCGGTGGATTCCTTTGCACTTAATTAATTTATGATTAATAAAAAAAATAATGAAAATAGGGTATTGCCCATCTTCTTTAAATATCCTCCACTACGAATGAGGATGCAAATTTAAATTGCGCAATATCCAGCAAAGCAATATTTGAAAAACAATGGCGAAAACCTATAAATGCCAATCTTCCTTAGTTTCCTAGACATCAGGTGCATCTGTTTTACGAGCATCTATTTTTAACGTCAATAAATGTTCAGGCAAAATGCATTGTTTAATACACACAACGGTCCGTCTATTGAGATATACCTATTATTCCACGTCTTCATAGAATCATCTCATCAGTCAGTGTAATGTAAGTCATAATTAAAACCGAGAAATTCGTAATTGTAATCTTTCGTACCGAATCTGCAAGAAATTAGAGAAAAACAATAGTTTTACAATAACTGTATTTTCAAAAAAATAATTTTTTTTGACGTAACAACAATCTAATTAATTTCATCTATTTGTAATCACGTGTGCAAAAGCAACCAATGACAACTCCATTACAATAATAACAACCCATGAGTAGTTATCACTTATGTCATCATACGTTACCATGGATTTTTTTTTTGACAATTCTTTAACTGTTACCATTTAAAATGTCATGACTTTCGTCAAGATTTGGTGAACAAACCAGTGCTTCAATTGACAAAATTATTGAAGAAAATATACCAAAAAATACTGTTAACAGTAAAAAGAATACTTGGAAAATATTTATGGAGTTTTGGAGCACGCGGAAATATACATTAGATGGAAATCGTACAGTGGAAGAACTGGCATTAGTACTTAAGGATTGGGCGGTTAATATGAGGAAAAGAGATGGTACAGAGTTTAAGGAGGCTACAGCTAAAACCATGTGGAATATATCAAGTAAATTATTAGAAGAAAAGTACTTCAATGAATACAAAATCATAATAGATCCGTTCAAGAGTGTGATTTTGAAACAAGCAACACGGATGATTCTATAAAAGGACCCTTCTAAACGTAATATGAGCTCTGTAGCATTAAGTTCATTGGAAATAAATAAAATAATCAACTTCTGGAATGAAAATACCCCTGAAGGACTTCGAAAATTTTTCCATATAATCGCAGTTGAATTAGCTTGGAGAGGTGGCGAAGCCGCTGCTTGTTTGGTTCAATTTTTTCACATCGAGGGAAATAATGATGGTTCTCCAACAAATCGCATAGAATATACCCTAGTTTTTCGTAAAACCTACTAGGGGGACTCAAAAAGCTGCACTGGCAGTAAATGGCTAGTTCAAAACAATAACAACAACACATGCCCCGTCAGGCTATTTCTCAAATTATTATCCACACGGGGCACAAGCATTAAAACAAATTGAGCCTTGTTAAGACCAAATCGCCACTGGAAGACAGAAAACGATAACTGGTACGATAATATGCCAATAGGTAGAAATATAATTAACTAGTGGACACAATCTTCTGCTGAAGCAATATGTTTGGATACAGAGAGGATTAAAATTACCAACCACTCGAACAGATCTACTGCAGTTAGTCAGCTGGCTAAAAGCGGAGTAGAAGAACAGCAATTATTAAAAATTACAGGACATGCTAATGCTAATTCCATTAAATCATATCTAAATATTTATCAAGACCATCAGAATAACATAATCAAAAATATGGGTGGAAATTCCTCTTCAATGGAATCGAATACGTCATCTGCTTCTAGTTTTAATTTGTCTAATTGTATTTTTAGTAAATAATTTTGAATAAAATGGCAAAAAAATTTCTCGCCGAATATCCCTCGAGCATTGATAAATAACTCAAAATTGTATTACAACTTCCTCAAGCATGTTACTTTTGACAACAGCCCTCTTCCTACCCTACGGCTTCGGGCTGATTTCAAGTAACGTGGTTTCGAAATATGTAATAAAATTATCTCGTAGTTATCAATGCTCTTGGGATATTATAGTTGATAATTTAACTAAAAATTTGTTGACCAGGACATAGTACAACCCTGCTGGTAGCAAAAGTTGTGCAAGATGTCCAAACAAAATTTAACATGAAACAGAACACCGTTTTATTATTATAAGACATCAAACGAGCATTTCATCCGTTATGGCATATATCAAGATATATATTTTTCCCCCTCCCTGTACTGTAAGCAACCTATTTTGACACTGCTTTGACAGACGGAAGTGAAAGTTACTCAACAAGGTATTGGTTGCCCTTAACGACAGGATGTAAGTCAACTTACATCCCTAGGGAAATAATAATCTGAAATTATTATAAGAATAACTTTAATTTTTGATTTCATCAACATATTACAAAAATCCGGTGATATTAATTGAAATGAATATTAATGGTACAATTATTACAATTATTCACATTATTAACAAAATTTGGAAACACGTTTTCTCGTTTCTTCTTGATGTGTATTACATTTTCTGACTCCACGGATCCTTCATTTCTAACCAATGTTTCTGTCACTGTTGAAGCACTGCAAGAGACTTCTGGCTGGGTCTTATTGTATAAAATTTTATTCGCTACTTCCTTTTTATTGTTGAGGCTCTCAGCTACGTAACTTTCCGCAATAGTAGCGGATTTCCATCCACCATGTCGCTTGATAGCTAATACATCAACTCCAGTATTTGCTAATAAACTTGCCGACGTTCTTCTAAAAGAGTGTCCAGTATACATTTTGAAGTTCTCAAACTTTAGAAATTTCGCAATTTTACTTGGAATTGACGAAAACGTATTTTTCCCAACAGGCTGGTTTAAGCACTTTCCATTTTGATATCGCATAAAGAAGCGCGGATTAATAGTCGTCATGTGGGATCTTATATCAATGTACTTTTGAATTATTTTGAAATGACAAACCTGAGTGTCATCACTTTTTGTCACTGTAAATGTACGTGACATTCCATTTTTGGAGTCAGGAATGGTCACAATTATGACTTCTTGACTTATTTTAACATTGTCCATTTTCATTTCACAGAGTTCATTAGAACGGCACGCCCCAGCAACTCCCATTGCCATTACGACCTTCATCAATTATTCACATCTTCCCTGTTAAACACATTCGATTTTTTGGGTCTGTAACCATCATTTTTTCTTTTCAAAAATGCTCGAAGTTTTGGATACTTAGAAATATCTATATTTTCCTCTATAACAAGGGTGGACTTCAACATCGAATACTCACACCATAAGCTTGATGGGGACTTCAGTAAAGCACTTTTCTCGTGGAAATACGCCAAAAACAAGGCTTCTGAGACTGCAGTAGCCGTCTTGCTTTGGCACCAATTCTTAAAGGATTTATATGCTGCTTCATACCTTTTTTTCGACTTTTCCGGTAGTAGAGATAAACAAGCAATATTTGCTGATTCTTCTATGTCTGAAACATCCATTTTGTCCACACAGAATCAAATAATTCAACTTCTTCAAGCTTTTCGCTATGAATTGTCAACTTGACGTTGTTGATAAAATAAAAACTGCTTATATTGCTCTGGCAACGGATCACGGCTGCCTTCATAATTTAATGAGAATGCTATCGAATGTAATGATAATAAAAATCCAAAAATATATCCAGCATTTTCTGGTAAACATACAATTCAGGGAGGGGGAAAAATGTTGTATACTATATGGGATGTAAGTACATTAACCAGTCTCGGACTTTTTTGCCAGCCCTCGCTATCGCTCGGGCGCAAAATTCGTCCTCGACTGGTAAATGTTACTTACATCCCTTATAGTATAAATGACTGTTTTTAAATTCCCGATACACCTGTCGTCTCAAATAATGCCAAATAAAAATTGTTGTGACATTTTAAAAATTTACAAATTTTTTTCGCTCAAATCCGTACGATTTGTAAAAGAATGACATATTTCCTATTGAAACATACAAATTCTAGTAGAAAAAAGATCTATTCTATGCTTTCCTACAGTGCAATTACAACAAAAACATCTTCCATTTTGAAAACTATAAAATATCTTAAAGACATTACTGGGACATTACTTGAAACGCAGAGAGCAATGTCATTTACTTTTTACACTTGGAACTCGAGGAGTCAGTCTTTCAGCATTTATGAATAGTAATCACCGACCCAGCTATTTTCCGCTGATTTTTTGTTCGTATAATTTTAACGAACTTATGCAAAACCTGATGGATAGGTGTATAGTCGCTTTTCAGTATATGAGACAACAATAATTTCTCTCAGGGGCGGAGATACAAAAGAAAAATATCCCGTTGAATTAAGGATAAAATCTTGGATGAATTAAGAATGGATACGGGATGATTTAACATTCTTTGAAGCCAAAACAAACCATTCTAAGCGACACTGTAAACACAATTTGTAAACATTGGCCACATCTTATTTTACCATATATTTTTGTCCAAAAAATACGTTAGAAGCATCACAAGATTTACTAAAAGTAACAAAAGAAATAAAATATTTGATTTTGTGCTAAATAATAATAAATTTAGGTTAGAAAGATCTTAAATACATTATTTCTAAAGGCTTATTTAAAGTCGCTCCGAGTCTTTTATAAATCTATAAGTCGCACTTTTCCTTTTCTAGTTCATTAGACAAAGACATACGTGTAACCGAGTGTTCAGACGTATTTCCTAAGCAACCAACAGAAACAGCAACACTTCTGAGGTCCAACACTCCAATGATATTTTATCTCTTTCTACTATCATTCTTGATTCAATTCCGTATTTTCTATTTCCTAAAGTTCGTAAACTGGACCTCTAGGGTACGATGTTTTCGTAACAAACAACAAATAAACAGGCTACACGTTCGATACGCTCACAGTATACGGAACACCGAATCCTTTCTAATTCATCCAAGGATAAAATTTAGCTACCTTCAGATATTCTTCTCCTTATCTGCTTCTCTGTTGACTTGCGAACTCACTTCTGTTAAATCTTAATCTCGTCGTCTTCTGATTAAGACACTTTTATTAACTTGACCTGTAACTTCTTAATAATGAAATCTTACAACTCACTTTTCACCCTCTTCTAATTGTCGTCGTTTGAAACTTTACAAACGTATACAATTCCGGTGACAATACAATAACATATATTTTTTTCTCATTAAAAAAAAATGTATAGCTTGTCTTCGAAATGGAAAAATTGTTATTATTGATTTTAAGAAAAAACAGTGTCTCTTTATAAAGAGTTCTGCATCTGGACTTTCAGCTTTTTGAGCCACCCTGCAATGTCCTACATCAAGTTCTTGAGTAACCATGCCCTTTTTTTACAATGTAGAACTTCTATGAAGATATAGGTACTTTTTTTGTAAAGTCGATAATAAAAAACTATTTTTGGGACCTCCTGTATGTTCCAAACCTAATTCATTAAAAAACTAAAAAACACACTTTTATGAGTAGCGCACTAAAAAGTTAAAAATACATTATAGTTTATAGCTTATTTTTGCCCAATTCTAGTTCTTGAGAAATGATGCTTTCTATTTTTCTTTCTGGCCTTCTATACCCTTTGAGAAGGATAATTGTCATAGGAACGATTACTAAGCCATAGCGATGGATGCCATGGAAACCGTCGCCCGGGCAACCGTTGCCATGGCAACAGTTGACGTGGTAATGGTTTCTTTAGACGATAATGTGAACTATTTACAAGATTCTTTGGGTATTAAAGGAATATCGATGCGATAAAGTGCACCAATGAGGTAAAAAAAAGATTCGAAGCAGTCTACGCCGCTGACGGATGTCTCCCCGTACGTACCCGGGCAAAAGTTAATTAGTAACTTAATGCGTATGAAAATTGCAACAACAATGCATTTCGAATGTTTTGCGAACAAAACCGGCAAGCGCAGAAAGCAGTATAACCACAATTATTCATGTCCCGAGGCAGCAATTATGAACAATATGCCTTAGCTATAAAATCGCGATGTGCGAGTGTAAGAACCAATAGAAATTTTGTTTTGCAAAGAGGATGCTCCACTCCCAGATCAGGTGTATATATGTGCATTTTATAGCGAAAACACTATTCAATAGCTGCTTCCTAAATATCTGTTTATTAACATTGTAGGATAAATTATAGCCTTGGGGTTAGAGGTGGTAACTGTTCGGCATGGGGAAGAAGATTTCCTATACGGAGGAAATAATTCTCTTAACTTAAAAGGATTAAAAGCTAGTGCTTCCTTTGGTGGTGTATATGAACATTTGATAGCAAGAACACTATTCGATGGCTGCTTGCTTAATATCTATTTATTAACATTGCAGAATAAATTATAGCATTCAGGTTTGTAGCCGATAGACCGTTACTAGGGTTATTCTGTAATGAATTTAAAAAAAGCTGTTTGAAAAAAGGTACCTTTTGGAAAAGACGCCATTTAAAAAAATATTTTTATAAAATTCTATATCTGGTCATTGTTTTCCTTTATAAGATTCTTAACCTAGACTGTGTTAAATTATTTAATATAGTCGGTCACGAACGGTAAATCGCCTCAATGGTCCTAGAACCTACATAAAATATATACGCCTGTAATCGGGTTCCTCTGAAGAACCCGAAGTGTTAATAAGAAGAGTACCTCGTCGGCGAGACATCAAAGGAACATACCGAGAGCAAAGTGTACACTAAAACTGTGAACTGATATATTTTACTGAATAATACTGAAGAGTTAGTCTGTAAATAGGTTCGGTTCAGATAAAACAACAGAGGAAAAGGTTTAATTGGTAAAGCACAGTGAGATTGTTTGAATTTACTTACTTTCGTAGAAAATAACGATTTTTCGAAGCGTTCCGTTGTCTATCTGATTCTAAGAATGGGTAATGGATATCTTTGTTTCGTCTATTTGCAACCAACGCAACGGGAAAGAATTACACTGCGTGACACGATTTTTGTACCCAAGGAACTGGTAGCTTTAACTGTTTCCTAACAGTAATAGAAGATAGGAGATGAACCCCAAATGTATCTCGTCATGTTTGTGAAGTACACGTCGATAGAATTTGCAACTTACCTTCACTCGACAGACATATTTAATTGTCTTTGTTGACGTTATCTGCTCATATATTTCCCCAGGTTAAGGAATTTTGAGGAGATTTGGCAACATCGCACTGGGCGTTGTCGGGGATGACCCCCCAAATACGAAGTCTCAACCGTCTATTCCTTTAAATAACGGTGATATCCCCATCTGGAGCACCAATGGTCATGAAAAGAAACACGAACAAGTTTGAAGGCAGTTTTATTCCATAACCGCGATCAATATCCGTCAATACCGATTGCTTATTCTGTCGTGTTACAACAAACATATAAAACTATGCAAATTTGGGAAAAACTGGAAATTATGATTTTTGATGCAAATTTTTGACGATTTTTAATTTTTTTCGGTGTCAAAAGGGGTCCAAATCAAAATCCTATATACCTCGTCGAAAAGAGTTCGTCGAGGTACGTATTATACATACATATTTTTTAGTTTCTTCGTTCTTTATAAGAAGGGAGCTATCGACGATTAATTTTCGATTTTTTGACTTTTTTTTTCGATGACGTCTGAACATTTGAATCACCCTGCATCTTTTCCTATCTAATTTCTTCCAACTTTTTCAACGCTATCTTATAGAGGGATAATGAGGCTTTAAAATGAATCTGGAATGGGTCATCCAGAACCGTATTTAGGGGGTAAAAACTGTTTTTTCTTTCAACAAAAACCTACTTTTAACCGGCATTATTTTATAATATTACTCTTATTTACCAGTGCATTTTGGGTTTATTTTCTTCTTCCATCATCTAAGAACACTTCACACTAATTATAATTTCAATTTTCTTTTGTTAAAGTTATAAAAAAATAGGTTTTTTTGCATCGGGGCAGAAAATTTTTTTAAAATGACAAATTTAAAACCACTACCATGAAAAAACAAAAAAGCGGACTTGCTTTATATCGAAATTAAATATGATGTGTCAGAATTTCTTTATGGCAAGATTGTAATTTTCCTGGATCGATTTCGGCTTGGAATATACATGGAAATGATACAATAAACTGGTTTATTTATTTTCATCGGACGAATAACGAATTAAATACCATTTTTATTGATTTTTCGATGACCCTACAATATATTATAAAATATACCGAAATCAGTTTCTATACGCAAAAATGTATTAAAGAATGTCAAAATTTCGCAAAAATTACAATTTTGGTTGCGAGATTGGAAAGGTCCTGGACCGATTTCAGCTTGAAATATACATGGAAACGTTTTTATGGACCTTCTAGGGTGGATTTAAGTACATTTCATTAGATCAGTTACGCATTAAATACTATTTTTATTGATTTTTCGGTGACCTTACAATGTATCATAGAAAGCAAAAAAATAACCGGAAGTGCCTATTTTTAATAACATTCCGGGCAAAAAAAGGCCTACAGACATGTCATTCCCTGTTAATCCAAATGAAAAGTGAGTGATGATCTGACAGTAGAAGTCATGTTTCTTGGATTGCAGGGTGGATTCACTAAGTACTGCTGTTTTCTCTGTATGTGGGACAATAGTGCTACTGTTTACATGTACTGACAAGTTCAGTGTTTGGTTTTATTTGAATTGACATTCCACTATTTCAAAAAACAATTTTGTTATCTCTGTTGTAATTATTTGTTTCTAAAAATAGGAAAAAGTTGGTATCGATATGTTTAAATCAGTTTTATCATTTTGAATTTTTTTCTGTTGACTGTACCTAAAAAATGGGACGTGATAGAAAACCAAACACTATGATTGTATTCTTAATAAGAGAGCAAGTTCATAAAATAAACACAATAATTTGAAAAGGGTAGTCGATTTTTCTTTGGGTAACGCAGTGTTATTTATGCTTAATTTGTTTTCGGTTTAATACGAGCAAAAAGGCGCTCAATCTCTTCACGAGTGATAACAAGCCCTTGCCCTTTGTTACAGATAGACACACGCCCTGGCTTAAGCCCCCACACTTCATTTAACTTAGTACCCATTCAAAACGACGAGGCAGATGATACGGTCATGTTAAGAACATGAGTGGGCACAACTAAAACCTAAATTTAGTACAATATTCTTTAAGTGTGTGCTTGTATACTTTGTATCTTTTTCAATAAAATGAGACGCCGTGAACTGAACCCTTCTTACATGACGGTACAGGATCGGATTTGGTAAGGACTATATTCAGTCGAAAAATTCCATTTCTGCTTTGATATTCCTCTACTTCTTGGATACATTTCCATCTTCTAAGATAAAGCCAGTTTTCCGACTATCACTTTGTCCGATAGAAAATTTTGTGGAGGTTTCAAAAATGTCTAACTTATTAAGGCTTCTTTAAAGACTCTGTCCAGAAACTAATAAAAACTGAATTAAAGTAAAAAATTTAACTTTACTGGACCCCTTTTTCAAAAAGATTTTATTTAATCAACTGTTTCTTCTCGTTAAAAGCGAAATCCTGCGAGTATTGCTCTACCCGATACCATGTTTTCTAGATATTGTAAAAGTGTATAACTTGTTATCTCACACCAATTGCAATTCTTCCACCTTCCTTTCACACTATCTGATGTTATTTATAAATCCCATGTTCCATCCTCTGTGATGGTGAAACCTAAATATTCCCAATTCCTTGTTTTATTTCACTTTTTTCTTGCATATTTGCATTCTTTATTGATCTTAATGTTTTCAGTTTCCTTCTTCCCCATTTTTGGGCATCCATTTCTAAAACATCTTCTTTAGCTCTTGAGTTTTTTTCAACGTTGTATAAAATAATTTCCAGAAATTTATTTATAATTCTAGCCCGTAGGCCTTCTAAATTTTCACAAGAGGTTCTGTAACCGAGTTTTTAATGTGTGGCCATAAAAAAAGTCGCACGGCGTGAGATCGCAGGACCATGGTGGCCACCTAACTGGCACATTACGACTAACGATTCGGTCTTCAAAAAATTCTTCCAAAAAATTTAAATTATCAAGAGTTACGTGAATGGGCGCGCCGTCATGATGGAAGTAGCCTTATCTCATCTATTCATCGTCTAATGCATTTACAAAATTTTCTAAAATTTCATACGGTATTGCGCCGAATTAAAAGTCCTTTCCAAAAAAATCGGTCAAATTAACCTTTTTCTCGATATGGAGCCCACACGCCAACTTTCTATTTCTCTATAAAGAAATGTAGATTATCAGAACTCCACATTCTCATTTGATGAGAATTTACATAACCAGAGAGGCAAAACCATGCCTCGCCAGTAAAAAGCCCTTTTTCAAATACGTTTTCATTATTATGCAAATTACCTATAAACCACTCTGAAAATTGCATTCGCTGCGGCTTGTCGTTTGGTAACAATCCTTGGACTGAGCTTAGACGATAAGCGTGCATATGCAGGTCACATTTCAGGATTGTATTGTATCTTACGTTTTTAGCATTTTTTTGGTATTAGAGTCATTCAGCACACGCCTTCATCATGGATCAATGGTTTTGGCTGGAACCTACGCGAGTATGGAATATAGCTGGCAAATAAATAATCCCGTTTTAATTAACCTTTCTCTAGGAATCCCAACTTGTTTTTTTCCAAAACCGGTCCTGTATAAAGATCCAAAGAGACAGTAAATAGGATCATTTAAAACTATTCTTTACGCAGATGGCTTGGTGGACTATTTGCTTCTTCTTCTTCACCGACACTCTGTGGGATTTTATTGTCGAACCAGTGCCGCTGTTTACCAAACATACAGGTAGTGCCCGCGTTCTTTCTTCAGAGCGAAGTGTTAATGAAAAGAATCATTCGGCGGCGAAGATCAAAGAGTAACGCCGATAATGTGCAGAACTGACGTGGTTGTAAAACAAAAGGTATATCGTTCGTTGGTCGGTCGATAGCCACCAATAAAAATAACACTGAAAATACACACTGTAGTAGATTCCGGCTTTTTTTTAATGGTTGATAAAATGAAGTCGTAAAAAAACATAGGTTTATGGAGCACTATGGATTTAAAAAAACATTCTTCGAAATGCACACGTTTTCGATATTATGACTCTTTTTAAAAATTAAAATTAAATAATTTTCCGATAGTAGATTGCAGAATAACGTACGATTGCGCCCAAAAAAGCTAGGACAACAGAATTTGCTGAAATTTACTGTGATCTTCAAGCTATTACGTATTACCTTCGGTCAAACCTCATACAGGCATCATGTGACATTTGTTAGTTTGATTTATTTAAATAATTGACTTTACATTTACTTCCTGAATATGCCTCAGTTAACCCCCCATTAAAAATCAATTTTATGCAGTCGATTGCGAGACGGTATCACTATAAGAAACATAGCAGATGAAGTAGAAGTCGACAAAAATATCGTGCTGCAAAGCAAAAAGTTGCAGAGCAATTTTAACTATTAAAAAGTTATTATACCGGCTTCTCCTGACCGTTTAGCTCACGTGACGGGCGTCGCCGAAAAGGACGGGGTTGGCGCGATGCGAGGCGATAGAAAAACCGACTTTCTTCACAGATTTGACAGACGTCGATTATTCGTCTTTATAATTTCTATCTTTCAAAGTTAACGCGTTTTAACAATTATCAAAGCTTGTAATTTTCAATTACCATTGAGGCGCATTGTTGTCACCGCACTCCATGTCTCCCGCCGCTCTAAATGAATAACTTCTCTTGTCACCTGCTTCAAAGCGTAGTTCCATCACACGCATTACTACTCTCCGACGAATTTTTTCAGGCAATACACAATAGTCCATTTATTACGTCACAGACGGCCAGAGTCGGTAGTACTTAGGTCTGCTCTGCGCGGTGGCATTAACAATGGAATTCCTTGCCGACAATTAAGAAAAACATCATTTTCGAGTTATATATCAATCAATGTGGATTGGTTGTGGTAGAGTAGTAGTTCGAAATGGAATTATCTTGGTAATGCGTTCATTTTATGAAGAAAATCGATAAATGTACGCGATTTAAACAGTATGAATAAAATAAATTTCCCATTAGTAAAGGGTGTTACATCATAAACTTGTTTTTGGAAAAAAATGTGGGGAAAGTGTGCCAATAGATACAGTGAAAGTCGGATATAACGACGGCGAAGGGACCAACGAACAAGGGTCGTTATAACCGGTCGTCGTTATTAAAAGACCTACATACATACATACATTTTTTTAAATAACTTTTTAAACTTTACAAAACCCTTTTATTACTTACTCTGAAAATACATAAAAGATTAAAAATAAAAATATGTATACTACTCCATATAAAAAAACTGAATCTAAACTGACACAGGTAACAAAAGTTGATTCTCTATCCTACACGATACAGATACATAAATTATCTAATAAATTTTACGTATTTTAGTAAAAAAATCTGTAATCTTTGTTTGTTTTTTGGAATGCGAGTTGAAATAAATCGATTCAATTTTTTTCTCAATGAAACTGGTTGCGTCTAGAAGTTTTTCGTCACTCGAATGGTTGTATAGCACAAAACTGTTCAGGGATTTCACAGCTTGTAAAGCTTCTATGATAGATGGTGGCCTAAATTCTTCTCCATCCTCAGATCTGTCTTCTTCACCTTCAACTTGGGTCTCTTCAATTGTAATAACTTCCTCTGCAATTTGCTCGTCACCCAAAGTACTGTTTGTTTCTAAGTGAATATCACCATCTATAAAATAAGTCCATAATTCATCTGTCAAGTTAAGGTTTTCTTTAATAACAGCTAGAGGCACATCATCTTCTGTGAATCATTACTCATTCTTCTTGACAATTCGGCTAAAGGAATATCGTCTTCAGGGTCGTCAGTTTCCAGTGTTTCTTCTAGGAATCCGGCATGTTTAAAACAATTTATGAGTGTTTGTTGTGATACCCTGTTCCAGGCTTTATAATCGATATTGCGTCCAAAATATTAATAAAAGACTCTTTAGATAACTGATTGTTTTCAACAATATTCATCAACTGGAACTTTCTATAATGGTATTTCAGTGATTTTATGATACCTTGGTCAACAGGCTGCAGCACTGATGTGGTATTTGGCGGCAAAAATTGAAGGTTAATATTCTTTAAATTCCACACTTTAGGGTGCGCTGGGCAATTGTCTACTAGGAGCAAGATTTTCTTTTTTTTTTCTTCATTAGCTCAGAGTCCCAATCTCACAAGATCTTAATAAACAGGTCTGATGTCATTCAGGCTTTTTTATTAGACATGTCTGTAGGTTACAGGTAATGTCTTAACATTTTTAAAACAACGGTTTTTTTTTATTTTCCAATAACGATCAACTTACGTTTTTCGGATCCCGACATACTGGCAGCAACAAAAAGAGTCATTCTCTCCTTGGACATTTTCCCTCCTGTGCACTTTTCGCCTTTAAATTTCAGTGTCATGTGTGGAAGACGTGGTACAGACAGGTATTTTCCCGTCGTTCCGGTGATTCCCCAAGAATAACTTGTAGCCATTGGTTACAAATTCGCGTTGGGTCGTTATATCCGGCCTTACAAATGAAAAATTTGTTTTCATAGGGACGCTAAAAGCGACTTGGTCCCTATAACCGACGTCGTTATATCCAAACTTTTTTAGACTTGCGTTAAATATAAATCCAACCAAACTTCCCAGTTTTCGTCGCAACATGCGACTTGTTTTTATAAGCGACGTCGTTATTCGCGACTTTTACTGTGTATCGGAATTTAAATTTGGCGCCATTTCTCAACAACCTAACCTAGAAATTTAATATTTAGTATGTGGCATCTAGAGATCCGGACATTTAATTATGGATCATTTTACGACGGAATGAAGTGATAGAATTGTTCAAACTTACTACGAAAATTCCCGTTCTTGTATGAAAACTATTCGTTATATTTTTAGACGTAATCCTGTGCCAAGTGAAAAAGCAACTCGAAATATTATTCGATCATTTGAGGCACCTTAACAATATACCTATTCTTTCAACAAGATGTCGAAAAACCGAGCAAAACGCAGAATCAAAATCGATCAAAAGTGTGTTATACCGTGTTTAAAAAGACGAAGAGAAATGTTTGTTTTAACGAAATCATTAAAAGCTCATCTCAAAAGGTTGTTGTTTCAAAACTATGCTGCCAGTGATATCATTCCAGGAGCGTTGTTCAATGTTCAGTTCATGTAAGGGAGAAATTAGTCGAATAAAAAGCGGTGTGAAAAGCAACATCTCTTTTCCTGACTTGTCAATTTTTGCATCGCAAGGAAAACGTAGGCGTTCCGAAGATAATACGATATGCACTTGTAAAATATGTCAAATAGCGAGTAGCAGACGTCTGAAAAGATTGATTTTTTTGTTTAGATATGCCGACTGTCCAAGATTTTGCCAGTGTTTAGTCCAAGCATTTGAAAAATATAATTAATTTAGTTCAACGTAAGATCAAAAAGAAAACGTGCTCAAAGTATGCCGTTGAATCAGTCACGCATGTCTTGAATTATTACTCTTTGACGATAACATAGGTAAAATGTGTATGTGAATGAAAAATAGACCTGTCAAGTTATGAAGTTTTTATTTTTAAGAAAAGGAGATATGATAATCACGACAGAATAAGAAGCTTTTATGGTCGAAAGTTACTTCAGAAATGGTAGAAGGGTTGATTACCAATGGGTTTATTCAACACGGGACGCCATTCGCGAAAAGAAAGGAAGGCAGTGGGAGACCCAAAGTTCGCGTTGCACAAGAAGTAGAAGAATTGAGGCAAATTGTTAATGAACCCCCACAAACTCCTATCCGGCGTTTAAGACAGCAAGTAAATATATCCTACGGAACCTGCAATACAATCCTGAAATATGACCTGATGCACGTTTATCATCTAAGCTCAGTCCAAGAATTGTTACCAAACGACAAGCCGCAGCGAATGCAATTTTCAGAGTGGTTTATGGGTAATTTGCGTAATAATTAAAACGTATTTGAAAAAACCTCTTCTACTGACGAGGCATGGTTTTACCTCTTTGGTTACATGAATTCATAACAAATGAGAATGTGGACTTCTGAAAATCCACATTTCTTTATAGAGAAGCCTCTGCATTCACAGAAAGTTGTCATGTGGACGACCATATCGAAAAGAAGGTTAATTGGACCGAATGTTTTTGAAAGTACTCTCAATTCGGCGTTATACCGTAATGAAATTTTAGAAAATTTTGTAAACGCATTAGACGATGAAGAGATGCGACAAGGCTACTTCCAGCAGGACGGCGCAAATTCACGTAACTCTTGATAATTTAAATTGTTTGGAAGAATTTTTCGAAGACCGAATCATTAGTCGTAATATGTCAGTTAGGTTGCCACCACGGTCCTACGATCTCACGCCTTTTTTATGGCCACACATTCAAAACACGGTTTTCGAAACCCCTTGTGAAAATGTAGAAGACCTACGGCATAGACTTACAAATAAATTTTAGGAGATTAACAACTCCCACCAACTGTTCACCAATGTTTTTGATGCTGTAAAAAGAAGAATGAAAACATGCCATGTCTCTACTTTTAGTTAAACTAAACAAGCATGTTGATTTTACCTAAAAAGTAAATGCCGATGTACTTATTAGGGCACTTCATAAGATATTTTTGTGTCTACTTACTACAAGACAAAATTTATTTTGACCTTATATGCAGACCATTCTGCCGTTAAATTCTAACAGCTTTTCAACAATGTAAGCTTACTAACTAACCAAAAGCAATATAACATCCCAAAGAAGAAGCCTTTGTCGTAAACCGTAAATTGACTTTGACGTTTATAGTTCACCATGTTCAGAACCAATCAGTTTTCTGAACATTATCGATATATCTGCAAATGTGCTGCAGCAAGGTGTAGTAATTTTCCTGCGTCTTTGTTGTTTTAATGGATATTTAAACTGTTTAAAACGCGTAGCAGGACGGAATCTGTATTGATGGTAAATTCCTGCTGAGGGAGTCGCAAAGAAATGACTGAAGTTAGACCTTAGACAAAATAATTTTGTATATAATATAGAAGACTTTGTACAAAACCCACCAAAATAATTTCTTCCTTGCAAGGTAAGAAGTTTCACAACTTATTTTGAAAAAACGACAGAGGTATTTAAAAACGCGTAAGGGCAAAAGTTGTTACTTACATCGTGAGAAATATTTTTTCTAAAACCAATGGTTCAAGGGAATAAACAATTAAATTGATCGCGTTAGAATTTCTCAATCCTGATAATTTTGATATACTCTTCACCTGACTCTCAATGTTCATGATTTTTTTCAGTGATAAGGGTGGGGGACAGCAATTTTTCAGCGTTTTTCCCAAAGAATATTTTAAGATATGTATGAATTGTGATTTATTTTTAATGATCACAAACGTAATTTAAACTGCAAATAAAATGTAAGCTAATTTTACTTTCGCCACGCGAGATGCGATAGATAAATTCTAATATAACCATGTAAAAATGCTTTATGGCTTCCTGCTGCTTTCGGTGACATGCCAGCTTATCTATGGGAGAAACTTATGTCCAATCAATTTCGTTTTACGATATATGCAATACGAGATGTTATTAAAAAGTTACGAGATCATAATTTTAATACGCCATTAACACCTGTCACGTGATCGTCTCCGTATAACGTGGTGGATATTTATGTGGAAGTAGCTAAAATACCATAAAGGTGTAATATTTCAGGCAGAATTTCGTGTGAATGGACTAAGCACCAGACTAAGGTTATTAACACTCCGGTCTCTAGGAAAGAGTCCATTTCAATGAAGCACTGTAAGAAGTGCCGTGGCATCTGCCCCGGATGAATTTTCTTATTCATAAATCGCTCCCTAAACTTTCTCTAACCAGTGGTACCTGCAACTGGCAGGAAACATATTATACCGAATAAGTTGCCAGGTCTATCTATATTTTTTTATGTAATAAGGCAGCATGTTGTCACTTTTGTAGTTAAATCCCTTTAAAATACACTTCTTTTGAAAAAGTTTAAGATTAACAAATACCAATATACCAAAAAACACTGACAACACTGTATAGTCATTAATTTTATCCCAGAAACCCACACTTGACTAATAATTTACACTATAAAAAAAGTTCCACTAAGGCTTATAAATTCATTTAGAAAATGAGGTAAAAAATCTGATTAAAATACCACTGTAAATTTTGTCGTTGATGGGTTACCGTATCTGCAAGTTCTTTTTGCAAAATCTCCCTAATATTACCTATTGTCACTATGGTACTTAGTTAACAACGTTCTTAAGTAAATTTCGATTTAAAAATCAGCATTGGAACAAGAAAAAGAGACAGGAGATAGGGATAGGGAAGCAAGAGCGAGATAAGATGTTGTAGAGGTCAAAAACCATATGCGAAAGAAGTATGTCGGTACTAGGGGTGTCAACCCCTGGATCCCGAAATCCCGGAGTATAAACCGGACTCGAAAATCCCGGGATCGATTAATATTGTCGGGAATAATCTCGAAATGTAGGTATGGATTAGATGAAAGTTTTGAAAAAAGTGATTTTTTGGAAGGAACAATTACCAATAACCATGGCCTCTGTGTATTGATGTCTAGATTTAGACAAATAGTTCGAACATTTCGAAAATCGACAACTGAAAATGATATACTACAAAAGTATATCAAAAATGATCATGGTCATACCATATTACCTTTATTTATTTTAATTATTAGTCATTATTTGTATTGTCAGTTGAATATATCATTGTCAAAAGGGAATTGGTTATTTCCATATTTTTATAGTATATTCAAGAGGTTATGGGCCCAGGAACGCTAGAAGATGAAAAATTTGAACTGAAAATTCCACTGTTTAATGGCAATAATTATGATAATCGGAAATACAGATTAGAAGTTGTTCTAGAAGAGTATAATTTAGAAGAATTTCTTGAGAAGGGTCTAAGTGAATTACTTTTTGGCAAATCATTGGATAAACCACAAAATGATGAAGGCGAAGAAAGAAAAAGAAATGCTGAAATTGAAAAATTACGGAAAATGGAAAGAACATGTAAGTCCCTAATTATACAACGAATCGCGGATAGTCATTTGGAATATGTCAAGGAGAAAAAGACTCCAAAACAAATTTTTGAAACATAGCGATCAATTTTTCAAAGAAAAAGTATTACAACTCAATTATTTTTGCGTAAAAGATTTCCTACTATGAAGTACAATGAAACTGATAAAACTGAATTTCATTTTTTAAATTTTGTTGAATTAAACCAAAAAAAAAAAGTATTTGGTGTGTCACTGGAGTACCCCAGAAGTTACTCATTTCAGAACACCCTCTATATTTAAAATAAATAATACAGATATACAAATCCGAACAACCCAGTATACTTAGTGTCTACATTAAGGCCCCGTTCTCTAGGAAGGAACCCATTTCAACGAAACAATGCAAGAAAAGTCATGGCATGTGCCCCGGAGGACTTCTTCTTATTCAAAAGGCATCACGTCCGGCGGCAGGGCATATATTCGACATCACATAAATCAGATGATGCCAGCTCGCTGCTAAACACGTTATCGACAGCGTCTCTTGCATTTGCAAAAAGGTTTGATTTGAATACGGGATGTATATACACTTAACGATTGGGCGGTTAGTCAGGCAATGTTAGAAAAAAAAAGCTAAATTCATTCCTGAAAACTTTGCACTTAGGAAGAGAAACTGCAAGAAGGCCGTGTGATTTTTTTTTCGGAAAATGCTTTGAGACAATATGTAGGAAGTTGCAAGGCACTAGCGTGACTTGAACTTGGGGTAAACTCCAAGGATTCCAGATTTTAAGAGTATATTAGCAAAGTTGGTGATTTTAGCCCATTTCCCGCCTTTAATCCGGCACGAAGGACCATAATATGATTGGTATTTTTTCATGTATGCAAGCTGGGTATTTCAATATTTTTGCTCGCGAGTGTAAATTTAACAAAAACATATCTATGAGCCAATGACAACTGGTAAAGACCGTTGTCGAGTCAATTGATGTAATACCTTGAATGTTAATCTGGTACGTTTTTATTATAGAATAAAGTTGCATTAATTCAAGACACGAAACGTTAGTAGCCTTCGATCGTCTCGTCCATGATATAATTAAAATAGTACAGTCAAAAGTAGCTTAAAATTATTTATTGTTTATGTATTAAAACATATTAAACCATCGTCATTTTCATGAAAAAATGGCCCTATAACACCTCCTTTTTATTACTATTGTTTTAATTTCTTGAAGCAATTCCTTTCTTCCCAAAAACGATGTCTTCATGCTATTGTAAATTTTTTTTGTCTTTCCTATCCTTTCGTTGATTTCCTCACACATCCTTCCGTCTCTTTCTATTACTGAACCTAAAAATTTGCAGCTGTCCACTTGTTCTATTGCATTTCCGTGTATTTCTATGTTATATTCTCCATCTGTTTCTGCAATTATCATTGTTGTCATCTCTTCTATATTTATTTTACTCATTTCTCTATCCAATATCTCTAGGTTGTGTTGTAGATCCATTTCCGTGTCTGCCAGGAGTACCATATCATCTGCAAACATCAGCTCTGTTATTTGCGTCTGCCTTATTTTTCAATATCCCAATTTTAAGCTTTTCATTTCTTTCTTACATTCTTTTATTGCCTCTTCCAGTACCACCGAGAACAGTAGTGGGCTCAGCATACATCCTTGCTTTACTCTCATTTTTGTTATAAATTCTCTTGACTCCTCGTTGTTTGTTCTTACTATGTTGGCGTTGTCTTTATACATAGCCTTTACTATTGATATTAAATTCTTGTCCACTTTTCTCTTTTCTAATACTCTTCATATATCCGTTCTTAGTATTCGATCGAAAGCCTCTTCAAGGTCTATAGAACACATATGAATGTCTCTATTTGTGTTTATGAGTTTTTCGCTGACTACTAGGTCCTGTGTACTCCGCTCTCCCCTGAATCCAAATTGAGAATCCTCCATGGTTGGTTCAATTCTACATCTTACTCCCTTCTCAATTATTCTAGCCATAACTTTTCCTGGAACACTAGACAGGGTTATGACTCTATAATTTCTACACTCCCTTTTATCTCCTTTCTTATACATACAAGGAGATAAAAGGGAGTGTAGAAATTATAGAGGCATAACCCTGTCTAGTGTTCCAGGAAAAGTTATGGCTAGAATAATTGAGAAGGGAGTAAGATGTAGAATTGAACCAACCATGGAGGATTCTCAATTTGGATTCAGGGGAGAGCGGAGTACACAGGACCTAGTAGTCAGCGAAAAACTCATAAACAAAAATAGAGACATTCATATGTATAGTGGAAGTACAATTCCTGAATTCCACTCGTTTGGCACTCGCCCACTTACCATAATCATACTCATTAATTTATTTAGTTGCCTTGTTCCTTCCTTTCCCATATATTTAATCACTTCTGGTGTTATGTTATCTCTTCCTGTTGGGTTTGCTTTACCCAGCTTTATCCATGGCCTCGACCACCTCTTCCTCCCTGATGAAATCTGT
Source organism: Philopedon plagiatum (assembly GCA_963971165.1). NCBI lineage: Eukaryota > Metazoa > Arthropoda > Insecta > Coleoptera > Curculionidae > Philopedon > Philopedon plagiatum. Next base: position 3,085,442 of record OZ020193.1, read on the forward strand.
TTCCTGTCAACTCAACATTCAGGCTAATTTCAGTTGCTATTGAAAAAACAAAAACCCACCGCATTATTTTATTTTATTAAAATTCCAGATAAATTCACTAAACAGGGAAAAAATGCAAACACCTTCTTCAATATCAAACGATTCGAGTCAATTTTTAAAACTTCAACTTGCATAAATCTCATTTTCTCCACTTAGAACAATGCTCCAATAGAGCATGCCATACACGTCTGATTTTTAAAATGATCCTTGATTTGATTTAAGCTAGACCTTCCTCTAAAAAAGAATTCGACCGTTGTTTAGTGTCAATTAGACGGTCGCATCACGTCCGCCATTTTCTTAATACATTTTAAATAAATGTAGCGCCAAGCACAATAGTCTAGTAGCCGTATAAGCACTATCCGATGAATATCAAATACTTTTTTATGAATATTATATGAATCTCTACATCCTGTTGTATGGACATCGGTACTTTTCCTTAAGTTGTTTGAAATTATGAAGGCTTCTATAAAGATTCCGTCCGGAAACTAATAAAAACTGAATTAATCTCGAAAAATTAAGTTTGTGTAATCCATGCTTTATAAAGTTTTCATTTAGTCGGTCGTATCTTCTAATCTGCAATACAATCCTGATATGTGACATGTATAATTTAGGGTGCTTCGTTTTAGACGACTATTTTTTTTTGGTCCATTGACGGAATAATGTTATAAACATATAAAAAAAATTCTCACCAAAGATGAGCTCTTAATTTTAATTTTAAGTACTCGCCCAATGAATTTGAAAATTTCCCATTTAATTAACATATAAACTTTATTTATTTTTTATTCAATTATCTATAACTTTGCGACAATTCATGATATTTCATTGGCAATAGGTGGAAATTACAGAGGAATCATTCCTCTTTAAAAGTGCCTGTAGCCAATTTATGTTTTGTAACCGACCTCGCCATTGAAGCCAATTTTTTCTCGAATTTCATGGATTTTTTTTCTCGTAAATCACTAACTTTACAACAAAATTGTATGGAAGTTTTTAATAGGGAATTTAATTTCCCACAAAAAAAGTTATGTAAGCCATAACCGTAGAGCTGGTAGTTTTCGAGATAAATCCAATTAAAAATCTCAAAATTTGAAAAATCGCTGTTTTATCCAAGATTTTAGTACTTTTTAATGAAATCATTGCTGCAAAAATACATAATGTATAAGAATGAAATATAAAAATATATATTACACATTGGTAAGTAATCACCAAAAATATTTCGTATAATATGAAGCCATTTCTTATTACCGTATGCTAGATTTCAATACTAAATATTATGGCTGAAGAAGTATACATATAATATATACTGGTAAATACATATTTACCAGTAATACGGTAATTAGAAACGGCTTCATATTACACGAAATATTTTTGGTGATTACTTACCAATGTGCAATATATATTTTTATATTTAATTCTTATACATTATATATTTTGTCAGCAATGATTTCATTAAAAAGTACTAAAATCTTGGATAAAACAGCGATTTTTCAAATTTTGAGATGTTTAATTGAATTTATCTCGAACACTACTAGCTCTACGGTTATGGCTTACATAACTTTGTTTGTAGGAAATTAAATTTCCTATACAAAACTCACACACAATTTTGTTGTAAAATTAGTAGTTTACGAGAAAAATAAAAAAATCCATGAAATTCGAGAAAAAATTGGCTTCAATGGCGAGGTCGGTTACAAAACATAAATTGGCTACAGGGACTTTTGAAGAGGAAAGATTCCTCTGTGAGTTCCACCTATTGCCAATTAAATATCATGAAATATCGCAAAGCTATAGATAATTGAAAAAAAAAATAAATAAAATTTACATGCTAATTAAATGGGAAATTTTCAAATTCATTGGGCGAGTACTTACAATTAAAATTAAGAGCTCATCTTTGGTGAGAATTTTTTCTTATATGTTTATAACATTATTCCGTCAATGGACCAAAAAAAAAATAGTCGTCTAAAACGAAGCACCCTAATGTATGTGCACGTTTATCGTCTAAGCTCAGTCCAAGAATGGTTACCAAACGACAAGCCGCAGCGAATGCAATTTTCAGAGTGACTGAAACTGATTTAAAGTACAAAATGTAAATTTTTATGCCCTTCACTTTAAAAATTTCTTATTCAACCAACTGTATATTCTAAGCTAAAGCAAATTCTGGCTATATATATATAGTATTGCTTAATACGATAGCACATTTCTTGGAAATTCCAAAAATATCCAAAGATTCCGTCCAGAAACTAATAAAAACTGATTTAAAGTAGAAAAATTAAATTTTTACGACCCACGTGTTAAAAAAATTTCATTTAATGAAACTGTTACATATTATTTCTTTACTCTGTATAAGCTTGCTTGGGTTTGCTCAGGTTTGAAAGTAAAGATGTACATTTCCGTAACTTCTCGTACGTGCATTATATATGTTTATTTTGTTTCGCAAGAAAAAATGATCGGAGCAACCTGTCCCGCCCCTCGAGAGCCGACAGAAAAACTCAATTAAAAACCGTGTTATCTGGAACATCGATCTCACGCAGAAAATAGTTCAAATAATTGTTTCACTTAACAGAATAGGCCATAAAATATTAATTTAATTTTAATACAAAGTTAATTGCCGAGCTGGTCACGACCCGACCGCGCCCACTCTTCGGAGCTTGTAGACGCGAACAACAATGTCTCGAGATCTACAAAATCTTTTGTTTGTGTCTGAAATGTTTGATGAAGTTTAACGGTTGGTTTTATCTATTAGAAGTATATTAGATATTTTTTTTATTATTGTTTAATTAATAATATGTTTCATATAATAATTTTATTATTGTTTAATTTTATCGAATCCAGTTTTTCTTGATAATTTTTATTAGTGAAATTATTTAAATTTACTATTTGCGCCACCTGCATATATCGCAATATGAACCTACAGATTCACCTACAGAATCTACCTACTTTAGGTTAGTGAAGCATCCTTCGGCTTTAGCCGCCTCTGAAGAGCTGCTCTTCAAGTTTGGACGCTCTGGCGCAAGGGCACCACTAGCACCCTGTCCAGAAGCTAACCTTCGCAACCCTGAGAAAAAAATATTAAATGGTTTTCTCGTCATAACATAATAGGTTATGTTCTCATGTCATAGGCCTCATCTCGCATATTTCTACACTGCTGACCTTAACAGATTACAAGAAAGATGGTATCTGACAACTGAGTACAATTAATATGAAATCAATACTTATTAGAATCGCCTTTCACAAGAGTTTATGCAATACAATCAATGGATGAACATTTTTCTTTTGTGTTTATCAATTACCATTATCGTCAGTGAGGGCTAAACTAAAATATAATACGCATAGTTTAACATACGAGGACGGGATCGAAAGTTTCCAGTCTGACCTTTTCCCTATGTTACATTTAAAGAGTAATAATTCAAGACAATGGTCCATTCCACGGCATACTTTGAGGACTTTTTTTTATCTTACGTTATGTTGTGATGAGGGGGAGTTTGCTGAGTATAACCCTAATACCAAGAAATGTGTGCGTGCCATTTTATATTTTGATTAATTTCGAGGTTTAAAGGTCCGTTGCCCCAGTGTGCGCTGCTGAAAAACTTAATTTTGGCCCCTTGGGGTAAGTACAGTGTACAGTACTACACGACTATTACTACTTTACCGTTACTGCGTATTAGCTTTCCTTAACCTCTATTAATTTGTGGTGGGATTAGCCTAATCCCTCTCGAGTCGTTCAAGAACTGGACTAAACTGTCTTGTATTAATGATGTAAATATGGAATATAATGGAACAGATGAAATAAAGAACATGTTCCCACGATTTTAAAATTTGCGACAGAAACTGTTAAGAAACGCCACTGGTACGTATTCGACAAAATAGATACAAGTCTTCGATTTCTTAACCATATATCAATTTCTTAATTTGACAGTATCAATAATATACCAAACGTTAAACAAGACGGATTTGTGTTAAACAGCGTAAAATAGAAAGGATATACCCAAGGATGCGAATGATTTAGATTGATACTGACAGCTAATGACTACCCTTACTGACAGCTCAAATTGTTTCTGAGATAACTTGTTGTTCGCTGCAGATTGCCCGGTAAAGCTCTGTTTGATTAGCGGTGGTATTTATAAGGGTCTTTATACACTGACAAAAGGTTATGGTACGTTTACAGCAAGTAAAGTTAGTGGTAAGAGATCAGAGAATGTAGTGTTCTAGAAAAATAACTTGCTTGTTGATTTTATCAATGAGTAGATTTATGTTTTAAAAATAATATGTATTCTCCAAATGTCCCCCTCGACTGTTTCAAAGATGACTATTCTTAGAACCACCACACAAAACTAGAAACAGTTCACAAAAATAAGATAGTGGTATTCGTGAACTGTTTCTAGTTTTGTGTGAGGCTCTCGTTCAAAGCGGATCCAGAATATATATCAAAATAACGTAATGTTTTGCTGATTTGTGATTTTTTTAAAAATTTTGACAGCTGTCATAAATATTTATCACAAAATTATTTTCATTACTGAATACAAACTATTAAATTAAAAACACATAATAGGTACGAGTGTGTGGAACAAATTAAAATTCTGAAACAACTGCTTATCTCCGACGACCTCTCACACAGAAAGGATTATTTTAATTAACTCGTAAATCGCAAAATTTATGCAAAGTATTTTGCAATAATTTCGATGCGTCTTATGCAATGCTCGCGGACTTTTCTAGGTTTTTTTAAATGTCTGTCGAGTGAAAAAATATTGTAGTTTTATTACCTGTAATTACCAATAAAGATTTTGCATTTTATTGGCTGCGGATAATATCCCTTGCAGGATGATTTATTGGAAATGATGGCATTTAGTTCATGTGTGGACTGTTACGTAAGGAAAACAGTTTCCACTAATATTAAAGCTTACCACATACATCTATTTATTCAAAAAATTAAATATTGATCGACAAATCCCCTCCCTGACCTTTGACGACAAAATTATCCCCACCTCCAAATTCCAATTGCATTCTTATTCCTCCTGCAATTTTGCTCTTCTAACCCTAACGTCTGTAATATAATTACTCTCTAAATATGGATTATTATATTACCATTATCAAGACGTTAAAAATTAAAATTAAACTTGTCGCATAAACAACTCGAATTATATCATATTAAAAACATCAATAGAATGATTAATCATAATCGACATTCATTTAAATGTGTCTTTATGATACACTAAACTAAATTATATGAAATTGTAATTTTATTTAAATTAATTTTTTCGAACGACTCTCCAATGTCAGAATATAATAAATGTCGTATTGTTTAGCAATATCGACGTTACGTATGCTAAACTGTTTGTTATAAATGATATTAATATGTAACATATTTGAAGAAACAAATGACCTGTTTGTTCATGGTACTTTAATGGTTCGTATACGGAATACGTTAAGTGTTTCCTGTAGAAATATCAATAAAAATGCATTAGTTTTGTTTGTAATTGTCTTAATGATTTTTTGGCAAATAACATTAAATATTGTTTAAGAGATATATGTATTTTCGTGCTACCTAATGCTTCTAACATACTTTAACACATAATTTTAGAAATAAACAGTGTCATTCAGTTATACCTTTCAAGAGTAATAATTCAAGACATGCGTTATTGACTTACAACGAAATAAAAAATATCACGTTTAAATTTTCATTTTTTCGTATGATTTGCTTAAAATATAGATAAAAAGCTGATTCCATTCTCATCTTCTGCTTCTAATTGTATTCCCATTGCACGTACGTTCTCATCCATGGACGAATTTTATTACCCAGCCTCGGTTTCGACAAATCTATTAATATTAGTCCAAAGCTCTTGTGTATTTTTTAAATTACTGTACTTCTTAATGTTTTCTGAATATCGTCACCACCGCACCAACCATGTTGGCGAAGAAACTGTTTGTTTTGGTCACGGCGACGAATGTCGTCATCGGCATCTCTCTCTTTAACACAGCAATCGTAAACAACGTCGGTCTCTGATCGACGTCGACCCGTAAAAATTAATGAACAAACACTAATGAACTAATGTCTAAAAACTAATTTAAGTGCCTTGTTAAATGTAGTTCAAACACTGCATTAATATGGATAGAAAAAACGTCGGACAAAGCGGGCAAGTGTTCAAATATTTGATGTTTGGTTAAGTTTGTTAATATTAGTAGAACCGTCTTGAAAGGAATTTGCTTCTACCAAAAAATCGATTTGTTTTATACCGGATGTTCTCAAAGCAACGACAAGTTCTCAGAAATCAGTGTGTATGAAACGAATCGAGTGTTTGTTGAAGAGCAACCTACCTTTTTTATTCTTACGCGGGCGCTCACCTCTTGGATTGTCTGAAAGACCATTTTCCAGATATTCTGGATACTAGAAACCCAAAAAATCTTAGCTTTACCCTATTTCCTTTTCAAATTCGTTATTTCCGGGATTTTTTCGCGACCGGGTTTCTGATTTTAGCGCCTGTTGAGGTTTTCCGGGATGCTCGCAAACCCAAGATATTTAAAAATATTAAATATTCCTATCGAGATAAATATTTGTTATAAATCAATGGGAAAACTCTGCGACATGTGGTTTTCGTCATTCTAGAGAAAAGGGATCACTTGATAACATATCTAAAATTTATTAGACTAGATTTTGAAAGTAAATTTTTAAACGTTCTCAAAATCGACCTATTTTTCAAGTCCCGAGAGCATTTTTCGCGATTTTCCGCCATCCATCGGGAAAACTCGGGCACGTGCGATTTGTACGGTGATCCTAGCGCTAGATAAAGTCGAGAAATTGTAACGAAGTTGATTTTAAAGAGAAAAAAAAATTCAATTTTGGGGTCCCTCGGATATAGGTTAGAAAAATCGAATTTTCCGGAAAAATTACGACTCCTACCGCCTCGGCTCTAGAATATTTCAATTATGCATAAGATTTTCCATTAATTTCGTTATTTTTAGAATATTTTGAGAACGTTTCGATTTTTTCTCCATATGGCAAACTATGATAGAAAAATTCTAAATCTTCGAAAATCAAAATCTGCACTATTTTCAGAAAATATCAACCTTTATCCATTTTTTGCAACTTTTTCTTAAAATAACGTATTATCGTTTTAGCATTTCCACGTCTCAGATTTTCCTGAAAATCCGTTTTCTCAAAGCAGCGACAAGTTCTTAGGAATCAGTGTGTATGAAAAGGATTGAGTATATGTTGAAGAGCAACCTATCTTCGTGGTTCTTACGAGAGCGCTCACTTCTTAGATTATCTGAAAGAGCATTTCCGGGATATTCTGGATACGAGAAACCCAAAAAATCTTAGCTTGACCCTATTTGCTTTTCAAATTCGTTTTTTCGGCTATTTTATCGCGATCGGGTTTCTGACTTTACCGCCTGTTGATGTTTTCTAAGATGCACGCTGCGCGACTGTGTTTCGAATAAAAATTCTTAAGTCGCAAGAGTTTACGACATGCGGTTTTCGCCATTATCCAGATAAGGAATCACTTTATAACATATCTAAAATTTACTAGACTAGCTTATATAAGTAAATTTCTAAGCGCGTTAAAAATTGATCTATTTTTCGAGTCCCGAAAGCATTTCTCGTGATTTTCGGCCACTCATCGGCAAAATTACGGCTCATGCGATTTTTCGTGGTGATCCTAGACCTACTTAAAGTCGACAAAATGCAAGGGAGTTCATTTTAAAAGAAAGAAAATCGATTATTTGAAGGTCGGTTTATCGGCCATGCGTTCGGAATTTTCCGGAAAATCTATTTCAAAGGTTTTCTGGATACGAGAAGCACAAAAAACCTCAATGTGGCCTTAATCCCTTTCCAAATCCGATTTTGCAGCGATTTCTTCGCGACCGGGTTTCTGACTTCGCCGCCTGTTGACGTCTTTCCAGATGTTGCGGTGTTTCGAATAAAAAATTTCTTACAAAATAACGGACAAACTTTGCGACATGCGGTGTTGGTCATTCCAAAGAGAAAGAATCACTTTATAACATACCTAAAATTTATTAGACTAGCTTTCGAAAATACATTTTTAAACGAGCTCAAAATCGACCTATTTTTCAAGTACCGAAAGCATGTTTCACGATTTTCCGCCGTCTATTGGCAAAATTCCGGCTCATGCGATTTTTGCGGTGATCCTAGTACTACATAAAATTGAGAAATTGCGACGAAGTTCATTTTTAACTGGAACATTTTTTCGATTTTCGGTCCGTCGAACATAGGATCGGAAAATGGAATTTTCCGGAAAAACTACGGCTTCTATATCCTCGGCTCTAAAAGATTTGAATTCTAAATACAATTTCCCATAGATGTGTTAATTCAGAATTTTTTAAAATCGTTTACGATTTTCCGCCGTCTATTGGCAAAATTCCGGCTCATGCGATTTTTGCGGTGATCCTAGCACTACATAAAATTGAGAAATTGCGACGAAGTTCATTTTTAACTGGAACATTTTTTCGATTTTCGGTCCGTCGAACATAGGATCGGAAAATCGAATTTTCCGGAAAAACTACGGCTTCTATATCCTCGGCTCTAAAAGATTTGAATTCTAAATACAATTTCCCATAGATATGTTAATTCAGAATTTTTTAAAATCGTTTAGATTTTTTTTTCATAGGGCAGACTGGGTTAAAAAAATTCGAAATCTGCGAAAATCAAAATCCGCATTATTTTCAGAAAATAGCAACTTCTGCTCATTTTTGCAAATTTTTCTTAAAATCGCATATGTAAAAATGGTCATTTTAGCATTTCCACGTCTCAAAAATAGGAAAAAAACTACACTTTGCATATTTGTCTCTACATATGTGTATTATAGTACCCTTATCTTTTAGAACCCGTTAGACCGCATTGTCCTCACGCATTTGTGAAACGCCTAGATAAAAATCATAGTTCTCAGTAAGGATTTTCTTGGTAAATTATCGACGAATACCCTGGTAAATTTTATCCTATTGACATCGCGGAACATATGTCGTCTCTCCCCGAAATCAGATAAGGAAAAACCATCGCAAAATTGTGTGCGTCGTTTGCCCATTCCGTATTATCGGGCGCTCATCTTACCGTACTTTACTGAACTTTTAATAGAGAACCACTACGCGAAAACTTTCCTATAAATGTTCTCGTATTTGAGCAGATTTTCAATCGTGCGTGTGATCTTTATGAACTTTTTTAATACCTAATGCGAATTTAGTCTAATACGGCCTTAGTTGGTTCCGTGATTCTTTCACTACTTACCTAACATTCCACATATAATCCAACAGAGTATCTATTCCTTTTGTACTTTCAAAAATCTGACTTTTGGCCAAGAATCGGAAGTTGTGATACGTTGTAGGAACTCCCTATCGTCATTATCAAGCAACAATCTCACCGTGCGTTAGAAAACATCAAATAATACTTCCTCTATCCCTCTCATTACCGATCCATTGTGCAATACGTGTTGCGGACATTGGAAACATAAAGGATTTTGATCTGTTGTCGATAGCTTGTTGTAAGGAACGTTTATTTTTAGATTGACGATATGTTCATTAACATTTCTTTGGGCGCTTTTAATTGACGATGATTGTTTTCACACGGTTTAGATGTTTGACGTTTTAATGTACTGTCGGCAGTTTCAGTTTGAGAAAAATCGGAACGCTTGAACAAGGATATTGGTCCATTATATATTATTTTGTACTCATTTCAGGGTCTTTCATAATATAAAACTAGGTTTTAGCATCGAAAAACTAATATAAATCCAATATCAAGCCGATAAACACAGAGCCAACCGAAGCAAACCCAAGCAGATCTGTTATTATAAACAACAAGAAACATAATCATATCTAAAATGGCTGGAATACCAGACCTCTGTCCCATTTTATATTAAAGTAAAATGACTAGGAAAAACTGCCCAATCAGATCATCACTTAAAAATCTCGCTTTCTAGAACAGGAGACAAATTTTATTTCCCTTTTTCCGTATTTTTCTTGATGATATCACCACAAAGCCATCAAACATAGATGTTAATTTAAAAAATACATACAAAACCCTTTTAATTGTCTTGGTTCTACACAAATTATTATAATCACACCATTACTTAATATTGCTTCTGTAATACTAATAGTTTCAAAGCGACAGTATCAATTAACGTATTTTTAATTATATACCATAACAGAGTTTTACGTGACAGTATTTTAATGGGAGTCAGTCCTATCTTATTTATTTTGCCTGGTAGTGATGTATGTGCAGCCTTAAATCAAAAAGTACTGAAACCTTTGATTTGGACCCTGTATATAGATTTATTAACAAGGAAGCTTGGTTGGCTTAGCCACAGTCTAAGGGGAAAGGTGATAAGTCTCCACTGGTTTGTCAAATGCTCCTATTTATCACTGTCAAATTCTGTGAAAGAAAATAAGCAATACAAGGACTATTTGTCTTCCTATAAGAGTTTTAAGGTAAACTGACTATGTCCTGGGTCAGTGCTAATTTTACAGTTTTTAATTTTCGAGGACTGAGACTATAAAAGAATTATATAAAAAAATAATTAATTTCTATGGCCTTATTTTGATAGTTTTACTTAAACCTCTATATCTCCTATACCAAGACAAATTCTCGCGAATATTCCTTTATCTGAGAGCAAATTTTATAACAAAAACTGAACTAAGGTTAAAAAAAATAATGTCTATGGCCCTATAATAAAAAACTATTAAAAAAATCCGTCCAAACAGGCGAACCATCTTCCAAAACAAAATCTCAGCTTGCCACTACTACACAAGAAATTACTGTCAAATCATTATGCAAAATCAATTTCTACAAATCGAATTACAACGTTGCCAATAATTATTCGGAATCGATTCCCGCTATAGAAAACCCGCGGGGCACTAATTTACATCTGGAAGGTGATGACAGGCAGATTGGAACACAAATCGTGGTGCATTCCAAAGGCGACTCGTAAAGCACGGATATTTTGCAGATTATTGGTGTATATATTTATAGAGTGGCTAAAGTACGAGGATGGTAATAAAAATCATTTCTTATTTCAGGTTTTGAATAAGTTTTTCATAGATTTCTATAACTCTATATCTCCTAAACAAACTGATTGGAAGTTTTCTGGAGATTTCAAAAATATATAACTTGTTGTTGTGGCATAGACGCTACGCACCTTATGAACCTCCACCACTGAGTGGTTATAAAGAAACATAAACACACCTGATGCTATCCACGTGGGTGAACAGACTTGAGCCCATATAACTGACAGATCTGATCTAATTGCTTTAGAACACGTTTTAAACACTTTCAGTTGATGCCTGGAGCGATACCAACATTATATTTTAGGTTTGCTTCAATGTTAAGTATTTAAAAAAAAAACTGATCAACTGTTAACTGTCGAAACTAAATTATTGTTACTAGGTGCTTTTTTTTTCCTGACTCTCAAGTGTGTTAAATGTCGTATGCCTTATACAGTATAAATTTTAATAAGGTTCGTTTAAAAAATATTTAAAGACACTTAAAAACCTATTTTATATTACCAACGTTTTACGTGCATTTTAATAATATAGTGTAATATTTATTACCCAAGATACGTGGTTCTAGCACCATAAACGCTGTTTAAAGAAGACATGGCTCCGGGCAAATTTTCTACACGAAGTGTAATGTAATCAGTAATAACTTGTACGATATGTGATGCTTTGTCCCACATACAGGTAATATAATTAATTGTAGTTGTTCTCGATACCAGTAATCCCATCAGTAATAGCTAGTTTTTCGTGTAGAATATTTTTTGTTCGACAATTTTCTACGATGAAATAATCATTTATCATTTTGTTATAATAGAAATTTTAGGACATCGAGAAAAAAATTGAATAAAATGTGTTTTTTGTTACGGTGTGTCACAATCAAAACTGCTTTAAGCACCTTTAAAACATTCCAAGGAAAGCTAGAAACTAATACAAACTGAACTGATGTAAAAATGTAATTTTTCTGGCCCCATTTTGAAACAAAGTATTCCTAGGAAAGCTAGCTTAAAAAACTTGCACAAAAATAGATCTAAAATAGAGACGTTGGTGTTCGGAAACTGATTTTCCGGAGATCGAAAAATTGTCCAGAAATGACAATTTTCACATATAAATGTATAGTTTTGTCCAGCCCAAAAATTAAATGAATGACCCAAAAAAGCATGCGTCGTATTTACCAAATAATTAAAATGGGTATTGTTTTAAATTTTTAATATGATTAAATAGTATATATTATAGCTCATTCATTATAGTTAAGATTTTTAAGAGGTTTTTACCCGTGACTTCGCCTGCATAGAACGTACACTTAATATTTTTAAAATGGTCTTTCGGTAAAGAATGCTCATTTTGAAAAAACAACTTTAAAAAAATTGTCTTTGCCCAGCAAGGACCGCGAGGAGGTATGAGTTTTCCTTGCCAGGAAAGGATAAGGTCAGGTATGTTAGTTGAAATATACAGTTAGTAGCTAGAAGGCGATGTATACATTTTGACAACAAATTGATCGCAGGAGAATCAGGGTAAACGTTCTCTAAAATGCCATCTAAAATGACAAGAAAAGAAAATGGCACTCCATTTCCCGACAACCTTTCCATACCCATGCTCTAATAAGTGTTCTAGTCCCTGCCTTCCTACACTTTGCTACACTGTTTTGCTCCCTACACTTCAAGTATTCTATTTGAATGCAAGTATGCATTTTAAAACGGACGTAAAAAAGGGCTCCCTACTCCCCTATACCCTTTCCATTCTCATGCTCTAATAAGTGTTGTAGTCGGGCGCAAAAGTAAAACGTAATACCAAAATTAAATACGCAAGTTAGAGCAAATCGTTTCAACTACACACTCTACTTGTCCTATTCACTTAAGAAACTATTAATAACTGATGTAACAGTGATGGCTTAATCATCATTGTTTTAGCAGGTGGATAGAAATATTTTCATCCGCTCAAAATATTCCGCTGTTCTTGTCTAGAACATATAAATTTGCAGTTGCCTTTGTCTTTGCATTGGCGGCGCTTGACGTGCTGTTCCCAGGGTGTTGCCAGTTCAACAGAATTTTCGTAAGTATAGGAGAAACATAAGATTTGTTAATTAGTTTTTTTTAACAACAGTGAAAGCCCTTCTTATTTTGATATCAATTATTTTTTTATAAATAATATTACTTCAGGACTAAAAAGTTTATTATAACATTAATGAATGGCTTGTTTTTTTTCTTTGACACTCAAAACTTCTTGGTTCAAAGTACATTTGCAAACTACCTTTTAAAGACTAACAATTAAATACTTATATAAGAAGAACATTTTTAACAAAAAAATCTTAAAGAATTTTTAAAAACAGATCTGGCAACTCTGGTTATGAGGTCGGTTTTTTTGAAACCCGTTAAAAGCTTTTTTATGTCATCAGACTGACTTTGGATAAATTTTACGAGAAGTTTTCAAAAAATGGTCTAAAACCGCTTAAACCAAGTTTGCCTAGCTGAAAAAAAGTGTAAACCTTTTAAAGAAATTCTGAAAGTGACCAAATCGATGGAAAATTTTACGCAGCATTCGATTTTTACAATGTTAAGGCGGTGGAACTTGCGGTTTTTCCGGAAAATTTGAATTTCCGAACACCTATCAGACGGAAAAATCGAAATTTTTTGTCTCTCAAATATGAACACCCTTGGGACTTTCTAACTTCATATAGGTCTAAAATCACCTTACAAAGTCACAAGTGCCGTTATTTTCACGGTGAACCGTGAAAAATCGAGAAAAATTCTAATTCGACTGGAAACGTAGTTCGACTTTAAGCATGCGCGTAAAAAAAATCATGGAAAAGCTAACCAAATGAATTTTGGATATTTTATAAAGAAATTATTTCTCTATCGAATGGCATACACCGCGTTTCGAGAATTTATTCCACCATTTTTCCCGGAATTTTTATTCGAAGCTTCGCTAGCATTCGGAAGGACATCAACAAGCAGTAAAGTCAGAAGCTAAAATACTTACTAGAAATCCCTGTGCATCGAGATGTAATAAAAATTATTGTGGGACTTCTAGAGCAGCTACCGACCTCACTTCACCGGCCTTTATGTGTGGGGATACATCAAAAGTAAAGTTTATGTTAATGAGACCTAGAACTTTGCAACAATTAAAACAATAACTATGGCAAGGAATTAATGGAATACCACCCGAGTTATGTTTAGCAGTTTTTGACCACATTTTTAAAAATTTATTAATTTGCCTTTAAAAATGGAAATCCGTTTCTGGACTGTTCTGGTGGTGAAAACGCGGTCTAAACTAAATTGTCACTACTAACAACCTGCCATGCCAGCTTATGGCACTCATCTCCATCAAATACGAGCATCTTCAACGATAAAACATAAATTTCAATTTATATTCATCTATTTTCTCTTGCAGCGCTCCTAGCCGCTGAAGCTTGGTACACGGGTTTATAAAAATCGTAATTTTCAATTTTTCTCAAATTTTCCCAATTTCTAGCAGTTTTAGGTATAGGGGAATATATTGCAAGAATAAAGTATTTGAGATTCTTAAGTTTTGCATCCTGATTCGACTTTTCGTTTTCGAGTTATTAAGTGCTAAAAATAGGTCTGCAAATGGCATTTTTCGACCCGAAAAAATTCAAAAAAATTACTTCCCATGTTTCGATCCTTACCCACATTAATAGAGTCCTGGAGCCCCAGATCATCTAAAGTAAGAATCTCGCAAGAAAAAGCTACTAGCTTCATAACTGACACAGTCAGCAGTTATTTCCTTTTCTCTCATCTTTTGCAAAGTGGGCATCAGAGGTGTTCTTTATTCTTATGATAAAACTAGTGGTGCTGATGAACTGGCAACGCTTCACGATTTTCACTTTGGCCAAATCAGAATCGAAATAAAATCCTTCCTATCAACATCCATCTCTTATCATTGCGCGTGCCTCTCCGATGTTGCAAACATGGTCAGATTGTTTAAAGGGCAACGATTAATTATAGTACATACTGGTAGAGAAGGAGGATTCGTGAAAGACGGGTTACTTATATTTAGATCAGATAATTAAATTTTTCGGTATATTCTGAACATTCTAGAACACCGTGGGGGAGGGGGGGATACAGACCGCTCTTTCGAGCGGTCCATAACTAGAAAAAAAAAAGTACAAGAAATTTTTGTTAATGTAAGTACTTATAAAGAATTTTTGGTGCTTTTATGGTAAAGGTCAGGTTTGTTATTTTGTTTACAACAAGTGTTAGCTTAAATACGGATGTTCTACATTCACATGTCGTGACTGTGATGATATTCATTTACACTTCAATATTTAATGATCCCACGATATTCCAAAAGGATGTATATATTGACTCTTGCTTCTAATGTTTGCGAAAGATCCGATTTAGATTAGTATAACACTCTGACTTTTTAAAGGTACTGGTTGTCCAAATAGGAACTTGAGGATTTAATTTTTAAATAAAACCCGAAATTTTAGAAAAATAGCATGCTTGTTTGTTTTATCAAAAAGTAGAAACGTGGCAGTTATGTTCTTAAAATAATATAGGTTTGTTAATAAGCTCTTCCCTAAGACATACATGGGATGTTAATATGAACCATTTTGGCCACACAAAAATTAAAAATCGTGAGATATTTGGGTCAAAAATCGAAATATCCAGTTTTTCCCAAATACGTATATCCATTTTCCAGTGATTTTAGGTTTACGTAAATGTATTGCAAAACACATGTATTTGAGATTTTGAAGCTTCACTTATGAATCCGTTTTTCAGTCCGACGTTTTGTTTTCGAGTTATTAGGTTCCAAAGAGGGGCCTGCAAATGGCATTTTTCGACTTAAAAAAATTCAAAAGAATAATTTGCCATTTTCCAATCCTCGCCAGTTTCAATAGGGTTCTGAAGCTCCAGGTCCTCTACAACTTCTGAAAATTTACGTCGATTTAATTCACTTTTGCGACCTGTACCCGATTTAAAAAAAAACGCAGCAATTTCGAATTTTACGTTTAATATCTCCGAATCGAAACATCCTGTATAACTGAATTTGTTATCGAAGCTAGTTGAACTATTCCTCTATAAACCCAGAAAATTCGATTGTCTTCACCTCTGACTGTTTTCGAAAACAACAAACCTGTTCGACTTTAGGTTAAGCTTTACGTTAATATGTAGATTGACACTTAGTTTTGCTGATCTCCTGACGTCATTATTCATAAAGAACAAATGGCTGCTTTTTAAATTGTAATAGATTATACCGAAAAGTAAACATTTCTTGTAGCTAACTTATCCTAGTAATTTTCCACAAAATAATTTTTTTTGGTTTGTAATGACTTCCTTAAACAATTTATGGAATTAAAAATATGCACATTCCTTATTGTTTTCACACAAGAACGGAAATTTTCGTAGTAAGTTTAAACAATTCTAACATGTGACGATCGCAAAACGATCAATAATTAAATTGCTGGATCTCTAGATGTCACATGTAAAATATATAATTTCTAGGTTAGGTTATTAAAAAATGGCGCCAAATTTAAATCCCGAAATACCTATTGGCACACCCTATTCCCACATTTTTCCAAAAAAAACATGTTTGTGATGTAACACAGTAACACCCCAAGAGAGAAAAGGCTTAACGATGAATAGAGGTTTTCTTTCTCTCTCTCTAAGTAGGTAAGGGATAATAAAAAAGATAAATTTGCATTTTAATTTTTATATATTAAAATCACGAAACTAAATTCACTAAATCAAAACCCGAAGGAAAATTTATCGTGGACGGTATCACAGAAAGGCTCTTTTAACCGTAAAAAATGCCCATTTTCCACCAATTATGGGCGGAAATATCTCGAGGAGTTGTGACATTAAAAGCACGATTCCTAATTATTTCAAAATATCGACGTATTTACATTTATAATGTGTGATCTCTAAGAACGCATGAGCACGCAACGCCATATCGTTTGGTGAGATTATGGTAAATTTATTTTTAATAAAAATACCAATTTTATCTACTTTATTCAAAATTAATTCGACACTATGGTAATTTAATGGCGCCTTTATCAACATCAAAATGGCGTTGGGGAAAAGTTTTCGGAAAGTAGTCGGTTTTTAACAGATAATTTAGATTAAACCATATTTATTGGTCACCTATAAAAGTACCACATATACAGGGTGTGCGGGATCTAAAGGCGACCAAAGGCGCTCCTTATTACTTACATCTTAAGGCGTTATTTACAGTTAGAATTTTCAAAAAATCGATTTTTTTTAATTTCATTTTCGTAATGTACATACATTCAAGTACACACACAGAAACTTTCAAGGCAATCAGGTGATTATTTTCGAAGTTACACACATATTTGTAAACACGTGTCAGAGCGATTGTACGCTATGTAAAGTGCTTTTGAAACTTTAAACGCGTTTTTCTCAAAACTGTGTTTTTAAAGTCGATGACGAAGATTTCTCGGAAACGTCTGAACCGATCAGTCTAACACAAGCTTCTTAAGTACATTTTTTACTAATTAATCGAAGGTTTTTTTTCACCGATAAATATTTTTTTTATATAAACAATTAATTTAAGGCCAAAATTTTGGTCAAAAATCTTTTTTTTTTTTGAGAAGCCGCCATTTAGTCAAAAAATTTTATTTTTCTTATTCCTTCGATTAATTAGAAGATTATACATTACTTTAACGAAATCCGTTTGGTTTTTTCATGTTAGATGATCCAGTTCAGAGATATCGTTGTCACCGCAAGATGCCTTTTTTGAGAGGAACTTCTGGAGATCAGCTATAGCAGCTTTCAAAATTATTATTTTTACAAATACAAAAATCTTAAAATTCAGCTAAAAGTTACCATAATATGTGGACAAATTTTAACATTAATAAATTTAAAAGTCTTCTCAGGAAAAATTCTTGAAAAATCGCTTTTTTTAGTCCTCCTGGCTGTATAATAGAAACATTACAGCCAAAAGCTTTTCCAGCGCCAAGTACGAGTACTGCAATCGATTCCACAATAACTGAAAAGAGAACCTGCATTATTGATTCAAATAAATTATGCCAACAAGTTGTAAATTATAATAATTGTACTATAACCTACCATAAATAAAAAATTAAATATAAACGTAATGTGTTTATCCATTTCATTCTGGAAATTTTCTACCGAATACCATTCGTGCATAAAAATTATCCAAAAAATAGTGAAAAGTATTGCTTAAAGACATTTTTTCTGTTGTCTGAAAAAATAGTCCTCCTCTTTCAGAGTTGGGCTATTTATACTTTGAAAGAACGAAATTAAATACTCATGCAACGTACTTTTTTCAGAATTTTCGATAATTTTTATGCACTTATGGTATTATAACTAAAGTACAATATTCCTTGCGTAATATCATAAGCCCCAGCCAGCTTTTGAAGAGTTGGAGTTTCCGTGGATTAAGCCCACTGCTTTTGCCTGCTGTGTCATAGATTGTTGGTGTATTTATGGTTTAAGCGCCACTGACTTTTTTGAAGATGTTGTTTCTGGTGAAGTCAGAAACCGTTTGTAGAAGCTACCACTTATGTACCCGATAATCGCAAACAAAAAGACCTGGGTCCCAAATAAACTTCTATTTGTCAGTAATATCTGACCCACTTTTAACTGTTTACAATTTGTACATTATTTACATTTTATTAACATATTTACACATCAATTAAGATGATTCCAAAAATAATTCAGCACTAACTGGTTTGCCTGAACGATGAAAACCTTGGATAGGGTATATACTAACCGTTAATCGGAATTCATAAATTTCTATAGGGCGTAAATTAAAATATGTAACTAAATTGAGGAAAAGGTTATTATAGGTAAAATGATTGCGAATTTATATGTTTAGATAATTAGAAATTAAAATGAAAAAAACTAGCCTTAATCTGTTGTTTTTCTTGATCAAACTGATATCAAAGCATGAACATGCTGCTGCTCTAAGGTTGCATGCTACTTTTAGTACATTATCCTGCATTCAGAATCGTAGTAGATACTGAACGCCACATCTGTCTCAGTAGACAAAACTACAATGTACTACACATGGCGAATCAGTAAGGTGACTCTGAATGGTAGACTCCAAGGATGGACCTTAAGGGTGATCCCTAAAGTTGAATCTCAAAGGTAGATCCAAAAGGTGAACCCTAAAATGAAGTTATGAACTGTCACATGACAATGGCACGGAAGACTCGGATAAAGAAAACTTACCTCTAGTTATGAGGGAATCATAGTGAATCTAAATCGATATTGGACCTCTAAAGTGCCATCGAAAGAAAAAAAATCACATTTCCAATCATACTCAATTGAGTACTGCCCCCACATCTGGGGAGCGGCATCAACTTCGACCCTTAAGATCCTTGACTCTGTCTAAAAGAGAGCCATTCGACTTATCAATGACCCAGCCCTCGCGAGAAAACTCCCTTCTCTCGCTCATCGCCGCGCTGTAGGGTATTTATCTCTTTTCTACCGCTACATCCACGGATTTTGCTCTGAAGAACTAGCCGGTATTATTCCCCCTTGACTGTTCCTGACAGAACAACAAGAGGCGCGTTACGTATGCTTTCCTTTACTGTCCAGCTACAAAAGCCTAGAACAGACCACTTCTCCCGCTCATTCATACCTAGGGTCTCCAGATTATGGAACAAATTGCCTGCAGATGTTTTCCCTTCCCGTCCCAACATCCAATCCTTCAAATCCCGTGTCAATAGACTACATTTTCCTTCTCTTCAGACGCCCACGGTACGTTAGTACTTAGGCTTCAAGTCTACGTGGGATGTCTTAGATAAAAAAATATTTCAGAGAACAAATTTCTAGCATGAGGTATCTACAAAATGGCGTGCTTTTACTTACAACAACTAAAAGAAACAATCGTCAAAACCATACAAAGCTTCCCTCGCAGGAAATAATATACATTATAAATACTTCCAAATCTCAAATTTTCAAAAACAGTGCCAAAGAAAGCCTCTTCGAAGCAGGTCTCGTCTATCTGTGTCTTCTAAGATCCGAAACGAAAATAGACGTCGTTTCAGCTATAAATTTAGCTTCTTACAAAAAAAACATGCTTTTTTCGTAACAAGACGTCAAAGAACCTTAGAACTACTCAAGGATTGACAACTAGTTGAGTCGGGTACTTTTAATTTACACCATTTGGAGAGTTGTCTCTGTAGTGTATGTGAGTGAATAAATATGTAAAAACGGGTATTCAAGAAACGTGATGTCTGAATAGTAGAGTTTATTCATCTCTTAAAAATTGTATCAGTGGAATGGCGAATTGACGGAAAACGAAATAGCGAACCGTCAAAACCAGCTATTGATAATGAAACCAGAGATTGTGATATAATCTAGAGCACCTCCATAGAAATCCTATATAATTGTAGAAAAACCTGTACATACCTCAAAATAATGTTTTTTCTGTATATCTAATGCTCTTTGTTCCCACTCTTACCCAAAAGTTTTAAGGATGATTAACCTGTACAGTTGATTTAAAACATTATTTTCGTATATATACAGTAAGCGATAAAAGTATGTTAATAAACATAAACTGGGCTATCTAATGTTTCCTGCAAAGCGATAAAAATATCGTGCTACCGAAAGGTTTGGAGCTTCTAGCCCATAAATTACGGGTTTAAAGTAGAATTTATCTATTTCAGAGTTCTAATCTTATAAATTGGACTGTGGGATTTCTTTACAAATGAACTAACTAATGGTCCAATGAGGACGAGGTGACATAATTCTAAAATACGTTACTTAAAAAACGCATATATCAAAATTTAAAATGTATTATAAAACGGAGGGCAATCACGATTTTTGCTTTTTTGGTTGTGGCAGTAGTACGAACGAGTTTTGGAAGAAATACTGGGTGTTGCTGTTTGAATAACTTGAAGAGGAAAAGCGTTTAATTTCTGGTTATACTGGAACCTAGAAAAGTTTTATTTTCCTTGAAAAAAAAATCAAGTTTATAGCAATTTCTTTACTTAATATGGGAAAATATGGACCTTACAATCTTGAAATTACGTTGAAATTGTAAGTAGAAATAAACAGGCAATGGTATTTCGTTAACATATAGATTTATGACTTATCTATTAGGTTATTACTGAGATGAGCATTATTCCTACTAGCTTAAACTTTCTGCCTGTAAAAAAAGTGGGCAAATCAAAACGCAACACGGTAGTAGCACTGGAACCTCACAAAATTTACTAACACATCCATTCCGGCGATAGCACTAGAGCTTCAAATAATCTACAAACTATTTTATCACAATATTTGAGCACAACTATACAGTATTATAACAATATAACCAAAATTCTTGGATGACGGTACATAAAGTCATGGATTTCGACCAGTTTCGACTAGATCTGTGGCTTTGTTTAGAGAAACGGGACATGTGAATAGAAAGGAAGGCAGTGGGAGACCCAAAGTTCGTACTGCACAAAAAGTAGAAAAATTGAGTCAAATTGTTAATGAACACCCACAAACTGCTATTCGGCATTTAAGCCAGCAAGTAAATGTATTCTACGGAACCTGCAATACGATCCTGAAATGTGACCTGCATATGCACCCTTATCGTCTAAGCTCAGTCCAAGAATTGTTACCAGACGACAAGCTTCAATGGTTTATGGGTAATTTGCATAATAATGAAAACGTATTTGAAAAAACCTTTTTTACTAACGAAGCATGGTTTTACCTCTCTAGTTATGTAAATTCTCAACAAATGAGAATGTGGAGTTCTGAAAATCCACAGTTTTTTTTATAGAGAAGTCTCTACATTCACAGAAAGTTGGCGTGTGGGCGGCCATATCGAAAAGAAGGTTAATTGGGCCGATTTTTTTTAAGAGTCTCTTAATTCGCGCGATACCGTAATGAAATTTTAGAAAATCTTCTAAACGCATTAGACGATGAACAGAAACATTATTTCGTCAAACTAGTCATGTAGAACTATTGTTGAGAGACTTGACAACACTACAACTTAGCTCACTGTTTTCTATACGGCCATCTGCTTAGAACCTCACAAACTAAGCAAACCCAAGCAAATTTTTTCCGGCAAAAAATTGTGTTACAAACAATGTTGCCAAAGCTAACGAATTTTATCAATACGCAATACCAAAATGCTTAGGAAAATTTTATATAACCCTCGTATAGCGTCCCACTGGGAAAAAATACCATTACTGAAGAGCATGTTTCCTATGTAGGAGAGAAAACACTGCTAATCTAGCGAGAAAAGATGCGTTTTAGGATAAAATTATTAAAGATGCGACGATTCTGATTAGCTTGATTTATGGGTAAGAATTCGTTACGGGTTTCGCGAGGCCGCAGCTAACTCACAACTATTGTTTTACTCAGGATTTATTAGACCCGATGTGAAAGATCAATTCGAGAGTTTATAAGGTCACGCAAAAATTACGACTGCAAATAGTCGAAGTTTCCTTTGTAGAGGTTATCCCGAAAATTAGTAATATAATAAAATTATCTTTTCCGACAAAGCTCATTTCCACCTCTTAGGTTATGTGAACAAACAGAATTGTAGGATTTGAAAAAGTGAAAATTCTCGAAAAATCTTTACATCCTCTCTGAGCAACCGCGTGATGAGCCTTGTAGGCTGGAGGTATTATAGGGTCATTTTTTTATGAAAATGACGATTGTGAATCGGTTAGTGCACAGAAAATGCACTATCGTATATTGAATTGAATACCCTTTGACTCAATGGCACACTCTATTCCGTATTGCACAATACAAATTCGGTTTATTTCAATGACTAGTTTATCATTGTTAACCAATAAGTTATAAGATTGCTTGGAATATAAGGTTTCATTGGTTTCTAATGGATCGTTCAAATATAACAATTATTTGATGCCAGTGATACCCTATTCTAAATTCAATGCAAACTATCATTGGTTTAACTAGAAGTTTATTTGTTAGAATATGCACCTCATTTGATGCAAAATAGCTATTATTGATTCAATTACAACAGTAATTAATTTAATGTAACTTCCAACAGAAAGAAAACATTTTTGTTTAAATTCAATCAGATTCGTGTTTTCAGTAACAATTATTCTTATTTAATATAATGAAGAATTTTTATTACATCAATTATTACACTTATATTTAACACAAATGAAACATGCTTTATTATTTTAAAATAATTTTTATTTAGTATTATTAAACATACATTGTTTAGAGATTCTGTAAACATTTAAATATAAAAAACACATTTTATTACACCACACTGACGCGAACACCGTAAAGTTTTTATATTTATTTCACTCCAAATATAGGACCTGCTTCTTTGTAAAAATGTCCCTTTGTTTGTAGTTTTTTTACCAATAGGTATCGGCTGAGTAAACAGTCATATAGAATAGACTAACGAAGAGAGATTTACAAATAAAAAAACACACTTATTACTGCAAAGCTTTTTAGATTTGTTTTACTTACCATAAAACACTGAAATAAGCTGCTCCAGTCTCCAGTCTTGCAAAAGATCTATTATTTTTGGCGTAAGACTATTTCAACGAACAAAGAAAAATTCTAACCTTTCCATGGGTGTCAGCCAGCAATAGAAATAATATTTCAGCCAACAATAAACCAATTGAATAAATATTTTTTATTATTACTCCAATACCTTATATGTTTTAAAAGAGTGATTATTCAGTTTTAATATAACATAAAACGATGTTATATTTAAACTAAATATAAAATCACCAGAATTTACAACAGAAAAAAAAATTGCATATTTCTTTGAATACAAACAATAGCAATACCTGGGTAAGCTGGCTATTTCATTTATTTCAGTTTTTTATTATAGGTTATTAAATTATTTTTGTTATCCTTTGTATATATCTACACACCTACTGACATGCCAATGCATATTCTGTATGTAATTGTTTTTACAAACGGCAAAATACTGAGTATTGAGTATTGAACAGATCAGGAGATCATCTGCCACTCTATTATTATGAAACATACGTTCAGGTAACTTAAATGATTTTCTCCGACTGTTCACAAATGCCCAAAACTTGTTGGATTTTCCGAAGCGCCACGCTCAGTTCTCAATAAACAGTCCTGCCGTGCTAAAAATTTGCACCTAAATCTCAGTAATGAAAACTGATCGTAGTCTCTCTGGGATCCAGGTTGTATGCAGGTATTTCTATCAATCTTTTTATCAGTTATTAAGCTTTATAGTTCAGCAGAAAAATTGTGGAAATATATGGATTTGTTACGGACACATTTTCCTGGCCGCGTTATTTTTTGAAATGGTGGTATTCAGTGGCCTGCAAGATCGTGCAATCTAACCCCGTTCGATTTTTTCTTGTGGGGCTTCCTGGGTTGGGACATTAGGAGAATATTATTTTTAAAACATAACTGCCAAGTCTCTACTTTTTGTTAAAATAAATAAGGACGCTATTTTTTAAAAATTGTTGGGTTTGTTAACAAATAATTTATTCCTAGTCAAATTTATGCTGCAAAAAAAACATCAGGCAATGGCAGTACCACCTCAAATAAAACACTATAATCGTAAAAAAGCGCTAATACCAGCTAATGGTCCATAACCCGCTGATACACGGTTATAGTCCCATTACTAATACTATAGCGCACACATACAACCATAAAGGTGTATTTAGTCAAACATATTGGCTATTTCGGACCATTTCGAGCCGTTACAAGCCATAAAAAGTCGTTTGGAGCCATTTCGCTTAACATATTGTTGTCTCGCCATTCTTCTTTTCTCGTAAAGCAAGCGATTTTTCGAAAAAATGTAGTTTATTGAACGGCAAAAGTGACTGGTCATTGTAATTAGTTTGGTGTGACGATATATTTGGAGATCAGCCCCTAATGTAGTGGTCGAGATGGTTCAGGTCTGGTCGTCTCGGAGGACGTTTGTATTCGTGTGAATTTTTTTGATAACGAAACGTCTTTTTTAATGTTTAATGTTTTTTTTATTCCATAACTTCTTCCTTTATACAGCTTTTATTTTCAATTTCACGTTTCAAATTTTAAACAAAACAAATTGTAGATAACATAGTGACCGCTTTCACTTATGTATATAATATGCATGTATAATTCAACCTATGCCCTCTTATACACACCCAAACCGCCAAGGCAAATACTCAAATCTCGCATATACATATCTATACATACACACGAGATGAAAATCCATGATTGCGCGCAATAGGCATAAATTAACTTAATTGCAGGTGAATTTGTTTGTCACGTGACCTTGGATCGGGCCAATCGTGCAACCAGTCCTGAGATACGGGCGGGCATTCGTAACACGTGCGCCCGCTACGACGAAGACGTTCCGCTGCGACACTCTCGCCTGCCTCACCTGCTGAATTAATATTATCAAAGCGGGACTAGTTTGGGCAGATCGGAGTCCATTCCCCGCAGTTTTCAATAAAAATATTACAGATGTTTCTTGCATTGTAATTTCTTGAATATGCATGTCAGTGTATTTTTTGTATTGCATATATCGTTTAAGGAAGTCACTAATAAAGCCAAAAACCTTATTATTATAGGAATTATTACGACTATTTTCCTTACATATGGAAAAGTAGAGAAAAATAGTCAAAATCTTAGCGACTATTTGTCCGCTAGCCTGGCGAATGTTCACGAACATTTCCCTGCAGGTGGCCATCTTATGCCGTCAAATTTAAATTTATCAAAAATGGAGCATTTTGGAACGTATTCATTGGAAAACATAAGAAAAAATGTTGAAAAAAGCGTTTCAGTACATATCAGGAAGTCGAAGGAATTGTGGAGACAATTCGTGACATTTTGTTCTGAACGATAACGCTACCACTTCAGAAGAATATTTGGCAAGAATTTTGAAAATCGGAGTTATAGGGAATGTACCGGGTATAAGGCCCCTACGTTCCAAAACCAATAACAAAAGTCCCTATTTTAATCCTCAACTAGAAAAATTTCATAAGGTTTGCCCAGTCTACAGCAGGAATGTATTTAATTCTGTTTTATGTTACTGCTTGAGCAGGGTTTTATTATGCTATTAATCATACAGTGTTATCGATGGTTCTCTTAACTTTTTGTGAATTCTAAATATTTCGAAGATGTTTTTGTTGTGACATCTAACAAGAACGCTTTTTAGATATGTAGATAGTAAAACATTGATTTTAATGTTAAGTACTTTACATATTTTTACTTTTATTGCTCTTTGCCATCTTTGTATTGCGATACTGTAATGTAATATTAATAATAGAGTACAGGGTGTTCTAATTTATTCGGCGCAACACCGAATTCAAATGCATTTTTCTCAAAAACACTTGCTTCTAGCGACATTACTTATTCTTTTCATCTAGGGTGGAAATTTCGAATTAACTGTAAAATAATTTTCGAGAAAGAAATCAGAAAATTTGTCAAGTCTATCGTATACTGACTTAATTTCGTAAAGTTCAAATAAATAAAAATCGTCAACGTCGTCTGATTCCAAAAATAAAAGACCAAAACGATAATGAAGTCTGTTCAATCTCAGAATTTTTGTTTTTGTATTCCTGTGTTAAACCTAGACTGTAAATTTTTCTGTACCATGCTTGGGTTAGGTGAAATTGACAGCCAGTAATTTTAGTATTTGGACAAATTTTTAGCGCTGCATTATGAATAGATACCTCAAAATCTACCACTGTCTCTTCCGGTACAAAACAGGAGTTAGAAGTGGTGTAGAATTGACACGACAATTTCAAGTTATAGGTAGATGTGACGAAAACGCGAACAAAACAAAGAGAGACAAGGGACGAGAAACAAGACTGCAGGGATACAGACATCTGGCGAAAAGAGATAATGATCGACAGAAATGTATTGGCTATGAGGGTGTATGGGATTAGATCATAGCAGAGATGAGTGAAGGAGTCAGTAAACGTTTCAACGGGAAAAAGATTCATCAGGGAAGGAAACTAAGAACCGAGAATTATAGAGATTATTACTCGAGAACGTCGAGCCTATACAATACCAGGAAAAAATGATTTGGTCACAAAACAAGAAGAATCTAGAGTAGAATGGCACATAGTCCAAAACAATGCGAAGCCAATCTGTAACGTCAGACCTTAAACAGTTAATTTATGAACCTCAGGTACTGTAAACGACTGCACTGAGCAATTAGGTGTACACTGTGTTAATAATACGCTGATATCACGTCAAACATTGCCATAAATATTCTGTACCAGTTAATTGTACCTATAATTATAATTGAATTTAATATATCAACCTATAAATAACAATCATTAATAAGTCGGTAGATATGTACTATATTCCATATTTGTGTTGTGGAATTGCGAAACAGTTCTTGAAATAGTTTATTGGATGGCGATAACTTTGTTTTTAACTTGACTCCAATATACACCTTTAGAGAATTTGATAATCATTTAACTTAGAAGATTTTTTCAAAAAA
Source organism: Philopedon plagiatum (assembly GCA_963971165.1). Lineage (NCBI taxonomy): Eukaryota > Metazoa > Arthropoda > Insecta > Coleoptera > Curculionidae > Philopedon > Philopedon plagiatum. The sequence continues at coordinate 3,112,829 of OZ020193.1, forward strand.
TACGTACACCGGTATTTAATAGCTAGAGTGCAGAACGCCCAATCGACCCCCGAAGGGTCTCCAAGGTCATTGCTGTCATCATCGAAATTTTCGCATTTCTAGACTCTATTACAAAGAAAGTGTACATGCCAGTAACATTTGCAAGCTACCTTCACTTGACACAGTTTTAGAAGTGTCTTAGTTGACGTTATCCGACCATCTATCTAGGGAATTTCCCTAGGTTAAGGAATTTTGAGATTTGGCAATATCGCACTGGGGGGTGTCGGAGATGATCCCTCAATTACGAAGTCTCGGCCCTCAATTCGGATCCTGATTATTTTTTATTAGATAACGCTGAAAAAGTTTGAGGAAGGATAGAAAGAAATACAGAGTGTGTCAAATGCAGCGATGCTGTGGGAAAAAAATCACAAAATCGAAAGTTATTCGTCGTCTGCTCCCTTCCTATAAAGAATGGAGGGCTTAAAAATATGTATATTATGTATTTCGACTAGCTTTTTCTAATGGTGTATACGGAATTTTGATGTGAATCCGTTTTGATCTCATACAAATTCAAAACCGTGAAATTTTTTTGCCATAAATCGTAATTTTCAGTTTTTCTTAAATTTTTCCAATTTCCAGCAGTTTTAGGCATAGGGATATATATTTCAAAAATAAAGTATTTGAGATCAAAAAGTTTTACGTTTTAAACCATTTTCCGTTTCGACTTTTTGTTTTCGAGTTATTAAGTACCAAAAATTGGTCTGCAAATGGCATTTTTCGACCTGAAAAAATTCAAAAAAATTACTTCCCATCTTCCGATCTTTACCAATATTAACAGAGTCTTGAAGCTCCAGGTTATCTAAAACCTCCGAGAATTTGAATCCAGTTTTTTTTATCTCTTGCCAGTCCACGAAGACCGAAGTCTAAGTACTGTGTACCGTGGGTGTACTGGGGAATCGACTCACACATCCAGAGCTGGAAACATCCGTAGGGATTTCACCAGCCCTTTAAGAGGATGTGTGGGGTGGTACCACCTCGGTCGAGGTTGGGTTTGCTTGGGTTTGAGTTAAGATAATCCACTTTTGCGACCTGTACCCGATTTCAACCGCAATCGCGAAAATTTTGACTTTGCCGTTCAATAGCTTCAAAACGATAAATCCTGTACAACCTAATTTTTTACCGAAGCTCGTCCCACTATCCGTCTAATAACCCAGAAAGTTTGAAGGGTTAGACTCCAACCGTTTCCGAGAAAAAACTGAGAATATTAAACTGTCGACAGTGAGACCGACAATCGTTTGTAACAATTAAACAACGAATCTAAAAAAGAACCAAGACCTTACTTAATGGTTCGTTGATCAACGACACAGAACTTAAACGGTTTCACAATAATTCACTTCACATTAGAAATATTTCTGTAATATGGGTAAATATATACGCCTTGAGCCACTTTTATATGAAATACGAGTATATAATATCAATTTATTTGCTTCAAAAATGGGTAATATATTGTTGTACTCATTCTAAAGACTTCCAGTGATTTATACAGATATGTTCGGTTTCGTTGAGTGCATAGGACTAGACGAGAAAGACACAAAACTTATATTGGAACTAGAATGCTAGAATCAAGATCGAAGACTCCACATGCAGGCAAATCGAGGTCCGCAGGGGAGTTTGACAGGGCTGTGTTTTGTCACCGTCGCTGTTCAACCTCCACTCAGAATTTATATTTGGCAGAGCTTTAGCAAATATCTCAGACAGAGTCAAACTTCAACAAGAGACGTTATATCCGAAACGTTCGAAAAGGATGGGTAAGATGTAGTGGCTCGCGCCAAACTACTTTTTCGTATGTTGCTTCAAAACTTTTGGTTGCTAACGTAATAAGTAAAATAACATCGAAATTCTTCGATAGTACAAGTGCACCACTGTACGTCAAGTAAAAAGTACAAAGTGAGTTTACTTTCTACGACCAGGCAGTAAGCACAAGAAGATGCCAAATGAGATTTTGGCGAAACGTCTGCAAGTTTCAACCAGAAACGAACCAAACGAAGTGCTAGAGATCTAGAAAGTAGTAGAGTAGATAAAGAAAGCAAAAACTATACAGATTATAAATAAAAATATAACTTATCTAATAATACAATTAAAATAGAAAATAAGTGTTCTTCGGTATCAGTATTTTCTTTATACGTTTAACGCAAGAACAATTATTTTCAGCCATGCATGTAATGGAAACACTGCGTGGGTGGTATTTAATAAAGTTTAAACAATAATGCACAATTAATACCGATCTGTCAGTGACTAATATATTCATGAACTCTTTTATGCTCTATATATTTTTTCTTCTACGGTTGGTTAACTTCAAGGCTAATGGATTCGTTTCGTAAAATAAGTGTAGTTCATCTAGAGTGCAAATTCGGGCAGTGAAAATAGGATATTGCGCGAAGAGTACGTAATGATACTCATTTCTCACGCGTATGAAAATTTGCAGTACCAGTAGGTGAGTTCTGCAAGTCTACAACGTTTATTTTAAGATTAAATTAGTAAACTTTTAGCTTTTTAGTGTTCCGTCAAACGAAATACTTATGGAATCATTTCATTATCCGTCGGTGTGTCTGCTACTATTTGACGTAGAAGTTTGAAATTTAGCACATAGATAGAGTGTGGTGACCCAATTATAGACGTGAAGTATAAAAAGTTAAATTTCGAATTTTTTTATAAAAGCTAAAATTGCGAGTCGCCAAAGCTATATAGAACTACTTTAAAATATACGATGATTTTAAGAAGAAAATAGGTAGGAATGGCACCTCAATATGTTTATACAGGGTTCGACAAAATGTATAACCCATTTTATTTCATTGATAACACAAAAACGAGTCGGTTGTTTTGAATGAAAATAGTTTTAAATGGAAAAGTAGGGTTTGGAATTTTGTTAGAATTGTTAACAGTTGTCAGAATGGAGCGTTGGTCTACACAACATCGCGTCTTCTGTGTTCAATTTAATTCAGTAATCGCTGTTCAAAGGTGTTTTCGACGTCATTTTAATGTCCGTCGTTGTGCTCAGCGTAAGACTATTTTGGCTTGTCGCAATAAACGGAGACAACTGGGATCTATTGTAGATCAAAAGTCAAGTGGAAGACCAAGAACTGCCTGCAATAAACGTGACGAAGAAAGGGTAAGAAATAAAGTTATTGCTAGTCCTAAAAAACCCGCTGTTAAACATGCTTCCATCCTTGGTTTGAGTGATCGAAGCACTAGTAGAATGTTACAACGCATGAAGTTTCATCCATAAAGGATCTCAATAGCTCAGGAAATAAATGATCAAGATAAGATTAATAGACGTGAATTTTGTCGTCTGATTCATGATAATAACCAAGCTATCGAAAATAACCTTTTCATGAGTGACGAGGCACATTTTTATCTCAACAGCGATGTAAATATCCAAAATTGGCATTTGGGATCAAGAGAATCCTCGGGAAATTCATCAGCGACCTTTACATTGCCCTAAAGTATCTGTATGGTGTGCCATTTCATCGTCTAGAATAATTGGACCTTATTTTTTTGGAGAGAATGGTCCGTCGGTAACCGTTACCGATGCGCACTATGTTCAAATGCTGCAGACATTCTTTTTACCTCAAATTGAAGAAGAAATAGAACATTACTGGTTTCAGCAAGACGGGGCAACAAGTCATACGGCGAGAATAATCATGGAAATTTTAAGAGAATCTATTCCAAACAGATTCATTTCAAGAAATTGTACGATTCCATGGCCAGCAAGATACCCAGATCTTTCAGCTCGGGATTATTTTCTTTGGGTATATTTAAAGCTTAAAGTGTTTGTGAATAAACCCAGAAATTTAAGAGATTTGAAATTAAACATAAGAAATGAAATCAATGCTATCCCATGTCACGTTCTTCAAAACGTTATGCAAAAATTTGTTAATCAAATAGAAGAAAGCACTGAGAACAATGGCGATCATTTACGAAGCACTGTATTTAAATCATAAAAAAACTCCCATCTTTCTAGTTTAAAAATATGTATTAATTCGATTTATTATTCAAGTTAATGAATTTTTATAAGCTGTTTAAATTGGGTAGTTCATTTTGCCGAACCCTGTACTTATCGATAAGTAAATAAAACAGCAGAAAATAACCATATTTATTAATTTTGTAATTTTTTTTAGCTTCAATACAAATTCCGGGATAATCTCGGATCCCGGCTAATGTTTTTTGTTGCCCAGAATTCCGGGATGATCCCGGCGAATCCGGGACAGGTGGAAACCCTAGATTAATAGGTAAGGTTTTAAAATGTTGATTCTTAGAAAAACCAACTTTATTCAAATAAGAATAAAAGTGTATCTATTCAAAATCGAATTATTTTCTGACAAAGTAGCCAATTAAGCTAGCAATTTCCTCACAATGCTCGCTCTTGATCCATAATTCCAGCCAGCACGCGACTAAATATTATTTTTATCTAGCTCAATGTCAGCCTCGCGATTTAAATGTGAGAACCAAAATAAAAAGTGAAAACAATACACTTTGTTTGACGGTGCTACTGTAATTGTTTTCGTTTAGCAGCCATTGGCGTGGGGCGGGTGATGTGACTTAAAAGTTACCATCAGAAAATTTCCTAAAAACAATTTTTTTAAAGCCATTCCTCCATTTTCTAATTATTCAAGCAAATCGTTTCGACCTTGTTGGCGTTGCTTTCGAGCATGATCTCAGCTGGCACAAACACATTACTTCAATAGCCACATCGGCAGCTAAGAAGCTTGGTGTCCTCTTTCCAGCCGGAAAATACTTCTGCCCTTCCAACTCTCTATGTGTATATATATAAGACTAACCTAGGGTACTGTACCCACATCTGGGGAGCGGCATCACCTTCGATTCCTAACATCATTGATAATATCCAAAGGAGAGCCATTTGACTCATCAATGACCCTGTCCTAATGAGTAAACACCCTACTCTCGCTTATCGCCGCGTTGTTGGGGATTTATCCCTTTTCTACCAATACTTCCACGGATTTTGCTATGAAAAACACTTGAATGTTCCTATAAGAACAACAAGAGGTACGTTACGTATCCATCTCTTTACCATCCAGCTACAAAAGCCTAAAACATCCCACTTCTCTCTCTTATTCATACCTAGGGTCTCCAGATTATGGAACAAATTGCCTGCAGATGTTTTCCCTTCCCCTTCCAACCACCAATCCTTTAAATTCCGTGTCAATAGATTACATTTTCCTTCTGTCTAAACTTCAAACGCTTCATTCATATGCAAAACAAAGTTAAAAATTTTTTAGGAAATCCAGTTGAGAGGCAACTACAGACAGGCCTACAATTATACCTATACTAGACAGCATTATATTTTTCTGTGGTAAAAAACATAAAAAAAATTAACACTACTTTTTCCTCACAGAGAACGCCACTGTCCTCAGTTGTTTTAGCGTAATTGTTTTTAATACCGATTTCGTTTTAATTGAATCGTTTTAAAAGGAGTTCACGGGTAGGTGGTTTCTCAAAGGTGACCCTTGCATAATTGCTTAAAATGTATTGTTCCTAGTGCTTTTAATGCAAAAAACTGTCATTTAGCATTATAAAAAAATATAGTAAAAGCTTCCTATATACTCTGAGAAACCTGAGCCTTGGCCTCCGGGTTCTCCAGATTTGGCATCGGTCGAACGCTCAAGGGACATCATGGGTTGAAGATAAGGCATTGTTGATTGTTACGAGATGGTTGAATCTTAAAATTTGAACAAAAAAATTAAACGGTATTAAAGAGATACATCTATATTGGTTATTCTAAAATAAATCGCGGTGTGCCTCGACTGAGTTTGACCCGAAGGTCTTCCTACTTCAAAAAGACCTTTGTGTTAAACTTGGTCGAGGCACACCGTGAAATACTGAACTTCACAATCAAATCTGGGCATACCTAGCCACCGATTTCACCAGACTTACGATATATTACGGTCATGGGACATCACAGTTTGAAGACAAGCTAATATACTTTATCGCTCGCAAACTTTAGAATGGAAAATGCCGGGATTACATAATCAATGCATTGTCTTATTTCAATTTTCCACTTTACTACTATAATTTCTCAAAATCCTGTTGCAGAAATGTTTCTATATATGCTGCATTATTACATATTTCCTATAATAGGTTTTTAACGTACGCCGATATGCAAAATACCATATTTCTAGTAAAATTTATATAATAACTGCTTGAGTATTAACTTCGCATGCGTTTTCGCAGCAGCAGCAACGGCAGCAGCAGCAGGAGTGACATAGCTAGAATTTCACGTTATTTTTTAGTGATCTTTTAATAGCCAATTTAGGTACCACATGTTTTACATTTGTGTGAAGTAATAATATTCATATTACCTGTAGGAAACCATTCGTCATGGATGCCACTGTTTCGACTGTGAAGTAAAATAATACATTACAATACGGAAGTGTTGTCTAAGAGAATTTAAATATTTTTAATATCAGAACAATACCGGATTGTTAGAATAAACCTTATAAAAATCGAAAAAATTTTCCTCTCTTAGATATCGACGAAATTTTATACACTAATTTCGACGACGAAGAACACGAAGAAACTATCAGTTTTTTAATATCTATACGGTCTGTCACCCTCTAAATCAGACGGCATTGTATAGAGAAAAGTGCATTCTATAACATACCCGAAATTCAAATCAATATCTCAGCTACTAAAAAAGTTTCACCGTCGTGAATTTGATTAATTTTTTAGTGAATTTTTTGTATTATCCAATTTAATCTTAATCAATGGGAGTTTTATGCATTTTTACTATATGCCTAGTATAACTTTTTTTTGTTATAAGATACATATTAAAATTTTTTTTTAATCATGACTGACACCAACCGAAAAATCCGGTTATACCGATTCAATAAGCCAGTTCTCCACTCAGGCGATATCAAAATCGAATTCTACACAGAATTCTACACTAACAATGTTACACCGTCGTAAAGTTGATTTATTTTTTAGTGATTTCTTCATATTATTCCATTTTCATCGTTCATACTAGCTAGCACTTTATCTTGGTCAACGGGAGTCATGCATATTTACTATAGGTATGCCTAGTGTACTTTTTTTTATTATTATAAGATTTATATCAGCATGAATATTTTCAGAACAATTCATTGACTTTTCGTATATATTTCACGCGGTCAAAGTAAACCTTGAATATTGCCATTTTTCTCGATAAAATTTTAATGCATACAGTAAAATGGGGATAATTTGGCAGGTTTGACCCAGTTTGGGGTATCATAACTCAAAAACGCGAAGGCGTATTAAACTTTTAAAAATAACATAGTGCCTTGTGTCCTTTGGGAAGTACCTCATCATCATTTGGATTTAAAATCTAAAAGGACAACCAAGCAACTTTGGTCTGCAAGCCTATTTATCAAGAAAATATGGTCATAAAAGGCTTATATAGAACATTATTTCCTGTGCGTCTCTTCTAGGTCTAAATATAACGTAATTTCACATAGCTTTTCGGCTAGGATATTCATTCAACAATGCTATGCAAAAACTGATCGCAATTTACCTAAACCAACACATGTTAATTAAAAATAAATATATTTTATTTTATTAAAAGGCATGGACTCACTGCGGTTAGGAATATAAAAAAGCGGTTAATGAAATAATTTATCTATTTTTTAAATTCGATCTGTTTTCTAGGACTTTCATTAGTAACCGGATTTAGTTGCTAATCTTCGATATGGGAAAATTTTTTATTGAAAGTTGAAAAAAATCACTTTGGTGTATAAAATTTATGCACATCATTAATAAACTAAGAACCACTATGGAAAAAATCTAAAAGAACGAATGTATTACTTATTAAGAAAAAATAAATTTACAAAATTCAAACTTGAATATTGCCACCGTCCTTTTTAATGCAGTTTATTGTTAACTTACAGAATTTTGAAACAGCCTTTCTCAAAACAACTTGAGGAATTGCTAGAGCACATCGGGTTATTATTCTTTCCAAGCTGTCGGTGTTTTCAAAAGGTCGGTGAGAATACACTTTTTCCTTTAAGTATCCCCCAAAGAAAGTAATTGAGTGGGTTCAGATCCGGCGACCTCGCCGGCCTGTGATTTTCTGAAATCTTCCTATTCAATGCCCTTGGAATAGGGTTCTGTAGAACCTACAACTTCGAAAATTTAAATCTAATTAATTCAATTTTGCAAATTTGATGTTTATTAGCTCCGAAACGAAACACCCTATATAATTGAATGTTTTACCAAAGCTAGTATCAGTTAACCCAGAATGTTTGAACGTTTAGACTCTAACTGTTTCCGAGAAAGACAATTAATTGAGAATATGTAAATTTGAACAAAAAACTACTTATAATCATATATAAACACATGAAGCAAATAGGAAAATCGTCACTCATCAACACCTATTTTTTTCACAAAACCGTCTAGACGGTCCATAAAAATCATTTAATATTTTTAATTCGTAATATGACTTTTAAAAAAAAGTTGCGCGCAAAAGGGATTCATTAAAAATGTAATTGGAAAACGCATGGTAATGACAGTTTGCGTTTTACGAGTCGGATGCCTTGGCGCCTTTTAAAAGTGGATATTTTAAAAGTACGGCTATTGTCTTCTCAATGAATATTAATATCGCTAGGCCACAGCGGGTTCAGGTGACTTTAAGGTGACTTTAATGTCGGCGATTCTCGTTATTTCTTGGAAATAAAGAAGAAATTACAAGGAGTTGTTTGAGTAGAGGGAGATTTGAAAATTTTTTCTTCGATAAATAGGTATTTTTAGTGTTAGCAAAACGAAACACTTATGGAATCACTTCGGTGTCCGTCTGTCACAGACGATGTTATCTGAAACTATTCGACATAAAAATTAGAAATTTAGCAGAGAGATAAAGTGTGGGGTCCAATTAGGAAGTTTCCATTTTTTCTTTGCAGCCGTCGCGCGACAGAGCAGCACCGAGTTTGTTCCGTTCCTGGTTTTGAGTTATCATTTTAATTTAATAATTATGCCTATACCGTATCCAATTTATTTTGAGAATGATAACAGAAACCCATTTTACAACGGAGAGATCAATTATTATGTCTCTCTCTCTCTCTCTCTCTCTCTCTCGTCTTCTTTCTCTCTTACTCGTAAAATTTTTACAGCTTGTAGAAACTTAGGTTACGAGAAAGATTATTATTTGAAGCCTGTCCTATAATATAAGTTGTTTTTGCAATGTAAAAATATATTTAAAAATTTATATAAAGCATTAGCAGTTTAAATTCCTGTGTTCTATGGATCTGGGACCGACTAGCAACCATTGAAATATTACGCAAGGTACATATTTGTTCTCCTTTACATTACTTGGACCGGGCATTATGGGAATGAGTAACAGGAACGTCGACTAGATATAAAGTTGAGAATAAATAATAGGCATTACAGAAGATTTCTTTAGTTGTTGAGAAATTAGTGAAAATTGCGCTCTAGAAACGTTTGGTTTCAGAGTAAAGCTGAAGTCACAGTGCCATTACAAAGTGTATATATCCTTCTTACAGTTAAAAATTGTGAAACTACTTCGTATATTCGATTAAACAATTTTTGTCGCGTCTTTAACTTACACAAACGTCACTGTTCGCAGGTTGGCTGTATTATAGATCCATTTTCATGATCTATCGGAGAATAGGGAATATTTTAAATGTTTATCATAAATTTACACCCAGCCGAAGAGGATAATTGTTGTCCAACACTTTTATCACCAAAAGGATCGCTCAGAAAAATCTAAAAAAAATCATGAACATTGAGAATTAGGTACAGATTGACCCAAAATTGTCCGGATTGAAACATTCTAGCGCAATTTATTGGTATTAATGTTAAATTGTTTATTTTCTTATAACTGCTGAATCATTGGTTCTAGAGAAAAAGTTCTTTAACAAAAAATATTTCTCACGATTTAAGAAGCAAATTTTGTCCTCACAAGTTTTTCAAAATTTGTAATTTGGCTCAGTCGAAACGCTCCCCACTCAGCTCCGCCCATACGAGATGTGAAACGGCGTTGGTGCCGTCGGCGGCAGGTAGCGCGGCAGATGGGGGGAACGGAACACTAATTGTGCAAGTTAAGTGGGGGGAAGGGAACACTAATTGTGCAAGTATAGCTTGCATTCTTCTAAAAATAGGAATTATTTACAATAATGAGACTAAATAAATAATTTTTTTTTGCAAATAATCATTAAAATGATCAATCTAAAGCGATTTAAATGAACGCAACGGTTCTTAACTAAAACAATTGTTTACTTTTTGCAGTATTACATATATACCTAGACAGGATCTATGCTTCTCTAGGCTTGAAAACGAAAACAAATTAGCAAAGTTTTCAAGATCTTTTACCGTAAAAAGTAGGTCGCACTTTAGCGTTCGGTAGATCGCTTTTTGGCAACGTGTGAGTTAAATGGATTCGTTTAGAAATATGGGATGTGGGTGATTAACCCCGAAAGTCAATCAAACCCAAAGCGAAAACGTGTTGAATGTCGTTTAATCTCCCTTCTGCATGCATATGAGCATTGTGGCTGCCATTTTTTCATTAAAAGTGTAAAAATTAGTTTTTAGTACACTTAAGTATACTTACACTTAAGTATACTTACACTTAAGTACACTTACACTTAAATTTGCTTAAACATGCTTAAGGATCCTTAAGTATGCTTAAATATAATTCAGTAGATCAAAGTATGCTTAAGTCTAGTATGGTTATGAGCATTTTAACAATTATTTTTTCATTAAAAATGTTAAAAAAAACATTAATTTAGCTTTAAGTATATTTAAGTATACTTATACATTAGGTATAAATATAATATATAAATATACTTATACTTAATTATACTAAAGTGTACTAAGTATATTTAAGTTTACTTAAGAATACTTACTTATACTTAAGTCTACATAAGGATACTTATATGTTGGAATTAAAGAGTCCCTTTTTTGTATTTGTATTCTTTTCCCATTTATTTGTAACACACAAACTGACTTAAAAACATCTTTTTCTGGTCCTTTAACACAAATTTTTACCTGCCCAGCCAATAAAATTCGAGATGTAACGGATCTGTGGTAGAGCACAAGGTTCATACAAACGTTTTATGTTATTACAACCTTAGTAAAATTTAAATTCGGTTGTTTATAGAGTGTGATCAGACTAGGAAGTAAAAAAGGGCATAAATTGGAGACATTACTCGGTATTTTTGGTGTTTTGTTAAGGAATAGAATGCTAATAAAATGCAATAAAAGTTTAAATTGGTGGGTTTGAATAGATTTTGACCCGGCTGTGATCGAGTTCATTAAAGACATTCATATTTTTTTGTAAATTCCAGGCTATGCTTTGTTGTTAATGCTATTTTGACTGACTAACTGACGTATCAACGCACAGCCTACGCCGCTGGGACTAGAAACTTGAAATTTTGCACGATGGTTTCTTATATAACGTAGGCATCCACTAAGGAAGGGTTTTTCAAAATTAAACCCTTAAGTGGGTGAAATAGTGAAAAATATTAGACGATCCTATTAAGTCGAAACTTCATAGAAATGCTCTAAAAATGTTTAAACGCGTGTTTTATAGTTTTTAATAAATCAACCCCTAAGGGGATGAAATGGGGGTTTAAAGTTTGTAGTGGAATAAAATTGTTATACCGCGGACAAAGTCGTGGGCGAAAGCTAGTATTTAATAAAGGAAAATAAATAAATAATAAAGAAAAATAAATAATACAGAAATCGACTTTTTGGTAAAACTTTATCGGTCAGATTATCGCTCAGACCGGACCAATCTGACTGAGTCTATGTTTTGAATTGACAAGACTAAACATCTAAGTTTTATGCTATGGATTTTTTTCTCAGTTTTATCGCTAATCCATGAAGAAGAAGGCAAATTAAACACGTTTTAACCTGAGCAAACCCGAGCAACCCGATGCAGGAACTCATTGATGAAGCAAAACACACGAAAAATAATAAAAATACAGGGAAGTCTACATAAAACATAAGTGACTTGAATTTTTCGTTTCGGTGGCAATAAAAACCCGACTGAATTGTTATAAAAGTTAGACGAAAATACGTGTTTTCTATGTATATAATGATATCATACCAGGTAGCCTTATTAAAAACGTTATTAGAGGGTAATTTTTTTTCTTGGTTCTTCATAATGATTTCCGGACATGACAGATTGGAGCTTTTATAGCGGACCACCCAAATATTAACCAATACGGGGTAATTTCTTGAAATTGTCACCAAACAGAAACTTTGGACCTTTTGGTGTTTTTTTGGGGTAAGAGTTTTAATGTTTTGATTATATTGATGAAAATATATCTTTAATAGCTTTTGACAAATTTCCACAGTGGATGTGAGCATTTACTTACCACTACCGACTGAAACGAATTTTTCCAACCCTCAAGAAGCCACCACTATATCATTTTGCACACAAAATGTCACGTAGAATTGAAGACAGAACAGCAAGACCTCGAGTCGTAGACACATTATGACGAAAGGCAGATAAAATTTGATTTTATATTGATGTTCTTATCTAAGCATGCCACACTTTTTTAAATATAACAGTACCTGTCCTTGTTACCTTTGAAATAATCTAGAGCTGTACTTCCCAACCTTTTTTAACAGCGTACCATCAAAGACTTTTCGTAATTTGAGGTACCACCTAATTAGAATACCTGTGAAGGTCATTCTAGGTAATTCTAAATAATTACAATTTAAGTAAAATTTTACCAAAGGGTGAAATAGCATTTGAACAATAAGTATTAAAAACATTTTTTATTATACCTAGTTCTTACAACCAGTGTTGCCAATGTTGCCATCTTTTCTTTTTTCTTCAATATATTTGTAATATTTGTCGCTTTTTTTTGGATGATTTTATGTCTGTTTTTGTTGGTGTTTATTTTATGTCTTGTTTAGCGTACCACCGGGAATAATTGCATGTACCACTGGTGGCATATGTACCACAGGTTGGGAAACGCTGAACTAGAGGATAGCAATTTTTGGTTCTGTTTGTGACCAACTATCCCTTCAAATGCGTAAAATATATAAATAAATGTAATTAAAATTGTATCGCTCTGTAAGTCGGAAAGGAAGCCCTTCTGGACCTATGTTATAAGGGACGGTTTGCTTGTTTTTTGCCAAAAAATCACACGCAAATATTCGTCGGTTGAGCTCCGCAACACTCCGTGTAAATGTGATGAGATGAACAGGCGGTAAAATCGGTAACGTGGAAACCCAAACAGCTTCAGGTTTTATTAAACAGCTCTGAAGTTGATTTAAATACATTTATTTCGCGGTGGGTATATGTATATAATGCAAATTTTTTTAGTTTAGAAGATCAAGTAAGGAAATTTAAATTTGGCGCAGTTTTTCAACAAAACCTAAAAATTTAATATTTTACATGTTTCATGCAATGGTAGAACGTGTCAGAATTGTTTAAACTTAGTACGAAAATTTATAATATTATACTGATGTCATGTCTCTACTTTTTGATAAAATAAACAAGAATGTTATTTTTCTAAATTGTTTGTTTAGAAAGAAATTAAAACTGCAGGTAACAAATACCCGCAGTTGACAGAAATTGTATATTCCCCATTTCCACACGTTGCAGTTCCGAATTACAAACCGTTATTTTCCTGCTCAGTTTTTAGATGGTGTAAATATCGCCGTAAAAACTTAAATCGTCGCGTGACATTCCCTGCTGCCATCTTTTGCTCTAGAACTGTTAGTTCGTTCAGGATGTTCGAACAATATCCTTAGCTAACGATATTGGTTGATTTGGTGTGACGAATCTGACGGGCCCGGGCACCGAGCACCTGCGAATGAGCAGTATGAAGGTACACCAAAAATCGAAAAAGAGATACTGCACTTATTATTTTATTAACCACTTTTTAAACTAAAAAAACGTCAACAGTTGTATGGGTGTTCCAGTCACGAATTACAGTAATACATAATTATTAAGATTTCTCTTAGAAATAAGACATTTTGGGCTCGCAGGACCAGTTCTCGAAATAATTAATTTTAACTAGCGTCAATTCCATGTGTCTGTGTAAACGCAGTACACAGTAAAAATACGGGATAATAAATAATGAGGGCAGCCTATTCATTTTAAGACTTATTGCCTGTCGAGTGAACTTTCTGTTGCATGCCAGCATTTTTACCATCATTTCTTCGCTAAAAGAATCTATTTTCGTTGGTTCAGTTCAGTCAGTTCCGTGCTTGATTATATTTAGGTTCCTTTATGTATCTATGGTAAAAAAGTAATTATGGCCATTGCCTTCCCCCTTCCCGATATTTTTTTTTGGTTTTCTTATTATAAGATCAAAAAAAAATGTTCTCAAAGTATACCATTGAATCAATAACGCATGTCTTGAATTATGACTCTTGAAAGGTAAAATAAGTGGAAGGTATAGGTGAATGAAAAATAAAACTGTCAAGTTCTGAAGATTTTATTTAAAAAAAAAATTAAAAATGGTGAATACAGCAGAACAAAAAGCTTTTATGATCGAAAGTTACTTTAAAAATAGTAGAAGGGTCGATGTAAAGTGGATTTATTCAACACGGGACACCATTCAGGATTTTCAGACAGAATTTCCACCAGGCACGGATACAGGGGGGGGGGGAGCAATGGGTGCAATTGAACCCCTTGAGCCTGAGTATGATTGATATCCAACTAAATTTTCACCAAATGTTTGGTTTTACTCACGCCCAAATCACAAAATCAGAACAAATGTCCTGGAAGATAGGTAATTCTCATAAAAATTGCCCCCCACCCGGAGCGAAAAATGACCCCCCTGAGCGAAAACCTAGATCCGTGACTTATTTCCACAGATAATCATTGATGGAACCCAACCAGTTTTGCCAAATTTTGCCTAAATATGTGGCTTTGTTTAGAGAAACAGTAAGTGTGAATAGAAGGGAAGGCAGTGGGAGACCCGAAGTTCGCACTGCACAAAAAATAGAAGAATTGGGGCAAATTGTTAATGAACACCCACGAACCCTTATTCGAAGTTTAAGTCAGCAAGTAAATGTGTCCTACGGAACCTGCAATACAATCCTGACGTATGACCTGCATATTCACACTTATCATCTGAGCTCAGTCCAAGAATTGTTACCAAACAACAAGCCGCTGAGAATGCAATTTTCAGAGTAGTTTATGGGTAATTTGCATATTAATTGAAAAACCCTTTTTTACTGACGAGGCATGGTTTTACCTCTCTAGTTATGTAAATTTTCAACAAATGAGAATATGGAGGTCTGAAAATCCACATATCTTTATAGAGAAGCCTCTGCATTCACAGAAAGTTGACGTGTGTGCGGCCATGTCGAAAAGAAGGGTAATTGGACCGATTTTTTCTGAAGGGACTCTCAATTCGGCGCGATACCGTAATGAGATTTTAGAAAATTTTGTAAAAGCGTTAGACGATGAAGAGAGCAAAACGGCTCGCCTATTCACGTAACTCTTGATAATTTAAATTTTTTGGAAGAATTTTTCGAAGCCCGAATCATTAGTCGTAATATGCCAGTTAGGTGGCCACCACGGTCCTGCGATCTCACGCCGAGTCTTTTTTATGGCCACATATTAAAAACTCGGTTTCCAAAACCTCTTATGAAAATTTAGAAGACATACAGGCTAGAATTACAAATAAATTTCAGGAGATTAACAACTCCCCCAAGTGCTCACCAATGTTCAACTGTAAAAAGAGGAATGAGAACCTGCTAAGAAGTAGGAGGGGGGACCGGTCTCTCATTTAGTTTAAATTTATGATTTTTAGGTTCTTTGTTGTATATGTTTTTTTTAAATTCTGTATTATGCAGTGACAATGACAATTATGTAATTTTTTTAAAAAATAAAAACTTCAGAACTATACTATATATAAAACTTCAGAAAAAAACTATAGTAAAAGTACAAAAGTAACATGATTATGAAAATTTGAACTTTGCACCTATAGATTTAACAGTTTTAATTAATTTTATAGGCTTACAACCTGGCCAAACCTGACCTAGCGCTCTTGAAATACGAATATTCTAGTACCAGCAACGGGCAAATAGACGAGAAACCCTTCATCTTTATCAGAGCAACCCTGCCATATCTATAAAGAACTAAAAATAGCCTAAAATTCCATAGAAATATGAATTTTCCAATTTCCGATCCCACAGCATCTCTCACATCACGCATCCCGAGCAGAAACTAAATAAACCTAACTAAAAATCCTCAGACCCTCGTCCGTTAAACCCCTCCCACCGATCCTTCTCACCAATCACACCCCTCCCCTCGTCCCACCCTTCCGCGTGCGATATTGTCTCCTGAAGCACAAGTGTCCCCTCTATCAAGAATGCCATGAAGCATCCTTTTTGAAATCCTAACTTGACTCATTCCTTGCCCGAACTCCGGTCAAAGCAGGCTAAGCTCAATCGGCGAGGTTAAAACAATTGATTGCAGCAGCAGCACAGTACACGAGCAGTCAGTAGTTGCTGTTTCGAGCCTTGTTTGATGCTATGAGCCGTGACATCGTCTGTCTCTTTCTGTTTGGTAACTTATCGTTCGGGTGGTTTGTGATTAAGAATCGTACGGTGCCGTGGAAGGGTTAGTCTTCATTTGTTTACACGATAGTGACCTGTCACAGTGATATTTATTGAAAGGATAATGGATGTTGTGATACAGTGACTGATGGACCCAGGATCGTACTGCGGCGTTTGCTGTCGAAGAAAAGGAGATGTTAACGAATTATCTGACTAATTTGCATTACATCAAGTGACAATAACAACCACAGTGACTGTGATACTCGAAGGCCTCAAGCGTAGCCGTCCAATTGGTTTGAGGACCTCAATTTGTGAACTTTATTGCCAAAATCAACTGTTGTGATATATTTGTTACTTGTGATATTTTGGTATACAGACTCGTCAAGGTAAGTGGACCTAAATATGTTTAAATGATTAGTTTGTGATAAATAAATATCGGAGACACCAAATCGCTGGCGACAAAGATCTTCAAGAAGACAACAGGCGATAAAGAGGGAAACCCTGTCGGAACAATTTTTAGTAGCGATGGACTATTTATAAATTATTAAAGAGATCAACAGGCGATAAGGACGGAAACCCTGTTCAAAGTAAAAAATATAGCTGTTTCTCTTTTTACAACATGAATTGAATAATTTTAGCAAAAAACTCTTGACTTGCTTCTGAAAAGCTAACCTTTCCTGTCTGGATTCTTTAATTTTGAGTTTTAGGTTTTCAAAAACAGGCATTTTCACCAAAATCTCAGAATTATTGTGACTCCTTTTCTATGAAACCACAATTAACCCCACAACCATAGGCGTGACCTTACCCACCGTGGTGATCCGCAACCCATAAAAATGGGTGTTCCCAACCATAAAATTGTTATTTTAAGACGTCTTTACTAAGTAGATTTGTGTCCTAAGGTATTTTCAAAAGGGTTATATATTTAAGACTCAATAAAGGTATTTCTTAGAAAGTTATTAAGCTGGATTAAGAAGTTAGAAGATTACCTAAATGAGGTTAATGGGTTCGATCCATTTGTGGGGGTATTAAGAAGGGTACGAAGGTAAATGGAGAAGGTACCTTAGATGTTCGGAATTCCTTAAAAGAAGACACTAAAATGAATTTATTTATTGTGTTGGTTTGTTGTTTCAATAAATTCACAAACTTAATTGTCAGTTTAAAACCTTGACTGCCAAATTAGACCGTTCTAATCCATAGTGAATCCCGTGGTATTATATTATTTTAAGAACCGATAAATTCTTATCTATTTTTTGCTTTTAAAAATGAGTTGAATTAGTCTTACAACTAGATTTAAGGCAATTTAAATGCAAATTGACCGTTGCCATTTAGTTTATAGATCGATTAGTAGCAGTTGCAAATCTCATTTTATTTAGAACTTAAATTAAGATAATTTTTAGTGCGTTCCATTAGGAACAAGATAGTTAAATATTAGATGTACCATCTTTAGTACCCGTAGCGCTGGTAGTGGGAAAAAATAGTATCCGCTTTTTTTTTCTCTAGATTGGCGGGCTTTTATTATTTCTATTTTTGGAATCCCGTTTACACAGGAAAAAAAACGGTTAAGGTTAAGGTACCCATCGCCTTTCTTACCATACCTTAAAAGCTCTTCATGCTAAAGCCAGATTTAGAAAGTTTGTCTCTAAATCACGAAATTCTTCTAAAGCTAATTGATTTAGGTACTGGTAATTTAGGAAATTGCCTCATTATGATGTCTGTGCCGTTTGACACAGAGGTGCACACAGCCGGGAAGGGGGATGGGGAGCAAAAAGGCCCAACCGTAATACTACTATGATTACATATTGACGTAGAAGATTAACAATTACTTTCGTCTAAAATATGCTCTAGAATATACCGACAACGACTTTTTATAATATTTACTTACAGCAAAATCCCCAAAAATAGCCCAACCGCCTGCCAACCATCTCATCAAAGCAATTTTATACATATATAATCTCTTACTAACCTTACAAATAGACTGTATTTTTGGTGTGGGTTAAACCTAAAATATATATGTTTTTTAAATCGAATGACTATAACTTTCTACTAACACAATTTTTTCTCTTAAAATTTAAAAATTCTCAACAAAATGATGTAAAATTTGTTTAGAAAAATAATAAATAAAATAAACGCCCTCATTTTTTTCCCAGGGGAGGGGGCAGCAAAAACTCAACTTTTTTCGCAAATTACAAAATGTCTTTTTCTTTACCAAAATATTCCCAGTGGGCTCACTATTAAAACCCCTAAATTTGGTACGAGTCCTGTAAGTAAGAACAGAGATATACAACTTTGAAATTTCACCATACGCCTCTGATAGAGAATGATTAACCTTCTTAGAAAAA
The DNA here is from genome assembly GCA_963971165.1 of Philopedon plagiatum. Taxonomy (NCBI): domain Eukaryota; kingdom Metazoa; phylum Arthropoda; class Insecta; order Coleoptera; family Curculionidae; genus Philopedon; species Philopedon plagiatum. Next base: position 3,131,683 of record OZ020193.1, read on the forward strand.
TAACGTTTAGTATGTAAGTTTTAATGAAAAAAAAAAAAAATTTTAAAAAGTGAACAGAATAATAAAAATATATTTAAAACAAAAAAGTATTGAAATAAAAACGATCGGAAACCAAAAAAAAAACACATATTTATAAAAGGAAAACAGTACTGGCGTTATTTTATATTTTGTATGCCCGGTGTATTGTATAGTTGTGGGATACCACTAGGCTTTCCAAACTTCTAGAGCCCGATGATCATAGTACCCTTGTTCTGAAGTTTGTATATGTATATTAGGGTGGAGCGAAAAATCGATTTTTTGAATTTTTTAACGAGGTATTTACCAAAAGTTGTGGAGTGGCATCACTAATAACTGTGTAAAATTCCGAAACTGTGAAATTATATATAAATTTTCGATTTTTTAGGAAAATTGCAATTTTTTAATATTTTTTTTGGTACCTATCTTAAAATCATTATTCAATCTGTGGGTTATTCTTAAATGCTGCTAATAGGTCCCTGCTAAATGTATATCGTAATTTAACAGGGTTTGGCACAGTTCACACTTTTGTTCAATATAGAGCCTTAAAAACGATCAAGAAATTAGAATTCAAACAAGTTGCCTTCTCTTCAAAATATCGTATTTTTAAAATTTTCGTGCAACAACAAGATAAATCCTTCAGAGCAGTATTTAAGCAACAATTTAACCCGTATAGCCACAATAAATCTGATTTTTGTGCTGAATATTTTATTTAAAACACTTTTTTTTAATTGAAGTAGCCTAAACATAAATCTTGCGTGTTAAAAATGACACAACATCGGGAAACCAATACATATTTTAAATAATTCTTCAGACTGAGCTGAACTCCCAAATTATTGCCATTAATGGGTTGTTTTTTGGCTGCCATGACTACCAAATCGAATAAATAAATAAAGGTTAACTTGATATTGACGTTTTTAGTACACCAAATGGTTTTATTTTAATATTGTGTTTTATATTTTGTTTTCGGTTTTATTGGAGAAATAAATAAGCCTGTTTAATGGTTGTTAATGGGTTTCTGTCTGCTCTGATTAGGTATAGAATATTTATATTACCTTATTCTTCATAATATCTCCAGGAATTTCATGGCGAATCTCAGATTGTTGCTCTCGATATCTCCAAGGCATTTGACCAAGTATGGCATGCCGTACTCCTCAACAAACTACCTTCTTACGGTCTTCCTACCAAACTATGTACCTGGATCGGTAGCTTCCTCTCTAATCGGCGCTTATCTGTTGTGGTTGACGGTCACTAATCTAACTTCCATTCTATCAATGCTGGTGTCCCCCAAGGTTCAGTCCTGGCACCAACCCTGTTTCTTCTTCACATTAATGACCTGCTCTCTTCAACTACTAATCCCATCCACAGTTAGGTATGCTGACGATAGTACTCTTCACTCCAATATTAATTTTTCCAGACAAGTTTCGAAGCAGGAGTTGGATAATGGACGCAGATCTATGTACCTATCCCTTTCTCAAGATCTTCAATTAATCTTAGACTGAGGTGCCAAGAACCTTGTTCAGTTCAACGCCTCCAAAACCCAGTCTTGCTCCCTCTCACGCAAAAAATCTGGCAACGCTTACCCCATCCACATGAATGGCCAAGCCCTACAAAACAATGAAACATTCGATCTTGTTGGAGTCGCTTTTGAACATGATCTCAGCTGGCACAAACACATTACTTCAGTAGCCACATCGGCAGCTAAAAACTTGGTCTTTTCTTTCGAGCCAGAAAATACTTCTCCTCTTCTAACTTATACACTGTCTATGTTTCCCAAATATGACCTAACCCAGAGTACTACTCCCACATCTGGGGAGCGGCTTCACCTTCGACACTTAAGATCCTTGATTCTATCCAAAGAAGAGCCATTCGACTTATCAATGAGCCAGCCCTCACGAGAAAACTCCCTTCTCTTGCTCATCGCTGCGCTGTAGGGGATTTATCCCTTTTCTACCGTTACTTCCACGGATTTTGCTCTGAAGAACTAGCCGGTATTATTCCCCCCTTGAATGTCCCTAACAGAACAACAAGATTCGCGTTACGTATGCATCCCTTTACTGTCCAGCTACAAAAGCCTAGAACAGACCACTTCTCTCGCTCGTTCATACCTAGGGTCTCCAGATTATGGAACAAACTGCCTGCAGATGTTTTCCCTTCCCGTCCCAACCTCCAATCCTTCAAATCCCGTGTCAATAGACTACATTTCCCTTCTCTTCAGACACCCACGGTACGTTAGTACTTAGGCTTGAAGTCTACGTGGGATGTCTTAGATAAAAAAAAGGTTAGGTTTCCTTTGATTAGGTTCTTGCCTTCTTTAGAATATGCATGCGTTGTCCAGATTTGTTTCGCTTTGCTTGGGTTTGCTTAGATCTCCATCTAAGTAAAAAATATAAACTCGAGCAAACAGCAAACAGCTTGTTTTTTGAAAAGAAAGCGAGTCCCAAATACCAAAAGCAGATCAAACGAATATAAAACACAATAAAATCACTGATGCTCGTAACCGTTCCAATAAAAAGCGCTTTTACGGAATTTTATATAACAATAAAGGTTTTTTCGAATCTAGTTACATCGGTGCTATAAATAAAACTGCGCCCACACTGATGTCAGTGTATTTTATGGTACCAGCCTCATCTTTATGACGATTCCAAGAGACGATTTCAGAAATTTAAGAAGAAAACGAAACCGCCAATTACTTTTTAAGAGTACCATGAAAGCAAAATTAGTAATATCCACGTTTTAACGTAAATACCAACGGTGTTAGTCAGTTCCTATGTGACGACAAACGGGTACCTAAAATTTAGGAAGAAAACGGTAATTTAAGTTCCTACATACCGAAATCCTGCACAAAGAGAAATAAAACAGGACTATCTTCAGTCGTGGACGGTTACTTATCTAATTTATCAATGGTCGGATTGCTCAAAGTTCGGTCCTGGCACCAAACCTATTTCTTCTTCCCGATGACCTGCTCTCTTCAACTACCAATCCCGCCGCAAAAAAAAAGATTTATATCAATAAGAACTGTATTTTTTAAATTTGGCTACAAAATAAAAAATGATTTGCCAAAAATAAATTAAAAATCACTTCAAACAGAAATGGACCGACTTCATGGTACTCTTAAACAGGAGCTTGTGGTTTCGGTTTCTTTTTAAATTTCTGAAATCTCCTCTTGGAAAAGTAACGAGGAATCCGCAGCGACGGAAATTCATAAATACCATAAGAACGGAATATCTGCTCTGATTCACTTTTATATATGTTAATCAGTTATTTAAATACCATGATATATATATATATATATATATATATATATATATATATATATATATGATACATACTAGGCAATGATCGATCAGCTATTAGCATTTAAAATTTTTGTGTGGTTAGTGAATTTAGCACTAATTTTAAAATCAGGTTGCTTGGGAATTTTTTTGCGATGTTTGCGATGTCGTTCTATTTTTAGGACATCATTATAATTTTTGTATTGTCATTGTCAGCAAGTTATGTACTTTTTGTATGCCCCAGTTTGCCAAATACAGTTTTTGGAAACACCCTTGTTTCGAAGACACGAATCGACTCACAATTTTTTATTATTTTATATCGCATAAGAACTCCATTCGATGTTAAGCAAAATATAAACATTCCCTTTTAGTACTAAAAGGACCAAGCCCTACAAAACAATGAAACGATCGATCTTGTTGGCGTCGCTTTTGAACATGATCGCAACTGGCACAAACACATTACTTCAGTAGCCACATCGGCAGCTAAAAAGCTTGGTTTTCTCTTTCGAGCCAGAAAATACTTCTCCCCTTCCAACTTATACACATCCTTGATTCTATCCAAAAGAGAGCCATTCGACTTATCAATGACCCAGCCCTCACGAGACAACTCCATTCTCTCGCTCATCGCCGCACTGTTTCCCTTGTCTACCGCTACTTCCACAGATTTTGCTCTGAAGAACTACCCGGTATTATTCCCCCTTGACTGTTCCTAACAAAACAACAAGCGGCGCGTTTCGTATGCATTCCTTTCCTGTCCAGCTACAAAAGCCTGACAGCAGACCACTTCTCTAGCTCATTCATACCTAGGGTCCCCAGATTATGGAACAAATTGCCTGCAGATGCTTTCCCTTCTCGTCCCAACCTCCAATCCTTCAAATCCCGTGTCAATAGACTACATTTCCCTTCTCTCCAGACGCCCACGGTACGTTAGTACTTGGGCGGGATGCCTTATATAAAAAAAAACCGAAGCATTGTAGGGTGGATATCTTCAACTGATAGAGATCGATTTTAAAATTTAAAAATTATTTGGATTTAATTACCAATTTTTTTAATAAACCAATACCGAGCCGGTTAAACAGACATGAAGTCTTCGAACTAAGTCTCAGGTGTGCCAACGTTCACCTTTATTTATCTAATTACGACACATCTCGTAAAGAAATCTATTTTACAGATACTTCACACGTAGAAAGTTGTACATGGGTGATGATAATTTGACCTATAACATCGAGTTAACTTTATTTAGCACTGTATTAGTTTGACAAACATAAAACTAAATTAAAACTAAAAGCGTTTCGTCTCGAAATTTCAACTTTCCTGCAGTTCAAACATTTTATGTTGACATTTTCAATTTAAAGAAGTGAAAACGACGACTGTGACCAAATTTTCCTGGGATTATAATTGTTTTGCAGGCGATTTCGATGATCTCTTGCCGGCTTGGCCACTCTTATGATTTTATTACACCATATATACAGGGTTTTATGAAATTGACTGCATATAGTGAAATCCTTTACCTTTAAAGAAACAAATTCCACTAAATCTTGCAACATTCTCTGTTTGTTAATACTAATAGCACTATTAAAGGGATGGAAACCATTTTCTTTCAATAATTAAAAAACAAAAAGCAAAAATTTACACGGAATTATCCATCTCATCCATGATACTAACTTCACGTGTTCAGCGGACCAATCAGGTTGAGGCTGGAGGCACAGTGGTACGTCTTCCCACATTTTATATGTAACAGAATAATTTTGTTTCGTTTTTCACTAAAATTACTAAAAAAATTCAGATGTTAAGGTATTATTTAAGTTTGGCAACGTCGCGGCTGCAAGCGTCGAATATAGGGTGGTTTGCGATATTTTTGAAATACAGAAATGTGCTGTTTGAGGGGAAAAGGATTGGGAATGCCTGTAGACTATCCCAGGAGTCACCCATTCCATTATATTAAACCATTTTCGTAACACCCTGTAGATTTCGTAAATTCAATTCGTATTACATAATTCGTGTTAATTATTCTTCATGGAAGAACAATATAATAAAACCTAGTAGAACTTTTAGGATTTAGTGAAAGAACATAGACCTTCAATCAAAGCAGACATGATTCATTCATATCTAGCCTTTTGTTTTGTTTCTTATACGATTATTGCACGTGTGTGGGATAAAGGCAGAGGAGAGAGAGAACCCCAAAAGTCCGACTGGACCCTAGAATCTTCGATTGCTCTAAAATATAAAAAATGGTACCTCTTGCTTTTATAAGGATATAAAAATAGAATATACACGATTAGCAAATTATCGCTATTTAAAAAAAACTACAGGAAAGTATGTTACCAAAATAATATAGATTTAAAAAAGATATTAACACGCCATTATTTGTTGAATTCGTGTTCGTACGTTTATTGTGTTAGGATGTATCTCGAGGCGACTTGGAATTAAATAAATAAACAGCATGTAGAAAGTAAAAAGGTATAGCGTTTCCCACACACAAGGATATATGTATAATGAAAAAAAAATCGTATGGATAGTTCACAATCTAAACAAATCGTAACGGGCTTTATTAGGACTTTATCGCTTAGAATGATTAACTGCACGCAGTTCTATTTGAGCCATTTAGAGAGAAATTACAACTGACTATGAAAATATCTTTAAAATATTCTCTTAAACGTATCTTTGAGAATATTCGTGTGGTTTCTGAATTGAAGGTGCCTTGAATCTTTAGTCATAGTAATTTTTCCTCTTTATCTTCAAAGGTGCAGAAAATTTTGGGAATTTTCAAATTTGCCTTGCTTGGTAATGGAATTTTGCAGTTTTCTAGCTGCATCTTCATGATCTTTTCCTACAGCCAGGATGGCAGTGTCATCCACAAAGGTGGCTATTGCATTATGTTCTATTTCAGGAAAATCACTGGTGAATAGTAGAAGTAGATACAGGACAGGTCACCATACACTTCCTCATGGTACTTCAGCTTTGATCCCTTTTAATTCGGAGTAGGCTTCCCCCCTGCTTTATCCTAAATGCTCTATCTGTATTGTATGATTCCAGCAATCACGTGTATTGTCTGGGCAAAACTTTCATTAATTTATGTTTAAGTCCCTCATGCCATACTTTGTCAAAAGCTTACGCTACATCTAAGAAGATAGTAGAGCAAACTGTTCCTTCCTCTAATGATTTTTCTGTAATATCAGTTATTCTGTAAACTTGGCTAATGGTTGAATGTTTCTCTGCAGTATCTGTCAAATATTCTCGAAAAGTATCAACATTTACAACCAGATTCTCCAACGCTAGTCCGGTCTAATTCAACAACCAAAAGTTTTAAACTGACAAGTGTAAGGATTAGACAACTATGATTTATACTATGCAAATTTATAAAGAAAAGAGCAATTTTAGTACGTACGTTCGACAATAATAGAGAGCTAAATTCATTAAAGCAACTCGTTCCAAAATGAAAATAATTTGAAAACCAAGTAAATAACTGAAATATATGAATAATTCATAAGTTTTTAATGACGACTTATTAACAACAGGACAAAAACCTGTCAAAATATAACTGATCAACTATAAGATCTTAATTTAAACCAGTACTAAATCTTAAGCCTTCTTAGTGAATCTGAGCGTTTAGTTTTGGCCGGAAGAATTACAGCAAATTTTTAAATTAAATTTTTGTTCAATCCAGTGATTGCTGCTGATTTTTCGTAATGCCGAAAAAAAGTTCTAGCAGTATTGCCGTCCTTTACCACATTTTACAACGTCTATTAGTATTTCAAGTTTATTTTGAAAATCATTCTGTATTTTCTTCTTTCTTTGCTGTTTTATTATTTTGTTTTTACTCTTAGCGGCCCAGGTTTTAAAATCCATATTAAATGTTTTATGAAGTAGGCACTCCAGGCACCTAATCCAGATGTGGAGGGTTGTACACATCGTCACGGGCGGGTTCTTTATGCACAATGTCGTGGTCATTCATTTCGAGGTAAAAATTAAATTAATTAAACTCAGATTCTCCTGTACATCAACGTTAAGTCAAAAATCGTTTTTGAGAATACCGGGATTAATTTTAACTCTTTTTAAATCCGCGATCCTGTGAGATTCCGCGTTGGAAAGCTGTCCTGCTGCGAATATTTCGATTTCTATGTGCAAATTCATTTCAAATTTTGCATTTTTTATAGCTCTCTGAAATGTCAAATAATAATTGAAAAACAACAATAAAATTTATAAAACGACGGTAACGGGACCGCGCGCACTTTGCAAATATTGAAAACAGGTGTCGCGTGGCAACGTAATGTCCTGCTCACCTGCAGTTTATTGCAATAATAATATAATAAATGTTTAATAAAATCTGTAGTTTGTTGGTTAAATAGAAATTGCTTTTAAAATTGGTTACATAATTATATATCTCGAACTACGCGATCAGATATGGAGCCCTATACACGCACTATACAGGGTGTCCTATATTTCATAAATGGCGCTTTGCAATAATAAGTTGGTAATCGCCTCTTAAACTGTCTCTAACCAGCGGTACCCGCCACTGACAAGAGAGCCATGATGCCAATTCTATCAATAATTTTTTCTATGTAACAAGCATTCAGCATAAGAAATAATGTTATGTAAGACAAATAACCAGTGAATTAAACATTTTCTATTAAATATTTTTATTATATCCACATACAGATGAACAGAACCCACTTTTTTACTACACCGATCGCGATGACAGACTATCGCGTTAAAAAACGATACTAAAATCTCAAATTCAATTTACAAATTTGATGACAACACTAAATCGACCGAACAAAACATAAATTATCTAAACCAATTTTACAACGTTAAAATTACAAAATGACATGGTACTAAACGTTATAAACTAGACACATTCGTTTATCACCCGACAAAAAAATCGATAAATCTTAACCTAGTCTGTCTTGTACCATATCTGTTAGAGAAAGCGATTCTGCCATTAGAACTTTAACTTATGACAACGTATTAATAATAAGATCCTATAAAATTAATTTATACGCTGTATTCTCATCTTAACAAAGCTATAAAATGTAAGTTCGGGCTCGGTATATATATATATATATTTTGAAAAGCTTTAATAAATATTGTAAAGTCGTAGTGAATGTACCTTTTATATGCTACACCCTGTAGGTATACGTATGGCAACAAAAAGAAAATTAAACATTTGTTGCAAAATCAATAAAAAATCGAAAGCCCAAGAGCAATTTTTAGCGAAATTCCTTTTTCCCTTTTTTTCGAAAACGGGATATAGAAATTGCTCCCCCTCTGCGCGGATAGTGAGATTTGTTGGGCGGCCATTTTGACACTGAAAGGTCAGTTGCAAGGCGGCAAATTTACAACGTTATTTCTACCGTGCAAATCTTCAGGACTTGTAATAATTGTGTAGTACATCGTCTGTTTATTTGGTTTAAGTGATGATTAGAGAGAAAAACAATAGGTATATGTGTATGCCTAGGTTGAATATAACCCTACAATAGGTACACGTTTTTTTTAGTACGAGCCCGTAGCAATTGTAATTTGTTCTCTCAAATTCGCGTTGTGAATTTTAATACAAAAACCCAATTAAACCAAAAATCGATCTATAAAACCCAAAAATAACTACGGGGCTGCGTTTTAGTATTACCGTACCTTAAATTACATTATAAAAGTACCTAACTGGAATTTTTTAAGTACACACATACTATTGTAGTGTATTTTGAGGAACCCTCATGTTGTTTTGGTGAATATCAACGCTGCAGTGCTAAAATATCCAACAATACTAGTTCAGGATTAGGCTTTGGTGAAGTTAAGATTTTAAATCATAATAATCTTATTTTATGGTAGGTAATTCAAAAAATTTAAACGTCTTACACTGGTAATTTTAAATTAAGGAACAACATAAAAATTTGCTTTATTTCATAGAATTCATAATTAATATTACTTACTACTGCTGGGCACAATGGGCTCGATAAGTCTGGGTGTGCTCCTATCACTATAGTACTTAATCTAAACATGTAACATTATCAGATTTTCTTACACTAAACCAGATTCACAGTAATTTGTGATTTGTTCTTACAATTACTGATTTGTTAACATTTTCAATATAAATTAGTAGAAGCCTAGAATTACTTATATATATATATATATATATATATATATATATATATATATATATATATATATATATATATATATATATATATATATATATAAAACCTTTAACATAAACATAGGGTATTTTTTCGCGAGATCCCGTTGACCAACCGTGAACGGCCAGGAACTACAACTACAACAAGTCACGTGATTTCTGCATTGATATATTAAGTGAAATACACATGACACGCTGTTCAAGGTAGATCAACGGGATCTCGCGAAAATACACCATTCGGAGGCTTCAAACGTCAAATTTGTAGGGAAGTGACAGTTCCTGTTCCAAATGACAGTCTTCGTTGCGTTCCAAAAAAATTGGATGCGCACTCGTTCAAGCGCATTCTAACCACCCTTTCTTTTCTCTGGCCGTAACAAATCCAAAGCTTCCTTCGCCGTGTAATACGTGGCGCCATTTTGTTGAAAGAATATATTGTTAAGGTGCATTTTATCTATACCGTATCCAATTTATTTTGAGAATGATGACAGAAACCCATTTTACAAGGGAGAGATCCATTATGTATCTCTCTCATTTTTTCTCTCTCGACTTCTTTCTCTCTCATACTTGAAAATTTTGTACAGCTGGTAGAAAGTTAGGTAATGGGAAAGATACACATGACATATTATTTGAAGCCTGTCCCATAATATAAGTTGTTTTTGCAGTGTAAAAATATACTTAAAAAGTTTATATAAAAAAAGTATTATCAGCTTAAATTACTTTGTTCTATGAATCTGGGACTGACTAACAACCATTGAAATATTTCGCAAGGTACATATTTGTTCTCCTTTACATTACTTGGACCGGGCGTTATGGGAATGAATAACAGGAAAGCCGACCCGATATAAAGTTGAGAATAGTGGGCATTACAGAAGAATTCTTTAGTTATTGAGAAAGTAGTGAAAATTGCGCCCTAGAAACGTTTAGTTTCAGTTTAAAGCTAAAGTCTCAGTGCCATTACAAGGTGTATCTAACCTTCTGGAACTAAGACTCAACATTTACAGTTAAAAATTGTTAAGCTACTTGGTCCATTCGAACAAACAATTTTTATCGCGTCTTTAACTTACCCAAACGGCACTGTTCGCAGGTAGGCTGTATTATAGATCCATTTTCATTATATATTGGAGAATAGGGAATATTTTTTAAAGATATAAATTGTTTATCTTAATAAAAATATTTAGTCATTTTTACTATTTTTTCTTTATTTATTTAAAAACTTTTCCTCCGACCCTTTTATTGCAAATTATTGGTTAGAGGGAGTATTGTTACTTGGGTGGGAAACAATTTTAAGTAGTATAAAACAAGAAGGTTAATGTGGCTATGCTGACTCTGTTTTTGCTTAATAAAATCGAGATTTTTGCAAATGCCGTTTGTGTCCAGTAAAAACAAAGGTATTTTGCTATAAATTCATAAAACTTACGGAAGTATTTTGTCAGGTTATAAATTTTTTTTATGACAATTCCGATTATACTTTCACATTAGACAACCAGAAATATTTGCACAAACAAAGCCGACTGTGACAAAATGTTTGATTATTCTTTTTTATTTGTCTTTTACCAATGCCCCTTTTGCTAACAAAGAATCTTGCGTTGACTAATCTTTCGAAGTATATAACCTGCAATACTTCCACAAGCAAAGAAGGTACGATAAAAATTTGAACAAATTATTTTTTTATTTGTCTTTGTATCTATATCATCTACAGCCCAAAATGCAAATCACACGGTTACTCAGAGAGGACGCAAAAGTCTTTCTTCAACCACTCTAGGATTTTCACTTCCCCAAATTCTACAATTGTGCTTGTTCACATAACCTTCGAGGTAGAAATAAGCTTTGCTTAAGCTTCCTGTCGATTTCAGAAAAACAGTAAACTTGACAACGATGCGGAACTCACCATTGGATCGAGCCTAAGAGAGGTTTCTATATTTTTATTATACACTGTATAAAATATCTAGGTTAAGTTGTTGAAAAATGGCGCCAATTTTAAATAGCGAAGTACCTATCTTAAAGTTTCACAAAGTGACAAAAATCTGAGTCAACAAAGACCAATAAAAGTACCGCGTGTGCCGTATACGAAATAACTTAAAAAACTAATAAGGAAGAAACGCGTTCTACGCTTCAACTAAGTATTAAAACTATGCTTAATGTTAGCGAACTATGCAACGTTTTACAACACTTGCCTTACAAAGGTAAATTTAATGGCCATACTAAATTCTGTAATGCACCGTCGATAAAAAAGCGACGGATTCGAAAAGTTCGCCTAACGCGAATGCTAATAAAATAAAACATAATACAGAAATAAAGTTGGAAGACGTTTATGATATGAACGCTGTGTTTTAAGAGGCACTGGTAACTTTCTCTTGGAAAAACTGTATAGGGGGAGCACCCTAGAATATATTTTCAAAAAATATTTATTTCGCATATGCCTGAGATTAGGTAGCAAGGCACAGATTAAACTATTGATGCATTGATTGAATGGGCGATTCAAATTAAGCCAAATAGCGTTGTCACAGCTGATTTTTTGTTAGAACCTGCAATACAATCCTGAGATATGACCTGCATATGCACGCTCATCATCTAGGCTCAGTCCAAGAACTGTTACCAAACGACAAGCCTCACCAAATGCAATTTTTAGAGTGGTTTATGGGTAATTAGCATAATAATGAGAACGTATTTGAGAAACCTTTTTTACTGACGAGGCATGGATTTACCTCTCTGGTTAAGTAAATTCTCAACAAATGAGAATGTGGAGTTCTGAAAATCCACATTTCTTTATAGAGAAGCCTCTGCATTCACAGAAAGTTGTCGTGTGGGCGGCCATATCGAAAAGAAGGTTAATTGGACCGATTTTTCTTGAAGGGACTTTCAATTTGGAAATTTTAGAAAATTTTGTAAACGCTTAGACGAGGGAGAGATGCGACAAGGCTACTTCCAGCAGGACGAAGCACCAATTCACATAACTCTTGATAATTTAAAATAATTAAATTTTTTTGCAAGAAGGGCCCTTACCCTTGATCAGGCAGGCTCACACCCAGAGTGACTGACGATAGACCACACTTTGACCAGAATCAACAGGAGACCTTGTATCCAAAACGTTTGAAAAGGATGGGTAAGATGTAGTGGCTCGCGCCAAACTACTTTTACATATGTTGCTCCAAAACTTCTGGTTGCTAACATAATAAGTAAAATAATGAAAAATTTTCTATATATTTATATATAGAAAACCCTCTTTATATTATCATACAGTGGTGCACTTGTACTGTCGAAGAAATTCGACGTTATTTTACGTTACGTACGTTAGGCAAAGACGAAACGAAAACATTTATTTCCCAATATTTTTGCAAATTTTTATGATCCAGCGCATTCGCCAACCTTCAAAATATCTTTTCCATTTGCACCCAAAAACACGAAGATGTCGTCTAGTATCCATGCATGGTAGCTTGGCACACCAGCCATTTTCTCGGACTCTGATTTGGACAATCGTACAAGTCACGATTTTTTTGACTTGTTTCTTTAATTTTACAGTGCTAATTTATACACCAATTTAGATTATTTTGATATAAATTCGTTTTAACGTAACGACGTAACTTGTACTTCCTTCATCTGCGCATTTTCCAGACTGGGAAGAGTGTCCTTTTCTCACCACTACAGGGACGTAGAGAATTGATCATGGGGCCTAACATCTAGCCACTAACAAGTTTCTAGTTATCTGCTCCATGGGACACTCTAGAAGCTCCCTCTAGCTTTCTGGACCTAAGCCCAGTCTATTCTATTTTTTTTACATTACAGCTCTTGACGTACCAGTATATGAATCTCGTCTGCTCTGCATAATATAAGGAATGCACATTTTATTGGAATGAACAAATCCACGATTGCGACCAACATTTTGTTTAAAAATATTCACGATAAAGTGTTTTCCGTAGATCTCGAACGATCGATAAGCGCTAATTGACCACTTCCAATTATAAAAATGCCTTTACAAAGCCGGCTTTCTCAAAAGATCTAGATCAAAATATCGGGTGGTTTTTGATTGATGGCCAGCGACCCAGAGCTGCACCAAATGTGACCTTTTTGGTCGCGTCAGGCCCCAATTCAGCACCTTAAACGGTCGATCTAGGCTGTGATAGTGCTTTTCATCTCTTGGTCGTACCGCGGTTAACTTATTACATGATAGGCGGGTACTGCGTGGGTAATAGCACGGTACCACAGGAAGAATATTCGATAACATTAAGCGTATGTTCGAAAGTGGATTTAAAAGAATCCTGTAAGGGCTAAATTACAAACTAAAGACTTACCTACAAAGGTACGTCTTTAGTTATAAGCTCATAAATTAACTATTAGGTTTTAGCTGTGTTGCTTTTAGCGTTAACGTAGCGGCATTACGTCCACGATACCACCCCAATCCGGCATTAAAGTAGGTGGGTACCTATAAGAACTTTTAGTACCGCGATCTCTTATCTCTTTATTATAAAGCGCATCAGTGTTAAAAAAATCCGAACACTGAGGATTCGTTCCGATCTTTTCCGATGTTTTCGAGATTTTGAAAATCGCTCGTACGGAAAGATCAATCACGTTTCGAACGTTTTAAAACGATTTCGAAATTACGATTGTGAGCAGTATAGGAACGAAAACCTTATGAAGGTCATCCTGTAAAAGAAGGCTACTTCAGACAAGTAAATTCATTAGCAGAAATTTAAATTTGTTTAAGGTTAAGGAAGATTTGGATGCTTCAATGTTACATTAGACATCAATATATGATAATTATATAGGTATAATTCTGAAAAATCGTGACTTATTATTAAACTAATGCATATATTAATTAAAGTACACATAAGTAAGGTATATATATATATATATATATATATATATATATATATATATATATATATATATATATATATATATATATATATATATATATATATATACAGTGTGTCTACGTAAGTTGACGGCATATGGGAAACTTTTTTATTATTAATTTTACCAAAAAAATTATTCTTTATAAAAAGTTCTGCATGGTCCAAAACCTAAAATGCAACCATCAGATATCAAATTTTATCAGTCGTATACGAGGTTTGTCAAAAAATGTGATTTTTGCTCAAGATTAAAGTACCTTTATTTTCGACAATATCGAAAATTATTATAAGGAAAAGATGTTTAGAATTCAAAATAACTTTAAAATATTCAACATTGTTTATTTATATTAAAAAACTATTTTTTTCGACATTTTCTCTGCGATAAAGTTGAAAATTTAAGTCTGCACATTAATGCATTACATTTAATAATTATAAATTTGATAAAACAATTCTAAATAAACTTTCAAAACAATTATAATATATTAATTTTTATTGAACACTGATAACCTTTCAATTGCTTAATCATTAGTTTGTAATGTAACGATGCATTTAACCTGAACAAATTGTATGTATAATTTAATTTGTTATAATAAATACTAATGAAAAATCTCTATCCTCAATTTACTAATGCCTAACCGTTCTATTACAAAATTCTCTTAAGACATTCCTAACCATACGGGGCGTTATACTACGAACCGCTTCTGTAATTATTCTCTCTAAATGGTTAACATCTTCAAATGGCCTTTGAAGGTATACCTTTTGCTTTAAATAACCCCACAAGAAAAAATCGAGTGGGGTTACATCTGGAGACTGCGGCGGCCACGGAATTTCCGAAAAACGATGAAAAACTCTTCCATTGAAAATATTTTCCATGTATTCACGTACGTCTAACGTGCTGTGACATGGGCAAATATTTTTTTTATGTAAATAAACAATGTTGAAAATTTCAAAGTTATTTTTAATTCTAAACATCTTTTCTTTATAATAATTTTCGATATTGTGGAAAATAAAGGCACTTTACTCTTGAGCAATAATCACATTTTTTGACAAACCTCGTATACGACTAATAAAATTGGATATCTGATGATTGCATTTTAGGTTTTGGACCATGTAGAACTTTTTATAAAGAATAACTTTTTTTCGTAAAATTAATAATAAAAAAGTTTCCCATATGCCGCCAACTTACGTAGACACACTGTATATATATATATATATATATATATATATATATATATATATATATATATATATATATATATATATATATATATATATATATATATATATATATATATATACACATATATATATTATACATATATAAACATATGTTACCGGTCCAACCCGATTTCAGGATAAACTAGTTTTTCCTAGGCCAAACCAGTCTATCCGAAAAGCGATAGGATGAACTAGTTTGTCCTAGTCCAAACTAGTTTGTCCTGAAACCAATGTAGGGTTGTTAGGAAAAACCGATTTGTCTTTGTCTATACAAGTTCAAACTGCGATTTTACTTTATTTTGTAGGATTAACTAGTTTAACCTAGTTAAACGCAGGCTTAGGACGTGTTTTCCCTAGGACCTTGGACGGGTTTGCTCGGTATTAGTTGATCAGTTTTTGTCTATAATAATATAAAAAAAATATGTTATAATTAAAAACAAAAACTAATCAACTAATACTGAACAAACCCTAGGACCAAGCTGGTTTATCCTAAAAAGTACCCGGCAATACTAGTACGTCCTATTAAAAACGCAAACGTCCTAAAACGACGACAGAAAGGTTTAATATTTCCTAGGCCAAACTAGTTTATTCTGAAATCGGGTTTGACCGGTAACATATGTTTATATATATATATATATATATATATATATATATATATATATATATATATATATATATATATAAACTGCTGGCCACTCGAACTTACCCATAGAGATTTTTAGGCAAAATTTAAAGTTCAATATTTTCAACAGGAATGCAAATTTTTGAACGCGTCTTGCAGATTTTAAGAGCTAGTTTTTTCCGATTAAGCTGCATGACGTGTATTTGTCGTAGGACCAAAGGTTTATTATATACGGGGTGATCAATGAAGTCATGGAAAAAATGAAAAAGTTTGTATGAGTGAAATTTCCGCAAAAATTTTTTTTGGTCGTTGCAATATGGTTCGTTACTAAGGTAACATGAATATCTCTAGACGTTTTTGTCACTTTTTAGATTAAGGCCCTTAGGTCTTGTACACACTACTAAACATAAAATTTGGGTAGCAAAATTTCTAAAATGCTATAACTTGGCATTGGATTGACAGTTCTTGATAATTTTTACGGATTTGGAATCCTTATTTCACGTAGATTTTCTATAATCTAAGCATTTTATTTGGGGGTTGAAATATACAGGTTGAAATTTACACATTATACCGGGTCGATAATAGACAAAAACGTAGGGTACGACGCGCTCTACGGTTTGGCATTATTTAAGTTTTTGTAAAAATAAATTCTCACCTCAAGTTGATTTTGTTTAATGTCCTTCTCACTGTTCTGTCCAAATCTTTCACCCCAGTTTATTGTCTCAAAGAGTCATTCAGTTTTATAGAGTTCTTTGTCTATAAATTATTACCAAAGATTAGGTTAGGACCCTTGGCAATTTTCCATTGATATTTGCCGGTTTTTTTAGGGATTGCAGGAACCTTTAAATTAGGTTTAGAATTAGAAATTTTGTAAGAATTGACTTTTGGCCGTTGTTAACCAATCTTATATATTGTATAATATAATATAATAAACTTGTTCTTGTCGCTACGTTTTTGTCTGTTATCGACCCGGTATAATGTGTAAATTTCAACGTGTATATTTCAACCCCCAAATAAAATGCTTAGATTATAGAAAATCTACGTGAAATAAGGATTCCAAATCCGTAAAAATCATCAAGAACCGTCAATCCAATGTCAAGTTATAGCATTTTAAAAATTTTGCTACCCAAATTTTATGTTTAGTAATGTGTACAAGACCTAAGGGCCTTAATCCAAAAAGTGACAAAAACGTCTAGAGATATTGATGTTACCTTAGTAACGAACCATATTGCAAAGACCAAAAAAATTTTTTGCGGAAATTTCACTCATACAAACTTTTTGATTTTTTGCATTTCATTGATCACCCCCGTATATAATAAACCTATGGTCCTACGATAAATATACGTCATGCAGCTTAATCCGAAAACAACTAGCTCTTAAAATCTGCAAGACGCGTTCAAAAATTTGCATTCCTGTTCTATGTGTAAGTTCGAGTGGCCAGCAGTTTATATATATATATATATATATATATATATATATATATATATATATATATATATATATATATATATAGTATGTCCACGGATGGAGTTTAGAAGAAGACCATTTCTACCAATCCACCTTGTACCAAATCTGCGATGAAGCCATTTAAAACTTCGGGAGAGTAGGGTTACCACATCAAAGATTTTCTAGCCAGGACAAGTTTGTAAAAAAATCCGGACAAAATCCGGACGTTATAAAACTTCTTCTGAAAAAGTATGAGCAGTTATTTTTCACATTATTCACTCTCTTAATGGAGTGGTTTTACTACTTTTGGGTATTTTACTTTACCACCAAAACAGAAACAAAAAACACTTTATTCTATAAAAACATAAATGAAGAGAAGTATAGGTAATAAGATAAAACTAAAAATGTATATACCAATATACACAGGTATATATTTTTGATACTTCTTCAGAAATTTGTATTTGATCGGACTGTGCCAGCGTAGCTTCATGATCGCTAAAAACTAACGAAAGTTGTAGATTTAGAAAAGAGATATCGTCTAACTGAAAAACTTTTCGTGTTTTTCTTTCCCGAAACGTTTAGATTTTCAGGAAAATCCGAGGAGTGACTTAAAGTGAAAGCATTCACGTACAAATTTATGAAAAGCTGCCGAAAAATAGCCGAAAATCAAATAAAACAAAATAATCTTTTATTGAATTATAATTGAGGAAGAACAAAACCGATTTTTGGCGTTAAAAAAATTGTATCACGAACTACTTAAAATTAATCACGAATATTTAAGATAAGTATAGGTTTAGTGTATCTAAAATTACTATATCTGAGTTGTTAATTTTTTTTGATATTTAATGCATACTGTGGTAAAGGTTTCATTGCATAACAATTTTACAAGATCTAAATTAAAGAAAAATACAGTGATAACACTAGTTTACAAATTTTACCGTCATTCGAGGTACCTCGTGAAAAATGTGTTTTTTAACCTAACTCGAGGTCGCTAAAACGAAAATGACAATCATTTATTTTTCCAAAGAAGCGTTTGCGAAATATTCGCAAAAAACGTGTTTTTCGGCTCTTTTTCCAGTTATGGTCCAACATCTCGAGAACGGTAGACATAATCGGCCTAAAATGTTCACATCACTTTTTGAGGTACGCTTCTTTTTTCACATAAATATTAATTTTGAGTCAATTGGAAGAGTATTTTTTGAGTTACAGCTACTGAAAGTTGAAAAAAACTGCATTTTTTGAGCTTTTTTAAAATTGCACATTTTTGTTTGTTTTATTTAGTTATTAGGAAATTTTTTTTCATGTTTTTTGAATTGCATATGAAAGATTATTTTGTCACGAAAATATACTGCCCAAGTTTGTTCAAATCGGGTTTAAAATGTGGAAGATATTACTGATTAAGTGAAGGCAGACGATTTCAGCTTTTGCCATGAACGCCCAGAAGTCCGGAGAAATTGGGTGAACTTTGCTCATGTAATTAAGGTAGTAAAGCCTAACGTACTCATTTGAAACTAATTTCTCCGGACTTCTGGGCGTTCATGGCAAAAGCTGAAATCGTCTGCCTTCACTTAATCAGTAATATCTAAAATATCTTCCACATTTTACAACCGATTTGAACAAACTTGGGCAACATATTTTCGTGACGAAATAATCTTTCATATGCAATAAACGAACATGTTCGTTTATCCTGTACTGACGAGAACTAAAGAGTTCGAAACCGGTATGCAGGTAACGACATCCTGACTAAAGAAAAAGCTTCCTTCTTCCTGGTAGTTTCTTGCAGTCAAACCAAGTATTTTGTTGTCTAACAGTGTTAGTCAAAATACGGCAAATTTTGGTATGTAATCCAGCGCTCGGAGGGGCATATAGCCCGGAGAATAGCTGTTTTACCATGATTTGTTCAAATCCTTATTGTATAAGGAATTTCCAGGTGGTTTAGAAAACTTATTCTCAATTTTACGTATGAACAAATAAATGTGGATAATACTTCAGGATTGACGAAAGCTAATCTCGGAGTTAACGGTAATCGTTTCAAGAAAATTACTAAAACTCAGAATACACGCCGGCAACAGATGTTTTTCTATTTTACCTAAATTATATATATTTTATTCATACTTATGACGGCTTTACGGCGATTTTATATAAATATTTATATGTTATATATAGAAATCATTAATTTTATTTCATAGAAAATGGCGTATTTATGTTAAATGGGGAATATATTTTATGATTAATTTCTCACCGACAGACACGTGTCGATATTAATAAATATCGCATATTAAAAAAATTCAAATATACGATAGGACTTTTTTAAGAGGCCAAAAAATGTTTAACGATTGAATCCGGTTCGAAACGGTGTAAACGATTACTAATTTTAAAAGGAAAAAAATTTGCATTGATTTAAGATTTTTGGCGCTGTTGTTGGTAATTAAAATTGAAATCAAAAGCTTGTACAGGGATCAATGGGAAAAAATGTTAAATATGACAGTTTTGGGTATTTTTAAGGATCATTCATATATCTTATCACCAAAACAATTGAGCGACGAATAAAAAAAGTATAGTATAAAACATCGATTTTCTCGCTTATTTTAAATTAAATGATATGATTTTTATCATATATTTGGATTCTAGGAGAAGTTCTAGACATATTTTGTATAACATACCCTATGCGGTTTTTCAATCGTTTTTGAAATATTTCAAATTAAAAATTATTTCGCATAAATATATTTTAAACGTAACTATACAGGTTGCGAACGAAATACCTGCTACCTTTTTAAATTTTCTTCGTAGGTAAATCAAAGTTAATGTCAAGGTTGACAATAATACTTTGGTCACCGTGAATTTTGAATTTTATTTTTATGCAAAATGAGTTATTCTATTAAACAATAAATGCTCATTTTTATTAGTTATTAATATTTAAAAGCAATAACCTGTGATTATAAATAATAACAAATGAATTATAACATAAACAGATAAATGTTAACATTGGCGAATAAATATCTAAAGAAATTTCCAACATGTCCGCCATTTAATTCTTCGCACTTTCATACATTCTTCTCTGCCTCTGAAGTGTGTTTATAATACTTTCAGCATCATTTTCGTTCAGATTTCTTACTTCATTTCTCACCTCCCTTTGAAATTCTTCAATATTTTCATTATGATTGCTGTAAACGACATTTTTCAAATGACCCCAAAGAAATGTATCCGAAGGTGTGAGGTCTGGGCTATTTCCAGGCCAATGTAAAATTGCAAACCTCAATTATATTATGGGGAGGCACTCCGTCCTGTTGCCATATAACGTCGACGTTCTTCAAGTGGCAATTTGGCGAGTTCTTATTTAACATTTTTCCCATCTATAAAAACAAAAAAGATATAAGGCCTGTTCACTTTTATTTGGATATCTCTGTACACATGTCACCCGTAGCCTCCAAAAGCGCTATAAAAAATCGGCACCGAAATCAATCAATATTCCATTGATAATAATCGATAGTTGCAGAACGAACGTGCTGCTATTTTTGGCTGGTCGCAGTAGTAATAAAAGTATTTCAGTGACGTAATCGTTTATTTTCTGCCTCGTATGAGACTAGAATAGTAAGAATCGTTGTTTGTTTGACATTACCATTGTCTATGGTGAGCAATTCTCATTATAAGTTTAGAAAATGTTGATAAAAAAGACGATAAGCAAGTCTAAATAAACCTAAGCAAATCTAACCAGATTCAAACAGCATACAACACACAAATATATATATATATATATATATATATATATATATATATATATATATATATATATATATATATATATATATATATATATATATATATATATATATATATATATATATAGCTCGTTAATCGTTAAAGATTCAGCGCAGAATTGCAAATAACTGGATAAACGTAGAAAATTTAAATTTTCATGACACTCATTTCAAAAAGTTTTTATTTAAGTAGCTGTATAGGCTAATACGCCTCTGGTCAAATGACTCATTAATCTATAAAAAATGACTCTCTTAATTCTCAACCGATTCAGCTTGTTCATCCGTATTAATATAACAAAATACTAATATTACCAATTTTGTGATATGTTAATTAGTACCATTACCATAATAAAGTCATCGCGGTACCATCAAAAAAACAAACATGGATCCGTGTATCTAGTACGAAACACATTAAATCTGGTATTTGGATTTTTGGTAATTATTTCAAAAATTCGTGTAAATTCGAGTGTGCCTACAAATCGACCTATTAATCTTGTGTCAAAATTTATCTATGCAAATGCGGGCCTGGTTTTAAGAAAAACATGGACAAAGTTAAGAGGTGCGTGACGTCGTTACTTCGTTGTAAGGTCAAATAATAATGTGAAACGGTTCTCTTAAAGATTTTGTCCAGAAATCCATATAAAGGTAGAAAATTAAAAATTTGTATGACCCCCTTTTTGAATGGTTTATATTTAATTAATTGTATCTTGCTAACTTGAGCAAACCTAAGCGAATGTCCACGAATATTGCTTTATACGATAGCCAATTTTCTGGAGATTCCAACAATCTATTACTTATTAAGTTTATGTTAAAGATTCTGTCCAGATATTCATAAAAACTGAAGTAAAACGTGATCCCATTGGCTGTGACGTCAAAAGTGTTACAATACGTACATGGCGAATTCCAGTATTGTAGGGTCATCGAAAAATCAATAAAAATTGCATTTAATGCGTAACCCATCCAATGAAATATCTCTGCACTTCAAGTAGAAGGTTTCTAAAATCCTATTCATATAAACTGCTGGCCAATTCAAGCGGGACAAACTAAATTTTTGATAAAATTTAGAGTGGAATATTTTCGAAACGAAAAAAGATTTTGATTTAACTTTTTCATTATGTAATTGAATAGTTCTTCTAGTTTTTATACTTCAAGGCACTATTGCTAGCAGTCGCTGCAACTCTATTTTACAGGGTGTTAAGTGAAACCCTGACTTTTTTGGAAAAGTTTTCCAGTTCCGAGAATCTAGGAAGAATTTTTTTTGAATTTTCTTTTCATACTAAAATGATCCATGGTCAAATACAAAAAAACAATTTCTCCGGATTTTCTCTATTTTCATTTGTTTTCCGTATACAGGAGTTAGTCGAAATTATCGACTTCTTCTTACAAAGGAACCCCTAATTTGGCCGTTTATTCACAAAAAGCGAAAGACCAAGTAAATTTGTAGTTTGAAGTAGTCCAGCTAACAAAATTAATACAAATTTTTGTACAGGGTGTAGCAAGTTTGGATCACGGGCTAGTAAATTATTATTTTTTAATTTCTACTACTTTTTCCTAAGTTAACTATTAATTATCACGTGCTACGTTAAAGGGTTAAAATTTGTTAGGTCCGATAACAGTACTAGTTAGAAAGATCCTTTTTGCCCAAACGGGTTTTTCATTTTTTGTCTAGTCCCATTTTTAGTGATTAAACGGCTCGCATTTTGAACCTAACTTTTTGCAATTGCATCCATGAACGATTGAAGTGAGAGTGCTTTTTTGGTGGTACATAATGAATGTTTTATCCAACCAAAAAACATGTAGTGGCCAAACAGCTAATGATGCTTATTCGAAGAATTTTTTAGCATTATACAGGGTTGCAAAAAATATACCACCTATACTTTATATGGAAGTCATGTGATTTTCAAATTAATTGAATATAGTCCCAATTTTCTTGGAACTTTTTGCCGAAACTGTTTTTGAATTTTTTTGTCTGGTCCCATTTTTAGTGATACAAATGGCTTGCGTTTAAAACTTAACTTTTTGCGATTGCATTCATGAACTATTGAAGTGGACATCGTTTATTGGTTTAACCAACCAATAAAAAAGTGTCGTGGCCATAGAGCTAAAGATGCTTATTCGCTGCTTTTGTCCGCGTTTGCCCAAAACATATCACCTACATTTTATATGAAAATCATGTGATTTTAGAGTCCTTTAGGTATTCATAAAGTTCCTTTTTGCTATATTAATAATTATTAAAGAAAATGTCCTACTTATTATTAATAAAATCTAGTAACGATACAGATAAAAAGAATAATATTCATTCGGAACTTTTTCACATTATACAGGATTGTGCAGAAGTTACTACTTATAATAGAAGCCACGTGTTTCTCGATATCTTTGGATTTTCGTAAACTTCGATTATTCATTATAAAAGAAAAATATTTTACCACTGCTCTAAAAAGTCAGTACATGGCATTGAGAAATTTTAATTAATAAGAAGTGTCTTAAATTAATAGTCACGGAGTACATTTTTCTCGTCAAAAATTGGAGATGGATAGTGAATTCAACTGAACAAGTTATAAAATTCTGTATAGCGTAGTTTTTAGAAGGTATAGAAATTTCAGAAGATTTAATTACTTTTGAAAGTACTCGAAAAGATACGTAATTTTCAAATTTAGTAGTTATTTTTCCCGGCATTACTTTAGGAGATCCAAAATGTAAATTTTGGTTGTTACTTTTATAGGTAAACAGAAAACGTTTTAAATTATAGAACATTTTTTTTACTTGAAGGTATTATAAAAACTTGCAACTAACGAAAACAAAACAAATCTTAATACCTAGTAGGACCTCCCCTTACATTTATTATCTCTTGGCATCTTCGAGGCATGCTTATTACCAAATTATTGACAAATTCTTGCTGAATATTTTCCCACTCCTGAACAATGGCGTCTGCAAGTTGTTCTAGAGTCTGAGGAGGATCTTCCCTAGAACTTACCAATAATTTCAATTTAGACCAGACGTGTTCGATAATATTCATGTCTGGTGATTTTGCAGGCCAGACCATCCTGGTAATATTATTAGCTTCCAAAAACTGTTGCACAATGCGTGCTCTATGAGGTCTGGCGTTATCGTCAATTAGCACAAAATCGTTCCCAAAATTGTTTGCAAATGGTAGAACGATATTGCTTAAAATTTCGTCCCTATATACCTGACCGTTAATGGGCTCCAATGTTAAAAAAAGTTCCGTTTTGCCATTAAACATTACACCACCCCAAACAGTAACGCCTCCACCACCAAAAGGTTCCTGAGGAGCCATATTCTCCTCCATATACCGTTCGCCACGTTCACGCCAAACTAATATTCTACCGTCCGAGTGAATTAAATTAAATCTTGACTCGTCTACAAACATGCAGTTTTCCCAGTTATCTAATGGCCAATTGCGATGTTCATATGCCCACTGGAGACGTCTTCGCCTATGCTGTGGTAGAAGTCGCACACATTTAGCACGTCGCCGAGCTCTAAAATTAAAATTTTGGCTTAAAAATCTGTAGTATAGGTGTAGGGAATGAACCAATAAATAAGCCAACAGTAGCTTTTATTATACTAAAATGCAAAATTAGGTCAATTTTCATAACGTTAGTTCTAGGGAAGAACTAAGGAACATTACGCTGAAAGCACAAATAATGTGTTTAGGGTCGCCTATCAAAACTTTAATTTATGAACAACTTAGTTCAAGTTTACATTTATAATATCGGTGCGCAAAATCCAAGATTCACGCCTCAGCTGACGTCGATATTATAATAGCCGACTTACTAAAATGAAACACTAAAAATATTGGTACAAAAAATAAGATCTCATTTGAAGTAACTCACCTTAAGTTATTATTGTTTAAAGTTCTTCTAATGGTCCTATTGCTCACACGAATGTGTGTTCTTGCTCTGAACTCCTGGTTAATTTTCTCTGATGGAATTTTTCGCCTTCGACGAGCCTCTCTAACCAACCATCTTTCATCTGCAATGCCGACTTTCTTTTGGCGACCTCCCCCATAACGATAGTTTGCACTTCCCGTTTCGTGGAAGCGTTGACGCAGTCGAGATATTGTACTTCGCCCAACCCCGTACATATCCGCAATAATACTAATTTTTACCCCATCTTGTAGTAAACGCAAACAATTAGCTTGTTCTTTTGCACTTAATCGAGCCATTATAAAGGATAATAACGCACCAATTCAAAGAAGAATACTTTGTTGCCTTGGTAACTGTCAATAGCAAAGAAAATGTTTTATTTTTTGGCCTACTAGATCTTTTGACTAAGAAATAGAAACGCCGCTAAATTAACAGAAATCCACCTGCAAAGTATAGGTGGTATATTTTTTGCAACCCTGTATAATGCTAAAAAATTCTTCGAATAAGCATCATTAGCTGTTTGGCCACTACATGTTTTTTGGTTGGATAAAACATTCATTATGTACCACCAAAAAAGCACTCTCACTTCAATCGTTCATGGATGCAATTGCAAAAAGTTAGGTTCAAAATGCGAGCCGTTTAATCACTAAAAATGGGACTAGACAAAAAATGAAAAACCCGTTTGGGCAAAAAGGATCTTTCTATCCAGTACTGTTATCGGACCTAACAAATTTTAACCCTTTAACGTAGCACGTGATAATTAATAGTTAACTTAGGAAAAAGTAGTAGAAATTAAAAAATAATAATTTACTAGCCCGTGATCCAAACTTGCTACACCCTGTACAAAAATTTGTATTAATTTTGTCAGCTGGACTACTTCAAACTACAAATTTACTTGGTCTTTCGCTTTTTGTGAATAAACGGCCAAATTAGGGGTTCCTTTGTAAGAAGAAGTCGATAATTTCGACTAACCCCTGTATACGGAAAACAAATGAAAATAGAGAAAATCCGGAGAAATTGTTTTTTTGTATTTGACCATGGATCATTTTAGTATGAAAAGAAAATTCAAAAAAAATTCTTCCTAGATTCTCGGAACTGGAAAACTTTTCCAAAAAAGTCAGGGTTTCACTTAACACCCTGTAAAATAGAGTTGCAGCGACTGCTAGCAATAGTGCCTTAAAGTATAAAAACTAGAAGAACTATTCAATTACATACTGAAAAAGTTAAATCAAAATTTTTTTTCGTTTCGAAAATATTCCACTCTAAATTTTATCAAAAATTTAGTTTGTCCCGCTTGAATTGGCCAGCAGTTTATATTTCAAGCCAAAATTGGTCCAGGAACCTTCCAATATTGCAACAAAACTGGCATTTATGCGAAATTTTGACACATGCAATAAAAAATACGTGCATATTCCTTATTGCCGAGAATATGACCTTATCCGATAGCAATTTTTTTGGAGATTTCAAAAATATACACTTTTCGTGGACTCTCTTTAGTGGTTCATTCCCCGGTCCATACATCATTGCAGGTCTAGTCACAATTTTTGAGACGACACCTCCGGATCCAGACATAGAGTTTGGAAAGGAAATCGTAAAAAAAAGCTTGTTTACAAGTGGAGAGCGAGAAAAGATTTTTAAAATGGCATCCTATAGATATTTCTTCCAATGTACGTTTAGGAAATAAACTTTTGCCAATCGCAAACATCATAATAAAACAGCTCAATTACTGATAAAGCACTAAATCCTAATCAGCTACTATTAGTTTAGAATGGGCTATAAAATAGCCCTATAAGTACCGCGATAAAGTCAAAGCCAATTTAGATTTGCATAAGATTACCAGTCCGAAATGAATTAACCATGACGTCGTTTTAATTCTAGAAAGTTCGCACTCAAATCTACTTGCCAAGCGTTAAAAAACTGATTTGGTTTTCCTACTTTAGAAAAATCGTCCTAATTTGCAGATATGTAAAATTAACTGCACGGCGAGTAATTTTTTTACATTAATTCCGTTTCTTTGAATTCCTAGACAAAATCATTAACAAACCCCTAATAATTCATTTTTGGAATTTCCAGAAAATTTTCTCCGGAACGAAGCAATATTTGCGAGAATTTTCTTTACATTAAAAGATACAGTTTATTAAATAAAAACTGCTTGAAAAGCGGATTGTAAAAATTGAATTTTTTTTACCCTCTTTCAGTTTTTATGAATTTGTGGATAGAATCTTTAACAAAACCTTAATATATTATATATTTTTGGAATCTCCAGAAAATTTTCTATCCCATAGAGCAACATTCGCAGGAATTCTCTTTAGATTAGAAGATACATAGAGCATAATTTCATATAGTGTATTTTAAGCAGTACAAAAACAATCATTTCGCACTTAGTTAATGAAAATATTGATTGGTATTTCTTTTATTTTCAGTTGTTGTCCAAATAAGCCAATCCCAAAATTTGACAGAATACTATAACATGGATATGAACTATGTACGTATTATATTTACTTTAATTTATTGTACACACACACAAAATTATTTTTAAAAATAATTTGTTCAGAGGCACCTTCAAGAGCAAAATTTTTTAAAATATCTCCCCAATTAGCATAAATCAAAGGCAATTTAAAAAAAGGTTCAGTCTTAACTAGATCAACAAGTCTAGTTTTGAATGCAAAGTCACCAATAGATTTTTCAAAGCACTGTTAACATAGGACGGAGTATTGATAAGTACTGAGATTTACACAATGAACAGAACATCCATGAAGTTATTCTAAGCCCTTTAAAAAAATATATATTTTTTTGGTCTGCAAATTTTGTCGAAAATCTTGTACCTTTCAAATATTTTTTGAGTTTTGGGAACAAATAATAGTCTAACGGTGCTAAATCCGGAAAACAGGGTGAGTGGTCAACTAACTTCATCAAGAAAGGGAAAATTAAAGACCTACGGCCTATAAGTACTCCTGGCGAAAAGCTGCCGCGAACTTGTTGGGCTTTTGGGTAGTTAAATTCATTAATTTAACCCCAGAACGCTGCAACGCTGTTTTTCATATTTCTACGCATACGTTGTCAGTAAATTGATTTCAGCGAGATTCTGTTCCACTATTTAAATATAAATTTTGATAAAAAAATATGTGAAGTCCGGTCCTGACCAAAGTTTAAGTTGTGTAAACATAATGATACTAGAAATGACATGTGTCAACGGTCGCCATTAAACTCTAAACCGAAATTTGATTTTTTTTAAATCTAGCTTTTCTCAGATAAGCCGTTTTGAAAAATTCACAGTTTTGACACAGTTTAACATATGAATATCAAATTTTAACAACTTTTTATAAAACGTCATAGTTGTAACCTTAAAAATCATATTCAATTTTGCCTACTAGATATTCTCCAGGCCAACTAGATATCAATACCTCCTCTTGTATAGTTGATGTTACAACATCTTTAAAATTATTTTTTGTTGTACTACTCTTTGTTAAAATGATTTCCGGTAGTTTTTGTTTGTTTGAGATCTAAAGTTTTAGTAAATATTACGCTGAAATTAGTGGAACTCCTGTGCTATTACCGTTTTTATAATAGTTATCTTTTTTGTCCACGTGGATAAAATTGCTAATTATGTTCTATTTTAAAATAATCTTAGTGTAACATGTTTTTTGTGATTGATATAATTGCGCGACAGCGTGTATTCGTTTTGAACAAGTTAACACGAACTTTAGCTTTATTTCTAGGACGATATTCTGATATCGCTTTAAAAGTACCGGTACTAGGGTAAGCTGTTTAATAATAAAAGTATCTTGTACCTGGCACAGATATAGACCCAAGTATAGACGTAAAGTATAAATAGTTGAATTTTGATTCCGAAGGTTAATTTCAGAGGATAAATTGGGAAATGGAAAAAAAATTTAAGGGCATTGCGTAGAGAGTCAAATGAAAGCCTATCGAAGCACGAATTCAAAAATATATATGATGTGTTTTTTGTATGCATTTTTAAAACATTTTTCGGGAAAAACGCATAAAAATTGCTGTCCCCCACCCTTATCAGCAAAAGGGTCGCTCAGAAAAATCTTAAAAAAATCACGAACCTTGAGAATTATCAGAATTAAAAAATTCTAGCTCGATCAGTTGTTATAAACAATTTTATTGTTTATTTCGTTATAACTGCTGAACCCATTGATTTTAGAGAAATAGTTATTCGACAAAAAATATTTCTTACGATATAAGGAGCAAGTTTGTCCTTACATGTATTTCAAAATTACGCTAGTGCATTACTATTATTGCTGTCTCCCACCGTTGTCATCAAAAGGATCACTCAGAAAAATCTGAAAAAAAATCACGACCTTTGACAATTAGGTGTAGATTGGGTCAAAATTATCAGGATTGAAAAATTCTAGCGCGATCAATTGTTATAAAAATTTAATTGTTTATTTCCTAAGTAGGAAATTTTAATTTTTTTTTATTTTCTCTTAATAAATAGTCCTCAAAATGGAAAAAATGTATGTATTTTTCCTTCTTAATTATCTGTAGAAATAAAAATGTTATCGTCCTCCAAAGTTTGAGATGCCACGCTCACGTTGGCTGAGGCTCGATGATGTCACAACTCACGACTCGGTCAACAGCGCAACGTCGTTGTAGTTTTTAGTTGTTCAACATTTTAATCGTTTGAAACACAAAGTTATATCTAAGATAATAGGTTCGAATAAGTACTGTATTGTTCCAAAATGCACCAATATCAGTGTAACTAGTCTCAATAAACATTTTTGATAAATCTGACATATTTTCAAATATAATTAAACGTGAGGATATATTAGAAGATATTTATAATAGATATGCAATACAAAAAGCGTATCATAACATCTAATTTCCCATTATTTACTTTATCTATGGGTTACACGATGTACGGGGTGCGCTGAAGAACTAACTTATTTTTTGATATATTTTTAAGAAAATTATTAAACCTATATTATTCTTCAAAAAAGCTGCAGGCCAGTTGGTTACCACCAGATCCACCTGTTTACTGAAAATTGAACGGTTTTTTTTAATTTTGAGAATATTTTTCAACATTTGACCCTCTTAAAAACCCTCAAGCCCTACGCCAATGATTAGCAAAAACTAATTAGCTCCATGCTCCATACATGTACATCAACAAATATTCCTGAAAGTTCAGTGAAAATAATTGTTTATAAGGGTCATTATTTATACACCTCAACTAACAATAATAAACAAATAAACTATTTAATAAATTGAAATAATTAATGGATTTTCCTAGTGTCAAAGGAGGGTATAAGAACGGC
This sequence comes from Philopedon plagiatum, assembly GCA_963971165.1. Taxonomy (NCBI): domain Eukaryota; kingdom Metazoa; phylum Arthropoda; class Insecta; order Coleoptera; family Curculionidae; genus Philopedon; species Philopedon plagiatum. The sequence continues at coordinate 3,162,163 of OZ020193.1, forward strand.
TACAACCTAGGTCAAACATACTCTCAAAGCTTAGCTCCTTGGATCCCGGCACTACTGTATGACGAAATATTCGCAAAAAAATGCATTATCGTATCAATATAAGCTTTGTTCGCGGAGACGATCCGTGACCAGTCCTTAACCTGTACAAGGTAAATAATCCCAAACATTTATGCGCATGTGCGATTCGAAACCGATCAGGAATTGACAAATCTCCGCGAACGTTTTTGGTGAACGTGCTTGTCCGGAACAGCTGCGAATCGTATTTGACAGTTCACTTAAACTTAACCTTAACATATTTTATTATTTTGAACTAAGTTTTTAGACTGAACAACCTAATTTAGCATTATATAATGATTAAAATTGCCACAAAGACGTATTTGTTCTGTTATGAGTAATTTTAAATACAAGAATACTTGAATATACTAGAGCATATTATTATATACAAATTTATATCTACCTTTATAAAACTTACAGCATATGAAATTTGACTGTTCGTTATCGCAAAATACAGCCCGCCCAAAATTAAACGATAATTTTCAAACAAATTTCACACTGCACTTGCGCGGACAAATAATTCATGCTATAATCCTCGGATCGTTTTGACTGGTTACGGATGTGTCCTGAACTTGTTCTCGCATCACCGCGAACGCCAAATTTATTGTCAAAATCAGTGATTTTCTGCACCGCGAACGCAAATAATCGCAAAGCGCACGCGCACTTGTCACGGACTAGTTCGGGATCGTCTCCGCGAACAAAGCTAATATCAACTTTGGGTAGGTTTGTTGAATCCCCACGAACAAAGCCTTCTTCCATTTTCACAATATCATATTGCAAAAAAAATGAGAAATGTAGACCTCACTCAATAAACATCACAATGAACATGAGCATACTAAAATAATACCTAAATGTAAAGTAAACACGCGAAAGCAGCAGCAGGCAGCTAGCCCGGCGACAGTGTTGTGTATTCTGACGTCACGAGTCGACACAAGCCGGGCGCGTACTAATTAAAAATTTAATATTATAAGAAATTGAATAAGTTCGTAAATTTTGAAGATATCGAGATGATTTTTTTTTATTTGACTAGTTAAGTGAAAGACTATTAAATGATGTTGAAGTAACTCAATCTGAAACAGGAAACTTACTAATTACTGCTGAGCCATTGGTTTTAGAGAAAAAGTTTTTCGACAAAAAATATTTCTCACGATGTAAGGAACAACTCTTGTCCTTGCACTTTTTTCATAATTTTTAATTTGACTTAGTCGACACGCGAGTTCATTATTATTAATAATTTAAGAGGGGTGCTGATGGCACAGAACACTAATTGTGCAAGCATAACTTGCACTTGACCGATTTTTCTATTCACCGATTCCAGTCCGGCACTTAATCACATTGACGTCACGCAGCTCCTGGCGCCCATTTGGGGATTTAGAAATTGATTTTATTGATATATTAATGTGAATATATTTAAATTTTTCGCATATTGACTGCCAAATATGGTGAATATCAGATATAATCGATTAAAATGGATGAGCCCGAGCTGTGAAATGGCATTTTGAATAAAATATTAATAATACGGATTATTACCATCGCTTATAATAGATCGGTATCGTATTTTAATAGGTGTAGAATTCTACCGGGGTAGCCAACAAACCTATAAGTTATTTAATAAAACAAAAATAGATCTGTTCCGTTTTTTTTTTGGAAGATGTATAGACAGACATGGAAACTTGTGTAAAGTAAGATCATAATAAAGGTATATAAGGAATATTCATATATTTTTTTATTCCATAATTCGTTTAAGGAAGTAATTACGAACACAAAAATATTATTTTAAAGAAAATTACTAGGATAATTCCGTAAAAAATGTTTTACTACTGGGTATAATTCATTACAATTTAGGGCTTGTACCGTTGTCAACTTCAGTTACGGTTTTGAGTTCCGTAAGTATCGGTAACCGATTGGTAAGATTGGAAACGTGGTTCTCGAAAAATATCTGTCATTAATGCCAGCGTTTGTGCTTTTAATTTATTTTTTCACAAATGTTAAAAATCATCTGTTTTAAAATGTTGGAGCAGGAGGAGAGGTATGTTTTAGGTTGAGTCGATATCCGTGAAAATGAACAAATCTAGCATTAACAAAATATACCGGTAGAAATTGTATACATTGAAGCACAAAAAAGTTGGGCATAAAATGGCGTATGTGGAGCCCCCTATGACAATGATAAGATTTGGTTTCTTTATGCCATTAATAAGAAAACTTTCCATAAACAAGAAGTGTCACGGAATATTTTAGAAGTATTGAAATCATCACGAATAGTTTATCCGGTGGATAAACTTTTCTGCAAAACAAGGCTTTGTCATGAACCCTTATACAGACTTAACACCGTTTTTTAATATGAAATCTTCAAAAGTCGCGCCTTTTTTATCCTCCAACTTCACCTTTAAATAATATTAATCTTCCCGAATCCAATGCTTTCATATTTATTTTATTTCTTACACAGAATGATATGTACAAAACTAATAGGAAAACGCGATCATTTGTAGTCATTATTTTACCATTTGTCAAATCGGTGACCGTTCACATTCACGCCTGTTAGAACCGATTTGTAAGAGAGATTTTTTAAAGGTTTCTAGCAAGTCATCGAAATTTATTTAGAACTATTTTCACAGTACGTTCCGTATAGAAACATCTGCTTGTAGAGATTTACTTTTGATATTGATTTACGTATACGGGGTGTTATGCAATTCACTGCATATATTGAAACCGTTAAATAATGGTATGAATTCAGATGGGGAGAATAGTCATAAATGGCGCTTTGCGATAATAAGGTGGTTACCGCCACTCAAAAAAATGTTTTGAACCGCTGCGCGTCGCTAGTAATAAACACACATGTCCATATGAAAAACAATGAGTTAGGATATTGTGTTGCCAAGTCTCTGAACAATAGTTCTATGTAACAAGTTCGAAGAAATATTATTTTTGTTACTTTTCAAGAACGAAATCCTTCTAACTCTGCCAAAATTCTCAATTTCAAAAAGGTAAAATAACGTCAGAAGATCAAAAGATGGATGTAGCCTTGTCGCATCTCTTCATCGTCTAATGCTTTTACAAAATTTTCTAAAATTTCATGACGGTATCGCGCCGAATTAAGAGTCCCTTCAAAAAAAATCGGTCCAATTAACCTTCATTTCGATATGGCCGCCCACACGCCAACTTTCTGTGAATGCAGAGGCTTCGCTATAAAGAAATGTGGATTTACACTAATCACAAATAAAAAAATGCAAGAACACCTGTTCAAATCAAGAGTAAAATAATAACGCTCAACTAAACACCCAGAAATGTTGTGTTTAACTAACTTAGAAATCTCATAATGCATACCACTAAGCGCGTGTGCTATTTTGTTACTACTAATAGCACTATTAAAGGGCCGGAAACTATTTTCCTTATCAATAATCAGAAAGCAAAAATTACATAGCATTATTCATCTCATCAATACTCCTTCATGATAGTAACTTCACTGCTGTCATCTGAAGAGCTGACAGCACGTGTTCAGCGGACCAATCAGGTGGAGGCCGAAAGCACGGTGGAGAATTAAAAGGTCAACTAACTCTTTACACATTTTGTATTTAACAGAATAATGTTTTTTGGGCAAAGTTTCCTACTGTAATCATATCATTTCTTAATACTGTGTAGTTGTCTTCAATTAATGCAATAGTGAGTTATGTGAAGCTTCAGTGCGACCAACAGAATGGATGTGTTACTAAATTATGTGAGGCTTTAGTGCAACTACCGCTTTGATTTTTAACTTTCTTTTAAGGCAGAAAGTTTAAGCTAGTAAGAATAATACTCATTAATAACCTAATAGGTAAGTCACAATTCTTTGCGATAGCGGTATAACATATTCTGTGTCGCTATGCTTACAATTTTAATCTAATTTCATGAGTGTATGGTCCATATTTTCCCATATTAAGTAAAGAAATTGCTATTAAATTAAACGGCACATTTGTAGCAAAATAAGTCTTTGGACTTAAAAATGCTTTTGATCGTTTTCGGTTTTCACTAAAACTGCTGAAAAAAATGAGATGTCAAGGGCTGTAAGAGTCGGATATCTGATGGTTTAGGGTATTTCTTAACACATTACTTCAGTAGCCACATCGGCAGCTAAAAAGCTTGGTTTTCTCTTTCGAGCCAGAAACTACTTCTCCCCTTCCAACTTATACACTCTCTATGTTTCCCAAATAAGACCTAACCTAGAGTACTGCTCCCACATCCGGGGACTGGCATCACCTTCGACACTTAACATCCTTGATTATATCCAAAGGAGAGCCATCCGACTTATCAATGACCCAGCCCTCACGAGAAAACTCCCTTCTCTCGCTCATCGCCGCGCTGTAGGGGATTTATCCCTTTTCTACCGCTACTTCGACGGATTTTGCTCTGAAGAATTAGCCGGTATTAGTCCCCCCTTGACTGTTCCTAACAGAACAACAAGAGGCGCGTTACGTATTCATCCCTTTATTGTCCAGCTACAAAAACCTAGAACAGACCACTTCTCTCGCTCATTCATACCTAGGGTCTCCAAATTATGGAACAAATTGCCTGCAGATGTTTTTCCTTCACATCCCAGTCTCCAAACCTTCAAACCCCGTGTCAATAGACTACATTTCCCTTCTCTTCAGACGCCCACGGTACGTTAGTACTTAGGCTTGAAGTCTACGTGGGATGTCTTAGATAAAAAAAAATAATAAAAAGGGGAGATTTAACGAAAAAAAGTATTGGGAATATCGATAGACTACCCCAGGAGTAACCCATTCCAATATATTAAACCATTTTCATAGCACCCTGTATATACGTATTGTATCGGGATGCATTGACCGTTTCGAATGAAATAATGACACACCTACAGTGACATTTCGTTTATTTATAGATTTTTTAAGGTTCACTTTTATAAAAGAAAGAGAGCATTCGAATAGAAACAGACAGATGCATTTTACAATAATTACGATCTGGCACTATAAACCGACTGGGATGGTCTTCACGGCTTCTTCTATGCTTTTCCTTGGAACTCTGTCTGTTTTCCTCCTCCGATCCCTCCGAAATTTGCTCTCATATCAGAGAATCACTCAAATCAATCGAATCATATCAGAAAAATAAAAATTAATTATTAACAATACTTAAATTTTCACGAACGCCACTGCTGACGTAATAAAATTAAAATTTACATGCATGCATGCCATTTGAATGTTGCACTTATACAATTTAAATACAACAAAGTCTGATTGTGCATTAATAGAAAGAATACCTCAGTTTGCATAATAAATAATTGTACTATTTTGTTGTTTGTATTAGCTGAGGAATAATTATTGTTTAAATCGTAAAAAAGTTGTCTTAAATTAATTTCTATTCAAGTAAATTAATTAAAAGCAGTTGCAAAAGACTAAAAGTTAATTAAAAGCGTTTACGGCCACATCCATTATTGACCAGTGCAAGAATAGGACTACATTTGACCTTTGAATTTATTCTTTTCACCAGTATATAAAGAAAAATGCAATTTAAGTACATTCTTTGTGAATCCCAGGGCGCAAAACAAGGATAAATAAAATAAAACCTTTTCAGTTATCACTATCTTTTATATTGCTTAGTAAGTACATTCACAAAGCTGAGAAAGAATGTTCAATTTTGTTGCATCAAGTTTTATGAATTTATTGATGGAATTTTTGGCAAAACCTTAATAAGTTATATATTTTCGGGATTTCCAGAAAATGTGCTATCGGAAAAAGTAATATTCGCGAAAATTCGCTTTAGATTAGAAGATACAGTTGATTGAATAGGACAGATTGAATTTTGCAGGGAAGGGGTTACTGCCTTTACTGCCTATTCACCTCTTTGAGCGTTCAAGCTTCGCAGAACAAAATCGGTTTTCCTGAGCACTTTTAACACTCCTTTGGCGGCATTTTGAAGCCAAAAAGTCCATCAAAATGTCCTCAAAACTTAGGCAAGACGAAATAGTACAAATACATACACAAATATATAGAAAAAAAATCAATAAATAGAAAAATTATTTCAAACAACACACTGGTCGGCGAATCAGCATCTTTTAAATCACTGACGGAATTTTCCGTAGCCTACTAATATTGCAACGAAGGAAATTCACAAAAGCTACATCAACTTCCGGGATTTATGAGGATTGTTTGTGTGTTTACGAAACATCTTTTCTACAAAATCTTAGTTTTACCGGTAATGGGGTTACTGCCTTTACTGCCTATTCACCTCTTTGAGCGTTCAAGCTTCGCAGAAAAAAATCGGTTTTCCTGAGCACTTTTAACACTCCTTGGGCGGCATTTTGAAGCCAAAAAGTCCATCAAAATGTCCTCAAAACTTGGGCAAGACGAAATAGTACAAATACATACACAAATATATAGAAAAAAAAATCAATAAATACAAAAATTATTTCAAAGAACACACTGCACACTGGTTGGCGAATCAGCATCTTTTAAATCACTGACGGAATTTTCCGTAGCCTACTAATATTGCAACGAAGGAAATTCACAAAAGCAACGTCAACTTCCGGGATTTATGACGCTTGTCTTATTCTAATCGACCTTTACGAAACATCTTTTCTACAAAATCTTAGTTTTACCGGTAATTAAATAAAATCTGGAGCTGTCTCATAAATTTCGATAACATCAGGTCCAATTTTAAATACCAACTGAATAAATTTTGAAATCCGTCGAAGCCCATATGGTATCTAAATTTTTGAATATATAGCACCTAATTTAGGACTAGTCGGATCTGATTTTTAAGTAATGTGGTCAAATGTATACATGTTAATTAGCTTTTTCGGTGATGGTACCATAAAATTCTACGATGTTGGGAAAATACCACAGGTCAGTGCGTTTTATGGTAGATATCTTCCTAACTTGGTACCTATTGAATTTTTACATATTGCACAACTCTTGTGCATTAACAGAACGACGTATTTTACATGTTGTAACTTATTATCCAATTTAACACCTACACATATTTGTTATCGCATCTTGAACTTTAAAAAGTTTAATTTAAAATTTAGTTATTGTCATCCTTCTCTTGGGTATAATGGAAGCTACAACAAAATTGTTGGCATCACTTTCGAATACGCTCTCAGCTGACAAACACATTTCTTCAGTAGCCACATCGGCAGCTAAAAAGCTTTGTTTTCCCTTCAGTCAAAATTTAGTTAATCATAATTCCGTAATTGAAAGAGCAAATCAAAAAAAATGTGTACATATACGTAGATTTTACATGGATTCAAATTTTATAAACAAATGTACATCATCCCATTTAAAATTCCAAAGTTACCCCCCACTTGTCAAAATATATATCCCCCCATATCCCTGTTAATCCATCAAAATTCCATGGAAATATTTTAAACTGTTTCCAAGATATCTCTTTGTAACACTTGAAAAGATGTTAACTAGATAAAAAAAATGGAAAAACTGAAGTTATTGTAGTTTTTTTAAAGAGATGTTAAAAATTAATTACCGATCATCAGAACCTATTTCTAGAATTTTTTTATTAGTCCAACGCAATAATTGAGAACACTTATAAATTCTCCGAATCGAGAATTTCTATGCATTAACAATGTTTATTGTTACAAATCTAGTTAATAGTACGTCAGAAGTTAGAAAAAATCTGTAGTGGACCCACAGAGACATGTAAAATTTTCGGAAAAGCTGCTGCTTCATATTATTTTAGATTTGCTGACCTTCAATTTATATTACATAACTTCTGCAGGATTTTCGATAAGTGTAAATTAGTCAAAATCATTAGCAATTGTCAGTTTTGACCTTTCAAGTAATTTAGAGCTTATTGACCAGGATTAAAGGTATGTTGTTAATCCCAAAGGCCCAATAAGGTAGTTTTGCAAGACTGTTGCGCAAAACTTTTGTGTAAATTTGTGTGATGGTGTGTGTGAGTATGCATTTGAAGAACAAAATTTTAGTCTAGATCTTATTTGGGGAACATGGAGACTGTGTAGATTGTAAGGGGAGAAATGGAGTAATATTGGGACTTCTCTGTACCAATAAATACAGTTCCTTCCAATACTGGCTCAACAATGTTTATTGTTACAAATCTAGTTAATAGTACGTCAGAAGTTAGAAAAAATCTGTAGTGGACCCACATAGAGACATGTAAAATTTGCGGAAAAGCTGTTGCTTCATATTATTTTAGATTTGCAGACCTTGAATTTATATTACGTAACTTTTGCAGGATTTTCCATCGGTGCACATTAGTCAAAATCATTAGCAATTGTCAGTCTTGACCTTTCAAGTAATTTAGAGCTTACTGACCAGGATTAAAGGTATGTTGTTAATTCCAAAGGCCCGTTGCGCAAGCTTTTGTGTAAATTTGTGTGATGGTGTATGTTTGTACACATTTGAAGAACAAAATTTTTGGCCTAGATCTTATTTGGGGAACATGGAAACTATGTAGATTGTAAGGGGAGAAATGAGGTAATGATGGGACTCCTCTGTATCAATAAATACAGTTCCTTCCAATACTGGCATCAGCCGCATCGTGCAGAGTTTAAATTTTCAATTAAGTATGTCAGACAATAAATATAAAATATAACATTAACACAAAAGGATGAAACGCAGTAAATAATTACAACTTACGAAATTGTGTCATGTATGTATGTATGTGTGCAATAAACTAACTTCATGTCGATAAAGGAACATTAGTTCTGTTTGGCAATAATACAAATTTACTATAATTTGGCTTCGGTTGCGACACACAATCGTTCGTCGTCTTTTGAAATTATGTTTTGTCGTTAAATGAATTCACCTGGTGGACTGAAGACCTTATCAATGGCGAAATCGGTGGTAAATGATATGTGAAACGGAGTCAAGGAAAGTGGAAACAGTCGGAAAGAAACTGCACTTGTGCGGCAGCATTGGCGCGCTAGCACACCAAAGAAAGAAAATTTAAGTATGAATTTTCGCAATAAGAATTCAGTTTTAAGGCATTTTTTAAAAATTTATTTTTTCGGGATTCAACTTTTAAATAAGACGAACAATTTTAGAAAAAGATCATGCTTGTTTATTTTATCAGAAAGAAGATACATGGCAGCTAATACCAAATAATACCTAGACGAACACTGCCGTGCAACGAAAATCGGGTCACCCTTGAGACATTTGGTGGGTTTACTGGTTTATGGCTTAAAAGTTTGTTCGTCTACCATTATATAAATATGTATAATGTATACTATATATCTACATGTATACATAATGGTGGACAAACAAATTTTTAAACCATTAACCAGTAAACCCACCAAATGCCTCAAGGGAGACCGGCTTTTCAGTGTATTCGAGTGTCTGTCTATATTCTTTATAGTCTCTAATGGCAGTTATGTTTTAAAGGTAAGGGTTTCTACAGGTGGCCATTCTTTGCGTAAAATTGTTACATAATTGCAGTTTAATTTCACGAATAACTGGACGAATGTTTTGCCCCAGGTCATAACCTACCAAATCGTCTGCGATTGTTAGAATAGACCTTGTCCTTGAGGAAGCTCCACAAGAAAAAATCGAGTGGGGATAGATTGCATGTTCTTGCAGGCCACTAGATATCACCATTTTGAGAAATGACACGGCCAGGAAAATGTGTCCGTAAGAAATCCAAAGTTTGACTCGTCGTGTGACAAGTGGCGACATCTTGTTGAAAGAACATATCGTCGGTCTTCTCATGTAAGAGCGTAACTCAAAAAAAAATCCAAAATTGAGATATGCCCCACAACGAACTTTTAAAAACCCAAAATTTAACCTCTCCCAGTAGCGCATCTCAATATCTGATCGCGAATAAGCCTCTAAAAAGTAAAAATAACTCTAAAACTCTTTTAATAAAACTAGAAATGTCACTGATTTTTAATATATTTATTTCGGGGGCAACTATATCGCCATAATCATTTCATGTTTCAAATTTTAGAACCATACGTTCTTATTTTAAAAAAAGGGGTGTTAAAAATTAATAATTAATTAACGATCATCAGAACCTATTTCTAGAAATTTTTTATTAGTCGATCGCAATAATTGCAAACACTTATAAATTCTCCGAATAGAGAATTTCTATGAATTAACAATGTTTATTGTTACAAATCTAGTTAATAGTCAGAAGTTAGAAAAAATCTGTAGTGGACCCACAGAGACATAAAATTTGTGAAAAAGCTGCTGCTTCATATTATTTTAGATTTGCTGACCTTGAGTTTATATTACATAACTTTTGCAGGATTTTCCAAAGGTGCACATATAGTCGAAATCACTGGCAATTGTCAGTCTTGACCTTTCAAGTAATTTAGAGCTTACTGAGCTGGAGTAAAGGTATGTTGTTAACCCCAAAGGCCCAATGAGGGGGGTTTTGCAAGACTGTTATATATATTCTTTTATGATAACTCCTATATGTCCGTTATCAACACCCTCAAGCACAATAATGCATCAACGAAAATTGAATTGAAATACGTCGAAAAACTTTTATATGACATCCTAATGGACATCGGCAATCAAAAGATGTCCCTAGGGCTCACGAAAAATCTTATTATGAGAGGTGCTTTTAAGTTTAATGCATCAAAAAATAAAGTGATTTTTTTTCTTGGTGGGTTGGTGCTTATTTTTAGATATTGCTTTATTTGTCTAATTCAAAAATTACAATATGTTTTATATAGTCACTACTATAATGCTTGCAAAATGCATTTTAAACCATCATCTTTTTAATTTTTGAAGAACTTTCCGGTACACATACCTGCAAAAGAAAAAAAAATCTTAACTTTCTTATAAAACTATATATGTATGTATATTTAAGTAATTATGGGTAAAAATTAAACAATGTTTTACTGTGGCCATAAAAAGTTCTGGACCGAGGGGCGGCTCACTCCCTTAAATCTGTGTACATATTATTGTTAAATCGCATTAAATCATTTTAAATCTTTCTTAAATCATTAGATTTTTTGATTTTTTAAATCACTTAGATCAATTTAAATGGCTTTAAATCATTTGAAATCAAGTTAAATCACTTTATTTCATGTAAAATCGATTTAACGCACCATAAATCATCAATAAATCACAAAAATCACCTAACATTCGTTAAATCATCATCACAATTTGGCATCGCCGACAGTGCTGGGCAGCGCGTTACAGCATTTAAATCGTTTTAAATCAGATTAAATCAATACTGATTTAAAATCAGTGTACACCTTTTTTGGGAGTTAGCCGCCCCTAGTTCTGGACGTAGCCTTATCGCATCTCTTCATCGTCTAATGCGTTTACAAAATTTTCTAAAATTTCTTTACGGTAACACACCGAATTGAGAGTCCCTTCGAAAAAAATCGGTCCAGTTAACCTTCTTTTTGATATGGCCGCCCACACGCCAACTTTCTATCAATGCAGAGGCTTCTCTATAAAGAAATGTGGATTTTCAGAACTTCGCATTCTCATTTATTGAGAATTTACATAACCAGAGAGGTATAACCATGTCTCGTCACTAAAAAAGGTTTTTTAAAATACGTCTTCTTTATTATGCAAATTACCCATAACCCACTCTGAAAATTGCATTCGCTGCGGCTTGTCGTTTGGTAACAATTCTTGGACTGAGCTTAGACGATAAGCGTGCATATGATGGTCACATTTCAGAATTGAATTGCAGGTTCCGTAGGATACATTTACTTGCTGACTCAAACGCCGAGTTGGGGTTAACAATTTGCCCCAATTCTTCTACATTTTGTGCAGTGCGAACTTTGGGTCTCCCACTACCTTCCTTTCTGTTCACACTTCCTGTTTCTTTAAACAACGCCACAGATCTGGTCAAGACTTGGCGAAACTGGTCGAAATCCATGACTATGTATGGAAATTCTGTCTGAAAATGCTGAATGGCGTGTTGAAAAAACCCACTGGCCATCAACCCTTCTACCATTTTTAAAGTAACTTTCTATCATAAGAGCTTTTTGTTCTGCCGTGATTACCATACTTAGTTTTCTTGAAAATAAAAACTTCAGAACTTCCCAGTTCTATTTTTTATTCACCTAGACCTTTTACCTATGTTGCCTTTCAAGAGCAATAATAATTCAAGACATCCGTGTTTGATTCCACGGCATACTTTGAGGACGTTTATTTGATGTTACTTTATGTAGGTATAGTGGAATTTTTTCGTATCTTGGGAGGAATGATATAAAATTCGGGAAGCGTGCCTTTAAAGGGAGACTTCCGGAAAATATGGAGAGTTGGCAACCCTACCTCTAGCCCACAATGCACACCATACAGTTACTTGAAGAGGGTGTAAAGGTTTTTCTTTAATCACCCAAGGAATTTCTCTTCCCGAAATCCTACAATGCTTGTTCACATAATCTTCCTAACCTAGAAATGAGCTTCGTCGAAAAAGACGTTGTTTTCTTTGCTAGCCCGGTAACTTTTGATTTCACCCTCGTACCTACGCCGCAAAAAGTTGCTCATTCCAGGAAGCTGTTCCTAATAATGAAAATAAAAAGACATTTTTCCAGCCGTATTTTTAAGAACTACCGACTCGGCGAACAGGTAGCCTCAAGGTTTTGCGTTAAAAAAATGCCTTTACAATTTAAATTTTTAAAAGTTTAGACGCCAGGATTAATGGATATTTGTTATTTATTATTATGTTGCTTACATATAGAAAGAAACAACGCTCTGCTAAAATATAGCATATGTTTAGACATTTGGGATACATAACTTTAAATAATCAAGTCCTACCGTATTAATTACATATCTCCGATTATGATAATTTTATTTTTATATTAAATTATGTATCTTAAATAATCATAATCAATAGCAGATGTATAATATATTTTTCACTTCTTTGACGCAGACTTTAACAACTTTCGCTTCATTTTGCTTGCCTTTTTTAAAGGAAGAAGACATTATTCTCTTAAAACAGCCAAAATCAAAGACTTTTCAAGCAAAAGGTATACGTGGGAGCAGTAAAACATTGCTCTAAACAATTTTTAAAAGTTCAATTCAATAAGTAGATATCATTACGGACGACAGCTTCAAACCAACCTCGTATTAAGAACACTTTACGAAGAATGCACCATAACATTAGGCGTTAAACATAGAATGGCCTCATCTTCACTTAACTAGCAATAAAAAATCGAAAACACGGTCCTCTAACTAAATATCCGGGTTACGAGCATCTTTTAACCTCAATAAAGAGGCATAAAGTTCATAGATTCACGACCTAAAATACTTGTTGTACACGCTAAGTTAATTGTTAGGTTAGGATGTACGAAAGTATACTGGCGATCTTCAATAAGATGTTAATATACTGTCAGGTACATAGAAAATCTAGCATAATAAAGCTAAAATACAATTAACACAGTTTGCGATAGATTTTCGATGCGTTTTCTATTCAATCTGTTTTATCTGTTTCCGTGGAATCTTTAACATCCATGTCATCAACCGTAATGTTTAAAACAGTAAGGAATATGCACATCTTTTTTTTATTGCACAAATCGTTAAGGAAGCCATTACAAACTCAAAAAAATTATTTTGATGAACATTACTAGGACAATTTAGCTACAAAAAATGTTTACTTTTCGGTATAATTTATTACAATTTAAAAAGCAGCTATTTGTCCTTAATGTATAATGACGTCAGCAGAACAGCAAAAATAAGTGTCAATCTACATGTTAACGTAAAGCTTAACCTAAAGTCGAACAGGTTTGTTTTTCTCGGAAACAGACAGAGGAGAGCAATCAAATTTTTTGGGTTGATAGAGGAATAGTGCAACTAGCTTCGGTAAAAAACTCAGTTAGACGGGATGTTTCATTTCGGAGCTATTAAACTTCAAAGTCGAAATTTCCGCGATTTCCGTTTAAATCGGGCACAAAAGTGCATTAAATCGATGTAAATTTTCGGAGGTTGTAGAGGACCCGGAGCTTCGGATCTCTATTGAAACTGGTGAGGATCGAAAAATGGCAAGTAATTCATTTTTTAAGCTCAAAATATGCCATTTGGTACCTAATAATTGAAAACAAAACGCCGGATCGAAAAACGGATTGCTATACGTTTACCTACACCTAAAATCACTAGAATATTTTTGGGAAAAATTGGAAATTTTGATTTTTGACCCATATATTTCACGATTTTTGATTTTTTGTGGTGTCAAAATGACAAATTAAAATCCCGTATACGTCGTCGGAAAGATCTCATCGAAATTCATGATTTCCAGATATTTTAGTTGCTTCATTCTTTATAGGAAGGGAGCAATCGCCGATTAAATTTCGATTTTATAACTTTTTTTCCCGTGGACATCGGTACATTTCAATCACTCTGTATTTTTTCCTATCTAATCTTCTCCCAATTTTTCAACACTTTCTTATAAAGGGATAATCACACTTTAAAATGAATACCGAATGGGTCATTCAGGAGCGTATTTATATAAGAGGTAAAAACCGAATTTTCTTGATTTTTCCGACAAATCATATTTTTAACCGACATTATTTCTCGCTATTTTCCTTATTTAGTGATTATTTTTGGGTTTATTTTATCCGTTAATTAGAACACCTACCACTAATTTAAATCGCTTATTTTTTCGTTAAAATTATAAATAAATAGGTTTAATTGCATCGGGGACCCAACCATGCAAAATTGAAAGGTTCCTGGACCGATTTCGGCTTGAAATATACATGAATAAGATTTTAGGAACCTTCTACTTTAAGTGCATGAATTTTGTATTGAATGAGTTACCCATTAAATGCCATTTTTATTGATTTTCCGATGACCCTCCAACACTGGAATTCTCCATGTACTCAGCCATGTACAGCCAATGGGATCACGTTTTACGAGTTTCGAAATTCGCGCGAGAATTTGCAGTGGAAAATACTTTTTTGTATTGATAAATACCAAATAAATGGATAACAGTAACCGCCACAAACATTTAATTTATGTAGAGAATATGAAAAATATTTCAGATTTATTTGGGTTATAATATGCAGATTCCCTATTAGTTGCGAGTATATAATCGGTTACCTATATTCAGCACTCCTAACCGGAATCGTTGAAATCTAATGTAAACTGCAGACGAATAGCAGACCACGCTTTTGATCTAAAACCGTTTCGGGACCTTTGAATATCGAAAAACAAATTAGCAAATCGTGGAAAATTTTAAAAAACTGGAATTTTGGCGTAGGTTTTTCCTATTTATAACTCTCTCTGTTCGCGCGAGCTCGCCGTGTTAGCAACTGCATATTGACATTATCGAAAACCATAATACTATTTAATATATTAAAATATTCTGTTACATTTCGGCTATTTACGGCGCCATTAAATTCTAAACTATCAACAAGGCACGTCCGGGACCATAAAAAAAGAACTATAAGAAACATAAACTGTCCTAGTAAGATATATCACACAAGCCGATGTCCAGCTCGAGTCCAGCACGTTGGTGAGACTAAATTTATAGCCATTTATATTTTCATTTTTAATTAGAACCGTAAAAATATCGTTTCACAATTTCAAAGGAGCATCATTTAAAGTGGACCGCTCTCATCTTGGAGATTTATTACGATTTTGTAATTTTTCGGAGTATATCGCACAACAGGGACGTACCTAGAGGTTTTTTTAAAGAGTGGTTGAATATAGCTGCTTTTGGTAATTTTGAATATGTTTTTTTTTCTGGAAAACAGTATTCTAGGTTAGGTTTTACCTACTTACTCGGCCTTTCTACCGCTGTGTAAAATTTTGAATTTCATCCCAAGTTATTCATTTTTTCTCTGCTTCTTTTCGTATTCTGTCAATCCATCTTGTTCTTTGTCTTCCCTTCTTATTATTCCCCGGGGAGGAAGAAAAGTGCTTCTACAGAAGTTTTGACTACTGTTTTCGACAAGTGACCATGCCGTCCAAAGGGAAGCATTCTGGGGTTGAAGAAAATTCACCCGTTTTAGCAAGGATGTATGAAAATTTTGCAAGAACATGTGTTGGGAAAACATCTCAATATCCCAGTTAAAAAAAAAACTTTTTTTTAACATTTTCTGCGACTGGGATGATTTGTTTGTATGATCTAGAGTGACAGTAACGTTATACCTTTTTTACACAGTAGTGTCCATTAAACTACCATTTATTATTGCTGTTGAATTCACAAAACAAGCTTTTTGGGTACCTACGCTCCTGCTTTAGCGATTAAACAGCTTAATGCAACACACACCTTGTTTGGAGTAATTAACTTTAACCAAACATGGACTATAATTATTTCTATTCGCTTTTTCTCGGCTTTTACACAAGATTTATGAAAGATACACCGAAAAAATGTAACTTATGCTGTTAAATCGTCCTACGCTCGATTAAAAATTCTGAACACTTTATTAGCTGGAAAATTTACAACAAAACAGGCGTACAGTCACTGACCAAAGTAAATTTCAGAATTCCGCAATTTTCTTATTTATTTTATAATGTTTCCTTTAGCGTTCCGTGCCAAACGGAACAGTTATCACTTCGGTGTCCGTGCGTCTGTCTGTCACAAGCGATTTTCTTTGAAGCTATTTGAAGTAAAAATTTGAAATTTAGCATAGAGATAGAGTATGGTGGCCCAATTATAGACGTGAAGGATAAAAACTTGAATTTTAATTCTGGGGGTTAATTTCAGTGGATAACTTGGGAAATGGAAAAATAAATTTCAATGGCATCGTGCAGGGGGTCAAATGAAAGCTTATGGAAGCTCGAATTCAACTAATGTATTTTTTTATGCATCTTTTTAAACATTTTTCGGGAAAACGCTTAAAAATTGCTGTCCCCCACCCTTATCACCAAAAGGATCACTCAGAAACATGTGAAAAAAATCATGAACATTGAGAATTAGGCGTAGATTGAGCCAAAATTATCACGATTGAAAAATTTTAGCGCGGCCAGTTGTTATAAACAATTTAATTGCTTATTTCCTTATAACTGCTTAACCATTGGTTTTAGAGAAAAAGTTTTTCGACGAAAAATATATCTTACGATTAGGGTTGGGCCGACACCGATACCTAGTATCGGATATTGGTCGATACTTACTAATTTCCGATACCTGCCAATACCTAAAACCTCAGATACAAAAGTATCCGATTTCAGATACTCATCACTCGGCTGTTATCGTCCGCTTCCACTGCCATTCTCTAGCGGCTACCAATATAATCGATAGTTATAAACAAATTTTTATGCCCTATCTATGCGTATTTAGTTATCATGAAGCAGAAATGTCTGATATATGGAAACATTTTAATAAAAATACGGAAAAGGAATCTCCAGCCATTGTGGAAAATCTTACTCTCATGGGGACCAAGACAAACGATCACTCAACACTTTAAATTTGCCTAAACATCTTAAACGGTGTCGTGATTTTATTAAAAATGCTGGTAAAAAATTTTTACTCGTTAAATTAAATGT
Organism: Philopedon plagiatum; assembly: GCA_963971165.1. Lineage (NCBI taxonomy): Eukaryota > Metazoa > Arthropoda > Insecta > Coleoptera > Curculionidae > Philopedon > Philopedon plagiatum. The sequence continues at coordinate 3,179,574 of OZ020193.1, forward strand.
TTTCTTTTAATTTTAAGCATTGATATTACAAATGTTGGTTGTGAAAGTAAAGTTTGTATTTAAATTTTAAATACATTCATTCAGATACTTTCAAATACTGTATCGGTATCGGCTAGAGATGTAGATAAGTAGATATAGTATCGGTATCGGTATCTAAAACGTGGTATCGGTCCAGCCCTACTTACAATGTAAGGAATAACTTTGTTTTTCAAAATTTTTAATTTGGCTCAGTCGAAACGCTAGTGCATTACTGTTATTGCTGTTCCTCGCCTTTATAACCAAAAGGATCGCTCAGAAAAATCAGGAAAAATCATGAACATTGAGAATTAGGTGTAAATTGAACCAAAATAATCAGGATTGAAAAATTCTAGCGCGATCAATTGTTATAAATAATGTAACTGTGTATTTCCTTATAACTGCTAAACCATTGGTTTTCGAGAAAAAGATTCTCGACAAAAAATATTCCCCACTAAGCCGATGCGTAAGAAACAGCTTTGTTCCTGCACGTTTTAAAAATTTTTAATTTGACTTCTTCGAAACGCGAGTGCTGAGGAAGCTGATGGCATGGAACACTAATTGTGCAAGTACAGCTTGCACGTGACCGATTTTTTTTGTACAAACTTAAGAAGTCGTCGGCTGAGAAGTGCTTATGATTATTTCTGTACCTGTACTTTTACATAAATAAAATAGCCACATAAATTCGGACTTTTTCGGTGTGTCAAGACCGCGTGGACGCCAGCTCGTGCTTATTTTCTAAGATTACAATCTGAAACAATACATAACGAGATTATCTTAATTGTTGCGGCGACAATTACGTGTTTTTAAGTTAATTAACCTTAAAAAAGCTATTTCGGGTAAAAATAAATGACTATGTGGTAACAATCATTCCGAGAAAAGCTAAAGAATAATATTATTTTGTAATCTAATTATAACGCGTATGCAGGCGCCACTTTAACTTTTGTGAAAAGTTAAAATTACTTTCCGTTAGTCGAAATGGGCATATTTTATAAAATCAGGTCACATTAGGTGCCTCATCTTCACCACAAACAAAACTAATAAAATGTGCTGGACTGTTAGAGAAGACCACCCGGAAGAATGCTCTTTATGAGGCATTTTTCTTGCGAAATAAGATGCTTAAATTCCGCTTATTCTTGGTCTTGTTTTTGGAATTCGCCTCGACGTCAGTGCGCGGTTTTATTAGGATTTTCAATACCTTTTCGGTGGTTATTGAAATGTAAAAAATAAGCCAATGTTATTGAAATAGCTGTACTAAAATTTAGGAACAAAATGACTATAGGAAATATGAATATAAACCAAATAAACCTGAAATTTTGTTTTTATTTACTTATTTTATATTTATATTAACAAAAAAAAATTCTAGTACAAATTTTCATAAAAAATTGGATGCTAAATGCGATGCTAATTGTTGTGACGTCCCATGCCATGTAAATAAAAGTGTTATATGGCTGGTACATGGTGAATTAGGGCCGAACTTTGTGCAGAAAGGAATTTATCGGCGAGTGAAACTCCCGCGAGCTGAACAGACTAGCGAGATCACGACGTGATGCAAACTGTTGCTAGACAGTCATACACACAGGAATGCGTGGCGCTCGCAGGGGTCGAATTCCAGGAATTAATATAATTTTTATTAGTTTATTAATTTCTGTAGCAATTTTTCGATAACTGTTAAACAGCGATAGTGACTTGAGAATAGCCGTTATTTTTAGCGGTGATTTTTCACTACAGCGATTTTTATTTTTAATGCGAGACGGAGCAGTATGGTTACTTTTACGAGACTGATATTCGTTATAAATATTGAATAATGCAGCTATGTATATTCGTAATTGAAGGTAAAATTATTACTTGAGGTGGTTACTAACTAGTTATTAGGGTAAAAATAGTATTTTTTCGATACGACCAGTGGCACAGGCGTGGTGAATATTGATCGAAAATGACCTTTATTCTGATTCATGTGCTAGACTAAGTTAAAAATATTCTATTTTTCTAAAATTAAAAAAAAACTGTTCCTTAGTGGATGCCTACCTCATATAAGAAACCTCTGTGCAAAATTTCAAGTTTCCAGACCCAGTTTAGTTAGTAATCCACACTTTGATTTCCTTAAAGAAAAAGTGTGGGTAACTGGTAACTTCTTCTTTTAAAAACTCAATAGCAGCAAAATGCTAAATGTGTATAGATAAAAATACATAATTTTATTTCAATTAATTTTTATTTTGATGATCGGTGTATTGTGAAAATTATTATAATATAATATGCACTCTTGTTATACATATGTACCTACACATTATTTACAATTAATTTTTTGAAGAAATCGTAAATTTTAGTTTGTTTTTGCTTTTGACTATGATCCTTTACAATTTCTGATTCAACATGAATGTAAGGTTACTGGAGATATTTTTTTACGCAGATATTCTATTATTGTCACTGACAATAAACATAAACATAAAAAATTCGAGCCCAAAAGTACCCCAGAACTTATTACTTCGTGTGCAACCTATCAATATTTTTCTCAGTGTACCCTCATCGAGTCTCGGTATCTTTTGCTTCACGTCGGCTGAGAATAAATATAGCTGTCCATAGGACCTATTATAAAATTGCAATGTCTCAATTTTGGGAATCGTAAAGATGAGACTAGACCTATTTTTTGAAAAAAAAAAATATTAGCGACGATATTAACCTTGAAAAATGCCCAAAAATGAGTATTTTTCGTGAGAATATTCTCATAAATTTTCTTTTTGTTTAGAAAAGCGACTCTAGTCCGTAGAAATAGAAACACACCTTTACTAAAATTTAATTTATCCTGACACGTATTTCAAGTAGCCTTTACAGGATTCCACAGTAGCGAAATGGTGTTAAACCTCCTATAAATTTGCGACGATTTATGTAATAAAAATATATAATTGTTCCATATTCGTCTTGACAGTGTCTGATTTTCAGTTACAATTTTCAATACCTCTTCATTGGCTGTTAAAAGGTAAAAAACAGTCGATGTTATTGAAACTTTTGTGCTCAAATTTATGAACAATAACGATATTTAATAATTGTTTTTAGGACCAAAGATGCACAATCCATCCAATAAGTCTTATTATCGTCAAATTAGTAAATTACTAATCGAATCTTTGTGAAAACGCGACAAATCTCCATAACTTTGCAAATCTTTAAAAATTAAAAACCCAGAAGTGGTACCGCTTTCATAATAAAGTTCCTAATGATATATAATTTGAATATTTCAAAAATTGACACGTTTTATAGGTTTTTTTTCGAAAAGAACGAAAATAACGTATTACAGGTGAAGAAGATCATAATTAGCTCCTACTGTTTTACAAGATAGCTTAATTATATATACAATAAATCTTTCTGATTAATTTTCTCCGTAATTTTTTTAATTGGCAGTTTGCCGAGGAAAAAAAATATATTTTAATCAACTTCTGCCGGAAACAAAGACCGCTTTTCACAGCTTTATGTATAAATATCCAAATGAGAAGATCCTGAGGCGAAAATCGATTACGAAACTGGCTTTATTAATTTTTATTTTTACCTCAATTCCTTTCATTTTTTATTTAAAGTCTCTTCTTTTTCGTTTCAGATGAACCAAACCTGCAAAGTATGCGGCGAGCCTGCGGCGGGATTCCATTTTGGGGCTTTTACTTGTGAGGGTTGCAAGGTAACTATACTTTTTACATTATTTAATAGATTTAAAGCTAAAAACGCTTAAAATAGCTATATTTATGTGGAAATATATTAATCTACTTCGATATCTGGAACTGGACTATGCCATTTTTCTTACTGGGGATTAAACTTGCTTTCCTTCGTCGGGAGGAATGTGTTTTCGCCCTCTTTTCAGCAGGGTTGATGTTAATAAAGGTACTGCGGGGTCTACATTTTAAATAAAACCCAAACCATTTTAGAAAAATAGCTTGCCTGTTTATTTTATCAAAAAGTACTTGGCGGTTATGTTTTAAAAATGATATTCTCCAAATGTCCAGTCATTAGGTACATTTTTGGTGCAAAAAGTTGCAGAGTCTTGTACAGTTGGTGGCCCTAAGTATTACCCTAAGTTTGGCGGGAACGCGAGATTAAATTTGTTTTTGGACACAGACTTCGCAAAATTTTGATAGCGGAGGGAATCCAATGTATCCTTTGCAGACGATCCGCTATACAGTGCCACTAAGAACGTTGAAGAAACGTCTCTGTTCTATGTCCAGAAAGATAACTAACTAAGATAAGTCTATAAAAACTGAAAATGTATAAGCAATAAACGATATACATCTTCAAAGCGTTAAATAATGTCATTGTCTTCCTAATTTGTCATTCTGTCGATGTAAGACCACAGCAGACCGACTATTGCATGTGTACGCGTTTTTGCATAACAGCCATAGCTTGATAACAATACCAATTTGAGCGCATTTCGATTTTCAGTAATCGCAATCGCTTAATGGATAAGTATAGTCCGTATTGCGACAAATTTAACCCGGTTAGCAAGTGTATAGGTTAAAAAGTTGGCAATACTGTGTCGATATCACAATAAGTGTGTGACCATTGAACCATTTCGTGCTTTTGTTTCTTTTTTGGGTCGATGTATTTTGTAGTTTGTTCGCTTTTGTCACAAGCGAATGAAAAAATTTAACCTCCAAATACGCTCAAGAGGTTTTTAAATTATATTGGTCATTAGCGGACTGTCCCGGCTTCGCGCAAGAGCAATCTTAACTTTACTACATCGTTGAGGAAATTTGGTACATGCCGTCTCGCTCTGTCTTCTGTAATTCCTAGTTTCAATGAACGCAATGCTTGGATCTGCTTTTCAAGCTCATGGAAATTTTTCTCTGTTACGATCTGTGTACCCCAGAGAATTCCACCCAGTAGAGAAGTCTCTAACCAGTCAAAAATAGCCTCCAACATGAGCTTCTAGCTTACAGAATTACGCCCTGATCTAACTTTGATCATGCGCGGTAATACAAGGTTATAGGGATTTTTTGAAACTCACTAAAGATGTCATCATTTGTCGTTTGACATTAGATTAGCAAGGTACAGTACCGTAATCAACAATTCAACATTAAAAAGTTCGCCTTTTGATTTATAGATATCCCAGCTTATCATTGACCCAGTTGATACGACAAAATACCCTGTTCTCTCTCTCTCTCTCTCTCTCTCTCTTATTTGTTTACTTATTCTCTTCAGATATCTGCGTGAGACTACTAATTTGTTATAACTGCGGTTTCATCAAAATTTGCGCCGGATCGTTTTGACTTCTAAGGGAAACAAATAACCAAGGAGTTTTTTTTTAAATATTTTTTTGAAGGTAAATTTTATCGAAACGCAGTTGTTTCGAAAATGGATTAACAAAACTTTTCAAAAATATTTTCTCGGATACACATATTTCGAACATATATTTTTTCATAAATTTCCTGACAGCTTTTTCAAAGACGCTCTTTTGAAAACGGATTTATCAAACATTTTCTCGAAAACTCGTACTCCAAAAGTACATTTTTTTTAAAAAGGCCTTAAAAAATTATTTTTAAATAATAGGTACATTTTCCGAAAATAATTTTTTCGAAAACATTATTTAGAAAATTAAATTATGAACTCTAGTAGCTTGGAAAATGCCAATGAAAAAAAGATCCTGAACAAACCTAAATGCGCCTTTTTTGGGTTTGATCAGACTTCCTTAAACATAAATGGCTTTTTGCCATAGCAGACCAGAGAAAACAGAGGGTTTTGTCGGGGTTATATCCCCTCCTATTTCTATGTAGCAGACGACCTCAGACAAGAATGTCACCATAGCACCATATAAAAATTAATAGTCGAGTGCCGAAATTTCAATGAGAAAAAAAGAAGAATCAACTATTACCATAATTCCCGCCTGAATTCGGTTAAGCCCAACTGAGCAACCAGTTCACTAGGTCGGAAGTTACGTCAGACATTTCGGGGGCTCCGTGCAACGCACTTAACACCTTCTCTCGGTCCGCTGCCCAACTGGATAATCGTTGACTAATCATATGCAATTATATTCAGATGGGGAGGTTACCGATATTATGCAAATCGGTTGCACGACGAAACAATGCCTACTTATCTATCCCGCCCACTCAATTGTGACATTTGTAGCTTTTCTTCTGTTTCTGCATCGTAAGAAGGCCGTGACAGTGAAGTTGCATGCGAACTGATTGCTTTATTTGGTGGCCCTAACCTAATTTCGAAGCAAGAGTCGCATAGGGACTGGCTAGAATGCCTGATGTTTTGAAACGACTTCAGTATGGCTAGCAACCATAATCAGATGGCTTTATTTTAATTAAGGATGAAGTATCGCAAGAGCTATCTCTTTTAAAATGTAAGAACAGCGTTCAAAGTTTACATTTATGGAGATATAGGAACAGGAAAATGGATGTAATGTATTAGTATCAGACTCTTTAACACTACCCAGTTAGTATGTGGCTATCAAGAGTAAAACAGGCTTGTGCCCATCATTCAGATGGTACTATTTTTCTTATATTAAACAAAATAAGTTCCACTTTTACTTCCTTACGGTCTAAAAGCAGTACGTCCTCTACCACCAGAGGGCATTAAAAATTCTGCTAGCTCAGACAGAGTGTAAAAACTGAACTGAAAACGACTTCTTCCGGCGTTACGTAATCCAATCATCATTTACATGCTCTAGTTCGCTCTGAAACCGTTCAGGGCGCCACTACAGTACGCATAATATAATCCTTTCTTTAGCAGGAACAGCATTCTTGACCTTAATGAGTTTTCACCGAAAATTTCCATACGTTGCGACGAGTTACACGGAAATTCATATCATGAGTGAGAGTAATTTCACCACCTTTCAGTTTTCCTATTATTTTGATGCGATAGCGTCAAGGATTGTGTCCTTTAGGGCGACAATTAATTATGCTCGACGCCTATTTTACGATTTTCAAGAATCACCTCCCAGAACAGTAGCAAATCGGCATTATTACGTCACGACGGCGCACGTCATTTTCAATTTCCGGCCAACCGAAGCGTGAAAACTCGGTCGGATGGTTGGCGAGATTGCATGGTTGGGCGGGTAGTACCGTCGTTGACAAATTAAGGATGAAAAACAGCAGGAATAACATGAAATAACAATTTAACGAGCATAAAAGAATTAAAGTCGAATAAAATTTAGCTTTTATGTTGTTTTTTTTTCTAGTTGTACTAATACCAAATACTGATTTAGGGAGTGCACTTGTAACAAGCACAAAACAAAGGCGGCAATGGAACTAAGCAGCGGGCAAACAAATAGTAAGAATAGCACTAACTATCTCGGATGTCTTCATACTTAGCTTGATCTTGGACACGCTCTGGTAATTGGTAACCTTTAAAAAAGCAACGTTTTTCCTTAAAACCACTGATCTGGTTAAAAATACCATATTGAATTAATAAATACAGATTATCTGTCAGTTTTACTCCACTAAGCGTGAAACTTGAATGCAGTATTAATTGTGGACATGGTTGCCAAGGTTTAAGATATTTATTACTAAATAACCAGAATAGTATAGGTTGGACATCGCCGTATTACAGAACCCTAAATCGCAGCTCTAAAAAAAAAATCAATGCGTTATTAAATTGGGGGTAACACCACCCGTGCTTTTCGCGGGACTAAAAACAACTTTTAAGCGCTCGGTGTTGCCAGATTTGGCGCTTAATCGTCCATTTCTTTTTTTTTTTGTCGCGTACACCTGCCAGGGAGAAGCAATGAGAACATTTCATTGAATTAGTAATGTAATATAATTAGTAATGTACATACAAGTTATGAAAATGTTAAAACCGTTTTGAGAAAATTGAAATTTAATCGAATTTTAAACTTGAGACAAATAGAAAATAGATTCTTTTGCTTTGTTCTCAATCATTAACGGCTGACTTCCATTATCGGATATCGGGTATCTAGGCAAATAAAACCAAGGAAACCAGGTCAAAAAAAGCGAGATAGAGATTAAAGAACAACATAAAACTTTGCCTAGACCCTGCCTTGCAATATTATAATAATATGTGGCTCCATAATTGCCAATCTTCAACCGGTGAAGAAATTCCTAAAGCCTTGTAAGAATTAGTTCACTGATCACGAAGCAAAAACACTCTGAAAGGTTAAGTTCACCATCCATGTCCTGCTAAAATGCAACAAACTGCAAGACCGTTGCAACAATTTGCAGTTTCTGCGGTTTTCTTAACAACTAGATCGCTATTTTTTGCTTTAAGTTCATATTTTGTCATATTAAAGTCAAGGAAATAAAAATTACACGGCCTAAATTTTTTCTACAAATAATTCTAAAATCAAGCTTATCTATGGTAAAGATATTTTCTATTCCTCACGCAATCGTTTTCCTAATTCATTTTTTTCTTTCCTTTTCAGTCCTTCTTCGGCCGGTCCTACAACAACATCAACTCTATTAACGACTGCAAAAACAACAACAAATGCGTCATCAACAAAAAGAACAGAACGGCTTGCAAAGCCTGCCGGTTAAGAAAATGCATGCTTGTCGGTATGTCCAAAAGCGGATCCCGATACGGAAGAAGGTCGAACTGGTTCAAGATCCACTGCCTGCTGCAGGAACAGCAGCAAAAACAAATGCAGGAAAATGGAGAGGAATCGAACGGACAGGAGTTGATGCCGCCGCAGATCACGCCGCCTCCAAACAATCATCACCAGCAAATGGGGATGAGGTTCTTGGGAGGTAATCCGTTTGCCCCGCCATTGCTGCACTTGCCCAGAACAAGAGAAGAACTTATGCTTCTTGGTCTAGATGAATCTTTCAGGCATTCCGCTTCGCCGTCAGTCAGCAGTCCTGAATCACACAACTCCGATTCCTCCGTGGAGATTCCAGACCCCAGAAGGTTACCGCTTATTCCAGGTTTGCTACCTCCACCGTTTCTGCCTCCCCCTGGGCTTCTATTTCCCCCAGGGTATCCACCATTCTATCCAGGACTTCTGCAACCCGCCCCTACTAACCACAACAACAATAATAATGACAAACTTATAAGGAACAACAATCCAGTCAATGAAGCGAAAGTTAAAAGGGAATACTTAGACGCTGTATTACAACTTCAACGAAATTCCACGCCTTCTGAAGATCGCGAAGATGAGGACGAGGAAGATGAAGAAGTCGACGTTAAAACCCCTGTTCCACCTCCTAGCCTCAGCCCAGTTCAAGAAAACCCCATAGACCTCAGTATGAGGACAATGAGCGAACGAGGATCTTCTCCCGCGCGATCGGAGAGGTCAGGATCAATATCTGTGATAACAGAAAGAGGTAACGGCAGTGAGGGTGATGAAGAGAGTGATTGTGAGTCGGAAAAGAGAGGGGGGATAGGAAGGATAAGGTTGATTAGACCTACTCCACTTGATCTTACGACGAAAGTTTGACCAATAGGTGATAACTTAAGACATATTTGTTTTTTGTGATGAGTTTTTGACTATATTATTTAAAAAATAGGTTGGTAATATGTCATATTGTTACAAAGCTATCCGCTTTTCCCAAAACGTTTTATTTGAGTTTAGACAACTCGTATCACAAAGTGTTTAACAACAATTTAATTTTTCCGCAAGCTTCTAAAGTACCAAGGTCTGGATTCTTGATCTTAGGGGAGCTTTCTGCCGAAAATTGTTCTCTTAAGCTCGGGAATTCGACTCCAGAGCATGATAAATTAAAAATTATATACCTATATTGTGTTGTGCCTTATCGCGTGCCTTGTATAAGTCAACTCGTACTAGAGTGTAACTAGTACTATAACAAAATGTCCGAATTTAAAAAAATAGGTATATATTCCAAAAAATCGCGAATTTATCCAACCTGAACGAAACAAATGACAATAAATAAATAAATAAGCGAATTTAAATGTGTTTTGTTAAAATTTTTAATGTTGATAGATAGCAAAAAAGGTTGTAAATAATTGTAAATAAATTGTTTTTATACATATAGCTATAGTTAGATATTAATTGAATATTTCACAAAATCTAGTGATATTAGAAAAATGTTGTGCTCCAATTAGTGAATTTTAGGTGGCCAGTAGATGTATTCGTAAGCTTTTAGTCATATACAGTATACAGGGTGTCTCATGTTACAGGTTTATAGTGTACTTGCTTGCACCTATAAAGCAGAAACACGAATAGGGAATATACACGTATTTTTAGTGTTATGCTATGCTAGGTATATATTAGCAAAACAGAACACTTATCATACTTATAGAATCACTTCGATGTCCGTCCGTCCGTTCGTCTGTCACAGACGATTTTCTCTGAAACTATTCGACGTAAAAATTTGAAATTTAGCACAATTATAGATGTGAAGTGTAAAAAGTTGAATTTTGATTCTGGGGTTTAATTTCAGGAAGTAAATTAGCAAGTAGAAAAAAATTCAAGAACATTGTGTAGGGTAGCGGTTTTCAACATTTTTAATGACGTACCACCAGAAACGTTTCGTAATTTTAGGTTTAGGTCATTCGATGTAATTTTGAATAATTGCCCATCGCCGCGATGTTGGGAATTTATCCCTTTTCCACCGCTACTTCCACGGATTTTGGTCTAAACAACTAGCCGGTATTATTCCCCCCTTGACTGTTCCTGACAGAACAACAAGAGGCGCGTTACGTATGCATCCCTTTACTGTCCAGCTACAAAAGCCTACAACAGACCACTTCTCTCGCTCATTCATACCTAGGGTCTCCAGATTATGGAACAAATTGCCTGCAGATGTTTTCCCTTCCCGTCCCAACCTCCAGTCCTTCAAATCCCGTGTCAATAGACTGCATTTTCCTTCTCTTCAGACGCCCACTGTACGTTAGTACTTAGGCCTGAAGTCTACGCGGGATGTCATAGATAAAAAAAGAAATTAAAATTTTTACCAAGGGATAAACTAAAATTTTAACAATAGTTTTAAAAATACTTTTTATTACAATCAGTTTCCACAATCAGTGTTGCCAATGTTGCTGTGTTTCCTTTTTTTTCTTCAATATATTTAAATTTGTCCCGATATTTTTTGTGATTTTCGTTTGTCTGTTTTTGGTTGGTGTTTATTTTATTTTGTTTTATGTCTTGTTTAGCATATCATCGGGAATAATTGCATGTACCATCGATGGTTCATGTACCACAGGTTGGAAACCGCTGGTATAGGGTGTCAAATGAGAGCTTATTGAAGCACAAATTCAACAATATGATGTATTTTTTAAAACATTTTTCGGGAAAAACTCTTAAAAATTGCTTTCCCCCACCCTCATCACCAAAAGGATCGCGCAGAAAAATCTGAAAAAAATCATGAATATTGAGAATTAGGTGTAGATTCAGCGAAAATTATCACAAGTGAAAAACTCTAGTGCGATCAATTGTTATAGACAATTTAATTGTTTCCTTCCTTATAACTGCTGAACCATTGGTTTTAGAGAAAAAGTTTGTCGACAAAAAATATTTCTCACGATGTAAGGAACAACTTTTGTCCTTACACGTTTTTTAAAGTTTTTAATTTGGCTCAGTCGAAACGCTCCCCACTCAGTAAACCGCTCAATAAAGACCAAAATAAATGGATAGAAAAAACCAACTTAAAGTCAGAAAATACTTCTCCCCTTCCAACTTATACACTCTCTATGTTTCGCAAATAAGACCTAACCTAGAGTACTGCTCCCACATCTGGGGAGCGGCATCACATTCGACACTTAAGATCCTTGATTCTATCCAAAAGAGAGCCATTCGACTTATCAATGACCCAGCCCTCACGAGAAAACTCCCTTCTCTCGCACATCGCCGCGCTCTAGGGGATTTGTCCCTTTTCTACCGCTACTTCCACGGATTTTTCTTTGAAGAACTAGCCGGTATTATTCCCCCCTTGACTGTTCCTGACAGAACAACAAGAGGCGCGTTACGTATGCATCCCTTTACTGTCCAGCTACAAAAGCCTAGAACAGACCACTTCTCTCGCTCATTCATACCTAGGGTCTCCAGATTATGGAACAAATTGCCTGCAGATGTTTTCCCTTCCCGTCCCAACCTCCAGTCCTTCAAATCCCGTGTCAATAGACTACATTTCCCTTCTCTTCAGAAGCCCACGGTACGTTAGTACTTAGGCTTGAAGTCTACGTGGGATGTCTTAGATAGAAAAAACATTTAATTTATGTAGAGAATAAAAACAATATATATATTCCAGATTTATTGAAATTACGTGCATATTCTGTATTCACAAAAAAGATCAAAAAATGTACTTATGATGAATATAAGCACTTTTTATAATAAAAAGTCTTTAAAAATGTAAAAAACTGATTGGGTTAGAACTTTATAGGCCACTCTAATTCTCTTCCATGAAAGTGTTCATTCCGTTGTATTTTTGTATATTTTTAGTTTTAAATTTATCACCTATAGAAATGCAGACACTCTTGTAAAAATCCAGTTTTATTTATTTTTACAAGATCTAAAACGCTAGTACTTTTTAGAGTTGTTACTTTTGTACTGTGCAATCACTTATTTATTTTTAAAATATAAAAATGGTCGACTATTAAAGCCTCAAGAGACGCAACTGCCGCATGAGGTCTATTTGCGCATCTTGCAACTTCAATAGTCCAGTGTTGTTTTTTTATAAAACGTTAGGCAATTGAAACTTCTGCTGAAGGGCATTGTTTTTGTACCTATTTTTAAGTGTATAATAGTTATTTTATATGAAAATAAAAATATTTTTGTTAAACGATTTTCTGTGTGGTGAATGTGTTGATGCTGCCAGAGATTACGATCTGCTTGATTTTGGGGACTTGTGCCAGTTAAGACGATTGGGGTGTAAATGATTTTTTTTGTAAGATTGAGACAAATGTTGAAAATATAAATTCAAAAAAAAAAAATTATTGTTTTTTTTCCGGTAGTTTATATAAGATTACCTTCAATTTATAGCACATTTCCATTCCATTCCTTATAAGATAAATAGCAATAATATTGGTATAAAAAATCGCCCATAGGCTGAAAAAGTTATTAATTTCTTGCATCTATTAGTTCGACTTAACCTATGATTATCCTAAACACCTGTCATATGAGTATTTTAATCTAAGGTAATTATAACCGATAAATCTTTAGCCATTCAATTATCGATAATTATAATGTTAATTTTGTCATGTGAGAGTCGGATCTCGCGTTATAAAATCGCGCACGGAGAAATAGTTTTGGCAAGTATTTTTATATTGAAAATGTATTTTTCTTGCTAAATACGAAGCTCCTGCCATATGGGAACAATTTTTACTGAAAGTTGAAAAAATACACTTTTGTGTATACAAATTCTTCATATTAATAAACTAAAAATACCTGTGGAAAATCTAAAGAGATCCATAGTATACAGGCTAGCGACAAAAACGTAAAATATACCCAAGAATAAAATACCCTTATTTAGGAATAATTTTTTCTCTCTAAATACGAAATGACATCCACCTACGAAAAAAATTAACAGCCAGATTCTTCAACACTAGTCCGGTATAATTTGGCAACCAAAAGTTTTAAACTGACAAGTGTAAGAATAATGCCCGGTTGCAATCATGAATTAAACTAATTAGACACTTGTAATGTGACAGCGCCCATATTAGCGTTATTGCCAAAGATGACTCTAAAGGTCAATTAATTTTACTACTTGAATAAAAGTTTTGTGCAACCCGCTAAGACAACTAAGTTTTATACTATCAATTTATTTCTGAGCTTTTTTGAAAATTTGTGAAGAAAAGGGCAATTTTAGTACGTACTTTCGACAATAATAGAACTAAATTCATTACAGCAATTCATTTCAAGATCAAAATCATTTGAAAACGAAGCAAATCGCTGAAATATTCGAATAATTCATAAGTTTTTAATGACGACTTATTAACAACGACAGGACAAAAACGTGTCAAAACATAACTGCTCAACTACATATAAGATCTTAATTTAAACCAGTACTAAATCTTAAACCATCTTAGAGAATCTGAACGCAGGGGTTTTATTATAAAACAAGTGTATTATTTATTAGGAAAGAGTAGATTTACAAAATTCAAACATCAATATATCGAGGCGCGGCCCTTGAAATTTTAAAGTTGAATATCTCTGTTGCTGCTTATGGGACCCATGCCAAGATCAGGTTTTTTAATAGTGAGCCTACTAGGACTGTTTTGGTAAAGAAAAAAATATTTCGTAATTTTCGAAAAAAGTTGCCTTTTTGAATTGACCCATCCACCTGGGAAAAAAATTAGCACCCTTAGGTATTTTATTTATTATTTTTTCTAAACAAAACATCATTTTGTTGAAAATTTTAAAATTTTAAGAGAAAAAAATGTATTAGTAGAAACAGAGACAAACAGACAGAGTAAACACTTGACAATATTGCGGCAAATTACGCCTTCTTTGTGTCAGGCAGGGAACTTTTATACACATCCCCGTATAAAAATAAACTAAAAATAAAAAAACTGGAAAATGAAAAAGGAAAAAGAGGACCCATTAAATTCCGAGCAGAATGCCCAGCACTAAACCCATAAAATAGCTATATTACCATTACACCGTGACCTTTTCAATGAAATAACATAAGTCACTTCACAAATCACTTGGGATTTTTACCGTACTAATAGGACGATTCGTATGCTAATGTGGGCATCTTTCTGTCAGACCATTTAAAGAACGCCGGGCAATATGCTCACTGGCCGAGCATTTCATTTAAAATAATATTTCCAGTTTTTGTAAGATGTGGTCCACGCTATTGACAGTGGCGACTCGTCGAGTTTTTGAATTACTTATACTTTTTTTGCATCTGGGAAAACCCGCACTCAAAGGAAAAGAAACTCTTAATCAAATTAAAGAGACACAGCTCTCTAAATTCCTTAAGAACTGCTCTGGATCCATAAGTCATCAGCTTGCAAATTCTAAAATATCTAGATAAACACAAAATCATCCATGACAGACAGTACGGATTTCGTCACCAATGATTCACAGCTGATCTTACCTTTGTCATATATAACTTTAATTCATAGCGATACCCAATTTGTTGCTTTTGATATTTGCAAGGCCTTTGACCAAGTATAGCATGCCGCACTCCTCAACAAACTACCTTCTTACGGTCTTTCTTCCAAACTATATACCTGGATCGATAGCTTCCTCTCAAATCAGCGCATATCTGTCTTGGTGGACCGTCACTCATCTAACTTCCATCAATACTGGCGTACTCCAAGGCTCAGTCCTGGCACCAACCCTATTTGTTCTTCACATTAATGACCTTCAGTACTTTTTACTCCAATACTCATTTTTCCAGACAAGTCTCCAATCAAGAGCTACATAATAGAAGCAGATCTATATACCTATCCATTTCCCAAGATCTCCAATTAATCTTAGGCTAGGGTGCCAAGAAACTTGTTCAGTTCAACGCCTCCAAAACCCAGTCTTGCTCCCTGTCACGCAAAAAATCTGGCAACGCTTACCCCATCCACATGAGCGGCCAAGTCCTAAAGCTTGATTTTCTCTTTCGAGTCAGAAAATACTTCTCTCTTTCCAACTTATACACTCTCTATGTTTCCCAAATAAGACCTAACCTAGAGTACTGCTCCCACATCTGGGGAGCGGCATCACCTTCGACACTTAACATACTTGATTCTATCTAAAACTGACCCATTCGACTCATCAATGACCCAGTCCTTACAAGCGAACTCTGTTCCTTCGCTCATCGCCGCGCTGTTGGAGATTTGTCCCTCTTTTTTACCGATATTTCCACCGATTTTGCTTGGAAGAACTAGCCGCTATAATTTCCCCCTTTACCTGGTCCTAACAGAATAACAAGATGCGCGTTACGTATGCATCTCTTTTCAGCCCAGCTTCAGAACCCTAGAACATCCAATTTTCTCGCGCATTCATAACTAGGTTCTCCAGATTATAGAAGAAATTGCCTGCATATGTTTTCCCTTCCTCTCCAAACCTCAAATCCTCTAAATCCTCCCGTGTCTATCTATTAAATTTCCCTTCTCTTCAGATCCCCACGGTACTAAGATAAACAAAATAATACCACACATTGATTTAAAGACTACACCAATAACAAGCACAAAACGGGCAGACAAACAACAGTAGTAGCAATAGGGCGGCGGCGATAAACTTTAAAGCTGAAGTTACTCTCCGATTGGGGTTTCACGATACTTTAAACCTTGTGCAAATTCTTGAAATACGTTTCGCTCTTAATTTAACTTTCCCTATTTTGTGGGAAGGAGAAGTTAAGAAAGATGAAAGCGGAAAGAGGAGCATGAAGAGTAACTAAAGGGAAAAAGCAAATGACAGCATAGCAGACACAATTTAAGAGGACACGCTGAAGAATACCGACAAGATGAGGTTCGTTCAGGTTTGCTTGGGTTTTAGACAAATTAAAATCGGTAAACAATTAGTAAGAGGAAGACGAGTCGTCCCTGACTAAAGGTGGAATTCATTTGATGTAAATAAACGGATAAGAGTCAGGTTTAGTGGGTACAATATAGACTGTATTAATACGATTTTTATGTTCGACTTTTGTGGAACTTTTCAAATTTGGGATTACCAGCCGAATATGGATACGGATTTGTGTATTGTCTCCGTCGTTACGTGGGATCGTTGGGAGTGCTGTGCTTTTTAAAAAGAGCCACATTCTTTCTAACCAAATTCTAATGTTTTCGGCGTAATTTTTCGTAGAAGCTACGACCCAGTCAACACAAAACCACACAGGACATATATGGGATCATCTTAGGACCTTAGTAACACCGTAGCAATTCCAAACAGTCCTAGTACTGACACAAAACAAACGCATTGGGGTAATATAAAGTCATTATAATATAGAATCATAAATACAATAAAGATTCCAACAGTATTTTATTTTTACACTTTATAAAAAATTTTTACCAAATTGATTTTTTTTTAAATCCCATTGCTGACGTCCTTGGACCTTGGGCCGCGTTGTATAAATAAAGATAACTGTTATTTAAAGAGAGACGTATATCTCATACAATACATCTTAACAGGCGATATGTACTACTGTATCCCAATGCCGATCCCACTGATTTACATTTAGAAGGAAACTGTTCACTGATAGACCTACTAAATATTTTTAAAAACATTGGCTCCCGTACTCATAAATAACACTCCAACAATCAATATATCAACTTACCAGAGACATCAATAAAAAAATACATGAAATCTAAATTACGACAAAATATCGAAAGAGATCACTGAGATAACGACGTTCTTTAGAGCGTTATCTTCAGAAATCTGTATTATAATAAGTCCATAGTCCCGAGACACAGTCGAGAGAATGCAGTGTTTTTCGAAAAGTGGTTTGTGACCGACAACTTGGTCTATTATATGTAGAATTTAAAAATACATTTTTAGTCTATGCGATGGTACCGCGATGGTTCTGTGGGTAATGAGCATTAGAAAAACGAAGAGAAGATGTGAAAAGGGATGAAACAGAGCAGTAGGTATTTTTTGTCAAAAATGCTAAGCGACATGTCGTTTGCAAAGTTACTGAGGTGACAAAACTCAGTTTCGTCTAAATTACATTTAAAATGCAAATTGCTGTGAGGTAGGTTCATCGTCGCCTGGGCAATTAAGGTTAGAAAATACAGTTTTAGCCTAACAGGTGCTAAAAAAATTATTTATTCGCGTTTTCCTTAATAGCCCACTTACCATGCTAAAATTCTCTAACTGGTTCCTTTTATTATCGATTCGTTGATCCGAACATATTAATATTAATGCTCTTACACCCGAGCTATTAATATAAATTCGATTTAGAAAAAATTAATTGATTTCCAATAATGATATGTTTACGAAACACCTACGCGACGTTTTTAAATGATGGAAATATAATCATCAGGAGAGTGGGGAATAATAGGGACTGTATAGGTGTTAATCTGTAGGCGAGAGAGAGGGGGGTTTTCTTGTAATCATTAGTGAACCAGATGGCTCCACTTCCCCCCTCCCCCATAATCTAAAAATATTCGAATAGGCCTTAAAATGCTCTGTGTCTTTGTACATCATCTGCATACCAAAAAGTGTATCAATAAAATTTTGGACAATTGTGGTTCAATTTTACCAATAACTTGACATGGGGGCAGTTTTTCTAAAAGGAACGAATTTGAAGGTAAAACCCAATTTATTGTTCAAATTTTAACGATTATTCAAGGAATGTAAACTTATTCAATAACAGAACTATTATCGCTAATCAAATAATGCTTTTCTGTGTCTGTGCAGACCCGAACCACCCAACAATCCCGACTTTAACCTAGGCGATATTTTTTCTTAAATGCGAAATTATTACAACAAAGTTATTTCCCGACATAATGAACGACGCCTTATTTATTCAATGCTACACTACACCATTATAATAAAGATCAATTTCGATGATAACTTGGTCGTGTGCGAAACCATTGTAAATTATGACATACATCTACATCAGATATGTGTAGCATAAATACACATAAATAAGTTAATTAAAATAGTATTTAGCTTCTAATAAGCATAACCTAATTATCGGACTTAAGAGTTAAAAAAAATAGAACTCGTGCCCTTGGAGATCATGTTTTTATTTGGTTCGTAGTAAACGCCATAGATAAGATTCCTTGTGTGGTAAATTGTGCAAGATTCAGGGTTTGCTCTTGGATGTAATCTATAAATAGAACAGCGGACGGACAGACTGACTCATCGAGCTCTTTCATAAACGAACAAAATGTAAAATCAAAACAAAAACGGCTTCAAAGTATGTCTTGAATTATGAATGGTAACAGAGGCAAAATGTGTTGGTGAATGAAACATAGAACTGCCAAGTTCTGAAGTTTTTATTTTTAAGAAAATTAAATATGGTAATCATGGCAAAACAAAAAGCTTTTATGATCGAAAGTTACTTTAGAAATGGTAGAAGGGTTGATTTCCAGTGGGTTTATTCAACACAGGACGCCAATCAGAATTTTCAAACAGAATTTCAACACATAGTCATGGATTTCGACCAGCTTCGCCAAGTTTTGACTAGATCTGTGGCTTTGTTTAAAGAAACAGGAAGTGTGAATAGAAAGGAAGGCAGTGGGAGACCCAAAGTTCGCACTGCACAAAAAGTAGAAGAATTGAGGCAAATTGTTAACCCACAAACCCCTATTCGGCATTTAAGCCTGCAAGTAAATGTATCCTACGGAACCTGCAATACAATCCTGATATGTGACCAGCATATGCACGCTTATCATCTAAGCTCAGCCCAAGAATTGTTACCAAACGACAAGCCGCCGCGAATGCAATTTTCGGAGTGGTTTATGGGTAATTTGCATAATAATGAAAACGTATTTGAAAAAACCTTTTTTCCGACGAGGCATGGTTTTACCTCTCTGGTTATGTAAATTCTCAACAAATCAGAATGTGGACTACTACAGAGTAACATAGCAGACACAAGGAAATGTAAACCTGACCGACCACAAAAACGGTTCGTTTAGGTGAGGTCATGATCTTTTTGTCATTTTTTCGACATTGTCTAAGCCAGTAGAGTTCATAATTTAAATTTAGAGAAACTATGTTTTCTAAAAAAATTATTTTCGGAAAATGTACTTTTGATAGATTCTTTTAAAAAATATTTTCGAAACAATTTTGCAGATCCATTTCCGGAAAAGCATCTTCGAAAGAAGCTGTTTTTCGAAAAAATGTACTTTGAACAGAACAGTTGGTCGTCTCAGCTTACATGCGACAGGACAAATTGTTTGATAAATATTATAGCATTTCTTCATTTATGCCTTTTTGCTTATTTAGGGGGATATACGAGTACTTACGAAAGTACAATTTTCCCTAAAACCAATTTTAAAAACAACTTTTAGGGCACTTTTCAAAAATACATTTTTTCATCTTATTCGAAATTAAATTTATTCGGATTTTAATTTTTTCAAGTAACAGCTTTTTGAAAATGTAATTTACGAGAAAATAACATACGCACACCTATGGAAATCTGATCAAACCCAAAAAAAGGTGCCTTTAGGTTTGTTCAGGATCTTTTTTCATTTTTTTTCATTAACATTTTCCAAGCTACTAGAGTTCATAATTTAATTTTCTAAATTCTGTTTAGTGGAATACACAAAACAATTTTTGCGTAGTTACCATACGTCCCAACACTTTTTCCACTGTTGCAAAATAAAGATGTAATAAAACAAGCCATGATCTACAAATTTTATTCTATGGGGTAATTTAAAAATCGTTGTGTTAGGCTTTAGCTAATAAACAATTTTACTATCTAAGAACGTTCGCATAATAGCAACTTTGACTAGAAATTTATTCTTAAAACCTGCCACAATTGGCATGAGAGATTCCATGTAGATAAAATCGCCATCGAATAAAAAGTTTTAGCAGTCCAAATAATATTAAATTCCGAAATACAGGCAATAAACAAGTTATTATGGCTTGTATTTATTGTCCAAACGCTACGTTCTAATGAAAGAAACGTTCTAAACGCCTTCTGCTACTAAACTTATCAATTTGGCCATCTTTAGTATAGTTTTGGCCGTTATATTAGGACCAACGTTGGCTTTTTGCTATATTATTCTCGAGAGCTCGGTACATCGGAGTTTTTCGCTCTGGAGCAACTTGCCTCTATTTTGAAAGAAACACCACTAAAGATGCGCGTATCATGTGCGCCTAAAACATAACCTCCAAAACAGTTTTTTATTTTTAAGGTTTCAAAAATATTTACATTACATAACTGTTTTCATTCATATCGTGATGGTTTTTTTTACAATTTTTGTTGCAAAAATTCATAAAATTTCTACAACCAAATTATCCTAACCTAAAAGGGCTTTATGTACCCCCACGCGAGGTTGGGCATGAGAGGACAGAGAGATCGAGCTTGAGTAGTCCAACAGCAACCAACACAATATGAAGGAAACACACGCGTCATGTCCCAGGGCAGTTCCAGTTTGTTCCTGTTACTCTTGTTACCCGTGAAAGGAATAGTACTAATAAATGACCGACAGAAGACATGACGTAAGATCAAAAAAAGTCCTCAAATTATGCCCTGGAATCAATCGTCCTGCTGGAAGTAGCCTCATCGCATCTCTTTATCATCTAATGCGTTTACAAAATTTTCTAAAATTTCATGACGGTATCGCGCCGAATTGAGAGTCCAGTCAAAAAGAATCGGCCCACATTATCCTTCTTTTCGATATGGCCGCTCACACGCCAACTTTTGTAAATGCAGAGGCTTTTCTATAACGAAATGTGGATTTTCAGAACTCCACATTCTCATTTGTTGAGAATTTACATAACCAGAGAGGTAAAACCATGCCTCGTCAGTAAAAAAGGTTTTTTCAAATACGTTTGCTTGGGTTTGCTTGGGTTATTATTATTATGCAAATTACCAATAAACCACTATGAAAATTGCATTCGCTGCGGCTTGTCGTTTGGTAACAATTCTTGGGCTGATCTTAGACGATAAGCGTTCATATGCAGGTCACATTTCAGGATCGTATTGCAGGCTCTGTAGGATACATTTACTTGCTGGCTGAAACGCTGAATAGGGGTTTATGGGTTTTCATTAACAATTTGCCTCAATTCTTCTACTTTTTGTGCAGTGCGAACTTTGGGTCTGGTTGACAAATAAACAATGAATTAAACTTCATTTCTTAACCCATTAGTTGACTTACCAAATTTTAGTTAATTGCTAAAGCTAAACGAATACGTCTATTGGCACCTGCAAATTCCGGTGTAATCCTAGCAAGCATCCCACAACTATAATTAAAATACTGCAAGACTGGACGTTTTATATCGAATTTTGCATGCTAACGATTATATGCCTTCAGATATGTTAATGCGGAATATGATATTTTAAACGAGTATGGATTTTAATAATTGTGCCATTATTTAAGAGAATAAAGCAATTATTGTCCGCGTTAATTAAGGGAAATATGGACGTGCTTAAGTTTCATTCATTAATATATAACTCTTGCGCTCTAATGTTTATCTTTATCATATACCTATCTCTACCATCACTACACCTGCCTTAATATGACGTCTATAATGTTTAAAAAGCTCTCTTCGTTAAACAGTTTATTTTGGTTTAAAATAAACAACAACCTTACCACGGTTCCTTCGAATAAAAAGGGTTACTGATTTTACCGACTGTTCATATCTCTATTTTCTCGATACGTGCTGGATAACGACGCTTAGAATTCTACGCGATTTTGACACTAATGACAGAGGCCATGTGATGGATCGTTTGTTTTGTTTGAGTAGTCATGTGGCTTTGACACCTAGGATAGAATTCTATGTGGCGTGATCCGGGGCCTGTTTACAAATAGAAACAAAGTATGGCGTGGAATCAATCAGGCATGTTTTGAATTATTACTCTTAAAAGGTAACAAACCTGAAAAATAAAACTGTCAAGTTCTGAAGTTTTTATTTTCAAGAAAATTACATTATTGTCATCGTCATTGCATAATACAGAATTAAAAAAATCAATATACAACAAAGAAACTAAAAATTATAAATTTAAACTATATGGGAGACGTGTCAACCTTCTACTTCCAAACATGTTCTCATTCTTCTTTTTACAGCATCAAAAACATTGGTGAGTACTTGGAGGGAGTTGTTAATCTCCTGACATTTATTTGTACTTCTAGCAGGTAGGACTTCTAAATTTTCACAAGGGGTTTTGAAAACCGAGTTTTTAATGTGTTGCCATTAAAAAAAGGTCGCACGGCGTGTGATCGCAGGACCGTGGTGGCCAACTAACAGGCATATTACGACTAATGATTCGGTCTTCGAAAAATTCTACCAAAAAAAATTAAATTGTCAAGAGTTACGTGAATTGGTGCGTCGCGCCGTCCTGCTAGAAGTAGCGTTGTCGCCAGTGGCGGTTCCTGAAATGTTAGACGTGTCGTAACTCAGTTCCTACTCATGGGACCCACACCAAAGTATAGGATGTTACTATTGGGTACTCTAGAAATATTTTCGTAAAAAAATATTTGATATTAAAATTTGCGAAAAAAAGTTAAATTTTTTGGCCGCTTCACCTGAGATCTGAGAAAGTTCTGAAGAAAATTTTACTTCCATGTTTTTTTCATAAATTTTATCAGATTCTATCGATAGAATTCAAATTCATTGAATTACCTCTAATATCCTGAAATTAATTAGTTTTGATTGGGTTTGATTGAATTTTTACCCTAAAATATTTTGTCAAAGAAACAATTTAAAATGTCATTTCTTTAAGGAAAATTAGAATATTTTCACCAAATTTGGAATTTGTCGATAAAATTTGATATACTTTATGAAAAAATATGGCAAGTAAAATTTTCTTCAGAGCTTTCTCAAATCTCAGGTGAAGCGGCCCAAAAAATTAACTTTTATTCGCAAATTTCAAAATTAAATATTTTTTTACGAAAATATTTCTAGAGTACCCAATAGTAAATGATTGTAGAGTACGCAACAGTAAGTAACATCTTATAATTTGGTGTGGGTCCCATGCGTAGGAACTGAGATAAGACAATCTGAAATTCCAGGAACCGCCACTGGTTGTCGCATCTCTTCATCGTCTAATGCGTTTACAAAATTTTCTAAAATTTCATTAAGGTAACGCGCCGAATTGAGGGTTCCTTCAAAAAAGAATCGGTCCAATTAACCTTCTTTTCGATATGACCGCCCACACACCAACTTTCTGTGAATGCAGAGGCTTTCTCTATAAAGAAATGTGGATTTTCAGAACTCCACATTCTCATTTGCTGAGAATTCACTTAACCAGAGAGGTAAAACCATGAGTCATGACTCGTCAGTAAAATAGAATTTTTCAAATACGGTTTCACATTTATGCAAATTACCCATAAAACACTCTGAAAATTTCATTCGCTGCGACTTGCCGTTTGGTAACAATTCTTAAACTGAGCTTAGACGATAAGTGTGAACATGCAGGTCACATTTCAGGACTGTATTGCAGATTCCGTAGGATACATTTACTTGCTGGCTTAAACGCCTATTCACACTTCCTGTTTCTCTAAACAAAGCCACAGATCTAGTTAAAACTTGGCGAAACTGATCGAAATCCATGCCTATGTGTGGAAATTCTGTTTGAAAATCCTGAATGGCGTCCCGTGTTGAATAAATCCACGGACCATCAACCCTTCTACTATTTCTAAAGTAACTTATGAAATGTGTTTTTTTATAATTGCAAGAGTTTGTTTTCATATTTTCGCGAAAAAGCCCGACTCCGCAGGAGGAGGGCATTTTCGCAAAATATGAAAACACACGATTGCAATTTGTAAAAAAAACACATTGAATAAAAAAATTATCTGGATATTTTGATGCACGAGTGTAATTTATTTGAATATTTCCCAAATTAATTAAGAATGACGTTAATTGTCAGAATATTACATTTTTTGACGTTTGTTAACAATAAAATCCCGCTTTGACGTTTCGTCAACAATATAAACTTGCGATGCAATTTTCGATTTCTGGCAGTGCTGTTTTCGCTGTAATTGCATTGCTCTTATAGGAACTTTATGAGGGAAATATTCGCTGTAATTTTAAAAAACTTTACTCATCTTACGGGACTTTTAACACATGAGTGAAATAATCTCAAAAATAAAAACTTCAGAACTTGACAGTTTTATTTTTCATTCACCTATTGCTTTTACCTATATTACCTTTCAAGAATAATAATTCAAGACATGCGTGATTAGTTTTACGACATACTTTGTTTCTATTATTTGTAAATACGTATCGGAAAAATAGGGAGCTGAACAGTCGGTAAAATCAGTAACCCCTTTTTCAAAGGAACTCGGTTGTGTAATACCTATTCCTTTTACCTGTGTTACCTTTCAAGAGTAATAATTCAAGACATGAGTGGTTGATTCCACGGAATACTTTGAGGGCGTATTCTTTTTATCTTGCGTTACTTCTCTTTAAAAGTGCATCTCGTTTCTCCACTCATACATAATGATAATTTCTTCGTGAGGAGTCCTATTAAGAAACAGCAAAAATCGACCCCTCGTCCACCGCCTTAGATCCATGTGCTTAGCAAAGCTTCATCCTGTCTTCCAGCTCAAAAAACATAAAATTCCAGGTCCACGTAACGACATTAGCGAAAGAAAATCAATCAAAATGATGCAATTTTCACCTTCCTGTACAGAAAAACACGGTCATGTCTTCCTATCATCTCCAGTAATTACCCGACAAGGCTCACGTGGCGCGATCGATTTACGAGTACCGCCCAGCGGGAGACTAAGTGGTACCCATATGGGGGCCCCGGGCCCCCTCGGACCCGAAGATTATTTGTCGCGAGAATGATATTTTTGGTCTGATTTTACGCTTCCCAGGGGTGATTTATTATGTAGATTAATAAATGATCTGAAAATAACTCTATAGAAAAAATCTTTAGTGATTTCCTTAACAGATATATTAATTATAATATACAGGGTGTCTCACAAAATATGTACAATCTCACCAGTTCCTGAGTGGGGTAGAAATTTGATTTATATGCTTTGTAGTAAATAAAACAAAAATCTGGTTTTCACTGCATATATTTAAAAAAAATTGAATCTCGACGCGTTTCGGCTCAGTCAGCCATCTTCAAGAGGCTATATAGGAGGGAACAAAGCTACAGTGTATTGTCTAAAACGTACGTCCGGCATTTTATGACCGTTAAAATGAAATATTAAAAATTGTACTTACATAATATACAAACAGAGTAAATGTCCACATAATAAAAAACACCAAGATTCTGCAAATTGCAAATGACAAATAATAATTACAATATCTAAAAATTGAAACAGCAACGTTTAGCCGCTACCGGTATTCAATTTCTATTGAAGCAACAGATCAAAGATATCAAAGTAATGATTCTTAGTTTATTAATATGCAAAACTTTTCAACACCAAAGTGATTTTTTTTTCAACTCTCAGTAAAAAATTTTCCAATATCGCAAGAACTCCGTAGGATACGCTAATAATACAAAATTATAAAAAAAATGTGTTATTAAAGAAATAAAGTTTCTTCTCGTTGAGTTCTGCTAATCAAAAAAATTCATTAAAATTCATGTAAAAATATCACCTTTTCTGTTAACATATTCTTCGAAACATGGCGATTCCGAAATATTTAAAAAATAGTCCGAATTTTACTTTTAAATTTGAAAAAATAAATTTTCGAAGTCATAAAATCGGTAATATATGACAACAAGTGGAAGATACGGTCATAAATAACATGTGGGGATGAGCACCTATCGAGCGAACTGAAATTTTTTATGAAATTTGCATATTTTTTATGCAAAAGTGTTGAAATTTACAATGTAGATTGTTGCATTTATATTAGGTATATTTTATTGTTACTATGACTACGAACGATCAGAAAAAATCATAAAGATATGCATATATCGGCGACGTGACAACCCAGATATTCATAGATTTTCAAGAAAAATTGTTTAGGAACTCAAAGTTGACACGTCTCGAATTTTCTAAAATTCCTCTCCCAGGGTATTTTTAGTACAAGGAACTGAGTGTTCGAATTTTCTAAAATTCCTCTCCCAGGGTATTTTTAGTACACGCAACACTCAGTTCGACCCTATTTTCTCTCTAAATCCATATTTTAGTGATTTTTTAGCGATCGCGAGCATTCACATGCAGAGTCCAGAATAAAAATCTCTTAAGAGATAACGAACAAACTTTAGCAAATGCGGTTTTTCTCGTGTGATAGAAACAGAGTCATTCCACAACATATCCAAAATTCATTGACCTATCATTCCTAGAAATAATTTTACGGGACCCTGCACATGCACCTTTTTCTGGTAATCTCAGATCTATACGAAATCCAAAAATCCCGGACATAAGTCAGGAAAATCGAATTTTCCGGGAAAACCGCCCCTTCTATCGTCTTAACGCTGGCAAAATCGAATTTCATATAAGATTCTACGTCAATATGGATATTTTCAGAATTTTTATTAGTACATTTAGATGTATTTCGGGTTTCTCGTATGACAAACTTGATTTGGGGTATTTTTGGCCAATTAATTTCATTTTGGGACGCGGAATTCCCTAAAATTCTATCTCCGGAGCATTTTGAGTACGAGAAATACGAAAAAAATCTCAGTTCAACCACTATCTTCCTTTCAAATCCACTTTTCTAGCGATTCTTCTCGCATCTTCGCTTGCAGCAGAGTCCCGAATGATAATTTCTCAGGAAATAACGAAACTGCTTGGCAAAAACAGTTAGCACCATTCAATAGAAAAAGAATCAGCCATTACATGTCCGAAATTCGTTAGGCTAGCTGTTAGAGACTGAACCGTGTTCTTCTAATTAAAACCCGATAACAGACAGCTTTTCTATCGAAGTATCTAACTAATCCTTTCAGGAAAATCACAGAGTACAGTCTCATAATTGATAATTATATTCAATTTTAAATGTAGCTCAAAGCTGAATCGTGCCCCATTACCGACCGTAACTCGTCTCAGACGCGCCCGCGACTCGAGGCCTAAGGCGTTCCCAAAGTTTTAATCATTTTCAGTCAATCTAAAAGTAGTATAAAACGATATTTTTAATAATTTAGAGCAGTGCTCAAGGCTTAAATCAGAGCCGGCGTGGGAATTTAAGGGGTAAAAAAATTCTACTTGAAATAAAATAGCAACACATTTAAATAAAATTTAATTAAATTTACCATTGTCCCCAACTCCCCGCCAGTGTTCGCCGAGCCAATCCCAGCACCCCTTAGTCGTCGTTTCACTCACTCGGATTTAACGAATACAATTATAACCTCTTAAACGCACTATGTTTTGAAAGTATTAATAATTTTTGTTCAGTACGTAGTTAATCGCCCCAGAGCAAACCGATTGTGGCCCCATCAACCCTCGAGACAACCCTTAAGCCTCATCATCAGGGATCCTTGCATAACTCGGACTTTAATTTCCTAGGATAATATCGGAAAAACCTGTTCCATATTTATTCTGAGTGGATCTCGCGTCACCGATGAGGGTTTTTAAAGAACGAAACTGTTGATAAAGTACCTGAAACAAAATATGTTAGATTAGTTTAGGCTTACTTGATGTTCCAAAATTAAGGTTATTTTTAACTTCGTCTTCGTAGGCCTATTAAAAGTGCAAAATTAGCATTACTGATAACACCACTTGTCAAATACCGGTCTAAGTTAAAGTTCAAGCTAATTATTTCTGAGCAAACAAAGTTTTAAACAGTAAAAAAGATCCTAAAATTCGTGGTAAGTACCTAACGACGCTTACAAAAATGCTATGAAAAATGGGTGAAAAACTTACCATCAAAAGCTGAATTTTGCTTTAATATACCGATAAACATCCCTTTAAGAGAATTTAACACAATTTGATAATTAAAACCCGTTCCAGGAGGCTCAAAAACGACGAAAGTTACCCCGGCATAACTTTTTTCGGTGCCGTTCTAATATGCGGTCTACCGTCCTAACTCTGTTCTAATATGCGGTCTACCTTAAAGAAGATTACAAAATTATTATATGCATATTCTACTTAATTGTTAAGGAGGAAGGAAGATTGTTTCTTACCAGTACAATCAAAGTGTAAATTTGTAATTTGATTGTACTGGTAAGAAACAATCTTCCTTCCTCCTTAACAATTAAGTAGAATATGCATATAATAATTTTGTAATCTTCTTTAAGGTACTTAGACCGCATATTAGAACAGAGTTAGGACGGTAGACCGCATATTAGAACGGCACCCTTTTTTCTATCTCTTGGAGTAACACATGGCGTCTCTCTAAAAAACCAAATGAACTGGTCCGCTGTGACGTCACGCCATAGCCCTCTTGTATTATTAAGGGGGCTGTGGATATTGATACGTTACTATTAAGTTTTTGTACAGGGGGTACCTTAGAACCTAAAACAGACTGTTTTTGTTTTAACATAGTAAGTATATAGGGTGTGCCCAAAGGTTATACTAGACAGGGTGTGTCATAAAAATGATATTATACAGTGTCTGTCATAAAAATGATATTATACAGTGTCTGCCATAAAGTTGGCAACATATGGGAAATTTTTTTATTATTGATATTTTTAAAAAACTAGATTGGTGGTTCGTTTCTGCATGTTCGACAACTAAAAATCTGTTTTAACACATGCCATACCGGTTTGGCGGGAATTTTAAAGAACGAAAGTTGACGGTTGTACCAAAAAATGGGTCAAATTAAATTGACAAAAATTGAAAAATTTGTTTTGTTATCTGCAGCTTGCCCGCGTGGAATACGAACATAACCGGGCGGTTTTGGGTTTGAATACTTATAGTTAGGTATAATAAGATAGAGAGCCCGCCATATCTATGGACAGAACGCTATATGTTTTAAGAAATACTACGTTCTTGTGACCTTTCATATTTACGCCATCCTACATCAGGCACTATACGCTGCACAATAACAATCATTCATATTTAATCTTCGAGCAGAAGAGCTCGCAAAGAGACCCTGGGAAGGAAATAATTATAAATAAGGCTCTTCGTATATAATTGATTCTCGCTCCACATGACTAGGTAAATGCAAATAAATGAAATTCCTTCGAATGAATATCGCACCTGCGAGATGTTGCCTGCAGAGAGTTCCTACGCCTACGCGATCCGCGCTCTCTCGCCTCGATTGCTGGTTCTCGTAACAAGTGGTTCTTCAGGTCTCCTATATACGAGGGAATCGCGAGAAATTCCAAGAAAATGGAGCTCTTTGGGGTTTTCTGTGAATCGCCATTCGCTACAGACCCTCATTGAGGGGCTTGTAAAACAGACTAAACGTCCGTGGGGATGGGAGGAAATGCAAATAGGGAGCAGGGCTTTTAAAATATAATAGAATTTACAAATAAATCGACAATTAAACTCCATTCCTGACAAATTTGCGGAACTTTTATGAAATAGAACCGTTTTTAAACAGTTCTAATGTTTTAAAGTTCATTCCTGGTCAGCACGCTTAGGCAACCGAATAAACACGTTCTGTTAAAGAAGCTCAATTCGACTAACCCCTATTAATTAATTGGTCTTTTGTTTTACCGGCTAAATCTCTATTGGTCAATTATTGATTTACCTACTTTTTGTCGTAGAACCGCTCTGTGGAACGGGCTTTACGTTTGACAACTCACTTAACCTCACATTTTTCTCTTCAATCAAAAAACCGAAAAAATACTTTTCAAAATTTAAATGTCATTATTTGGAAGATTACTATTAAACAAAACTGTATCCCGTTTCATAAGGAACGCCACAAACCATGCAAATCCAGGAAAAAAGTCATTCACAGTGCTCCGAGAAGCCTGGCAACGAAGCACAAAGTCCAAGAATAGTGTTTTTAGTGCTTTCGTGATGGTGTGTTCGAGTTATTTAACGTATAAAGTGATAAAAGAGAGGTTTACTTTGGTGCCGCAAGTAAATGCAGCTGCAGTGTTCGAAGGCAATTTATTAGCTGGACGACGAGCTCAGTTTAACTTTATAGCTGATGTCGTAGAGAAGTCAGCGCCTGCAGTGGTATATATTGAGATCAAGGATCCCAGGTATATTTAGTATTAGATACATAAGCAGGTAGCTATAGCTATGTTCACTTTTTCCTTTTAGGAGAGTAGATTTTTTCACTGGCCGACCAGTTACTATATCAAATGGCTCTGGTTTTATCATTGAGTCTAATGGCCTTATTGTAACAAATGCCCACGTTGTTACCAATAAGTCATCAGCTAAAGTAGAGGTAGGTCTACTGCAATTAGATACTTATGCCTCATAGTAAAAAGCTTATAAAAAATCTTGGTCAATGCTTTGATCCAATTAAATTTGGCAGGTAAGACTTATAAATGGAAAAACGTTCAGTGGTGTCGTAGAAGACATAGATTTAAAAAGCGACCTAGCAACTGTACGAATCCAAGCTACTAATCTTCCCGTCATGAAACTGGGCTCGTCTGCCGACCTAAAACCAGGGGAATTTGTCGTGGCCATTGGTAGTCCTTTAGCCCTAAGCAACACCGTCACTTCAGGTACAAAATCCCCTGCAAAAATCCTTTAAAAATATTTTTAATAGCTATTCTTTCAAGGTGTTGTAAGCTCAGCTCAAAGAGGCTCCGACGAGCTGGGGCTGACCGGCAAAGACATGAGTTATATTCAAACTGATGCTGCTATTACATTCGGCAATTCAGGGGGGCCCTTGGTGAATTTAGATGGCGAAGCCATAGGGGTGAATAGTATGAAGGTAACCCCAGGTTTGTTCACCCCCCTAAGTACAGGGTGTCCAATTTTCGACGCTTTATTATCTTTAAAGATAGCGAGCTGCGCTTTT
Organism: Philopedon plagiatum; assembly: GCA_963971165.1. Taxonomy (NCBI): domain Eukaryota; kingdom Metazoa; phylum Arthropoda; class Insecta; order Coleoptera; family Curculionidae; genus Philopedon; species Philopedon plagiatum. Next base: position 3,210,802 of record OZ020193.1, read on the forward strand.
CGCAATGCTGTGCTACTTTTTCTAGAAATGTATGATGCAAGTGTCGAAAACTAGACACTCTGTACATTTTTAAAACATGTGGTTAATAATACATTATTTTTAGGTATTTCCTTCGCTATTCCCATAGATTACGTGAAAGTATTTCTAAAGAATGCTTCGGGGCCCAAGAAAATCGATAGCCCCAAGAGACTGTACATGGGCATAACAATGTTAACACTAACCCCCCAAATTATAAATGAATTAACGCAAAGACAAGAAATTTTAGTTCCCAACGACTTTAAAGGGGGCGTGCTGGTATGGAAAGTGATTTTAGGGTCGCCGGCGCATAAGTACGTCTTTTTTACAGCCTGTAACGTGTAAATAACTAATTTTTCTCCCTTATAGTGGTGGTTTACAACCTGGAGACATTGTTACCCATATAAATGGGGAACCAATCAAAAGTGCTCAAGATGTATACAACCTTTTAAAGCAGACAACACCTAAAAGCCTTAAAATGTCAGTTACAAGACATGGCAAGATGTTAAGTGTGAGCGTGCAACCGGAAGATTTAGATTGAAATTTTTAGCCGGTTATTTGCAATCAAAACATGTTTTCTGACCTCAAATTAGGTAAGAAAAGGTGCATTTGATTTTAAACAACCACTGTTTTTTGTGAAATAAATAAAACTGTACATTCAATAAATAAAACTTTTTATTCAACATGTTCACATATTATTAAATAAAGAAAATAACTCTTCAAACCTAACTATCACCTTTTCCTCCGACTTTTTACTTCAGTCCACCCATCTGGGGCCACAGAGGGCCCCTGTTCCATGTGGTTCTCCCCTTCCGAATCACTACTACTCTCATCTGAGAATTCTTGCAGTTGCGAGTTTTGTACTATTTGGCTATGTTGATTTAACCACTCTGCATTCACCGTAGGTAGTTTTTGAAATTCTAATTCACACTGTTCCGTATGCCCTAGAAATATAAGTGATTATTAGTACTAACCTAGCCAAAATCGTATGCAAATACCAGTGATAGTTTTTCAAACTGGTGCCCATACCTCCTTTTAATAAGTTCAAAAACATGTATAAAAGCTGGGCAATCTCTTTAGGAGAGCCGTCCTCGCAAACTGTCTCAAATTCCTCATCTAAAATGTCCTCTAAAGCGTCCTGAATACCCTCAACTTGCACATTTTGCTCGTACAGACAGTACTGTACCATATAGTGCATAAAGTCTATTGCTGCCTAAAACGAGACCAAATAAACAAGGGTTTTTACTGAAAACTTATCTCTAAGAATAAAGCAATGCAAAACCGATAACAATAAAACGTTATGGTTTCTCTTAATAAAGAAACTTACCTGTTTGCTATTGGGGCCGCCCATAGAGTGCTCTACAGCCATTCTAAGAGCTGTCCAGTTATTAAATATTTGGGACACTATCTTCGTAAACGGTTCTTCCATATTTTTGATTAATTTTCAGCTTATTTAGTGAAAATTTCAGTTTTATACATAGGTATGTAGCCTATGTTTTTGTAAATATAACCTAAAATTCTGCCGTCAGTAGTGGGCGGGTTCGGATCAAAAAAGACGTTCGGATATTCATTTGTCAGTCAAAGAAAATAAAAGGGTTTGGGCTGCCAGCGTTTAGATGGCACTAATGAGGCTGCTGGTCACGTGGCTACTTATGGAATAATTGGTAGTAATCCACGTGATCACCTCTAAATACCGTCATTTAAAGGCTGAGAGGACTAGCCAGCCCCACCTACTATTGGATAGGCGAGGTATGGACAGAAGATCTCTGTTTCATCGATAGTAAAAGACCGCCATGTTTGAAAAGAAATGTTAGGTTTATAGGTTATGTAAAGGTAAATAGAAAAATTTGTTTACGTTTTTTATTAAAACTTGAAATAAAAAGCAAATTGAACAAACCGACTGAATAAAAGTGATAATTTTATGAATTGGTCAGGTCAGGCGATATCTTTCGCATTACCTTCTTATGTGGTATCTGAAGTATAATATGGAAGGTAGGTACATAACTCCACTAGGTCAAAGTCCTCGTTAATCTCGTATCTGGATAAATAAACTGCAAAATCCGATTAATTTACAACATTACACTACGCATATATCTAAAAATACTCGAGATTGACTCTTTGCTGCCATAGAAATGCCTAAACAAGACTTATTGCTCTCCCTCGCCAAGGGAGTTAGAACAATATTGATAAATCGTCCAGAGAAGCGAAATGCTATTAATAAACTAATGTACCAAAGACTGGCGGAAGTATTAAACGAGGATGCCAAAAACGACAACATAGTGGTCACTATTATAAGTGGGGTTGGAGAATACTATTCCAGTGGAAATGATATAAAAAGTGCCATGCTCGAAGGATCAACTTTAGAACCTAAGAACTTAATACAAGCCTTCATTGATTATCCCAAGATTCTCATAGGTAGAGTATTCTTATAGTTACTAAAGAGAACGATAGGGTGTAGTGCTCGAGTACAAATTTAGTGTTGTAGGTAAGTAATGCTAACTTTCTTTTAGCTGTTGTAAATGGACCAGCCATAGGCATAGCTGCAACAACTGCAGCACTATGCGATATAGTCTACGCGTCTGACAAAGCCTATTTTGATGCCCCTTTTATTAGACTAGGCCTCTGCGCCGAAGGCGCCTCAAGCTACACCTTTCCAAACATTTTGGGGCGCACCAAGGCTTCCGAAGTGCTGTTTTTGAACAAGAGATTGAGTGCACAAGAGGCCTATAAATTTGGGCTCGTCTCTGAAGTAATTCCTCATGAGGACCTTGATAGTTTTATTAAAAGTCTGCATAAATATGGCTCTTTGCCTGTGAATATTGTTAAGATTAATAAGGAGCTGATTATGAGTGATTTAAGGAAGACATTAACTAAGTGCAGCGAGAGGGAAATGGAAAGTTTGGGGGTTTGTTCCGAGTCCGAGGAGTTTGCACAAGCTGCAATGAAGTTTTTGAACAGAAAGAGTAAACTGTGATGTGGCTGTGCATCACTTGTATTAAAATAGTGGATAAATATTAGGTTTTTGTTAAGTTTTCTATTTTTAATTAGTTATTTTTAAGTATTTTAAATGCCTTATACAATATTACTTTTAAGTAAAGGCTTTTTGGGCTATGTTTTTGTTTATGTTTATGTTTTGACTCGATCTACACCTAATTCTCAATGTTCCTGATTTTTCAGAATGACATGTTTCAAACCATAAAATTCATGTCCTTTTTCATCTCAGTTCCTACCATGCACCAGCATGCAGGTCTTTGGTTTCGGATCATTAGGATTTTGGGTAATTATTGGGATTAATGGAAACACTTACTTACATTGTAAAATTTTTTATTTAATGAACTGACAATAAAAGGCGCATTCGCGCGGGTTAGCTCCAGTTATGGTGTTATATAATTATTAATCGCGTACTGCTCAAAATCTCGAGTATGGGCAAGGGTCACACATGCAAACTAACAAACCTGAGCAAAATTTCAGCAAAAAATTCGGTGTTTCCATTAATCCGAATAATTGCCGGATTTGATGTGGGTTAAACATAAAAGATGTTGACGAAGTTGGTTAGTTTTATTTTCTCTTAATCTTAATTTGCAAATTTTTCAGGAAAAATAAGTAAACGTGGCAGCACCGCACCAAACAACGTTGTCGTTCGGGTACAATTGTACCAAATTTGATACATTTTGCTTGTGGTACAATACATTTTGTAATCGAATGGGGATTTTTTGGTAAGTTTTCGTGGTTTATAAGGGAAAACGTCTACCTTGCGATAAACCGCCAAATTTAGCAACACCGACGGCTTAAAAGAAATTTTTAGTCCCGCGAGAGTGCGGTGTTGCCGTTCCAATTATTTTTTACACGGCAGTAAATCCTAACGCCGATCTTAGACCGAAAAATAAAATACCTAAGTCAGGCATAAATGGCATAATGTATTTATTATTAAACTTAGACCTAAATTCTACTTATTACAGTAAACTAAATAATACTAATTTTCTATACCAACACTCTGACATGACGTATATTACTTAAATAATTTAAAACACAACAAAATGCCTAAATTTAAATCTATGTAAAGACAAAGTCTGTTTCTATGTTTATATCCCACGGTAGAGTGAACATCTCTCCCGGTAGAGATACACAATGGGATGACTTAAAATCCTTCATGCATTTGGCAGCCTGTAAGGGAAAAAATGTATACCGTACACAGCGTGTTTTATAAGTAAGCTAAAAAAATAGGGTCGATTCCGTTCTTACCAAAAATAACGCCAAGCGATTCTTTTCGGCGGTACCGAATCCCTCCCCGATCTTCATGGGGTAAGACTTTGAAAATTCTGATATGTACGACTGTAGCAGCGATACGCACACGCTGTCGTCGACACCGTATGTCTGAAGAATTTTCTCTGAAAAAGTAAAAAAATCCACACTTATAAAGAGAGTAAGACAGAGACGAAAATATTTTTTTAGGTTAGAATGCGACAGTATTTATATACCTTGTTGGACTCCAGTGACAGCTAAGTAATCTGTCAAAATTTGTAGCTGTGCTTCCTCGTAAACACAGGGGTATCTGTATCTCAGCAGTTTTTTAAGTAAGTGATTTCCTCGGTTAGAGGATAGGTCACCTTCTCTAAAAGTAAAAAGGTATTTTACTTACGATCTTTTGCGTAGTGCGGCAACATTGCATTCTCATACTGTTGTCAACAACAGCAATACCACGGTGGTCAAAATGCAACATAACCTCTTATTGGATTTACAAGCAGCAAAAACTGTTTTTTTGCAAAAAAAATATCATAACCTCAAACCCTAATTGAAATATTTTAAATTCGAGCAGTTATATCTCCGATATTATGAAGAATGTCAAGCTAATAAAAGCGTGTTAAAAAGCCATTTGTTTTAAATAAATAACTTTTTTAACATTTTACCTAAGACTTTTTATATGACGAGGCAACACTGGGTGGCATGCGCCACTGTATGGCATGTAAAAACAATAAAAACCCACTTGCTTCAAACAAATAACTTTTTTAAATACTTTACCCAATACCCATATACACCGTGTTGTCAAAACCAAGACCATGTTGGTCAAAATGCAGCCTAACCTTTTATCGTTTTTACAACACTTACTTTAAACAAATAACTTCATCCTCTGTCCTTCTGATCAATAACAAAGGTCCAGGATAGTGTGAGAGTTGTTCATATACATTAAGGTTAATAAATTCCCTTATTGCTAATTTAACAATGGGTTCCCACCATCTAGGCATATGGTTGATGGCTAGAGGCAAGATATCATCAAATGTTGCATCAATAACCTACAATTTTTCTTGTATAAGAGCATTTTTGGCACCGGCTTAGGACTGAATTTTAGAGAAAAAACACGGCCTAGTACTAGAAATGTTATTTATGCTGCTGTGTAAGTAAATACTTACAACACCCTTCACTTCAGGATAATTCATAGCAGCCCAGGAGGTCGTATACCCTCCGATGCTCCATCCAAACAATATTATATTTTGTACTTGAAAACCCAGCTTGCTTATTGCATACTGTATTACAGTATCTACGGCATTTTGTTCTTGAGAAGGATAAGGCATACCCTACATTTAAAAGGAATATTATTATTAAATACAACAAAAACATCACCATTTGGGGCAAAATTTGACCGTTGTACTTACAGTGCTACCCCCGAACCCAGGGTGATTCCATCCCAAGACGGAATACCCCGCTTCAATCGGGGTAACCATGGTACCGATTTCATAGAATCCCGCATTCCCCTCGCAACAGATAACTAAGATGTTGCCGTTGGGAGAGGAGTTCCTTTTTTCGACGAAAATGCCGTCGATGCTGTTACTGTCTGGCGTTTTTAATTTGAATCTTTCTCCTCTGTAAGATTCGATGAGGCGGGATCTTCCTTGCAGAAGACTATTTCCTTTAAAAAATCGCATGTGTGAGTTGATTGAGAAAGTAAATTATTGGAAAAGCTTGTAATTTACAAATATTTACCTAAAAGTAATTGTAAAATACCCACACATCCAGGATAAACAAGTCTAATACCGAAAGTATGCACTGCTAAGTAAGCAATAGCCCTATACGGCAAGGATGTCAAATATTCAAAGGTGCTATTATACAGTACTGGGTTGTGATTGTCAATTCTTTTAGTCACACGGCTAGAAACAGAAAACAGATTTCCATTAATCTGAATAATTACCAAATAATCATCACTTTTTCATAAAAATCCACAGGCACTTACCTTCTGTTGTTGCTTAAATCATATTCAACAGGCCAAGCCCAAAATTCAAAATCATATTTGATTAGCTCGGGTTTAGCAGCGACAATGTTATTCTCTGCTCTCATTAACACCCCAAGGAATTTCTGGTACGTGGGGTTTTGTGCCCTACTGAAACCTCTTATGCAGTAAGAGACTATTAAAATGACCCCTACACTGGTGGCAAGTTTGGTGAGAAATGCTAAACCTTGGGGCTCGAAATATCCTCTTTGATAGAGGATGGTTCCCCAAAAAGGGGTTGTATAAATGCCCAGATTCCATATGATATAAAGCTGCAAAAAAATTACTAGTTTTGGTAGGGCAGTACTTTGTTTTGAGTCGGGGGAACACAAATTTCGTTTTATAGTTTTCAAAGCGGTATGACTTTGTTTAAAGTTATTTAGGTCTATGAGCAAGAGTATACTATAAAATATCTATATTTAGTCAATTATCTACTAGTAAATTAATTTTTCTTAGAGAAAACACCAAAAGAAAACTTACGGAATGAATGACTTTGTCTCCCCATCTTTCCAGAGGTTGAGGCTCATAAAAACGCTGAAACAGAAAGAAACACATACGATAAAATATTACTTGTAAACATTTGAAGGGTTTAACAAACCTCTACGAGCCCGTTTCCATAAATTTTCACCAATTTAGGGGAAAACATACAGTTCCAAATGGATTTTAGGGTTGACATTTTGTTGTGATTGTCAAAAGTAGGTTAGGAAAATAACCTAACTTAATCTTCTTATTTGCTGTTTGTTGGACTTGGCCGTGAAGCAACGAGTTAAATGTCAAAATTTAAGGTTATAGCGTTTTAACCTCACTTTTTCAAGTTTTTATTTATATTTTTAAACGGTTTTTCTTTAATAAATGAGCGTATTTTTGCCTAATTTTTCTTTAATAATGTTCTTTATTTTTACTTCTTTACCATGTACTTGGCGAGGGCAATAAAAGCCACGCTGTGGCATAATCGATTTTTTTTAAATGCAGCACAAGCGGTACGCAAATACAACGATGTAACTTTGGAGGATATTCCCGAGGTTTCGGCCGCCTTAATAAAAAAAACTCTGAACATAAACGGCTTAAGTTTTGAGGAAGGATATACTTGTTTTATAACAAAGTGTACCTTTTGTAAGAATGTTAAAACAGAAGCCAGAACATCTACGAATAAATTGTATATAAATAAAACTACAGGTAGGTACTTAATACTCAATATTTAGTCATAATGTTTCTACGCAACATGTTTTAGGAATGTATATGTGTAGTTTTTGTAAGCACAGTGGTCAGTGGAACCAGCTGGAAGCTCAGTTAAGGCTCTCGAGAACTAAAAGGCCTAAAACCAAAGAGACAATTTTTGGCGACTTTAGTGACATGAATAACATTAATGAATCTCTGAAACAGATCGTACATAGTACAAGGGAAGTAAAATTATTAAAGGAAGATGAATTCGCAGTGATTTTAAATAAATTTAAGTTACCGGTAAGTGTTTTACTTAGTTCATATGTTATTTAGAGGAAAAGTTGCTGTATAACACCGAATTTGTTATTTTAGATTGTTCAGAAAACCTCTGTAGAGTCTCTAGATATTCGAATTAATGAGAAAAACACTTTACTATATTTTCCCCTAGAAAATGTTGAAAATGAAATAGTGGGCTACAGAACTTTACACTCTCAAAACAAAGAACCAGGCATAATTCCAAATATAAAGTCTGGAGGCCTCCTAACAGCCCGCGTGCCAAAAAGTAGGGACACTGCCATCCTAGTCCCTAATATTTTCGATTTTCTAGTGTTAGTGAACTCAAAACTTAGTGTGAATATAGTGTGTTTACCGGAGGGTGTCAGTACATTGTCGCAGTATGTGTTACCGAGCCTTGAACGTTTTAAAAAGTTAGTGTTATGGTTGGGGAGTGATAATAAAGCGTGGGACTCTGCAAGGCATTTCGCGAGAAAATTAGGAGAGAAACGTTGCCATCTAGTGAGACCTAATGAATTGTTACCGCATCTAAACCAAGTGCAGGACTTTAAAAGTGTGGTTTCTGGGGCACAGGCCATGTGGCATAAGAGTATTACGAATTTTGCTAGCTTAAGAGCCAATGTCTTGTCAGATTTGCAAAATATTGATAAGGTACCCTAGAAAATCTAAGTCTTATTTACAGTTATTTTTTACTTTATTAATAATAGTGGTTGTTGTTAAATCAACATTATAGTTGTTTTCTTCTAACTGCATTAGGTGCAAGGAATAAAATGGAAAAGGTATCCAACTTTAAACAAAATTTTAAAGGGGCATAGAAGAGGGGAACTTACCATTTTGACGGGGCCCACTGGATGTGGAAAAACCACATTTATCAGTGAATATTCTTTGGATTTAGCTATGCAAGGTGTAAGTCCAGTTGCTTCAGAATAAAATTATTAATAAGTACTTGTTTGTTTAAATCCTTGTCCCAGAATTAGAGTCACCCTTAAACTCTATAAAATTCATTCCACGATACAGAGTCACAACAGAGTGTTGGCGAAAATGGGTATTGTAAGATAACCATTTTTAGGTCAACACATTGTGGGGTAGTTTTGAAATACGAAATGCCAGACTGGCCAGGACGATGCTCCAACAAATGGCAGGCCTACCTTTAGATGAAAATCTGCAATTATTTGATGAACTAGCAGATCAATTTGAAATATTACCCATTTATTTCATGACTTTTCACGGGCAACAGAGTATAAAAGTTGTCATGGAGGTATAGTTAGTTTTTAAAGGCAGTGAAGTAATATATTTATAAATAAATGATGCTCATTTTAACCTATTTCTACAGGCTGTGGAACATGCAACCTATATCTATGATGTAGCTCATGTTATAATGTTTTAAAATAAATGATGCTCATTCTAAGCTATTTCTACAGGCTGTGGAGTGGAACATGAAACCTATATATGAGCCGGTCAGAGGAAAAGTGGTCTAACCGCATGGCGGTTTGCTTGTGCGTTATACCACTTTTCCTCTGAACGGCTCATATATGAGATAGCTCATATAACATTTTAAAATGAATAATACTCATTCTAACCTATTTCTACAGGCTGTGGAACATAATATGCAACCTATATCTATAATATAGCTCATATAACATTTTAAAATAAATGATGCTCATTCTAACCTATTTCTACAGGCTGTGGAACATGCAATCTCTATCTGTAGCTCATATTATAACATTTTAAAATAAATGATGCTCATTTTAACCTATTTCTACAGGCTGTGGAACATGCAACCTATATCTATGCTCAGGGGCGCGCCAACGAAATTTGCCGCCCGGGTGCAAGATCTTATTTGCCGCCCCTATGTATGTCGACAATAAAACACAATAAAATTTTATATGTATTTAAATTTGTCATATTTTTAAATCCATTTGAAAATTATTATTTGACTGCAAAAAATTAAAAAGTAGCAGTAGCAAGTAGCAAGTTCAATGAATACAATACGAACTAACCAACGTCAAGCCGAAGAACGCTTTTATACCTTCGCATCGTTTCTTGGGGAATCACCAATTTTTTGGAAGTCCGGGGACTCACCGAATCGCCGGGGAAGAACCCAATTTCATGGCATAATCGTGATCGGGAAAGAACCGTGATTTATAGCAGTGATTAATGTATTGTAGGAAGGTACTCGTTAGTGATGTGATGCGCGATATTTCACGAACTGTGATTTTTCCACTGATATCAAAACATGATAAACGTTTTTTTATGATTATTATTATTATTATTATTATTATTATTATGAAAAAACGAAGCGGCATTTTGCCGCCCGTGTGCGGTGCACTCCTTGCACCCTCGGCTTGGCGCGCCCCTGTCTATGCTATATCTTATAATATAACATTTTAAAATAAACTATGTTCATTTCTAACCTATTTCTACAGGCTGTGGAACATAATATGCAACCTATGTCTATGATATAGCTCATATAACATTTTAAAATAAATGATGTTCATTACCCTATTTCTACAGGCTGTGGAACATACAACCTATATCGATGATAAAGCTCATATAACATTTCAAAATAAATGATGCTTATTCTAACCTATTTCTACAGGCTGTGGAACATGCAACCTACATCTATGATATAGCTCATATAATAATAGATAATGTGCAATTTATGATGGGTATGGCTGATGAACACAAACACATGGACAGGTTTTGGAGGCAAGATGCTATTATAGCAGCCTTCAGGACATTTGCTACCCGAAAAAACTGTCATGTGACCCTGGTCATACATCCCAGGTAGGATAAAATTGTTGAATGACTTTTGTTTAAGTCATGATTTAAAAAAAATGTTTATTTTTCAGAAAAGAAAAAGATGATGAAGACTTGACAACCAGCTCCATCTTTGGAGGCGCTAAGGCCTCTCAAGAGGCCGACAATGTACTTATTATTCAAGATAAAAGACTGACATCTGTTAGAGGCAAAAAATATTTACAAGTAAGGATGTTACCCAGCGGTATTCTCCCTGTACCTGAGTTTATTTGCATTTTAGGTTGCCAAAAATAGGTATAGTGGAGACCTTGGTGTGATGGCTCTCGATTTTAACAAAAAGGGCCTCAGTTATGCCCAGAAGAAGCCAAAAGAAAAGAAGATGGACCCAGAAGAACATCCTACACCTGACAGTACTTCAGTTACTGAAGACGGCGGTAAACCTGCTTGAAAACTGATAAAGTGCTTTTAAGTTTTTCTTTATTTTAAGGAAATAAGCTTTAATTCTGTGATCACAGTAGATAGGTAGTGAGAATGATTAAATATCCTACAGAAAACCAATAGTTTTTTTGTTTTTTACCAGGTTCCCAGCCAAAAGTTTGTGATTGAATATTTTGTATAAGATTTTATATAATCGTCTTTTTACATTGAAAATAAATGTATTCTATGCAACTTAAAGTTGTTTTTTTAAACCAAACCCTACAAGAATCACCCTGTATATGTAGAACATGATGAAATAATTACTTCATGGCCTGCTTATCACATTTATTTTTATCGTTAATGCATTTGTTTATGTGGGCGGTCTTTAAACCTAAATAAAAAAACATGGCGCGTGAGCATCAGCTGCGACGTGTGTTTTAAATTATTATGGCTAGGAATGGATTTTTAACGAAATTTTAAATTAAATGTAGTTAATATGAAAGCCAAAGGTAGTTCTCTGTTAATTTTGATTTTATTCGCGAGTTCTTGGACCTCCGAGTACAAGAAACCGACTATTTTGGTCTCGATTTTGGTTAGGAATAAAGAACACACTTTGCCCTACTTTTTGTCGAATTTGGAGAATCTGGATTACCCTAAAAATCGTATGTCTATATGGTAAGTCATACAAATTATAGTTTTTAACTGTAGGTTGACCTATGTTGGGCGCCATAATCTTACTTTGTTTACATTTCTTACCACAAAAGCGACATAACCTCAAATTGTTGCACTGTCGGGGTTTTAAAGGGGAGAGTAGGTAAACAAGGATCACTTTTGATATTTGGGATGGTCTGAGGTCATTTAAAATAATTTTATGGCTAGGTCCAGATTTCTATGCCTTGGATAATATATTTAACCTAAACTAGGTAATCAATTTAACATTTCTCTGGTGTAAAATCACGGTTATTATTCGGAATGATGGAAACACCGAATTTTTTGATGAAATTTTGCATTGACCCAAATTTTGGGTTGTAGAACACGAATATGAAATCAGTTTTCGGCGGTCTCATATGGATTTTCCGAAAAAAAATTTGATTTTAGGTTAGGTTTTCTATAGATATCTTTACTAAATTGTGACAGTTTTACTTAAACACATCTGTAAACTTATAATTTCTTTTTGGTAGCAAAAAAAATCGCATTAAGGCAAAAATATCTAAGAAAATTGCATTTTTCTTTCGAAAATTCCATGTTTGTTAAGGCGCTAAAGCCGCCATTATTTGCCAACCTGTCAACACTATTATTTTGTGCGGTGCTGCCACGTTTACTTATTTTTAAAATATTTCATCGACTCTAAAAGGTGTATTGGAAACGGGTTAGCAACGATATTGTGGGAAAAACGATATATAAATTTAGCAACCCAGCAGAAATTTGCAGTATGTGTATCACGGGTTGCATGTTTTTTCATGTTTTTTAATGTTTTTTTTATATACATTTGCTAAAATATGTTTCAGAGTAAGAGTGTGTTATGACTTGTATAGATGTGTTTAAGTGAAAGTCTCGAAACAAAGAAATCCATAGAAAAATCCAACCTGAAGGCATTTTTTTTTTTGAAAAACCATAAGAGACTGCCGGAAACTGGTTTCAGATTCGTGTTCTACGACCCGCAGTTAGGGTCGATGCAAAATTTCACCAAAAAATTCCATATTTCCGTATAATTACCAAAACGCACCTACTCAGTGTACTTTCTCAGGATTCGGAGTGACCATAGCAGTGATCAGAGCATACCAATTTTGAAAACATGGATTAAATCAGTGAAAAATGTATATCATTCCATTTATACAGAATTTGAGGATGAAGAAAAGACTTATCCAGGTACGTGATTGTCAATTTTAACCTGTAAAAGTGTATATAACTATTTGTTAAAAATAAATAAGTAAACAACTAGTGAGAGGTCTTATTTTTCCAGACGAGGAGGGTGTCGCGCACTGGACCGATGAAAGATTTACTCACGTGATGAATATGAGAGGAAGCGCTTTAAATTATGCCAAAAAAATTTGGTCAGATTATTTGCTGGTAAAGATTTTACTTCAAACTATTTATTTCTTGGAAAATACCGGTATAAAGGTTTTTCTTTGTAGTCTATCGATGCAGATGCCTTTCTCACAAACCCACAAACCCTGAACTACCTTGTTGCCAAAAATATGACTATTGTGGCACCAATGTTGACTTCTGATGGCTTGTACTCGAATTTCTGGCATGGTATGACTGACGATTACTACTATCTGCGTACTGACGATTATAAACCCATATTGCATAGGAAAAATATTAGCTGTTATGACGTTCCTATGGTGCATAGTTGTGTTTTAGTAGATCTGAGGAGGGTAGAGACTGATTTTTTAACTTATAGGTACTTATGTGCAATGTATTTACGCTCATATATCAATCGCCGATGGCTGGATCGAGCTGGGCCGGCAACAGCGCCTGCTGCTTGATGCTGACGTGACGTCAGACGAAAGTAATACATCGTTTTCGGCCGGCTGGTGGTCATGGTCACTGTTGACAGTTAAATAATGGATTAAACTTCATTTGTCAATCAATTTGTTGACAAATGAAGTTTAATCCATTATTTAACTGTCAACCGTGACCATGACCACTACCCGGCCGAAAACGATGGCTGCTTAAGGCCGATTTATAAACTTGACGTTTGCGGTTTGCGTTCGCCGTTGCCGTTGCAGTTTGCTGTTGACGTTCGTAGAAGTCGAATTATGGTATTTATAAACTTGAAGTTGAACGTTGGCCACCGTTGAAATAACAGCTGACGCTGACAGCATATCATAACCTATTTTTGCCTATTTATTTGTTTTGTTTTTGTGAGGAGTGTTGTTGTTTAAAATGGATGAGGAATGAGGATACAGAAAGTTTATTAGCATCCCTTGGAATAATTTTGTGTGTATATATGTGTAAACAAATATCACGCCACCAGGTACGAATCTTTTGATTGGTTGTTGCCAATTGGCTACGGTTTTGCTACGAACGGCCAGCGTCAAAAGATAAAGTTGAGTTAACTCGAATGGCACCCAACGTCAACGCCAACGGCAGTCGGCAGCGTCAACGGCCAATATAAATGGTGTTAGGTATTTCAGTGCATTTAACTTTGAACGGCGAACGCAAACCGCAAACGTCAAGTTTATAAATCGGCCTTTATTCCTGTTTATTACAGCGGAATCAAGCGATGTTGCCGGTTGAGCTCGATTCAGCCTTCAGCGACAGACATTTCCCACGATTCTAGCTACTACGTGTATGAGGCATTATGATGATTTCTTTTTCAGACCAGATCAAATTCAGAATTTTAATGGACCACATGATGATATAATTGTGTTTGCTCTATCAGCCAAATTTAATAACATACCATTACATGTATGCAATGAAAAACCTTTTGGACATATCACTGTGCCTTTAGAACAAAATCAGGGCATCGAACATGATCATGATCGCGTGATCAATATTAAAATGGAGGCCTTAAATACAGGTATTATGCGTCACTATTGTAGACGCATAGATCTAATACTTGAGGAGCCAAATATCAAGTTTCTATATGAATGAACCTAGAAACTTGAAATTTTGCATAATATTTTGTTCACTTGCAGGTGATCCTTTATATGTAAGCGACATATTTAAACAATATATAAAAATGCCAGATAAGAATTCCATGCTGTTTGACAAGATATTCATGATCAACTTGAAAAGAAGACCAGATAGAAGGAAGAGAATGCATCACTGTTTCGATGAGTTAGGACTGGACGTTGAAACGTTAGATGCGGTAGATGGCAAGTAAGAAACAAGATCTGCTTGGGATTCTCACAGAATATTACGAAGGAGCAGAACTGTCACGGCAAAATAAAAAGTATATAAACTCGGAATTCCGACTCTAAACTCGGAATTCCGATTGTGAACTCGGAATTCCAGCTTTAAACTCGGTATTCCTACTTTAATCTTGGAATTTCGACTTTAATCTCGGAATTCCTACTTTAAACTTGGAATTCCAACATTAAACTTGGAATTCCGACTTTAAACTCGGAATTCCGACTTTAAACTCGGAATTCCGACATTAAACTCCGAATTCCGACTTTAAACTCGGGATTCCGACTCTAAACGCGGAATTCTGATTTTAAACTCCGAGTTCCGATTTTAATCTCGGAATTCCGACATTAAACTCAGAATTCCGACTTTAAACGCGGAATTCTGATTTTAAACTCCGAGTTCCTACTTTAAACTCGTATTTCTGACTTTAAACTCGGAATTCCGACTTTAAACTCTGAATTCCGACTTTAATAAACTCGAAATTCCGACTTTAAACTCGGAATTCCGACATTAAACTCTGAATTCCGACTTTAAACTCAGAATTCCGACTTTGAACGCGGAATTCTGATTTTAAACTCCTAGTTCCTACTTTAAACTCGTAATTCCCACTTTAAACTCGGAATTCCGACTTTAAACTCGAAATTCCGACTTTAACAAACTCGAAATTCCGACTTTAACCTCGAAATTCCGACTTTAAACTCAGAATTCCGACTTTAAACTCGATAATTCTATTAGAAAAAAGAGTTTTCATCTCTCTCTGGCATAATTTTGTCTTATACATGGGGATCTCTTTAAAACTCCTACTTTAAACTCGGAATTCCGACTTTAAACTCAGAATTCCGACTTTAAACTCGATAGTTCTATTAGAAAAAGGAGTTTTCATCTCTCTCTGAGATAATTTGGTCTTATACATGGGGATCTCTTTAAAACTACTAC
Source organism: Philopedon plagiatum (assembly GCA_963971165.1). NCBI lineage: Eukaryota > Metazoa > Arthropoda > Insecta > Coleoptera > Curculionidae > Philopedon > Philopedon plagiatum. Next base: position 3,226,505 of record OZ020193.1, read on the forward strand.
TTTAAACTCGGAATTCCGACTTTAAACTCAGAATTCCGACTTTAAAATTGATAATTCTATTAGAAAAAGCAGTTTTCATCTCTCTCTGGCATAATTTTGTCTTATACATGGGGATCTCTTTAAAACTCCTACTTTAAACTCGGAATTCCGACTTTACACTCGGAATTCCGTTAATTTGGAATTAAGTTGGAATTCCGAGATTAAAGTCAGAAGTCCGAATTTAAAGTCGTAATTCTGAGCTTAACGTCATAATTCCGAGTTTAAAGTCGGAATTCTTAGTTTAAAGTCGGAGTTCCACGATTAAAGTCGGAATTCCGAGTTTAAAGTCGGAATTCCGAGATTAAAGTCGGAATTCCGAGTTCAAAGTCGGAATTGCTAGTTTAAAGTCGGAATTCCGAGTTTATTTATTTTTTATTTTGTCGTGGAAATCTACGTCTACGCCTAGGCAGTTTATTATTTGATTTATTTTCAATTGTAGGGCGTTGAACGAGTCATTTTTAAAAATGTTGTCGTTCATGAAGGATTTCGAGGATCCCTATCACAAAAGGTAACCCAAACCTCTAAAATTTACCACCAGTTGAAAGGAAGATATACAGGATGTTAAGACAATAATTGCTAATACGAGACTTGTATATTTACGAAAATTGAAATACGCTCTAACACTTATTTATCTTTAATTTTAGGCCCATGAAACTAGGAGAAATAGGTTGTTTTTTAAGCCATTACCAAATCTGGCAACAGGTATAGTATTATAGCGAGATTTGACCCAAGATATGACCATTAATGTATCGATTTCGCGGTAATAGCTCTTTTTGTTTTGCAGATAATAAAAAATCAATACGAAATGACGTTAGTTTTGGAAGATGACATTAGATTCGAGCCGTTTTTTAGAGCCAAAGTAGAGGCCGTCATGACTGAAGTTGTGCGAATACCAAACTGGGATTTGGTGTAAGTTATATTGACTTTGACAATTGACTGCTTTGACGTTGACAGCTGTCTACATTGGCATTGACTATATTGACGTTTGACATTGACACTTGAAGTAATTGTTAAATTATAACAAGTGGTTATTCTTTTTTTAGATATTTTGGTAGGAAGAGGCTGCAGGACCAAGATGAACCGTGGGTAGAGGGCGCAAATTATCTGGTAGAAGTTGGGTATTCTTACTGGACTTTGGCTTACGCCTTAAGTTTTAGAGGAGCCCAAAAACTGATTGATGCGGAACCCCTATCGAAATTGGTAGGTGAAATTTTTTTGTTTTAAAATTCTGATAGTTCAAGTACTAACCTATATAGTTCACTGTTCTTTTACAGGTACCTGTAGACGAGTACTTACCGATCCTGTTCGACAGACACCCTCACGACAGCTGGAAGAGGTACTACCCGAAGCGAGATCTTATTGCTGTGTCAGCTGCCCCCCTGCTCGTGTACCCCACCCATTACACTGGAGAAGATGGGTATATTAGTGACACTGAAGATTCAGTCGTCATTCCTGAGACTGTTATTGTTAAAGATGATCTTTGATAGAAGTTCGTTTTCTATCTCATTTGCAGAGTCTCCAAGTCCAGTTTTGTTCATATAAATTTATATTTTAACAAAGGAAATAATACTTATTGAGTATTGTGTTCTCGAGAGCCGGGTGTTGGGTGCTTTGTACGCTATCAGAAGTGGGATCGGCACTCGAAACCCGACCCTTAACTTGTGATTTTTGGTGCCATAACAAGATGTTTTATGAGACTTTAATGCAGTTACTTTAATTTTAATTTTTTTTAATCCTGATGTGCCTTATTAGTTCGTGTTAGTAAAAATATTTGTAAATTTGTTAATAAACGTTCAAAAATTCATCAGCTGTTTACTATTTCCAGCCTCCGTGCGGTGTTGCCAAATCATCTACTTCATGGCTGCCTTGTTAAAGAAGGCTGTGCTTTAAACAAATATTCAGTTAGTGCAATTGCTGGTGCTTTGTACACTATCAGAAGTGGGATCGGCACTCGGTACCCGACCCTTAACTTGTGATTTTTGGTGCCATAACAAGATGTTTTATGAGACTTTAATGCAGTGACTTTAATTTTAATTTTTTTTAATCCTGATGTGTCTTATTAGTTTGTGTTAGTAAAAATATTTGTAAATTTGTTAATAAACGTTCAAAAATTCATCAGCTGTTTACTATTTCCGGCCGCCGCGAGGCATTGCCAAATCATCTGCTTCATGACTGCCTTATTAAAGACGGCTGTGCTTTAAACAAAGACGCTAAATATTCAGTCAGTGCAATTGCTGGTGCTTTGTACACTATCAGAAGTGGGATCGGCACTCGGTACTCGACCCTTAACTTGTGATTTTTGGTGCCATAACAAGATGTTTTATGAGGCTTTAATGCAGTTACTTTAATTTAAATATTTTTAAGTCCTGATGTGCCTTAGTTTATGTTAGTAAAAATATTTGTAAATTTGTTAATAAACGTTCAAAAATTCATCAGCTGTTTACTATTTCCGGCCGCCGCGAGGTGTTGCCAAATCATCTACTTCATGGCTGCCTTGTTAAATAAGGCTGTGCTTTAAACAAAGAGGGTAAATATTGAGCCAGTGCAAGAAGTATAAAAAACGAGCGGTATAGATGTTGATGGACGGTTTTTACTTATTTTGTCGCTTAAAAAAAGCTGAACTCGCACGCCGAGGTTTTCATACCCACAATGAATACTTAACTAAAATTTTAGAAAACCTGTAGAATTATTCACGCCGATGCTTTTAGTTTAGTTCATTCGCGTTTAAAACTAGGCCATAAAATGAATTTAACAAATCTATAAACTAATTTCGGCTTGGAAACTTTAAATTAACGCATTGTCAGACGCAGCTTCATCCCCCGGACGAACACAATTAAATCTAAATGCTTTCCGGGGACCCGGATTGCGCTTGCATAATTTAACTGTATTATACATTCGACAACAACAATTAGAGTTATGTTAGGCAGTATTGAAACTTTGGTGTCTATACGCAAACGTTTCATTTAATAGCAAAATTTATGTGGGAAGAGAAATTTGGGGCCCGGACTACTCCGGACTGTCCGGTGTGATGACTATGGGGAGCCATCACTTAAATCGTGCCAAAACTATGGCGTAAACCACCCAATCGCCCTCGCCACCCCCCCCCCCCCCCCCCCCACCCCATCGAGGGGCTAGTCATTTTATTTGTTAAGGACAATGGTAAATAGTATACATAATTACTGATACTGTTCCTACTTTATACAGACTTATCCCTTATACAGACGCCTCTCTTATTAAACAGTCTGCAATAAAAGCATGATAAAATACCTGCCATATTTTTTAGTATCTTATTAATCTATCAATAACTGCCTACTTAACGAAAAACTTTCATTAATCGTTCGATTTTTAAAATTTCTCTATCACTGAATTGTAAACATTTCTCGAGAAAATCCTTAGTATATTTTTAGAGTTGGTTAATAACTCCAATTTTTTTCAAACACAGAAACAAACCCTCTTAACTTGTTATAAATCCCTGACTGCTGGGTGTCCTAAAAGTATTTTATCGACTGCTTTTTGAATGAGTTTAATAAACAAGGAGGCATGTTTTGTTCCGTTAGAAGTATTTCTAGAGTTATATCCTCCGAAATATTTACAGATAGCAAGAAGCCTTCTTTAGATGATAATCCACTTATAATAAATTCAAACAAAACCTACATAAATACCTACATAAATAAGCAACTATGAGAAAGAAATAATTTCCAAGCCAAGCTATTTCAATCCAGAGGGGAAAAACGCGCAGCATTGCTGCTGAACAAGCAGAAATGTCGCCAAAGCCCTCGAATGAAATATGATTTGTATTAGAAGGATGTGAAAATTTAATTTACTCATCATCAGTTCTAATAATACGTCCTACGCATTTCACTATATATAAGCAAATTTAATGTAACGTTGACCGCTTTATCTGCCGCTAAAACTAAACACTAGTGTGGTTTACAAAGATCTTTATTTGAGATTTAACATTGACTAGAAACATTTATTTAAAAAGCCTTTTATAATACATACATACGACATAAACTTATAAACATGCTATTTTTTACAATAGTTTTATTTTAATCAGTCTTATATGTTAGTTTCATACACTACAGAAATTCGTTGATCCCTTTGCACTAAACCTGATCTAGGTAGGTACTACCATGATACTGTATCATGGGTACTACTAAAGGAGGTCCCAATAGGTAATTCGGGGATTAAATTGGGCGCCATTTTACAATATCTTAACCTAGAAATTTTATATTTTGCCTGTATCATCTAGAGATCCGGCAGACCACTGGCATGGCCGTTCATAAGCTGATTTCATCTTAGAAGTTAGAAATAATGCAGAATTTTGAATAAAAATGATCTTTTAGCATATCCAGCTTCAGTTAAAGGGTATATGTTCATTGGAGGAAATTGGGGTTTCAATGGAGTAGAGAACTAGGCATGAGATGATTGGGTTTGCTTGGGTTGCGCATATCTGACTCAGTTTTGATTTTAAAAGCACCAGGGGCGGCACAAGGGGATCAAACATATTAATAAATAACTTTATACATTTTTAAAAATCAATTTTATACAGATTTTTTGTGCCGATACGTTGTTCAATTCAATTGGAATAAGTGTCATTTTTTCTTTGTCAAATGACTTGATTGTCTCTTATGTTAGAAGAAACATTAAATGGCGTATAACATACAGGACAGGACCCCCCTAAAGTTTGTAACATGCATAAAAGACAAGAATTTTTCACATCATCGAACTTAGATGAATAATCGGCAATAAACAATGTTAGTCCTGCGTCAAGCTTTATGGTGGACCCTGTATATTCGGGCTAGAATAAATAGTCCTTAGAAACACTTATGACTATGTATACCCTGACTTACCTTTAAACTCCTATTTTACAAAATAATTTAGCCCTTTTAATTAATAAATATACACTCTTAGTATGGGCAAATATCTTTGCTATTAGTAAACAGAGACACCTAATTTTAGGTTTGTCTTATTGGTTAATGAGTCTACCTTTTTATATAGTTTAACATTTTACATAAAAAAGCAGATTTATTTAATTTATTAATCAATAAGAAACACATGAAATTTGGTGCCTCTATCTTTACTAATAGCAAAGATATTTGCCCATTCTAAGACTTTTTGGACACCCTGTATAATTATAAAGAGTTAGAAAAAGAAACAGTGTTAAGTTGAAACTTTCGTCTTCCTTTATGAAATATATTGATGCTTTAAACTATGAAAAGCAAAGTTTATTAGGGAGGAAAAATTGACTAAAATTCGATATGTTTAAAAACATCGATTCCCTTTTTAAAACCAAGAAGCATTTAAAATTATTGACATATACAAATTTGTATTTTAAACCTCGCTTACAGTATATCGCTTAGAATGTACGCGTATAAGTTAAAAAAGCTGTTTTTCCCCTTCATGTATTTTATATACAAGTATATAATTATTTTTCATATAAAATATTTAAAACTATTTTGTGGCATATTTGGATTGCGTTATGTTGTGGTTATATTTACACATATAGATTAGAAAAGACCAGTAAACTAGTATTTCTAGAAAGGTTCGTTGCTCACAGTTCTTTCGTTAAGAAAAAGTTGGTCCGTACTCAGTCTCAGAGCAAGCACAAGGTACTCACTCATAACCTAACACTTGTAGCCGTCATTCTCGTCAACTATTACAAGAAGGTATTCTCTTCCTTCCCGATGGCCACGTGGTTTCCATTTCGATTCGATTTCAGTGACGTCATCCGCACTTGGATGGTGCCACCGTGGACCCCGGTACTGTGTTGCATTTTAGAGCGGTAGTGAAAGGATGACGTTTCCAACGCGTTCCTGCGCGATCTGCAGAAGAGTCCTGTTATGGCGAGGGACATCCTGTGAGTACCGTCCTGCAAAAATACTAGTATGAAAAAGAGAGAGAAGAATCTTTACATTGCTAATGGGCCACCATGCTTTGAAAGATACTTTTAAAACATCCGCGTATCCCTTTCAGCTTTTTGGCATCTTTGTTTTGAAGCTCTTTCTTACGAAATAACAATGATGATATATTTGATTTTTGTGTCCAGAAGCTGACAATTTATGCCACTTTGTCTGGTAGTTAAAACCCTTTTTCTACCCTATATTTTACAATAAAGCCCATACAACTTAAAACGCTTTAAATCAGCAGTAATTACTGCTCAAACATGTACAGAGTTTTATGAATTTCTAGCATGTATTATGTTATATATAGCTTTTATGACCGCACCTGACTTCCGAATTGCTTTTGTTACAGTTTTGCATAAATATATTAGTTTAATAACAATAATAACTGTCTACAATTGATAGAAAGGCATAATTAGTCTACAAATCGACTTGACTGTTGTGTAACGTTTGCCGGGTGATATTATTTGTACGTTGTTCGTCGCGTAACGCTTACAATGTGATGCTTTTCGTGTAAAATTAGTCGCGTAATACCTGTAACGCCTAGGCGCGTAATGTGCGTTGCTAACGCTTGTCGGAGATGTTCATCGCGAATCGCTTGCCATGTAATGCACGACTCGTAATACTTGATAAATGATCGTCCGCGTGTGATGTTCGCAACGTAACGATTGTCGCCAGATACTCGAAAAATAACTTAATTCTCGTAGCATCGCTACAGAGCATTACACTTTTTATCTATTTCCGCCTACATGTCTGTCACACATTTAATAAAAGTGAAATAATGCGGACAACGAAATCCTGCAGACTGCTTCAAACGCGGATTTTTAGCATGCACACCTTTTCCATTCCATGAATATTAATCCGGGGAGATTAAACATTATGAATATTTTAGAATTTAAATTTAACAGTCTGTAAGCTGACGAACTTTATGGAAATTTATCGTTTGCTGGTGTGCAACACTGAGCAAGTTTGCACGACGTTGCAGAGGTTGCTTGTGATAAATTTTAAAAATATCTTAATATATATTATATACAGATGCAGGAGTGGACGTCCAACGGTTTAGGTTAAAATATGTGTGTTTCTTTTGAACAACAAATTCCTTGTGAGTTTGCCCATTTAATATAAAAGAGTTACCCGATCTGCTACAATTTTTTGATTTAGAACATAGCTTGAATGGCATTCTTGTACAAAACTTAAAGCGAAAAATGATTTTCTTTAAAAATACTAGAATAACATCACATTATTCAAAGTCTCGTAACGCTTGTCGTATGACGCTCTTCGTGTGATGTTCGTTGCGTAACGCCTGACCTTCTCCGTGTTATTCTCATCGCGTAACGCTTGTCATGTAATTTTGGTTACGTAACGCTTGTCGCATGACCTTCTCCGTGTAATGCTCATCACGTAACGCTGGCCATGTAATTTTGGACTCGTCCCGTGTGATGTTTGTCTCGTAACGCCTGCCATGTAATGTCCATCACGTAACGCTTGTTGTATGACCCTCTCCGTGCGATGTTCGTCTCGTAACGCTGACCACGAAACATTCCAATTTTACCTTGGATCTGTGTTTGACTTACCTTGATCTCTCGCATCCTGATAGTGTAAATGATGGGGTTGGCAAGCATCTTCAGGATTATCAGTATATTGTCCACGAGTCTCAGAACCATGACGAGGTTCCTGTGGTTGCAGTTCAGTTCTATGAGATCGTTGCCTTCAATGTAGCAACCCAATGGGCATGTAAGGGTAAAGATTAAGAGGGCGGGAGTCCAGCCGATAAAGCAGGAACCAAGGATGAGTAGAGTGGTGTAGATCGCTCTGACGTTACCCTCGAGTTGCTTCCGTTCTCTACTGATCTTTTGAGTTGGTTTACCTAAAGAGCCTTAACAGAAAATGATTTTTTAATACCGTATTCATTTTCGCGAAGTTTTTACAGCACAATGGGATTTACCTTTGATTCTGGTGCTACCAACTCTCGACAGGTTGTTCCACCTATTCTGTTGCTTTCTCACCACTATAAGGATATGTGTATAGCATATCACCATTATTAATATTGGAATAAAGAATAGCAGAGAATATATTATTCTAAATCTCAAAGTTTCCATAAATCTGGAAGAGAAAATATGCATTAAATTGCGATTTTCCATAGCTGATTCTCAAATAAATAAAATACCTGGGCGGATTACTTGTGTTGTTTAGGAAATTCTGCGCCAGAGTACCCTCTGTATCTAAAGTCATGCATATAATGACAACTGTTAGCATTGGGACGAGCCAGAGTAACCATATTATTACTGAAACCTGAAAAATAATAGGTATTTATGCCACAAGATATTGCAACATTGTAATATTCTTCGAAAAATAACTGTTCCGCCTTTTATAATATAAAACTATTAGTATTCACATTGTAGAATTGCTCTAGAGAAGTTTTCCTTTTCATCTTTTGAAGCATTCGCTCTATTAATCCCGAAGTGTTTCCGTTCAAAGTTCTAGTCATTGTTTTTAAAGAGCCCCTTGCGCTTACTAGTAGTAAAATTGCACATTTGGTTTTAAATTGATTTGCCTGTTTTAATTAGGATAAAATTTGTAGTTACCGGTATAGAATAAGATGTGCTTAAAACACGAAATCATTTTGAAAAGCCTCGGTTTGTTATTATATATCACGTCTACGAAAGGAAATTAATTATTAATAAGGAATAGGCATGTATTTTTATTCGATAAATCGTTTAAGGAAATCATTACAAACCCTAAAATATTATTTTGAAGAAAATTACAGTATACAGTATAATTAATTTAACTAAACAAATTTTACTTTTCGATATAATTTATTACATTTTAAAAAGCAGCCATTTTCCCTCAGGTCTATGATAGTCCGAAATCATGTAAGCGTTTTCTCGTACGAATGTACCTACATCAGTTTTTCTTGATTTACCACGCACATTCGAAACGATAGATAGTCAGGTACTGATAAAAAAATTACATGGGTGTGGTATAATTAATCAAGCATTAAATTGGCTTATAGATTATCTGGAAAACAGAAAGCAGGTAACTAAAATTAATAACACTATATCAAGGAGAATGTTGTATATTAACCGTGTACCACAGGGCAGCATGACAAAATGATGCAAAATTTGTTTAGAAAAGATAATAAATAAAACATCTAAACGTGTCCAGTTTTTCCCTAGGGGGTGCAAAGCATAAATTAACTTTTTTCGCAATTTTACAAAATGTTTTTTACCAGAACATTCCCAGTAGATAATCCAATAAGTGTTCTGGAATAAAACTCCATAAGGTTTAACATGGAGAATGAAATCTGCATTTTTCGGCTCATTTTAAGGCGTGGTCACTTCATTTCTACGCGTAAAACGTCGCTAGACTAGTCAAGTCTCTAACACGGGCGTCACGAGTCTCATGTGGATGCGCACGTCGGCGCTAGAGGCTTTACTGAGTGTTTTTTAGCTGTTTTATAGCTGCTTCATAGCTGTTTCCAGAAACAGGTCAGTTTTTTAGTTGTTTTCTAGCTGTTTCCAGAATCAGGGGTCTGTTTTTAGCTGTTTTTAGCAGGTTTTAGCTGTTTCGTAGTTATTTTCCAGAAACTGGGATGTGTTTTTAGCAGTTTTTAGCTGCTTTTCGCTGTTTCATAGCTGTTTTCCAGGAACGGTGGTCTTTTTTTAGCTGTTTTCAGGCATCCACATGAGACTCGTGTCACCCGTGTTAGAGACTTGACTAGTCTAGCGACGTTTTACGCGTAGCAACGAAATGACCGCGCCTTAAAATGATCCAAAAAATGCAGATTTTAGTCTCCATGTTAAACCTTATGGAGTTTTATTACAGAACTCTTGTTGGATTATCTACTATTCCCAGTGGGCTCATTATTAAACACATTTTCAAAATCGCCCTGTATCTCCGAAACGAAGGGGGCTATGAAAATGCTGTTAGTAGCATCATACGTTTCACGAAAAAGTAGCACAGTATTATGAAAACCACAGCTCTCTATCTTTAAAGAAACCGATATACCCTGCAAAAGTATCGAAAACGGGACACCCTGTACATACCTAGTGCAAAGTTAATCAAAAATTTTCCATAAATAGGTACCATTAAAGGTCAAAATCGTCAAATTCAAGTAATTATATTTGGCTATACGTTTATTTTTATGTTAAAGTAAATAATACGTATTTACGATTTTAAATAATTTTATAGATAAGGGGTGTTGGAAAATGTTGAAACAAATCAAAAAAGGTTCTGCTGTTATCCTGAACAAGGGCTGAGTCGAATTTGCTTAGGTTTTATATAGTTAAAATAAATGTTAAAGGACTTTTAACTTAGTTTATACCAATACCTTTTTGCTGGTGACTATAGAGTTGTAGTGCAGCGGCTTCAAAATTCCAATATAGTGGTTCAAACTTACAGCTAACAGGTGCGCCACTGTTATGACTAAAACAAAGAAAAAAATTAGTTGTCCACGAATGATGAAGTTTTAGCACGCGAATAAATAATAACCAGAATGAAAACCCTTCTTGTCGTCAATATTTTATTATTTACTTTATTACATTACATTATAAAACCCCGAAATAACAAACAATATTTAAATTACATTACTCTAACAATACGGCCTAAATATTCCAACAATTGATAACCTGCTTAATTGCTTCTTGCCTAGACTATACAATAAAAACTATATTAGAAATTTTGCCCAGAATGTTATAAAATATTTTAAGGTACTCTGCGGGATATCTTAGAAAATGTTTAAATATTCATAAATGCGCCATAATGTGAGAAGCATTCGAAAGCTCACCTATACTTGGACTAAACTCTGTTATTTTGTTATTACAGAGGGTCTCAAAATGTAAATTTAGATACATTTGGTAACTTAAAGATGCCCCATAACGATTTTGTAAATTATAAATCTTTATTAGAAATAATATTTCAAAGGAATTTTGAACACATTGTTTTAAAAAATGATGGTGTTACCCGTTATGTAAATATTAATTTGCAAAGATAGCCGCTTTGTTCATCCTTGCAAAAGTTTTCTGCACCAGTATTTGATTAGGTTATATGGTAGAGTAAGGTTAAATTTATAACTAGAAATTTTAGGACTGTAGAAAATAGTAAGATGTTGATTTAGACACTCTAGTAAAATTATTTTATTATGTTAACATCTGTTCTATTTATCTAACATCAAATAATTTTTATATTTAAAATATTTTATTATTGCTGACTCCTTGCATAACTCAAAATAAAATTAAAAAGTACATTTTGTTTAATGCATTTTTCAATCCATCCGCTTTTGTTAATTTAATATCTAAAAATAGCAGTTATTTTTTCCTCATTTCCCATATATCTGCAAGTTAACCAACAATTTCTATGTGAAAAGAGCAATTTTGCGAAATTCGTCAAAATATCGTGGCATATATAGGTACCCAGTATATTTTAAACCCATACATTGTTAATTAAATCACATTTTTTTACTAATTTAACAATACAACATATTATTTCCTAGGTACGCCTATGGCAATATCATAAAATCTTCCTTCAACGCTGACTCAAGGTCTCTCGGCGTTAGAGGCGACGTGTCACTCGAGAGTTATCCTTCTGGCTATTATAGATTCTTGTGGTTTTACCATAAAAAGGACGTATTATACTGTCTATTTTAGGTTAAGATGCAACAAAGAAAAATCTTGTATGTAACAATACGATTAAAATATAATAACTTAAGTAAATATTGAAACTATGTGTTGGTAGAGCACTACAAGTACTTTCACCTAAGTAGCTTTACAAAAGCCAGACCTTTACTAACTAACACTGTGTACTTAGGGCTCGGAGAATTAATAATTATAATCTAAAACTAGATACCAGTGTGAATTTAGTCCCTAATAACATGAAGCAAGTTATAACATTACTATTAAATTACAAGAAGTGACCTGCTTGCGTTTCTCTATTCACTATTAAAATATGTGTTTAAAATTTGGAGGAAACCCAATCATTATAATAAAAAAACGTTTTCATTTGATTAATTTTTCAAAAGCTTTTTCAAAATATACAATTGTTGGTATATATCTTTTAGAATAACGTCCGAATTTTACAATTAAAAATAAAGGGTATAATATTTTATTGTAGGCCGTGATATAATGATTTGAAAAAAATGGATATAATAGTATCCTTTCATGGCTGCTAGTCAGACCGCTTGTCAAAATTTGTAAGAGATCATTTAAAAAAATATATTGTTCTCAAAACCCCTACAAGTGGTTGATATCTTATTTGAACAATCAAGGACGAGTATTTCAATCAAAGCATTTAGCTAGGCGATTTTTTAAAAACGAAGATTTTCTAAACAGGTTACTTATATTTTCAGATCCTTTAAGGTGCGTTTCCTATGGGGCGGCTGACGCTCGCGGCTGCCGCACAGCGTCTGCTGACGCCAGTAAATCCATTGACGTTGACGCTTGCGTCTGACGCTCGAAAAGAAACGGATACAAATTGTCACATGAGCAGTACTAGGCGTCAGACGCTGTGCGGCAGCCGCGACCGTCAGCCGCCCCATAGGAAACGCACCTTTAGTATCATTAATTAGAACGCGTCCTAAGAAAAAGATTTCATTTCTGCCCCCAGAGGTTTACCAGCTTTCAACCGATCCGGATTTTCCACCGCAGAAAAATGCAACAGCGGATTCGGAATTATATGAGGATTTGACATTTTCGTCAGACGATTCAGATTTTTCCAGCGATTAAAATGATGTTTCTTCATTATTTTTTAAATTTTAATCCTTGCTAGGAAGTAATATGTATATGTTAATTAAAAAATCCTAGAAAAATGTTTTATTTATATATCTATCAGAAGATTATCGTAAAAGGCCTCCCAAAACTTAGTTATTGAGACTATATTTTTTAAAATATTTTTTCAGATGTTCTTGTACCAAGATATCGCCTTGTACCACTTTAAAACCTCACCCTCTATAAGGCCTAAGTCACAAAAGGCCGGCGCTGTTGTTGATAATAAGGTCTAACTGACACTCCACTCAGTGTGTTGTTATTCATCAGAGAAGAAAGAACACACTATTTAGCTTGTTATTAATATTTTCAATTTAATTTATGTTACCAAACAATAGAAACAGTTGATTGGCATAAGCGAAACCAGGCTTTCCTAAAGCTACACCTAATTATTATCCATTCCAAACCAAGTTGATTTAAGGACCCTAAACTAGATGTTAAGATAAATGGAACCTAATTAATCAATGATTAATTTAGGAACTAACCCGCTGACATGAATGGTTAGGACCACGTAAACATAGGCTGTAAACCGAGCGAGATAGTGTGGTCAAATTTATTTGCTAGGTAACTTATCTAGAAAGCAGTGCCGTGCAGTTAAAGGCATTTTAAGCGCGGGTATCCAACAAACATGTTCTTACCTATTCCACTAAGCCTTAACAATTCCACCACATAAGGTAACACCCCAATGTCAAAAGTCACATACTCGTCAATCAAAACCAATATTCCGTACATGGTGGAACTGCATGCGTCAGCTGCCGCGAGACTTAGGCTGATTTTGAGGTTAGGCGTCATCGGACACCTTATCCAATAGGCGCTTGCTATGACTATGACGTTGACTACCATAGCTACAAAGCAGCTAATGAGGAGGATCGGTATGATTATGCATGATATACAATATTCTTCTTGGGGTTCTGTGTAGTTGAAGCCGCAAGGGTTGTCGAAGGTAAGGTTGACAGTTTCGTTATCGTTGCCAAGTGATGGAAGGTCTATAAGAAACGAGAGATAAAGAATTAGTGTATATCATATACATACTTATTGTGTGGAAAACAAATTGGTGTGTGTCATACGTTGGCATATTATGTACATGAGATAAAAAACGTCGTTAAACAATGCCGTGGAATTAATCACGCATGTTTTGAATTACTACTTAAAAGGTAATATAGGTAAAAGGTATGGGAAGCTTTTATTTTTAAGAAAATCTCTTTATTGCCATTGTTATTGCATAATACACCATTAAAAAAAACATAATACAACAAAGAACCTAAATTTTGTAAATTTAAACTAAATGAGAGACGTGTCCACCTTCTACTTCCAAACATGCTCTGATTCTTCTTTTAACAGCATCAAAAATCATTTGTGAGCACTTGGGGGAAGTTGTTATCTCCTGAAATTTATTTGTAATTTTAGCCCGTAGGTCTTCTAAATTTTCACAAGGGGTTTTGAAAACCGTGCGATCGCAGGATTCTGGTGGCCATCTAACTGACATATTACGACTATTGATTTGGTCTTCGAAAAATTCTTCCAAGAAATTTAAATTATCAAGAGCTACGCGAATTGATGCGCCGTCCTGCTGGAAGTAGCCTTGTCGCATCTCTTCATCGTCTAATGCGTTTAAAAATTTTTTTTCGAGTTGTACTTACTTGGTAGAGATTTAAAATTAATTCGTTTTAATTTAATTACCTTTATTTTCAATGTATCGTTCGAAATAAAAGGATAAAATGATACATTGAAAATAATTCATTTAAAGGAAATTAAATTAAAAGGAATTACTTTTACATTTTCACTAAGTAAGTAAAACTCGAAAAAACTTAATAATACAGCTATTATATGCACTTCGTCAGTGTTCTGCGCGGTTGGCACTGTCAACACCGTCGCGTCGCACACTGGAATATTGGACCCTTAAAGTTGGTCAGAAGTGTTAATACAAACTTTTCTGCAATAGTAGCCCATTACTATGCTTTTATGATCTAGTTGTGCATGTTTTATATAAACACCAGAAAAAAAATTAATTTAAAATTCTAAAATTTAGTTTTTTTCAAAATAACTCGAAAATGAAATATCGTCTAAAAAATTTCGGAACATCATATTATTAGTTCTTTGATTACGCAACTTTGTTCCTATTTAATCAATTCTGTATTTCTAACCATAAGCGAGATCCCCATACTGGCGTCCTTATCTTGTACACCGTGTATATACCACATTTACTGGATATATAAGATAATCTAATAATGCAAAAAAAGGCAGGCAGCATATCATGAATTCACAAATAGGCAGAAAACGAAGCCAATTCGTATCTTTCAGCTGGTTATTTGAATCACAAACGACCCGTAATTTGAAAGTTTATTATTTTTGAATTTTGATACCCAGGCAATGGATTGTGATCAAAATAATCAATGCTAAAAGTTAATCAAGTTTCGCACAGTATAAAATATTTAGTCGCACGCCATATCTAGTTTAAAAATTCATGTTTTTTCGGGCAGTACACCAAATAAAGTAATTGCTATTAAAAAGTCAATTTTCGTCTATATAAATGACAATTTTATTTAGAATCGATAGTTTAATTAATTTTTGAATTTCATTTTCTTGTTTTACAGAAATTTTATTGAGAAATTCAATTTGTATTTTGCAAATATATTGAAAATTTTATTAGCAATATTAATGGATACATTTTGAAAGTATATGTATTTTTAATTGAGTTGTTTTCAATTTTTAGTATTTGCATTTAAAAAAAATCACTGTGTTATTAGAAGTTAGGGACAAAGGAATAAATTTCCCTTTTTGAGGCTAATTAAAATTTTTCTTGAAGTTTTAAAAATAATAATTAAGATATGCCTGCCCAAGCATTAAGCGTTTGTGGACGTTGAGTGTGAATTTCTCGAATCCAGTGATGATTTTCATCGGACCAGTACCGACAGTTTTGCTTATTCACATGACCATTTAATACAAAAGTACACTCATCCGAGAAAACAACCCAATCCAAAACTATTGAGTGCTGATCCAGTGAATACATCCTAATATCACAAAATTAACGCTGACGATCTGGGTCCTCTTCCATTAAATTATGCACCATAAGCATTTTATATGGGTGCATTTTACATCAATTTAATAACCTTAATGCAGATGATGACTTACGTTGTTATCTTTTGCCAACTACCTAACTCGAGTGAGGGTTTTCCTGGAGACAAAGCAAGATGTTTAATGGAGTGTCTTGCTGCATTACACTAGGTTGTCGTTGCCTTGATATATCCCTCACATGGCCCAATTCACAATAACGTGCTTCACAAATCACATTTTTTAATTATTTCTGGCTTATCAGGTAATAGAAATAGTGGATTATATTCCTTTTTTAAGCTCTTTTCAGCAAGCTATCATAATACCTGCATTTGCATTTGAAAAAAAAAGTTGGATTAGTTTCTATCCCTAGATGAAGGGCAAAGTTCATGGATATGCAAAAAAAAACTGTTGAATCAAAGTTACCAGTGTTTTTGGATTTTTTCAAGGAATGAAAGGATTCTTTCTCACCGAATATATTCCAGTTAAAAAATTACCCCTGTATATATTATAACGTAGACTGCCACTTTAAGCAGGATTGACTTTTTACTGATTGTACTGGTTTAAAAAAGCAAACCAATACCTTCGCAGCAATTGAACAATAAAAAATGCGTAAGCTGCCCTGAAAAAAATATTCATGCCCTTCTTTTCCAGCATGGTTAAAGGATGATAATTTAATTTCAGTAATTTTAGCGAAAGCATTATTTCAAAGAAAAATTATTCCAAGAATTTTTTTTACCGCGGAGCCTTTTAATATCGCTACACTCGAGTGGTCAAAGGAAATAATCGGCTAGAGAGAGATGTACAAAAAATTGTAAGTAATTTCTGCCTTATGATAACATAATTTTTTAATTAAACGAAACGCTAAGCCTCTCCCTTTTATCCCAATTTTTTTTATGATACTATGACGGTTTGTACGATACGATATGATTTGACGGTGCATAGATCTACGTCTGTTATCCAGCTCCTGATGGAAATGAACACTTACCCAATACAAAAACCGACTCTTTCGTTGTCTGTTCCTCCAAGTGCCGAGTCAGGTTTATACTCCTCCCTATGTCCATTCTGATTTTTCTAAAACAACAAAAACAAAATTATTAATAACAAAAACTTGTTGTTGTAAGACGTTTTAGGTCCAAAAGTATCATAAGATTAAAAAAAGTCCTCAACGTATGCCGTGGAGGTTTCTGAAGTTTTTTTTAAGGAAATTAAATATTGTAATCACTGCAGTGATTAACCATATTTAATTTTCGCAGTTGTGCAGAATAAGAAGTTTTTATGATCAAAAGTTACTTTAGAAATGGTAGAAGGGTTGATGGCCAGTGGATTCAGGATTTTCAAACAGAATTTTCACACACATTCATGGATTTTGACCAGTTTCGCCAAGTTTTGATGTGGCTTTGTTTAGAGAAACAGGAAGTGTGAATAGAAAGGAACGCAGTGGGAGACCCAAAGTTCGCACTGCACAAAAAGTAGGAGAATTGTGGCAAATTGTTAATGAACACCCACAAACCCCTATTCGGCGTTCAAGTCAGCAAGTAAATGTATCGTAGGGAACCTGAAATACAATCCTGAAATGTGACCTACATATTATGCACGCTTATCGTCTAAGCTCAGCCCAAGAACTTTTACCAAACGACAAGCCGCAGCGAATGCAATTTTCAGAGTGGTTTATGAGTAATTTGCATAATAATGAAAACATATTAGAAAAAGTTTTTTATTGACAAGGCATGGCAGTATCATTAGTCGTAATATGACAGTTAGGTGACCACCATGGTCCTGCGATCTCACGCTGCGCGACTTTTTTTCTGACCACATATTAAAAACTCGGTTTTCAAAACCCCTTGTGATAATTTAGAGGACCTACGGGCTAAAATTACAAATAAATTTCAGGAGATTAACGACTCTACCCAAGTGCTCACCAATGTTTTTGGTGCTGTAAAATGAAAAATGAGAACATGTTTGGAAGTAGACGGTGGACACGTATTTCATTTAGTTTAAATTTATATTTTTTAGGTTCTTTGTTATATATGTTCTTTTTTTAATTCTGTATGATACATTTCAAGAGTAATACTTCAAGATATGCGTGAATGATTCCACGGCATACTTTGAGGACGTTTTTTTTTTGATCTCACTCATATACCGAGTATTACTATATTTTAACTATTTTTGTATTAAACTATGGCTAAACTAAAAAAACGTAACGTTTATTATTTAAACTAAATTTTTATAACATATTTCAACACCTAATTTATCAAATTAATGAAATGTTAACAGTACCGTGGCGTTTTGTAAATATTTTCTTTTTATAATATGTAAGAAGATAAATTATTATTAATTTTTACTGTGTTTCTAATTATGATTAGATCTGGTTAAAGAATAACACATTCTGTTTTATATTAACATGACGATTGATGCTTTGATCTTCAGAACACTCCTCTCCTGATCAGAGATTTGAGTCGCATTCCTATCTGATTATTTTCGTTAAGAAACGCAGTTTTCTTCAGTTGTTACTCTATTTCTAAATTACAAATATTTAAATATTGGCTACAACGTTATTTCTGTTCTTTCGTAATTAGGTACAACCTTTCAAATCTATAAACATAAAATTAAACTTCCAAGAGAATCTTAGTTGGTAAGCAAAAAATTACCCAGATGGTTTAATTCATGTTAAAGAGCATTCCTATTGTGATTTTAATCAAAAGACCTATTCTGGTGTGACGACAGTGAACAATGAAGTCAAGTTCCGATCTAACTCTATTATACTATCAATGGCCTTTTGATTTTTCTAGCCCTTTGCAGGCTACGAACAAAGCTGTGCAGTTCATAATTTTAATAATAAGATATATTTCTCTTCGAAAATATGATGAAAAATATGTTTTTTTTTCTTAGAGAATATTAAATTAAATTTAACAAACCTAACCAAACTCGCACCGACAAAAACCGTAGATATATAAATATTTTAGGGTTTAAAAGCTTAAGTGGCCCTACTATGGTTTGTTTGTGACCCTAAAGGCCTTTAGAGAAGCAGAATTAAAGGGGTTATTTTGTAGTGTTGTGCTTAATCCCGGTAAATTGTTGGCAAATTGTTTTCGAATTAACTTTGTCCGGATGCAGAGGCCAGGCATTGTCAAACGTAAAAGTTTGCTTTAAAAATACATACTGCATTGTGGTTTCGTTTTTTCTAATTTTCTTTGAAGTGGATTTGAGGCGGCATGTTAAATTCGTGTACAGGGTCTTCCAACGAGGACTGAACAGGGGCTCATTTGCTCAGCTTCCTTGTATTTAAAGAAAAATCTAAAATAGCCAATCGATGTACTTTTTCCTGCAGAATTCAAAAATGAAACCAAAAATTTATTTGAACCAGAAACAAAAGAGTTACGCTATGGATAAGGTGTTTTTTAAATGGAACATAGCTTTTTTTATACGATTTTCGGAACGAGTGATTTTTTTTATGTCCGTTCTGATTAAAATATTTAATATTGTGACAGCTATTTTTATTAAATTGTAATGTTTTATCCAGTGTAATTTAGCTTCAACCTGTTTGAAACATACACTAGGTAATAAAGGTAAAATCACCTTGAAATCCTTCAAAGTCAAAAAATTTGACAAATTTACTATAATATTGCCGAAATGAAATATTCATTAGATGAGAGATTGCAGATTGTTATCTTGTTCTACAAATGCCAAGAAAATGCAAGAGAAGCAAGGAGAAGATTTATTGCAAATTTTCACAGAAATATATCCGTCAATACTATTCTAAGGATAAAGAACCTATTTGAGGAAGATAAAACATTACATGACAGAAAAAGAATTCCAGAAAGGAAAAGAAATCGAGACCGTGCCATTGTGAATTATTTTCGACTGAATCCAACCAAATCAATTTCGGACGCAGTTCGGGACGTTCAATACGGCGGCGGTGTAAGACGCAGAAGAGTTACCCAAGGAACTGTTCACAGGACTTTAAGAAATCATAAATTTAAGCCTTATCATATCCTTCCACTTCAACATCTAACACCGGCACAAAAAGAACTTCGCTTCCAATTTGTTTCCCAAATTGTGATTCGGCAAGAAAACGAAAACCCTAATTTATTCAGAAATATCCTATGGACTGACGAAGCCACATTCACAACATCGGGGGTTTTCAATAGACATAATAATCATCACTGGGCCGTTGGAAATCCAAGAAAATTTCAGACAATTAAATTTCAGGGAAGGACTTCAATCCATGTTTGGTGTGGCATAAAAAATAATAGAATTTTGGGACCAATATTTTTTAATGGCACTTTAAATGGACAGAGATACTACGAGTTCTTAGAAAACGAAATTGAGAACTCTTTGGAAGATTTACCATTGGAAGAATATCAAAATTTAATTTGGCAACATGATGGTGCCCCTCCGCATGCCGTGCGTGAAGTTATTCAATATTTAAACGGACGCCACGAAGAATGGATTGGTAGAAATGGAACCTATGCTTGGCCACCCAATAGTCCCGATATGTCAGTATTAGACTCATTTCTTTGGGGCCATTTAAAGAACGTGGTATACAAGCAGCGAAACCACGATATTGATGAGATCATGCAGAAAATTGTGAACGAAATAAATCGCCTTAACCAGGAAAATCACATTATAACAGCAAGTTTGGAAAGGCTACAAAGAGGTTATCGCTCTTGTTTCGAGAACAACGGAGGTCACATTGAACATTTAAATTATTAGTGTTTTTTTTTAGTTAGTATAGAGTTGGAATTCTATTTCTGTCGTAATGTTTTATTTTCCTCGAATAGGTTCTTTATCCTTAGGTTGGGTTGGGATATATTTCTGTGAAAATTTGCAATAAATCTTCTCCTTGCTTCTCTTGCATTTTCTTGGCATTTGTAGAACAAGATAACAATCTGCAATCTCTCATCTAATGAATATTTCATTTCAGCAATATTATAGTAAATTTGTCAAATTTTTTGACTTTGAAGGATTTCAAGGTGATTTTACCTTTATTACCTAGTGTATGTTTCAAACAGGTTGAAGTTAAATTACACTGGATAAAACATTAAAATTTAATAAAAATAGCTGTCACAATATTAAATATTTTAATCAGAACGGACATAAAAAAATCACTCGTTCCGAAAATCGTATAAAAAAAGCTATGTTCCATTTAAAAAACACCTTATCCATAGCGTAACTCTTTTGTTTCTGGTTCAAATAAATTTTTGGTTTCATTTTTGAATTCTGCAGGAAAAAGTACATCGATTGGCTATTTTAGATTTTTCTTTAAATACAAGGAAGCTCAAAAATGAGCCCCTGTTCAGTCCTCGTTGGAAGACCCTGTACATGGGCAGCCTTTTTTGTCATTTTACAAATTATACGTGCGTATATGTGTGTTCAGAGTCAGAAAATTGATAATGTAGGTTCACAAGAACTTCCATTATAGATATTAATGGCATGTTCCCCTATATTTTTACACGATATTCGATTTATTAGATGAATTCTGCCACCACGTTTTGCCGGATACGCAGGCCACGTAGTCCTTACAGATTACAAATAATCCGGAACACAGCATGGCTAGGAATGCTGAGTTGTCCACTGTATTATTTAACCGAGATATTTGTAATTGGATTATGTCTGATGTACATGTTTTTTTGTTAAAATTGGTTGAAGAAAAATTTTTGCAAAACGAAGTGTCAAAATTTCGGAAAATAATTGCTGGTATTACAAAGAAAAACTTTTTTGAAAGTATATAATTTACTACAGAGTAACATAGCAGACACAAGGAAACGCAAAGCTGATGGAACATAAAAACGGTTCGTCTAGGTTAGTTCAGGATCTTTTTGTCATTTTTCATTGACAATGAAACCCAATCAAACCCAATCAAAGAGCATGTAAATCAAAAATATCCAAATTACTATTGATCTATTATCATTATTATTAGTCATATTAGTATTGATCTATTATTTATATTTTTGTGGTACTCAAAGGTACATTTCAAAGAACTTATATAGACCCAAGCAAACCCAAGCAAACCCCGATAAAGTCTATTAATCCGTTTTCGACCTACAGCGTTTTCTAAATGACGCTACTAATGTTTGTGTGCTTTTTTATTTCCTCCTATATTTTCCGCCAAAGGACATTAATCGAAATTTCGTCGAACAGGGCTGGAGATAGTGATATCAGCTTCCTAACGTGCTATGTTGGAACGGCCAAAAAAATTTATTGGCAATATGGTACACACCTAAACTTTTAGCAGTTTTACATTACCTTATTAATTACCCTGTATAGCATGAAAATGTCGCTTCCATTGCAAAATCACTTCTTGCTGTCTAATCTGGGAAAGACGAGCTATCGATATTCGAAAACCGCTATCATTTAAAAAGTTCTAGACGTTTGAAAAGTCGAGTAAAAATTGCATTTTTCGATTTTTTTTGTTGACCAGTTGATCTTGTAGAATACGTAGGAATGGTCAATGTTTTTGTTACAATATTAGTTTTTATAAAATTCGCTATAGAAATCCTTTTTGTACAAGGAATCAGGAGGGAGAGCGCCTTCTGTGTCCCCCTTCGAACATGATCTCAGTTGGCACAAACACATTAAAATGCGTGGTTTTCTCTTTCGAGCCAGAAAATACTTCTCCCATTTTAACTTCCACATTCTCTATGTCCCAACCTCCAGTCCTTTGTCAATAGATTGAATCTGCCTTCCTTCAGACGCCCACGGTACGTTAGTACTCAGACTTTCCCAGATAAAATTTTAAAAAATACTAAAAATAGAAGAAAATTTCCAAGATAATATTATCGCTTTTATAAAAGGAATTATGGAAAATTTACAAGTGTAAAAACCATCAAGTTCGCGCTCCTGCAAGACTAATCCTGCTAAAACAAAGTAAGAATCTATAAAAACTTATATCCTCCCGCTTACCATTAATTTTCCACAGCATTAAGGGTGGGAGTTGATTGATGATTGAAAACTTTCCTTGCGTTAAGGGTATTTTTACAACATATTAACTTTAAGTTAGTTAGCAGATCTTAGGAGTAATAACTTTATATTAAACTAATTGGTTTTATTATAAAAAGTCTTGCGTTTGTTCTTTTTTAATGGGCAAATGGATGTTAATTTAATGGAAAAAGGTGGAAAAAGTTTGTAATTTTATTATTCGAGATGTTGAAAAAGTGTTTTTCAGTTTTAAGAGTTGGTAAAGTTTTATTCGTAAGGTTTATTCGTTTAAAATGGTAATGGAAATTGTTAATTTAGGCGTAATCATCTCTAGTAGAGGCAAGTTAGATCTGGAAAATATCTTGTTGCTAATTTTTTTTATTAACAATTTATTGCAAAAGTGTTTTTCATGTATTTTTCGTTTTTTTCGTCATACCTTAGTTATTTATTCAAATAGCGTACGCCGTTGCGACCGTCGGAACGGCGAGAACATTTTACACAATTTTGCTTCAGAGCACTTTTGTCTACGACCAATAGATTCGTTAGTATCATGTCTGTTTTGTCTATTTTTGAGTTCCGCTTAGGGAAACCAATTATTATTTTTTGTAATTTTTCAATTTTAAAAATAATACAGTATCTAGTTATCAGTGAAATAAAATATTTACTTTCAAAAATATGAATGAAGTCTAATTGTCAGGGGTACATATAAATAAAAAAAAATTGAGAATCAATTCTCTAACCACCTGAAAATTCCTTATACAATAAGGATTTCAACAAATAATGGTAAAACAGCTATTCTCCGAGCTATGCCCCTCCGAGCGCTGAATTACATACCAAAATTTGCCGTATTTTCATCTAAAGGAGGGGCATATAGCCCGGAGAATAGCTGTTTTACCATTATTTGTTGAAATCCTTATTGTATAAGGAATTTTCAGGTGGTTAGAGAATTGATTCTCAATTTTTTCATATTTATATGTACCCCTGACAAGTAGACTTCATTCATATTTTTAAAAATTTTACCCTACGGTAAACTCTACTCTGACTGCTTGAGGGATTACTTTTTCGGAAGATTGGTATGTTCGTCTATCCTGTACTGATGAGAACCAACGAGTTCGAAACCGGTCTGCAGGTGACGATATTCTAACTAAAGAAAAAGCTTCCTTCTTTCTGGTAGTTTCTCGCATTCGAAACGTTAGTATTTTCTTATCTAACTGTGTTAGTCAGTGTTAGATGAAAATACGGCAAATTTTGGTATGAAATTCAGCGCTCGGAAGGGCATATAGCCCGGAGAATAGCTGTTTTACCATTATTTGTTGAAATCCTTATTGTATAAGGAATTTTCAGGTGGTTAGTTAGAGAATTGATTCTCAATTTTTTCATATTTACTTTCAAATGTTGTGATTAGTTTTACAAAAACTTTAATATTTCAGTGGGTTTTATTAGCATAAAGTTGAAGTTATCTGGAAAAAGATGAAACTACAAAGAAATTGTTATAAAAATATAATGAAAAGAAATCATCTGAAACTTGGTAAAGGGGGGAATAATACCGGCTAGTTCTTCAAGAACTAGCCGGTATTATTCCCCCCTTGACTGTTTCTAACAGAACAACAAGAGGCACGTTGCGTATGCATCCCTTTTCTGTCTAGCTACAAAAGCCTAGAACAGACCACTTCTCTCGCTCATTCATACCTCAGAGCAAAATCTGTGGAAGTAGCGGTAGAAAAGGGATAAATCCCCAACAGTGCCGCGATGAGCGAGAGAAGGGAGTTTTCTCGTGAGGGCTGGGTTATTGATAAGTCGAATGGCCCTCTTTTGGATAGAATCAAGGATGTTAAGTGTCGAAGGTGATGCCTCTCCCCAGATATGGGAGCAGTACTCTAGGTTAGGTCTTATTTTGGAAACATAGAGAGTGTATAAATTGGAAGGAGAGAAGTATTTTCTGGCTCGAAAGAGAAAACCAAGCTTTTTAGCTGCCGATGTGGCTATTGAAGTAATGTGTTTGTGCCAGCTAAGATCATGTTCAAAAGCGACGCCAACAAGATCGAATGTTTCATTGTTTTATAGGGCTTGGCCATTCATGTGGATGGGGTAAGCGTTGCCAGATTTTTTGCGTGACAGGGAGCAAGACTGGGTTTTGGAGGCGTTGAACTGAACAAGGTTCTTGGCACCCCAGTCTAAGATTAATTGGAGATCTTGAGGAAGGGATAGGTACATGAATCTGCGTCTATTATCCAACTCTTGATTCGAAACTTGTCTGGAATATCGCGCGACGCTTTTGGTACCGCTGTATCCGCTTACTTTTTGAGCGGTTTCTTATTTATTAAATACTGACAAATCTATTGGTCGTAGAACTAAGTGCTTAGTAGCAAAATTGTGTAAAATTTTCTCATTCTTCCGATGGTGCTAACGGTGTTCCGCTATTTTAATAAATAACTGAGGTATGACGGAAAAGTCGAAAAAAGGCATGAAAAAAACGACTTTTTTGCAATAAATTGTTACTAAAATTTAGCAATAAGATATTTTTAAAAAGAGGTTCATGCATTCATCTGGACACTTTTAGGGTCCCATTCTAATTGGTTTCATCCATTGCATATTTTTTTTGCTTATTTCGACTCTCCAGATCTAACTTGGCTCCTCCACTAACAAAAACGTGAAGTTTATAATAAAATTTGAATTTCCTATACCAAGCATTAGTTAAATATTGTAAGAAGATTTGAAAAAGCTTATTTTCACTTTCGAAAAGATTAAAATTCAGGAAATAATCTTCTTAATCTTAAGCAGGCTACACAGCAGATTCCGGAATTTCGCTAAAATAACAGAAAACTCACATTTCTTTATTATTTCCAATATTAAAAGGGGAAATGATTCTTTATTTTAAATAAATATAATTACAATGGGATTTTTCATTCACTGGAGGAAGCCAGCAATTGTTGATGATTAATGGAGTGTTAATTAAAAAAAGTGTCTCGAGTCTTTAACAAAAATGTAGTAAATTGAAAATTAAAGACCTCCATTCCGTAAAATATCCCGGAAAATAAATGATTTTTCAAGTAATTGATGAACACTTTAGAAAAAGGGCGTTAGGGAATTAAGCATTTTTTGTTTAATTTACTTGAAATCAAATAGTCCCCTATTAAGGCAACTTATACCCAATTCTGTATATTTTGACAAAAGTTTTGAATTTTTTTATTTATAGTTAATTAAAAAGTATTATTACAGGCTGCTGTGGACAAAAATTTAAATATTGACCCTTTATTATAGGTGGAATTACCAGATAATAGGATATTTAACACTCCAGTAAAGGGTTTTCAAGATAGCCTAATTATCGGGTACCATCTTAGTTTTATGACTGTTAGGTGAGGGTAACTTACATTACCTATTTTATCACCTGCAATTTTGCTTGAGTTGTGAATGGTTGTATTTTGAAAGTAGTATTGTATTTGTGGCATTTTAGCAATGGAGAACGTTAATACAGGTATGTTAGCTATATAAAAATATTATATATCCTCCTATTATGGAAAGAACTGAAAATTATAATTTTTAACCGAAATTTGTCAAGGTTTCAAACTTGTTTAGGGATCCAAATCAAAATTCTATTTGTATCATCGAAAAGAGCTTGTCGAAAAACGTGATACCCATATTAAGTAAGTACTCCATTCTGTATAGAAAGTGAGAAATCGGCGATTAAATTTCGATTTTGTAACATTTTTGCAAAATGAGACCTATTTCTCACAGGGGAAATAAGAATTTTATAGTCTTGCGTATCTTATCGGTTACAGAATTTCCCGAAGGCATTTTATAGAGACTTCATGCGATAAAACACGGATTCCCCTTTATTATTATTGTTATATCTTTCTTTTAAACCTCATTGCAAAGAATCCTCGCTTTACGAATTTAAAAGGCGTGCTAAAGAATATTATATTAAAAATTAGCAAATGCAAGTACAGTCGTGTTTTTAAAGTAACCCAAAATTTGATATAAATGTCCTAATAAAAGCTGTCTTAAATAAGAGAAAAAGCCATTTTGTTACAAGCTTATTTTATACATTTCCCATAGGAGTGTAGGGAAGGACTAACCCTGAGGCAACAGATCGTTTCAAGTTATCAGTTCTTTAGCTGAAATTCGTCATTTTGGAAAGCTTCTGCTTCTCATCTCGCCGCAGTAAATTCCACTGGAATGTTGAGATAATTTTATCTTAGTCTCTGGGTTAGGAATACAGCAGCGATGTGCTTGCTATTACAATTGTACTAGATCTATTACAATTTAACATTCAATATTACCCTATTACTACATTACCAAAAACCCCAATAATCTAGTACATTCTCAACTTCATGCACAACCTTGAACTCAATGTGGTGTCGTGCCTCGTGTCCGACGTCTGGCTAACCGGCATACCGACAACCGAGTAGCGCATTCTCTAAAAGGCGATTTTATATCGGGAACCTAGTCATGACTACGTCACCTTATTTGGCAACGTTGCTCCATATACTCAATGTTTAACCTAAAAAATCAAAGTATTAAGATTAAATGAGACAGTGTTGCCCAATGGTCTGACTAGGTCATGAATTGGCCACTGATTTAAAAAGTAATGTAAGAGAAGGAGACAGCCATTGACGGTAGGTTTGTAATTTTCTTCTTACGCTTGGGATTCCCATAAGAAATAAATATTGTTTATTCTCGTATATGTGTGTGAGTCTTATTGTGGCTGTAAATTGTGTAAAACAAGCAAAACAAAGTATTGCGAAGAAAAAGAATAATGGATAGGTATGATGAATTATAATTTTTATTTAAAACTAGATTAATGCGACTGTTTAATAGGTTTTTGATTAAAACGTCAAAGAAAAGCACTGAGGTTACAGAGGATGAGAAGAGTATTAACGAGGAACAAAATTCGCAACCCTCGACGTCTGCTCAGCAATTTCATCAGCAGCGGAGGGGTAACATTAGTTTAAGTCGCAGTGTTAGTAATCAAAATATTAACGATAGTAGAGACAACAGCAATACATCCTCATCATCCCATGAATATTCCCCAAAAAAGAAGAAAAAATTTTACAAACAAAAATTTTCAGAGTCTTGGTTGAAAGAAGAAAAATTTTGCAATTGGTTAATTAGAAATCCAAGTCAACAGGATGAGGCTTTTTGCAAATTATGTTCAAAAGTCATTACAGGTGGAATTACTCACATCAGCAGACATGCAGCTTCTCAAACCCATAAAAGGAAAATAATTGCTGCCAGAGCTACTACCAGGGTTACTGAATTTTACAACAAGAAGAAAGTGGAAAAAAACGCCATACAAATAAAGGCAGCAGAATTAAAAATTGTAGGGTTTATTGCTGAACATAATTTAGCTTTTTCTGTATTAGATCATTTGCCACAACTAATTTCATCGGTATGCCCTGATTCAGAAATTGCTAAAAATATTAAATTAGGCAGAAAGAAAGGAACCAGAATTTGCAAAGATGTTATGAAACGAGAGAATTTATATGTATTGTCAAAAAAATTACAAAATTGTAAATTCTCGTTAATTATAGACGAAACCACCGATGTATCAACATCCAAAAGTCTCGTGATGGTTGCCCGTTTTTATGATATAATGGTAGAAAGGGTCTGTGACAAATTTTTAGCTTTAGTTGCGATTGAAGATGCAAGTGCTAATGGAATATTCAAAGCTATATCACACTTTTTTGATGAAAACAAGATCCCTCGTAAAAATCTATTTGGTTTTGCAGCGGATAATGCCTCTACGATGATGGGGCGTAAAGCTGGAGTACAACAAAAATTGTTAGAATTTAACCAAGACTTGTATGTGTTTGGCTGTTCCTGTCATTCCTTAGATTTATGTAGTAGTGCTGCTTGTGCTAAAATTCCTGACTCAGTCGAAGAATTAACTAGAGATATATATTCGTATTTCTCGCATAGCTGTAAAAGAATTGAAGCATTTAAAGAATACCAGCTGTTCACAGACACGCAGCCGCACAGAATATTAAAACCTTCACAGACGAGGTGGTTAAGTTTGCAGTTAGTAGTCGACAGGATTTTGGAACAGTGGTCAGCTTTGCAACTGTTTTTCACAAACGAGGCCTTAGCAGAAAACATTAAAAAAGCTAAAAATATAGTAACTGCTTTAAATAATTACATTTTTAAACTTTATTTCTCGTTTTTATCATACGTTCTAGATATGGTTAATAAAATAAACTTGGAATTTCAGTCTGAAGGTTTTAAAATGCATATTTTACTGAGTAGGATTACAGGTATTTATAAAACGATACTAAGAAATTTTATGAAGCAAGCTTATATTAATCAAACACAGTTAGATCAAATTTCCTTTCATCCAGCTAATTATTTACCGCTAAATGAAATGTATGTAGGGGCTAATTTTATTGTGAACTTATTATGTTAGAAAAACACATCCCTGAGAATGAACTTAATGACTTTAAGGTATCTTGTTTAAATTTTTATGTGGAGCTAGGTGCCCAAATTAAAAAGAGATTCAAATTTGATGACCCATTATTAGTTTGTGCAAAAAATTTAGATCCCAAAGTAGTAACAGCTTCGCCAGAATCTATTGTGCCTATATATTTTACGTTTAAATCTTCATTTGGCGGTTTAAATGTTGAGCAATTAAGTTCTGAATGGAGAAGCATTGCAACAAATGATGTTTTGCCGAAACACAGCAATAAATCTGTCGGGGAATTCTGGGCTGTGGTATTTAATATGAAAAATTCTCTAGGTGAATTAATGTTTCCAAATCTAACGGTTTTTGTTCCAGCACTATTGTCTCTACCACATTCTTCCGCGGCTGCTGAGAGAAAATTCTCTGATTTAAATTTAATAAAAACAAAAAATAGGAATAAACTAAACATAAATACATGTGATGCTCTGTTACATACAAAGTCGCTTATAACCAGTGAGTGTTATAATTTTGAACCATGTCAACATCTGTTGAGCCTAAACATAAATCCAAACTTGCAGGACCAAGAACCTGATGATATTACATTTTAAATTCTCACAAATATGTTTTTTAAGAATTGCATTTGTTTTTATTTCTATTAACATTTTAAAAGTTATGTTACCTGAATATAGCAATCATAATATATTTATTTGTTAAGACAGTTAAGAATGTTTTGTTTGTCTACTTATAATGTTTAATTATATGTTATACTATTCATGTTTAGATTCTTTGCTGATTATGTCATTTGAAAGTATCATTTTTTGTTAATTATAATTAAACGTATTTTGTAAAGCTTTTTGTTCATCCAAAAAATGATGTATTACTAATCAGGTGGTCAAAAATTGTCAATGGGAGTGAGGACACGCCACGGATTTAAATCTATTACAATCTAGTACAATTGTATCTAAAATTCTAGTACATTCAGCAAGCATCAAAAGCCCAACGCTGGAATACAGTAAAGTCAGCAGATTTAGTGCTTAACGCTAGGCCTTGCTATCAAGTATACAGTGCACCTTTTTTAAATGGGACTGGGGTTAAAGTGAGTCGCAATAGGTCATTTTTAAATCGCTGGATGGATTAATAGACTTTGGCGAGCTTCTTAGGTATTGAAAGCCCTTTTGGTGTAGAGTTTTACCTAATAAACTGTTTTTTTCAAGATGTTTGCGTTGTATAGGGGTGAACTAAAAAGTGAATACAAAGTATTGTTAAAAAAACATCTGTCAAGTGTAAGCTATACGTACATAATTAGTGTTCCGTGCCATCAGCTTAACCTCAGTAAACCGACAGCACCAACGCCGTATCACACTGCGTATGCGCGGAGCTGAGCGGGTTAAATTAAAAATTTTGAAAAACTTGTTAGAACAGAAGTTGTTTCTTACATCGTGGGACAATTTTTTGTTGAAAAACTTTGCAAAGATACACACGGATAAACGAAAGAACCTTTCCATCTAACTATAATCAGTACCCTCCTCCTTGTGTAGTCTGGTAAAAATTCAGTATTTTTTTGCATAAAAACTGCATTTATACGTTTCAAAAATTGAGAGCAGATTTATCGCAATATTTTTACCGCTGACTAGGCTGTAACATCCTCCAGAGATAAATATAGAATGCACATCCGAAATTATCAAAGCAATAATATTTTTTAATTTGACTAGAATTTGTTTTAGTTGGGTAAACACATAAAACAGATTTCCATGTTGTTTTACACTCTACAAAATGCATATTTTTATACATTACACATTAGAGGATTTTATTTTAAAATAAAGCAGCAATCTTGGAATAAACATGTTCTCTTAGTGTTCCGTGAAACGGAATACTTAGGGCATCACTTTGGTGTTCGTCCGTGTGTTGGTCACGGGCGATTCTCTCTGAAACTAATTGACGTAAAAATTTGAAATTTGGCCAAGAGATAGAGTGTGGTGGTTCAATTATAGACGTGAAGTACAAAAAGTTGAATTTTGATTCTCTGGTTAATTTCATAGGGTAAATTGGGAAATGAAAAAAAATTCAAGGGCATCCTATAGGGTGTCAAATGAAAGCTTATTGAAACACGAATTCAACAATATAATGATGATTTTTTTATTCATTCTTTTTAGGGAAAAACGCTTAAAAATTGCTGTCCCCCACAATAATCACCAAAAGAATCGTTCAGAAAAATCTGAAAAAAATCAAGAACATTAAGTATTGTGTGTAGATTGAGCCGAAATTGTCACGATTGAAAAATTCTAGCGCGATCAATATTATAAATGATTTAATTTTTTATTTCCTTATAACTGCTAAGCCATTGATTTTAGAGAATACGTTTCTTGACAAAAAATATTTCCAGCGATGTAAAGAACAACTTTTGATCTGACACATTTTTCAAAATTTTTAATTTGGCATTGCAGCCCCCCGGTATACTTTCTACCAACAACTGTTAGCCAAAATTAGATTTTCTGACCTTAATAGCCCCGAAACTGGCATATTAGTTCACAGTTTTGGAAGAAATTGTCAATTGCTCCCTTTTTATCCCCCCTCGTTAATTTTTTTTATGATCTGTTAGACAAAATTAGATCTTCGGACCTCAGTAATACAGTCTTGTCAAAAATATTTTTAATATTTGCTGTGTACATTGCCTTTAAAACGGAGTCCGTTCCTGAAATGTAATATTCTAATCCAGTCTCTATATCTATAATTAAATTACAAACTTCGAACCGCCATTTCACCCCCTTAGGGGTTGATGCCTAAAATGTAATAAAACATGTGTTTATTCTTTGGAGTACTTAGTTTCAAGGTAATAGAACCGTATAATTTCATTCCATTACAAAATTTTAACTTTCGTTTCACCCCCATAGGGGTTAACTTATTAAAAACTGTAAAACACTTGTTTAAACATTTATTTGTTAGAGTACTTCTTTTGAGTTAATAGGATCGTCTAATATTTTGTCTCCATGCAAAGTTTGAACCACCGTTTCACCCCCTGAGGGGTTGAATTTTGAAAAATCCCATTCTTACTGCACGCCTACGTTATATAAGAAACTTCTGTGCCAAATTTCATGTTTCTAGACCCAGCGGTGTGGGCTGTGCGTTGATATGTCAGTAAAGTCAGTCAGTTTAATCTTTTATATATAGGAATATTGTAATCAGTTAATTTTTAACGGGGGAGAAAGGTTCACAAGACGACAAACATGCCACATAACACGATAATAAAGACAAAGACGAAACGAAGACATTCTCTGCTCTAGTAGTTAGCAAACTGATCGACGAGGGCGCCACGTTCTTAATTTCAGCCGCCAAGAGGCTCCTAAATTTTCAGAAGGCCGTTTTTTTATACAAGTTGAGGAATTCTTGTAGAAGATTAGCATATATTTCAGCCAATTCCGAAGCTCTGATTGATGAATCCGAGTCTCTGTGAGGCGAAATTAGGTAACTGGTGTCACTTTGTCCATATTATGCAAATAGGGCTTCGATTTTGGTAATAAGAGTATTTTCATGTAAAATATTTTACTATATTTGGGATTCGCGAACAGATTGAGTAATAAAATCAAGTAATGATGCTAAATTAATAATAACTTCTGTACGATACGAAGTGGCAGATTGTGGCGTTGGTATTAGATTAAAAAATTCTGTCAAGAGCAAGCTATACTTGCGCAATTAGTGTTCGGTATCATCAGACCCCCACTTAACCTGAGCAAACCTCGGCCGCCCGATTTTCGTCAATCTGCCGTGCTACCCGCCGCCGACAGCACCAACGCCGTATCATATCGCTTATGCGCGGAGCTGAGTGGGGAGCGTTTCGACTCACCCCAATTAAAAGGACAAAAGTTGTTCCTTACATCGTGAGAAATATTTTTTGGATATATTATGATATCAACATCATCATTTCCAGCTGTTTCAACCATTTAAAATTATGGTGTAGCCTCCCTTATATTTTCATTTCGGCCCGTTGTTGTCTATTGTTGGCTATGCGGGCCCAGGTTAGTCCTGATAATTTTTTTATACCATTACCCCATCTCAAATTTGGGCATCTTCTTCGTCTTTTCACGCCTCTGGGGTACCATTGTGTAATTCTCGTGGTCCATTTATTGTCAGTTCTTCCCGCCAAGTGTCCTGCCCATTGAAATTTTAGGGACTTCATTCTGTGGATGACGTCTATCACCTGGGTTTTCTGTCTTATCCACTCTATTACTCTATTGTGGTCCCTTCTAGTTATTCTTAGCATGCATCGTTCCATAGCCCTTTGTGGTACCTGGAGTTTTCTTGTTACGTCTGATTTTAGTATCCAGGTTTCACATCCGTATGTCATAACTGGTAGCATACATTGATCAAACGTTCGCTTCTTTAGGTGAAGTGGCATTCTAGATTTGAATATGATTGAGTTTCTACCGAATACTCTCCATGCTAGTTTTATTCTTCTGTTGATTTCTGGTTGTAGAGATCCCGAGATGTGTATTAGTTGGACCAGGTATATGCATTCTTCTACTACTTCCAGTGTGGTGTTGTTTACTTGTATGTCTTGTTTGTCTACCAGTTCGTTGTACATTATTTTTGTTTTGGCTAGGTTCATCTTCAGACCTACTTTATTGCATGCTGTATTTAGTTCGTCAATTTGCTGTTGAAGTTCATCAGGGTTCTTGGCGATTAGTACAATGTCATCAGCGAATCTTAGGTGATTGAGGTGTTTTCCGTCTATGCATAGACCTTGGTTGTCCCAGTCTAGCTTACGGAAGATTTCTTCAAGTGTTGCAGTGAAGAGCTTTGGAGATATTGGGCCTCCTTGACGTTGGTTATTATTGGTGGCGAATTCCGGAGATCCTTCGTATATCATGACTCTGGCTTTGTCTTCTTTGTATATGTTTGCCAGGGTTTCTATATACGGCTTGTCGACACCTTGACTAGTTAGAGCTTCTATTATAGCTTTGGGATATATCGAGTCGAACGCCTTCTTGACGTCTATGAAAGCTAGGGTCAGTGGTATTTCATATTCCTTTGTTCAACTGATGACCTCCCTTAATGTGTGAATGATAGTCGATTGTACTGAAGCCACTTCTAAAGCCCGCCTGTTCCCGTGGTGCACCTAGTGTGTTCTGTATTCTCGTATTTATAATCTTTGTGAATACCTTGTATATTATTGGTAGTAGACTGATGGGTCGATAGTTCCTTATGTCTTTGTTAGTTATTTGATAATAAAAACTATTTACCTTTGCCGAAATTACATCCATTGTTCGTGCGACGACCGTTACCATAGAAAAAAATGCATCGTCTGTCACTGTCACGAGAGATTTTGAATAATTTTGTTACATATCATTTGTATTTTGTAAAAAGTATAATAAAGATTTGTTTTACGTGAAATTCTTAAAATCTTCACTATAAACACAAAACATAAGTTGGTCCTTCGACAACGGATATCAAGAATCAGATGTCGCAGTAGTTAGATTTCTAAAGAATATAGAACACAGAAGTCGCAAGTGCAAGCCTTTGGTATTTTTGCTGCTGTTGCCGCCGACGTCTACTGAAATAGTTTTGGGATTCATCATAAAACAGGTCGGTGCGTTCCATGCAAATATTCCTGCTTTACCATACTAAGCTTTTATTTGACAATTTTTTTTGACAACTAATTAATAATAATTAAGATTATGTTCACAATATTTTACCGTGTTTTGCACGTTACACGTTTCGAATGATATTATTTACTTGCGTTTGTAAACTTTACTACAGTTTTTAAACACTTAAAGGCATTTTAAGGTCTTTTTACACATTCGGGACGTCGATATTTAATTATTAGATTAAACTGTTTCGACTATATCGTTGCTGTACCGAACTTTCTGCACTACATTTTCTTAAACTATATTACATTCATTTTAAAATAAAGGCTTAGTTTGATATTTTTATTTCACAGAAAGTTGCATTATATTTACACACATAAATTATTTATTTTTTCACGCAATAACTTATTAATTTTTTTTTTTTTTCTCTTTTGTTCAGTTTTGGTAAAACATGTCAGATACGTCCAAAGTTGCTCGTACAAGCACAAAAAGCTTGCTTACGCGTTTTATAAACTATTTTAACACTGTCAAAGATCATACAGATGTTGACATTACTGAGTTACAGCTCCGTTTAAACAGAGCCGAGGAACTCTTAGAAAAATTTAACGATGCGCAACTGTTAATTGAAACATCGGACCCAGACTGCGAAAATAATTATGATACTGTACATGCTATCGAAAGACAAATTTTGAAGACAGATATTACAGCATAATTTCTGCTGTCAAAAAATTTATTGAGTTCAAAACTGCTGACAGCAATACGCACTCTGGTGATGGTGGTTCGAATGGTAAAACCTCAATTTATAACTCTGCTACTGGCATGAAAAAACCTAACATTACACTGCCCCCGCTGAATTTGCCTACATTTGATGGATCATTTGATCAATGGTTATTTTTTCGCGATAGTTTTTTGTCTATTATTGACCAAAATAATGAATTAGACAATATACAAAAATTTCATTATTTGCGTTTATCGCTACGTGGGGCAGCGGCTGATATAATTAAATCGTTACAGATATCTGGTGATAATTACGCCATTGCATGGAGTTTACTTAATGAGCGTTTCGAAAATAAACAGCTACTTGTAAATTACCACATTAAGGCGCTTTTTAACTTAAATGCTTTAACCAAAGAATCTCGGGATGGTCTCAGACAACTTCTAGATGAAACGCAAAAACATTTACGCGCTTTAAACGTTTTACAATGCCCAACGGAACATTGGGATGACTTAGTATTATATCTTGTTAGCACCAAACTTGACAGCTCTACGCGTCGTGCTTGGGAAACACAAAACAAATCAGGTAAGTTACCAGTGTTAAATGAGTTATTTGAATTTCTCAAGGAAAGATGCCGCCTGCTGGAAACTCTGGATTCACATGAACATTCAAGGTCACATCAACCAAGGTACCCGAACCAAAATGAAAAGTCCAGAATCCACAAGTCTTTCTACAGTAATACAGCTGCTGATGAAAAATCAGATAAAATGAAATGTATTTTGTGTAATAAAGATCACAAAATATATTATTGTACTGATTTTATTAAACTTAACCCATTTGATAGGCTAAGCACTGCCAAGCGCTTACGTCTTTGCATAAATTGTTTAGGGGCTGATCATCCTACAAAAGATTGCAAATCTTTAGGATGCAGAAGATGTGGCAGGGTGCATCACACCATGCTGCATTTTCAGAAATCAGAAAATAAACCAAAACAAGATACACCAAACGAACAACCTAATGT
Organism: Philopedon plagiatum; assembly: GCA_963971165.1. Taxonomy (NCBI): domain Eukaryota; kingdom Metazoa; phylum Arthropoda; class Insecta; order Coleoptera; family Curculionidae; genus Philopedon; species Philopedon plagiatum. The sequence continues at coordinate 3,262,889 of OZ020193.1, forward strand.
CACAAATCACAGTTCACAATTTTCTCCTCATACAGTAGCTGATAACACTACAGATACACGAAGTAATCACACATCAAATCATCATACAAACGTAGCGTCAGACACGTTATTTTCGACACAAACATTACTTTCAACAGCATTAGTTAAAGTTTTTGACGTTTCTGGCAACGCACATCTTTGCAGGGTGCTTCTTGATAATGGCTCTAATTCGAATTTCATATCTGAAAAACTTTGTGACATTTTACGACTGCCAAAGAAACACATTCATACTACTGTATCTAGTATTAACCAGGCATCTCAAAATGTTAATTCAGTTGTTTCTGTTACTTTCCAGTCCAACGTAAATAATTACCAAAAACAAATTTCTTGTCTAATTTTACCCAACATTTCGGGAAATCTGCCTCATACGTCTATCAATCCCTACATTTTAAACATTCCAAAAAACTTACTACTTGCTGATCCAGATTTTGGAAAGGCTGCTCCTGTGGACATGTTAATAGGAGCTGACATTTTTTGGGATCTTTTATGTATCGGACAAATTAAACTTGGCGACGGTTTCCCAACATTACACAAAACAAAACTAGGCTGGGTAGTTTCCGGTCCATTATTTTCCTATAGCTCACGTCAAGCTATACAACACTGCCATTTTACTGCAACTAATAATCTCGAGAACGAAGTTATTAAGTTCTGGGAAATTGAGGATTTTTCTACCAAAAAACATCTGTCTGATGAAGAAACATATTGTGAAAATCATTATAAACAAAATGTTACGCAAGGTTCTGACAATCATTTTACTGTAAAGATACCACTAAAATATTCTCCTGATATTTTAGGCGATTCCAAAACTACCGCAGTTAAAAGATTTTTATCGCTAGAAAGGAAACTTGAGAAAAATCCTGATCTAAAAAAGCAGTATCATGACTTCATTCAAGAATACATTGACCTAGGACACATGTCTTTATCAGACGAACAACATTCGGGTTTTTATCTCCCCCACCATTGTGTTCTAAAAGAATCCTCCACCACTACAAAACTCCGGGTCGTTTTCGATGGTTCTTGCAAATCTGACACTGGCTATTCCGTTAATGACATTATGATGGTTGGTCCTAATATTCAAGACAACTTAATTTTTATTCTTTTAAGATTCAGATTGCATAATTACTTACTCAGTGGGGACGTGACCAAAATGTACCGTCAAATTTGGATTGATGAAACGCAACGAGACTTACAAAAAATCATTTGGCGTTTCAATCCAAAAGACGACTTGTCAACCTACACATTGAATACCGTTACATATGGCACGGCCTCAGCTGCCTTCCTTGCAATCAGATCATTACATGAAGTCGCCTATCGAAACGCAGAAAAACTCCCTCATTTAGCTTCAATTATTCTTCACGACTTTTATGTCGATGATTTACTCACAGGATGTAATACTTTGGAAGAGTTACAACAAATCAAAGTCTCTCTTTCATCTCTACTACTTTCTTATGGTCTTCCTCTGAGGAAATGGATTTCAAATCATCCTTCTCTCTTGGAAAATTCTGAATCACACATATTGCGCATTGGAAATGAAAAAGAAAAACACAATAAGACACTAGGTTTAATCTGGGATTCATCTACTGACACGTTAAAATTCATTATTAATGATTCTGAAATGACTACTAAAATTACCAAACGTCACATTCTTTCTTGTACGGCACAAATCTTTGACCCACTAGGTTTACTGTCCCCAGTAACTATTACATCAAAAATTATTCTTCAAGGCATTTGGAAACTAAAAATTACCTGGGATGAGTCAATTCCTGCTAACTTACATACTATGTGGTCACGTTATCGCAAAGAGCTTACAAAAATCAATGAATTAGAAATACCTAGACAAGTTACTTGTCACAATCCGATTTCTATAGAATTACACGGTTTTTGTGATGCTGCACAAATCGCCTATGGCTCGTGTATATATACACGGTGCAAAGACATTTTGGGTAATGTAACTTGTAACTTATTTTGTAGTAAAACTAGAGTAGCACCTCTTAAAACTACCACAATTCCAAGGCTTGAACTTTGTGCTGCATTACTGTTGTCTGAATTGATTGACAAAGTTGCTTCTTCTATTAATGTCAAACTTCAAAGCATGACCCTCTGGTCTGACTCTACTATAGTTCTTTCATGGATAAAGACATCACCACACTTACTTCAAACTTTCGTTGCTAATCGCATATCACAAATTCAGGAACTTACTACACAACACTCATGGAAATATATAAATACTGCAGATAATCCAGCAGATTTACTCACTAGACCAATGAGTCCTTCTGACTTTATTAAATCGGATCTCTGGCTTAAGGGTCCCCCTTGGCTAGTTCTATCCGAAAATGACTGGCCCATTTACACTAATGTAGACAAAACATTAAAACAGATCAAACTCCCTGAACTCCGTATAAAGCCTACTGTATTCCATGTTACTGACAACTCTGATTTCATTTCCTGCTTTATTATGCGCTACTCTTCACTAACCAAACTTGTAAGAGTATTTTCTTATATTCTTCGCTTTATAAAGAATATATCAAATAAGACAAACAGGACGATCGGTAATCTAAGTACTGAAGAACAAGAAAGCTCTTTACTAAAATTAATTCAATCAAAACTTCTTTCCTGAAGAGTATAATACGCTTTCTAACTCAAAGATTGCTAGCAGAAAAAGCAAACTACTTAATCTTAATCCATTTTTTGATAGCAGGACTAACACAATCAGAGTTGGTGGGCGTATACAAAATTCACAATTTGACTATAATAAAAAGCACCCTATTGTTTTACCAGCCGATCATTACCTCACCAAACTAATTGCTAGACATTTTCACATTAAACTTTTACATGCTGGACCCCAAGCGTTGCTTGCTTCAATCAGGGAACAATACTGGCCACTGTCGGGCAGAAATCTTACCAAAAGGACTGTTCATGAATGCACGCGTTGCTTTCGTTTCACTGGTAAGAACCAACAATACTTGATGGGAAACTTACCAGATTCACGCATAACACCTTCTCGCCCCTTTACTATCTCCGGTATTGATTATGCCGGCCCTCTTTTAATACGTGATAGGAAAGGTCGCAACTATAAGACTACTAAGGCCTATATAGCTTTGTTTATATGTTTTGCTAGTAAGGCGGTCCATTTAGAAGTTGTCAGCGACCTAACCACAGAGTGCTTCCTTGCTGCATTAAGACGTTTCATGGCACGTCGAGGCAAATGTGCCCAGTTGTATTCTGACAATGCTACCACGTTCGTTGGCGCAAACAATGAACTGAAGAAATTTTTCGACACTTATTCTGACGAAATACATAATAACCTATCAAGTGACGCCATTCAATGGAATTTTATTATTCCTCGTTCGCCGCACCAAGGTGGGATCTGGGAATCAGGGGTGAAATCGGTAAAATACCATTTGAAACGTGTAATGGGTAATGCTCTACTAACCTATGAAGACTTAACTACAGTTTTATGTCAAATAGAGGCTTGCCTCAATTCCCGACCGCTGTATCCTCTCTCTACAGATCCTAATGATCCGAATCCACTAACTCCAACGCACTTGCTTATTGGAGAGCCTTTAACAACTGTTCCTGACCTCAGATATACTGATTTAAAAGAAAACCAACTCTCACGTTATCAGCGACTGCAGCAACTTCTACAACATTTCTGGTCAAGATGGACTAAAGAATATGTTTCACATTTACAACATCGTGTTAAATGGAAAGAAAACTGTCAGCAGTACTTGAATCCTGGTACTCTAGTACTTGTTAAGGAAGATGGCCTTCCACCGCTCAAGTGGCAACTTGGAAGAATCACTCAAACACATGTTGGAAATGACAATATAGTGCGCTCAGTGACATTAAAGACTTGTACCGGGCATATTAAAAGGCCAGTGATTAAGCTATGTGTGCTTCCGAGTGAATAATAAATATGTGCTAAATTTCTTTGAAACCCTAAAGGCTTTCAAGGCGGGACTTTATGTTAGTTATTTGATAATAAAAACTATTTACCTTTGCCGAAATTACATCCATTGTTCGTGCGACGACCGTTACCATAGAAAAAAATGCATCGTCTGTCACTGTCACGAGAGATTTTGAATAATTTTGTTACATATCATTTGTATTTTGTAAAAAATATAATAAAGATTTGTTTTACGTGAAATTCTTAAAATCTTCACTATAAACACAAAACAGTCTTCTTTACTGCCTTTCTTGTGGATTAGAATTATATTGGCGCTATTCCAATTTTGCGCTATATGTCTTGTTCTTAGGTAGTTAGTGTGATATTATGATATATAATAAAGAAAATGTTGGACTATGTACTTGGATCGGTACCTTTCCATCTAACCAGCGCCGGCGGCCAACAAAGCCTAGAATATCCCACTTCTCTCGCTCATTGATACCTAGGGTATCCAGATTATGGAACAAATTGCCTGCAGATGTTTTCCCTTCCCCTCCCAACCTCTAATCTCCCCGCGTATATTGATTGTATCTTCCTTTTCTTCAGATGCCGACGATACGTTAAACCGTTTTCATTTATAAATGAATGAAAACAAAACTGACAGCCGTTTTCTTGCACACACACACACACACCATCACACACACACACCTACACAGACACAAGCACGAGGTAGCCATTATTCATGTTAAAGACCAATTACCGTAAACAGAAAATCCACAAAGTTTCAGATTTCCTCGAAATTGCTTTCCTATTAACTTTCAATCAACCGTCATTAGGACATGGAAATAATATATGATTTCTTTGTATTGTTTCGATATTTTTCTTTAGTAAAAAATTTAATAATATTTTTTATCCCAATCTATTATCACGCATGTAGTTGATTTAAAAAGAACTCTTTTGGTGACAAGAGTGGGCACAGCAATTTTTAAGCTTTTTTTCCCGAAAAATGTTTTAAAAATGCATAAAAGAAGTAGGTACATCATATATATTATTGAATTCGTGTTTCAATAATAAGCTTTTATTTAAAACCCGATGCCCCTGCATTTTTTTTTTCAATTTCCCAATTTACCTCCTGAAATTAACCTCAGAATCAAAATTCAACTTTTGATACTTCACGTCTATAATTGGGCCACCACATCTGATCTCTGTGCAAAATTTTAAATTTTTAAGTAGAATAGTTTTCTGAGAAAAAATCTTTAAAAAATGCATAAAAAATACCTTAAGCATACCTTTTTTCAAAAACAAAATTTATTGAATAAAATATCGGACAAATGCAACAAATGTTACTTTTATATATTTACAAATCAATCTTCGTAGCCATTACAGAACCGTAAGGAACAATTTAACAATTTAAATTGTTCACTGCGTACCTAAAATACCTTTTATATAAAAGGTAATGCATTTTAGGTACGCAGTGAACAATTTAAATTGTTAAATTGTTCCCGTGGAAATTAGAATATTCTAATTTCCACGGGACACATTACCGGAGCATTATTGGACTGTCACTGACAAATCCGTTTTGCGTGTACAGAAACACATCTCAATTAAACTAGAACAAATTATATATCTCCGTCATTTGCAGAACATCCCCACTGGAATAACATTAACTTTACCGCTAATTAATAGTTTGTAGCTGATTCGAATTGAGAACGAATTTAAAATTTAAATTCTGCATGTTCTAACCACATTTAGACGCCAGTATGCAAGAAAAGATCTCTTGAATGTGTTTTTGTCCCTCTTTGTTTAGAGAAACACGAAGTGTGAATAGAAACGAAGGCAGTGGGAGACCCAAAGTTCGCACTGCACAAAAAGTACAAGAATTGAGGCAAATTGTTAATGAACACCCACAAACCCCTATTCGGTATTTAAGCCAGCAAGTAAATGTATCCTACGGAATCTGCAATACAATCCTGAAATGTGACCTCCATATGCACGTTTATCATCTAAGCTCATTCCAAGAATTGTTACCAAACGACAAGCCACAGCGAATGCAATTTTCAGAGTGATGTATGGGTAATTTGCATGATATTGGAAACGTTTTTGAAAAAAAAACTTTTTTAAAGACGAGGCATGGTTTTACCTACCTTGTTATGTAAATTCTCAACAAATGAGAATGTGAAGTTCTGAAAATACACATTTCTTTATAAAGAAGCCTCTGCATTCACAGAAAGTTGGCGTGTGGGCGGCCATATCGAAAAGAAGGTTAATTGGACCGATTTTTTTAAGGGACTCTCAATTCGATGCGATACCGAATTGAAATTTTAGAAAATTTTGTAAACGCGTTAGACGATGAAGAGATGCGACAAGGCTCTTCCAACAGGACTACTTTAGGGACATTTCTTACTTATGTTTACGGAACTCTTGTTCATGAACATCCGATCTGTTTGTGTACCGACGTGTATGGAATGCTGGCACATGAACATCCCATTCATTCATGTAATATTGGTTTATACTCATATGAAAGGCTTGAACATTAACATCCGATCCTATAATGAACTGTAGCGTTCTATGGGACGTTTGTACACGAACATCCGATCCGTCTATGTACAATCAACTTCTTGCTTGTACGTTTGTACATGAACACCTGTACGTTCATATACTATCAACTTCTATGGAACCTCAGTATTTATTTATTGATTTATATGGAACGCTTGCACATAAACCTTCAATACCTTTGTGCAGGCGCGGCCCGTGAAATTTTACAGTTGCATATCTCTGTTGCTACTTATGGGACCCATACCAAATTCAGGTTTTTTACTAGTGAGCCTAATAGGAATGTTTTGGTAAAGAAAAAAAATATTTTGCTATTTGCGAAAAAAAGTTGATTTTTTGAATTGACCCACCTGGGTAAAAACTTAACATGCTAAGATATTTTATTTCTTATTTTTTCTAAACAAATTTTACATCATTTTGTCGACAATTCTTAAATTGTAAGAGAATAAAATGTGTTAGTAGAAAGTTATTGCCATTTGAATTTTTTGCAACCGAAAATTTAAATTATTTTTCGGTTGAAAAAATTCAAATGACTATAACTTTCTACTAACACATTTTTTTCTCTTAAAATTTAAGAGTTGTCGACAAAATGATGTAAAATTTGTTTAGAAAACATAATAAATAAAATATCTAAGCGTGTTAATTTTTTACCCGGGTGGGTCAATTCAAAAAATCAACTTTTTTTCGCAAATTGCAAAATTTTTTTTTCTCTACCAAAACATTCCTAGTAGGCTCACTATTAAAAAACCTGAATTTGGTATGGGTCCCATAAGTAGCAACAGAGATATGCAACTTTGAAATTTCACGGGCCGCGCCTGCCTTTGTGTACCGACTTGTATGGAACAGTAGCACATGAACATCCCATCTGTTTATGTAATATCAGTTTACACGTAACGCTTGTAGATTAGCATTCGATCCTTTAATGAACTGTACACTTCTATGGGACATTACTTGTACATAATCATCTAAATCTTTCATATAAATACTATTGATTTGTATGTAATTAATAAATTTTTTACCCGGGTGGGTCAATTCAAAAAATCAACTTTTTTTCGCAAATTGCAAAATTTTTTTTTCTCTACCAAAACATTCCTAGTAGGCTCACTATTAAAAAACCTGAATTTGGTATGGGTCCCATAAGTAGCAACAGAGATATGCAACTTTGAAATTTCACGGGCCGCGCCTGCCTTTGTGTACCGACTTGTATGGAACAGTAGCACATGAACATCCCATCTGTTTATGTAATATCAGTTTACACGTAACGCTTGTAGATTAGCATTCGATCCTTTAATGAACTGTACACTTCTATGGGACATTACTTGTACATAATCATCTAAATCTTTCATATAAATACTATTGATTTGTATGTAATTAATAAATGTTGATATATATTTAAAAGCTGTTAATATTATTAACCAAATATCCGATTCACTGATGGCAATGCACAGCCACAATTTGTTAATTTTTCCTTCTGGATAAACGTGGCTCCAACCGGATTGTAATACAGTTAAATAAACAATTTGTTTTTACCCAAGAAAATAATTATAACATGCAGACGAATACAAAATTTGCAATTCACTGATTATAATAAATTATTCATTTATAATTGTTTATTGGAAAAATATACTTTTAGCAAAATAATATAATGAAAATATTGCGAAAAATGCATTGTCTAAAGTAATTTATCTAGTTCAGTTTTTGTAAATCTCTAAAAGACTGCTGATGACAGCGATGACGTTGACAAAACTATTAGCGAACAGTAGAGAAGAAAAATAGGCCATGACTAGTTTTGTCCTGGGTCTGTTTATTGCGCGACAAACACAGACAGAAGCATAATGGGACAATTTAAAATACTGGCAATCTCAAAAGCACTTTTTGCAGTGTTGTTATTTTAGCATTTTCGTCAGCTAATATTCCACTGCAACTGACAAATGCTGCTGTACAGGGCGAGCTAGAAGCTAGTGTCACGTTATTATCAATCGGTCGGTGTTTAAAATGTCACGTTTTGATCAAGATTCTTTTGAGAAATTATGAAATGTTTAGTGTGTAGTGAAATTAGTTAACGAGTAGAAGAAGAAAATATAAAATAACTAATTTAAAACACGTACCTATTCTTAAGACTAAATTAATGCTGTTCAACTAGATGTTCTAAAATAAACATAAGCCAAATATTTAACTAATATGTCACAACTGGAAGCCCATTTGTTTTAATATTTTGATTAGTTATTAGTTTAGAAAATCGAACATGGATAAATCTTAGATATATATTTTACCTCTTATCAAAGCAAATTTTTCGTTCAACTCGACGAAAAAATGTTATATGTATATACGTAATATAAATATATAAAACAGATTTTAACGTTATTAAATAAACCTTGAGTTTTTTATTGATTTTATTAGTTTATTTTATATTAAGTTCTAACAAAGTAATAAACGCAGTTTTTGATTTACAGCCTGACCCTTACGATCTGAAAAAAAAATTAATATAGACCTGAGGAAAAAATGCTGTCCATATGTTTTTTTCACTTGTGCTATAAATATTGTCTTCGGGATATTAAATTTTTGGATTGCTCAAAGTATGGAGGGTCTGATCGAATTATACAGGTTTAAGGACACATTTTGTGAACCTATGTTGAGAGTATAGATAAAACCATGGAAGTGAAAAATATCTCTTGGGACAGTGGTGGACGAAGGAAAGGTTTGTCTACAGAAAAAACCCAAATGAGACTCGCTTCTATCTATAAAAGAATTTGGAGCTATTAACTAACTCTAAAAATATACCTAGTGGCCCATCGACAACTTTCCATCCAGGTTTATTTTCTTTTAAATAAATAAATCAAGAAACGTTGACCCAGCATGCTTGAACCCCTAAACCGGGGTTGGGTTTTGGGTTTTTCACCCTAAAAATTTTAAATGAGAAAGGGGGTCGATTGCTATCTTATTTTAAAGGGAATTGAATTGCCTTTCCAATGGGACATTGGTCGTTGAAACTGAGTGAGTAGTTTTTTGGAAAATTAAATGTAAAAGAAATTTGGGTTTGAATGTAAACAAATTGCTAAATATGTATAAACATGCACTGAGGCAAACCCAAGCAAGGTGCCGTTGGAAAGGCAAGTCAATTCCCTTTAAAATAAGGTCTCATTCAACTCCCCCTTCCCATTTAAGATTTTAATGGTAAAAAGCCTTAGGGGTCCCAGAACGGTGGTGGGTAAAAGTACCACAAAAAATAAGTCTCGCTGAAAACTAAAGTATACGGGTCCGAGTGATTTTTGATTTATTTAAACGAAAATAAACCTAGGTGGAAAGTTTTCGGTGAGACACCCTGTATATACTTATTATTCTTAGTATTTAGGCCCCTATCTTTGTTATGGAAAAAAGTCATCAACTTGCGAATTCTTAAATATCTAGAATACTTTTCCCATATAAAAGGAGCAGCATCACTTCACATCATTCAACTCAATTTGTTATATTTGAACCGGTGGAGGTTAAAAAATTGAAAAGAGGCTATGGAAAGCATGAAAAGAGATGGCATTTTTAGGGAAGAGTATGCTAATTGGAAGAGAAAAATCATTTCCACTTCATAACAGAGAATTTACTGATAACAACCAAAACCCTGGTATTTCTCTTTTGTTGGAATTTTGTTTATAACCTATTGAATAAATCTAAAACGCGTCTAACTAACAACAATATTATCTGGCCAACATTTAACATTCAAAACACATAAAGATCATTTTTATCATGTCCAATCAGCTTATTTTCACCGAGCTGAAATTATATCACATAATACTCAATATTTTAAATTGTTTAAACTAAAAACCAATTGGCTCTATTTGTTTAAAGTTAAATAAATCTCATTCCAGAAATAAATGGTTTTAGTGATGGAATGATAATTATAGAAATCTCGAGGGGAACAGATGATTTCAAGACTCTAAATGAAGTGATAATATTTTCATTAATATAATTTCGATTTTGGAGGGCAGAGTGGATTTACATCTATTAGTTAGCATCTTAAACACAACGCAGTCTCAAATTGTATAGGAAATGCTTAAGAATGTAGTAATATAACGCATGCCAGCTCGGTTACATTCCATAGGCGCACGGTGCAGCGATCTTATGAGGAATAGGGACAAAAATCAGAACTCAGTGCGTAACGAAAAATATGGAAACCTCTAAATATCTTGCAAACCATTCATTCGAATTTGATGAAATTTTGTCCACTTAGGTCCAAAATTACGCCCGATACAATGGGTATTCAGATTTTACCGTAAAATACCTGTCCACGAAAGTTTACCTGAAATGTCTGACATCGTCAGTTTCATTTATTTACAAAAAATGGATCAATAACGTATGTTTTTCATCCGGAATTGTCTTTTTAGTGGTTTGCTTAGGTTTACACCAAGACGCAAACCAATAACCTTTCTATAAAGTTTTTAGTAGTTCAAAGCATTTTCCATTACGGGACAGTTTTATTATTAAAAACTTTTTAATAGCAAGGTCATAACGAAGTTTAAAACTGCCAAGTTTATAAAATATGCAAATTGTTTTTAGAAGTCGAACGATGGGACGCAACGTGGCAGTATGACGTGAACTTTATTACTAGTTTTATAAAATTATTTTATTAGAATGGCCATTTTACATTTCAAATGACAACAAAATTCAAGCGTCTAGTTTCCTAACGCCGAACTGTCAAATTATTTCGGTGTTAGACATAGTGAATTTTATTGATCATTTCTGGGTTATTGAATTGTTAGAAGAAGCCGGTCAACAGTTGAACATATTATAAAAAAATATGAAACAATCCATACAACAAAAATCTTGTCAGGGAGAGTAAGAAAAAGTACTGACTTCTCGAGAGAAACAAGAAATACTAAGAAAAGTTAGTGAAAAACCGCGAACTACTGCGACAGATACAGTGAAAAGTTAAGCCAGTGATTACAAAAAGGTTAACTATGTAACAATAATAAGAAAATTTTTAAGAAGCCAGGGTATACAGGCACGAGTTGGTCGAAAGATACCATTAGTAAATAAGAAAAATAAGAAGAAGCATCTCGAGCTTGCTCAAAGGCATTTTGACAAAAATACTGAGTACTGTAAAAACATCATATATATACTGACGAAATAAAAGTAGAGTTGTTTGGTAAAATAAAAAAAGGTTTTGGTGCACAGAAAGCGCGGGGAAACTTACAAACCTAAAAATTTAATTCCAACGGTAAAGCACGGAGGCGGTTCCGTTCTAATCTGCGTGTGTATGTCATGGCATGGAGTGGGTCAGCTCCATTATATTGACGAAACTATTGATCGATTCGTCTACATTTTTAGCAATTGTTTGTCCCATTAAACTTTTTTATTGAAGCGAGTTTGTAAAAACAGTAAACAGATTTAACATTCATGATGTGATACAATTATGCTTTAAATTACCTTCATAATCACTTTCGTTAAAATATCTAGAACAGATTCTAGCATTTTTCACATTAAACTTATCTTTTCGTTTGCACAAACGCTTCCAAACACTTTGTGTTTCTTTGTCTTTGGGCAAGCTAAAAACTATAATATCGGGCATAAAGCCCTTGCATTGATTGTCCACATCACAACCCTACACAACACACCTCATTTTCACTTTTAAACTCTGTGATATAAAAACACCAAAAAGTTAATTTAAAACACAACGCGATTTTAACAAAGATGTGTCTCGTTTACAAAATATGGCGGAATTACTCACAGCGTGACGTACATGGTCACGCCTACCTGCGCGGTGTCATATCTTCTTTTATTTGTATCATGAAACCGATTACCTACATCAGTCTGTCGCGCACCTCCAAGTAACAACCCAATCGATGGGTTGATTTGCTTCGTCTGAAGTTAAATGATGTCTCTTCATATTGTCAAACATAGAATAATCACAATTATTACAGGACTCGCTAAGCAACGGTGAAACAGAAATGGAGTCAATCGAAACAAAATTCCACATTATTTCATTGTTATCGATGAGTTTTCTTTGGTACAGTTTCAAATGTGTATATACATTATTTTTTCCGAAAAGAAGATTAGGGAACATAAATACGCCATTTTTTTCTTTTGGGATATTTTTTTCTCAGAGAAATCGCAATATCCTTAACTTATTTCTATCAGTTTATTTCGATAAAATGTATTTTGAAGTCGATTAGCGTGTGCATGCTGGCATAGAAAATCTAGACACGCGATGTCTTTCATGGATTCTTGCTCTCCATGATTGATTTGCTTGCTTTAATGGAAAAGGGTTCTAATAATATATTTTTTAGTTCCTTCCCCATAAATAATTGTGAAAAAAGATCTTGGGTCTATTAATCTGTTAATAAGGGGTGTCCAAATAGGTACGTCATGATAGCAAAAACATAAGCATAACAAAACAGGCCAAGTTCTCAGAAAATCCTTTACGTGTAGAATTTGGTACGTTCCTTCCGACTCACCCTGTATAATATAAGTGATTAGGAAGTTTCGTGACACTCTATGCCCTTGCAAATGCATGAGTTGTTAAAATATTCATACCGGAAGGCAGTATCCAATAGTTTTATTTTAATTCTTACAATTTCAAATTATAGCGCGGTTTATTTCTCGCAATATTTTACAAGAAATAAAGGTTCGGAGCTTATATTACTATAATAAAACTTTCAAAAGATTACCGCCATTTAAAGTGACTTTCGTTCGTCATTTTGACGAAGTGAAATGGCTTGTAAAAGAGTTATAGCCTATAAAACTACTTTTCATTAGGTTTTTTTTTGAATTAATTTATTGCCAGCTTTGCTGAAAAAAGCTACAGGTGAACAGAACTTACCCCCATTTTTAATACTAAGAAAAAATAATCTAGGTATTCAGAATTGTTGTTTCTAAAAATGAACTCACCTCAGTGCCCCGAAAATAATATATTAGTTAACATTTTTGTAAAAATTCTCAGCCGTTCCTTTGATTCTCCTTAAAGTAAGTCGATTAAAAATAAATCGCGAGGGGCAAAGTGGGGAAAATATGGTGCTTGGGGCAATATATTTACAATCTGTATGTTTCCAGAAAACACCGGTGTTAATTTTTTATTTATTACGAGATAAATAGGTATTATTTCGCAATAAAAATATCGCTGTAATAAATTATACAGCATTATGTGCCATTATAAAGCCCTTCGGGCCCGGCAATACAGGTAAATTGGGTATTAGGTGTCTCAATTAATTAGAAAATTTATGAAACCTCTTCGCGAATACATAATGCCTAATAAACGATAATTGAAGTATATAAATATACAAAATAAGGCTGAATATTAGTCATAAGAACAGACTAAGAATCAGCATCATAAAAACCTACATAATCGATCTTAGTCACTAATTCCAGAGTCTGGCTGGCTAGCAAGACTCTAGCAATATTCCTATTATATTCCTATATATTTACTAAAACATACCTACTACTTTTAATAAGATCTGTTACGCTGAAATATTGATTGTGACTGCCTAGGTGATAACGTAAGATAAAAAAAAGTCCTCAAAATATCACGCATGTCGTAAATTATTACTCCTGAAAAGTAAGACAGGTAAAAGGTGTAGGCGAATGAAAAATAAAACTGTCAAATTGTGAAGTTTTTATTTTTAAGAAAATTATATTATTCTCACTGTCATTGCATAACACGGAAATAAAAAAATATATATAGAACAAAGAACTTCAACATTAAATTTAAACTAAATGAGAGACGTGTCCACCACTTTTTTTACAGCATCAAAACCTTGGTGAACACTTGGGGAGAGTTGTTAATTTCTTGAAATTTATTTGTAATTCTAGCCCGTGGGTTTTTTAAAATTTTTACAAGATGTTTTGAAAACCGAGTTTTTAATGTGTGGCCATAAAAAAAACTCGCACGGCGTGATATCACTAACTGGCATATAAAGACTAATTAGAGTTGTTAAGAAAAGAACGGAACAGCTTCTTGCCAACAGGTTAGAGGTAGCCTATTCAGTGAACTGTTCTTTCTAAAAGAATTGAAGCGGTTCTTTCGGTGAACTTGTTACAAGGTAGTTGGCTTAACCTGTTCAATCGAACCGAACCGACTGCATCTGTGCGAGTGCGTGCTCTGCTCCACTCCGCTTGGAAAGGAACTGACGCGGGACGCGACGGAACAATATGATCAAAAGCATCAGCACAGGTGAACAGGTTTACGGAACATGTTCTCGGGTGAGAACCCAACTGTTCGAACTTGTTCAGCAATTTTACCTGTTCTTTAACATCTCTACGACTAATGATTCGGTCTTCGAAAAATTCTAATTACCCAGTTACGTGAATTGGTGCGTCGGCGCCGTCCTGCTGGAAGTAGCCTTGTCGCATCTCTTCATCGCCTAATGCGTTTACAAAATTTTCTAAAATTTCATTACGGTATCGCGCCGAATTGAGAGTCTCTTAAAAAGATCAGTCCAATTAACTTTATTTTCGATATGGCCGTCCACACGCCAACTTTCTATGAATGCAGAGGCTTCTCTATTAGGGAATATGGATTTTCGGATTCCCATTTGTTGAGAATTTACATAACCATGGAGGTAAAACCATGCGTCGTCAGTAAAAAGGTTTTTTTAAATACGTTTTCATCATCACCCATAAACCACTCTGAAAATTGCATTCGCTGCGGCTTGTCGTTTGATTACAATTCTTGGACTGAGCTTAAACGATAACCATGCATATTGAGGTCACATTTCAGGATTGTATTGCAGGTTCCGTAGGATACATTTACTTGCTGGCTTAAAAGCCGATTAGGGGTTTGTGGGTGTTCATTAACAATTTGCCTCAATTCTTCTACTTTTTGTGTAGTGCGAACTTTAGGTCTCCCACTGCCTTTCTATTCACACTTCCTGTTTCTCTAAACAAAGGCACAGATCTAGTCAAAGCTGCGCAAAACTGGTCGAAATCCTTGACTTTCTGTGTTTGAAAATAGTGAATCGCATCCCATGTATAATAAACCCACTGGTCATCAACCCTTCCACCTTTTCTACTTTCGATCATCAAAGCTTCTTGTTCTGCCGTGATTACCATAATATTTGATTTTCTTAAAAATAAATACTTCAGAACTTGATAGTTCTATTTTTCATTCAACTATACCTTTTGTCTATGCTGCCTTTCAAGTGTAGTAATTAAAGACATACGTGATCGATTCCACGGCATACTTTGAGGACGTTTTTTTTATTATTTACATGAAACGAAATACTGAATAAAGCTATGTTCGAACATTTTTCCTTCCCTTCTCGCATTTCGTTAGATAAAATAATAATAGCACCATTCAATACTTTCTTGAGATTTTCGTAAATGGATCCAAACAACCTATTTTTGAATGCACAGAAATTTAATCCACTTATTTCGTAATTCCATTCTCAACAAATGGGGATTAGGTTGGAAATTGGCGCAATAACATCTCACTAAATAACTACTAACTACTCTAACCAATCAGTTGAATTAGCTTTCCTTAAGCTACAATTTTGTAATTGTTGTGGAGTAAATAGAATAATGTGCTAAGACGGACCGATCAAGTAATTACTGTATCTTGGAAATCATTAATTTTGGCAACATGGTTTACATCAACAATATCAACATTTTTCTTTTAATACTATACGTTTGTTTCAGAAGTGTTGTATTATCATTCTATTGAAAATATTTTAAGGCTTCAATTAAATCAAATGTGCATTTAAGGCGAGTTTGAAATGGTTGTAAATTTTGTTAATTTATTCCCATGAAAGGATACATAAAATACATTGACTAGAATATTCTTGTTGTTGTGTATTATTTGGAGATCAAACACAGGGTTTATGCATTTTGTTAAAGTGGTTTTCGAGCGAAGTTTTGAATGTAAATCATTATAAATAATGGAAGAATTTATGTTAAAACTTGTTTTAATAAAAGAAAATTTAACAAATGAAATATGTTTAGTGATCGTGATTCTTATGAAATATTTAATTAGTGGTGCAGGAAGCACGGACCTTCGCTTTGGACCAGGCAATGTGGAGACAGACGATAATCCATGATGGTCAGCCCCTTCATAAAGTTGGGAAGAGATGGAGTCAAATAAGAAGAAAGAAAATAGAAAATGATCATTCCGGTAGGAGGATAATAGCAGTTGATGTGGATGTTGAGGAAAGCTAGGAGAGAATTGAATGAAGATTAAGTCAGGGGAAGCTCAGGTTTGCTCAGTACTGAGCGTTGTGAAAACCATCAATCAGGAAGGTCGCCTTCTGCGACTTTGCCTTGCCCCAGGGTTGTTTTTATTATGGTGTTTAATGATGGAGTTATTTGTCCCTCTTCAATATTTTCTTCATATCGTCTTTGAGCCACTCTAACATTATTGGTATTTTTTTAAATATAATTTTAACACTTTGTATCTTTCATTAATAGAATAACTCATTTTGCATAAAAATAAAATTATAATTATTGTCATAATTATTGTATTATAAGAATATTATTTTTGTTAAAATAGCAAACATGTTTTTTTTCTAAAATTGTTGATTTCATTTAAAAGTTAATCCCAAAGTGCACCCTTTATAATACTAAAAATATAGAATAACAATTATATTAGCTTGATTAATCAATAATATTAGCGTATGTAATTAAATAAACCATCTCTAGTATATAAACAAAAACAATCCAACCATTAAATTTATCACTAACACACATTTAACCAAATTTTAAATTTATCGGTTCGAGCAAATTGCATGAGTTGGTACGGGTGAACAATTTCACCCCATAAGCCTGGAAAATAAAGTCCGGATAATAAAAACTGGCATTGCTTTTATATCGCTTTTTGTATGAACTTCAAAACAACATATTAAATAGTTGCGATTTAGTGGAAAGCCTTGGGTGCTCGGTATATAACGGGGAAAATATATGCGAAAGCATCTGCATAGAATGCATTTTGTGCCAAGGAGCTCTGAGATTTTTTAAAGGAAAGTATCTAACACATGGGTGAAACTTGAATTGAATAAGTGGAAACACGACCGTTACACCACTAGTAGTCCACCCTATCACGACGTGGCAGTGTAGGATAATTTTTCTGCAAGTAGGCTACCATCATTCATCATTTTTAGACAGTTGACGTGTAAACGTTTGGCAAATTTTGCCGGACATGCTGATGCAATAATTATGTTATATTTTTAAACAATTATTTCAAGCCCTATTTTTTGCATTTCTTGCAACTGTTGTATATTTTAGGATTTGATCACACAGGTATGTATGTACGTTATGAACAAAGTTATAATTTTTTTTAATAATATCTTCTATACTGATGAAGTTACTGGTTTTTAATGTGCATACTGATAATGCTTTTTTATATATTTTGTTTTATGGCCTTTGAAGCTCGGGGGTTTTGTATTGTTAATATTCCTTTTATTTCCCTTTTTCGTTTGCCTTTTAGGGTAATGCTTTTAAAAATATATTCTCTGTCCGTGGACACATAGATTGGAACATTAGGACCAAAGAAACGAAGGAAAAGTTGAAAGCCTTTTTAATGCCATACGTTTTTTATCACTTATCTCCCTTGATTTTTAGTGTATGGCCTTCACCTCTCTATAAAGTTAAAAAATAAAATCCAGTAAGTTAAATTGATAGGTTTTTTACTAATCATTTTTCTTCTCTTTCATAAACTTTGCGAGCATTCACCATCTGAGCAGAAAGTCCAGAATAGCATAGCCTCAACTAAACATTTTAATTTGGATTAGACCAAATATTGCCAAACGTGACCATAGGGTTCTAGAATGTGGCCTGTAATACTATAATGTGACCTGTGATACCCAAATGTGACATGATTGTTATGTGAACAAGACCTGTGATACAAGAACTTGGAGGAAATAGGAAATAAAAAACTGTAAGTGTATTTTACCCTTTTCACAAACTTGATGTGATCAGAATTTACTTGAAACTAAAGAAAAAGATTTTCCCAGAAGCATCCATTAATTATTCTAATTGCGCCATCATGTTCAGCAGGTCAAAATTCACAAAAAATATCATTTTTGTCACCTGCCTTGGGTTGCAGTGGAGGCAGAGAAATTATTTGTAGTTTTAGCCTCAACTCAATGTTGTCTGTTAATTTTTCTTCTATTTTTTATAAATCCTGGTCACTAATGAATTAATTCCTTATTAGTTGCAAAAGAGTATTTTAGAACCACCCTGTAACTGCATTACTGTTTTTCTTATTTTGTATTCCACCCAGTAGCTATGTTATCCTATTACAGGCATCCCACGCAAAAGATGCATCTTTCAATCCTAGCCTCAGGTATTCAGTAATCCGTCTCATGTAAATATTATCTAGACAGTCACAGTCGATACTCATACCTGAACCATCTTATTCGAAGCAGCATGTTTCAGTAAATAAATAGGAATTTAGTCCCTGGAGACGTTGCACCAGCATATAAAGCATGTATGTTTGATAACGCTAACTAATTTAATTCTCATAATGCTAGTTTAAGTTTATTTGTTTACGGAATACCGACGGGCAATTTGTTTCTAAGTAATATTTCAGACTTGCCGGCAGATATGCCGGAGTGTTAAAATAAAACTTTGGTCTCGGTAATACGTGATGTGAGACCGCAGAAAAGGATAATACAAATACCCTAAAATAAATGAAACAAGCAAGAATATTAATGTTGTTGGAGACACCATAAAAGAGAACTTTAATAAAAATATAAATTATATTATATAGACTGCTTCTAGGTAAGATGTTGGAAGTAAGAAAAAAACCTAAAACTCATCCTCTGCAAAGCACTAGAACTGTAGAAAAAATTTTAAAAAAATAAATGTCAAATCTGAGAATATATTGCTAACCCCACACCTGACACCACTTTAAAAACCCCTAATAGAAGTTTCATTATGGTTTTTAAGAGAGATACTTGTTTCGGTCTTCTTTTACAGCATCCGAAATATTGGTGAGCACTTGAGGGACGTTGTTAATCTCCTGAAAGTTATTTGTTATTCTAGCCCATATGTCTTCCAAATTTTTACAAGGGGTTTTGAAAACCGAGCTTTTAATGTGTGGAAATAAAGAAAGGCATATTACTACTAATGATTCGGAATTTCTCTTCTCTCAAAAAATTTGAATTATCAAGAGTTACGTGAATTGGTGCGCCGGCGCCGTCCTGCTGGAAGTAGCCTTATCGCTACTCTTCATCGTCTAATGCGTTTACAAAGTTTTCTAAAATTTCGTTATGAATTGAGAGTCCCTTCAAAAAATATCGGTCTAGTTAACCTTCTTTTCGATATGGCCGTCTACATGCCAACTTCCTGTGAACGCAGAGGCTTCCCTATAAAATTGTTAGATATGTTTAGATAAACAGCTCCTAAACAGATGCAAAACAGCTAAAACAGACCCTGTTTCTGGAAACAGCTCCTAAACAGCTAAAGAACAGACCCTTCTGGACACAGCTTCTAAACAGATTCGAAACAGCTAAAAACGCACTTTGTTTCCGGAAACAAATCCTAGACAACTACAAAACTGGTGACGCATGCGCAGAAAGTTTGGGTGGTGGTGGGCGCAGAACATCCCATCTCCCTCTACTTCAGACGATGATAGTGTGGCCTGGAAGATCATACGATCTAACACCCTGCGATTTTTTCTTGTGGGACTTCCCCAAGGACAAAGTCCATTCCTAGCAATCCGCAGACAATTTATGACCTGAAGCCAAACATTCACCTAGTTATTGGGGAAATTGAACCGCTATTGTTATTAACAATTTTGGTCATCTGTAGAATATTATTTTTAAAACATAACTTCCACGTCTCTACTTTTTGATAAAATCAACAAGCATGTTTTTTTTAAGCTGTTGGTCTTGTTTTAAAAGTGAATCCAAAGGTTTATTAAAAATTACTCTGGTCTTAATTTCAAATTAAACAATTTTAATTAAAACCACACAAAACGCAGGTACACAAAGAACTTCTCGCAATGACACGACATCTAATTAACAAAAATAAAGCTACCGGACAACAATGCTTAGCAGTTCCCCGTATTTAGGAATAATAATGCTAAAATATGATTTCAAAAAATCACGATTAACAGCGACATTAGGCCCCGTATCTTTGGAGATTAAAAGGGGTAGACCTTAATGACGAAATCCCACATACCCTGTCCGCACGGATGGCAGTAACTGATATGTGACATTTACGGTATGTATACGAACTAATTTCTTGGACTAAACTGGGTGTAAATAGTTATGTCATAAAACTCCATTTGTTTGACTTTATTCAGGGTTGTCGTCTACCGTCAAACCTAACTTTAGAGAGACCATAAGTTTTAACCTGGAAAATTTATTCATTCTACAGGGTGTATGTATATGGCGCATTCGTTAGCAAACACTGTCAATAGAATGAGTAAAAATAATAAAAGTTAATGCATATAATGAGCACAGTATTTATATATATATATATATATATATATATATATATATATATATATATATATATATATATATATATATATATATATATATATATATATAGTAAAGTGACCAAATATGGAACACCATTTTGTTATTTATGTTTAAAAATTTTCTTTTGTGCAAAAAGGGTTTGTTATATTACTAAAACCTTTTATTAAGGATCATCTGAAAATATTTTTGGGGTTATAAGGGATTAAATTTCTTATAACAGGAATTATGAGCTAATAAACAAAAGTTGCATATTTCTGTGTGTTATATTTTTAAGCCTAATATGGAATACCTTATTAAATAAATAAAACATGTTAAATAACCGTTTATTGAATCCTAAAAAATAATAGTATCTACCAACACATCAACCAGGAAACTATCTGCTTTCAAAGAAAATATAACATCTAAGCAAATTTAGAAAAAAAAATGTTTAAGCAACTGAAAAACGACTTCCTTACAAACAAAAAGAGACTTTAATTGTGCAAGGCACAACACAAGTTATTTGAGAAAGTCATAAACAAAATGCTCGCTCAGTGCACCTGAGAATTCTTCGTGTGCCCAGTGACTGCACAATATACGCTAGCTCCAGATTTCTCAGGTTTGCTCAGGTGTATTCCATATTTGGCACTAACCTCACATTAAATTGAACCTTGTTTTTTTGCTAAAAACATAAAATTAACGATTAACAATGCCAACAATAAAAAACAATGACATTCGAGGATAGGCATGCAATCAAAGGAATTCAATTAAACTGAGACGTCTTACCAGAAAATAGAAAAATAGTTGCCAGGAAATAAACTTTCAATATCAGCATAAGTGTTTACTGGCAGTATGATCCATACTAATGCAAACATGGCTACGAAGACTTCGCGGCAATGCAAAAATAAGCGTTTGTTGATGTAAGTATCAGTCTTCAGTTAGTAAAGGCCGCAAATAGTTTTTAAAATAAATCGATATTCCATATTAAGCACCTATTCCATATTTGGGCACTTTACTATATATATATATATATATATATATATATATATATATATATATATATATATATATATATATATATATAGATATATATATATATATATATATATATATATATATATATATATATATATATATATATATATATATATATATATATATTTAGAAGAGGAGAAATGGAAATATGTAGAAACTAGAACTCTGGTTAAAGATGTGTGAGAGAATAGTCGAGATTTAAAAGTAATGTGATGAAACTAGTTACTTTTGATATTTAAATTTTTTAATGAAATCTTGTACTTTCGCTAGGGTTTAATTTAAAACATATTTCATATTTGTTGTTTTGGTAAAAAATGATAAACAAGGTATGTTTACTTTTAGGCAAAATAACGTTTTCGTATTTTTTATGTTGCCTGCACAAAAAATATAATTTTTCATAACGCAAATTTTATTTAGTTTACAAGGAAGAACTTTTATTAGAAGTGACATTTTACGTATCTTGCAAAATTTGATCCATTTGTCCTCTTCTAAACAACACGCGCGTAAATACTATATATGTAATCTTTTTTGTTGTATGATATACATTGCCGTCAAAGGAAAATAGATTGTTTACGTGAAAAAATTACTAAAAATGCGCTTGCTTGTAGGAAACATGTTATTCCGACTTTTGGTCATGTGAGACACAAGAAAATAAGGCAATGACCCAAATTATCTAGTCCTAGCTTTCGATTAGCCAAGGGTTTTAAACCTGACCTGAATACTGCTTTCCTGTTATTAATTTACTGATATTGGCATATTTGCTAGCATATCCTCCGGCTCAAACCGATTAATACCCCCGAATCAAAGGATTGTCCAGTAAATATTTGGCCTATCTTCAAGCGAAAAGGTCCAGCAACTAATTTATTGACCTGCTAGGCCGCGTACGTTGATTGGCCACAGGGAAATTGTGATTTTTTTATGTCCCTTTTAGTTCAAGTTCTAGGAAAATTCTTGCTTTTCTCAAGTTTGTTCACGTTTTAGTGCACTTAACAAATCTAATCAAACCTGAGCCAGCCACTCTTAGGGTGGAT
The DNA here is from genome assembly GCA_963971165.1 of Philopedon plagiatum. Taxonomy (NCBI): domain Eukaryota; kingdom Metazoa; phylum Arthropoda; class Insecta; order Coleoptera; family Curculionidae; genus Philopedon; species Philopedon plagiatum. The sequence continues at coordinate 3,285,814 of OZ020193.1, forward strand.
GTGTGGGATGAGAAGAATATAAAAGGTTCGAAATGAAAAAACAAAGGGTCTGAGGAGGGCATCTAAGAAGAAGGGAAACATAATCTATTAATACCTAATTTCAAGAATTGTAGGTGAGGGGGAGGCGGAAAACCGATGCAGGTAATTTTTTCCATAATCTAGAGACCCTGTGTATGAATGAACAAGAGAAGTGAGATGTTTTAGGCTTTTGTAGCTGGACAGCAAAGGGATGCATAGCCGCATCTTGTTGTTCTCTTAGGAACAGTCAAGGGGGATTTATAGATTCTTCAGAGAAAAATCCATGGAAATATCGCTAGAAAGTCCCCAACAGCGCGGCGATTAGATATATAGAGGGGTTTCTTGTGAGGGGTTGGTTATTGACATAGAATGGCTCTCTTTTGACTAGAATCAAGAATGTTGAGTGTCGAAGCCCATGCCGCTCCCCGGACGTGAAAATAATATTGCAGGTTTATTCAGGTTTAATTTCTAGATAAAATCTCAGGGTTGGATTAACCAAGAATGTCGATACAGGCAGGACGGAGTTTGGAAAATACGGAATCAAAGACCGAGACGGAGCAAATACAAGTAATTCGCAACTCTTCTAACAGTAAGGAAAAACAAAAATATTAATTGAACACTCCGTAAATTGAGCATGACAGTACATAGTGGGCAATATGACACAGAGATAAAGAGATTATTATTTTTTCATTATTACCCACGTTTGGAAAAATAAATTGCATAGAGATAAGCGCTTTTTTATTGCATGTATATCTGGAAAATACACACTACTATTTCATCACAGATAATCCCCATTTTTCTCAATAACTATCGGCATCAAATTAAACCTGAAACTAATTAGACTAACCTATAATTAGGTTTAGTTTCGCCTACCATGATTAATTAAGTTTGATTAGATATTCACGCGTGGCTAAAGTAATTAATATATTATAGAATTTTATGTATAATATACATAGTCCAATTTAATATTGATAACAATGCAAATAAAATTTTAATTTGATATGACGCGCCTGCTACTCCCACTAAATCGAGAAAAAAATATAGATTAAGATAAAAGAGAGCATATTATAGAATGTCACACAGTTTTTTAAAAATATTGCTTTTAGCAGTGAATCTAGCAAAAGTTTTTTTTTAGTAACACCTCTACATCAACTGTATCTATACACACCACTGCCTTGATCGTATGCAAATGCAAGAAAATGGCTTCATTTGGCCCGTCAGCCTGTGATATAACTAATTTACATATCACTACCTAATCGCACTTTATAGCATACATTTTTAAACACCTAAACCCACGAGAGCCGGTTTATTGCCTGGTCATACATAGGAATCAGGGGCTCGCCTTTTATAAAGTAAACATTCCCTTTACTTCAGTCTGCGCCTGGCTTATCAGGAATTGGGATCATTTTTCGCGATTTTTCGTAATCCTAGACTGTATAAAGTTAAAATATGGCAATACAGTTCATATTCGAGAGAAATAAATTTTTTTGTGGATCGGTCAATCGGACATGTTCCCTTAAAATCAAATTTTCTGGAAAAACTGCAGTTGTCATCGGCTTAAATCTAGGAAAATTAAATTATATGTCAAATTTCCCATTTCTTTGGTTTTTCAGGACGTTTTGAGAATGTTTAGATCTTTTATTTGCATGACAAACTTCAACAAAACCATTTCTAGCCATTTTTCACGCCCTACGGATGTTAGTCCAGAAAACAAAATTTTCCAGGGAAGTCGCAGCTCCCAGTGTAACAAAACTAAAGAGATCAGCTGTGGATTTTTGGTGACGAAATCCGTACTGTCTGTCATGGATGATTTTGTATTTTTCTAGATCTTTTTTATCGCTTATCGCTTTATCGCTTTCTCCACAACTTTGCTGACAACAGAGAGAAGAGAGATAGGTCTATAATTGAATGTAAGGGACTTGGAACCTTTCTTCGGGACAGGCTGTACACGAGCAGCCTTCCAGCTATCTGGGAAGATACCCTTGTCAAAAGAGATCTGGAAAAGACGAGTTAAGATAGGTGCAAGTTCTGGAGCGCATTTTTTTAGAACAATTGCTGGTATGCCATCCAGACCGGAGGACTTTTTAGTGTCAAGAGAAACAAGCAGTTTTTGAACTTGTTTGACCTTAAGTCTGGCATTTTGTGGGGTACAGACGTAGAGGTTGGAAGAGCGAAATTGACGGGAGGGATTGACAGCAAATTGTTTCGCAAATAGTTCAACTTTTCCTTTAGAGGTGAAGATAATTTCGTTGTCAGAGGTCAGGGGAGGAAACAGAAGAGATCTACAGAAGTTTTGACTAAAGTTTTTGACAAATAATCAGAAAGATTTACTGCTGTTGGGACAGGAAAGCACTTTATCTTTTATGTGATTGCTAAAAGCATTTTTGGACTGGAGATTGTCTGGTTGTATTGATTTCTTGCCTCGGTAAAAATTTGCCGACTTTCGGGTGTAGGATTGTGAAGATACCTTTTGTGAACTTGGACTTTTTAGAGCCTGGCTTTATCACAGACCTTGGAGAACCATGGCTTTTTTTGGTGGAGTTTAGGTTTTTTGCGGGTATGTGGAACGAAATTTTCGCTACCTGCTTGAATGATATCTGTAATATGAGAGCAAATTTCGAAGGGATCGGGAGTGGAAAGACAGACAGGGTTCCAAGGGAAAGCAGAGAAGAAGTTTCGCAGACCATCCCAGTCGGTAGACTTGTAGTTCCAGATCCTGCATTTTGGCATTATTTCTGACAAGAACATGAAAAGAACATTTATTAACCAATGAGATACACCTAAAATTTACTGTATCTATCTTTACTAATAGCAAAGATATTTCCCATAATAAGACTTTGCTGACATCCTGCATGCACCTAGCAAACTAGATGATGGAATATTGTTCATTGTTCACGCCCTCTCAGCTCGTCTGCCTGCTACCAAAAGATGGAATAAATGACACACTTTTTCCTAAAATACTGTGACCAACTCTACATTCTACTCTCAAGCGTATATTTAAAATTCATTGATGAAACTAAACCCCCACGATGTTATATAAACTTTAAAAAACAAACATTGCAGCATGAGCGATTAAAAATGTTATGTTTGTCAGTGAAACCTGGCACATTTCTGTACGCAAGCCAAGCCAAATGTTTTTTTAATAATATATTCGGAGAATGATTGATGCTTGTTAGGGTTTCAGATTTGATTCATTAATTAAGGAGATGGCAAAGGTAGACGCGTGTTTAAAAAAAAACCGCGGGTTCCCGAATAAACAAGGCATTTTTTGAATTCTGAAATCGCTGCGGTTGAAAGGAATATTAATAAATATTGAATTTTGTTGATGCTGTGAGGTGCGGACATGATAAATGCCGCGTTGAACAATGCTAATGGCTGCTTTTTTACCTGAGTTTACTTGCAAATGTGTTAGGTTTTTGTGCTCGTGCTAAACCGCGTATTTAGGCATAGGAATCACTCATCATCAACATTAAAAAATTGATTGTTCAGTGGTATTTGTAAAGGTGTCCTAACAGGTAATTCGGGATTAGTTCTAAAATAAAACTAACAATTTTAGACATATGATTTGGGGAAACACTATCCGCATATCCTATCCTATCCTAATCCGTAAGTGCCAAAGTTGTATTGGTCCAAGTAAATTTGGTTCTTTTTGAACCCAAAGCAATGCCAATCTGACAGATCCCTGACAAAAAGTATTTTGACTATTGCCGGACCTATTGCCGGAACCACTCACACCTCTTAATTCTAGCGCGTCATATTTACCAAAAAGCAACAGTAAAGGACAATCACTAGGTCTCTTGAAAGGTGCGTTTCCTATGAGGCGGCTGACGCGCGCGGCTGCCGCTCAGCGGCCGGCTGACGCCAGTAATCCATTGACGTTGAAGCTTGCGTCTGACGCTCGAAAAGAAACGGATACATTAAATTGTCACATGAGCAGTACTAGGCGTCAGACGCTGTGCGGCAGCCGTGAGCGTCAGCCGCCCCATAGGAAACGCACCCTAAAACAGCCGCCAATACTTCAAAGTGAAATAACTTTGCACGAGAAAGACAAAAAGCGTACAGCCTTTCGACTTAGTTAGAAAACGACCCATTATTGCGAATTGAAAAATCCCGTCGCAGTTGTTTATAAGTTGGTAAGTGAGGTGCTTATATGCTGACATTCCTACACATTTAACTGTTTCTGAATAATGAATATGGCGATGGCGAACCAAGGTATGCTCTTTATAGTGTAACTGATTTAAAATAGGTTACAAATATAATTATGGTTAATGGATGCAAAGAAAAACTAATAAAAAATGAGTTCTTACACAAGAGTGTTAGATATATTGGACTGCATCTTTTTTAGTACCTACCTACAAAATTATACTCCATATGATTAAATTAATATTAAAGGGTAGTGCTGTAGGATTACAGCATAGAAGTTTTCACACAAAATGAAAGAAAACGATTCTTTGGTAACTGAAAAAGAGCTGCTATACTATGGAACATCCGAGCTGGTTGTATGGAAATGTTCAGAGGCAATGGAGGGTACAATTAAAAAAATCATCTCTTTTGGATTGGCGTGAACAGACGATGGAAAGAGTGTTTTCGGATAAGTGAATCGGATTTAAAATGTGCATTTCTTAAATAAATGTGAATATCCTATCGTTATCCATGTCATCATAATTTTGTCGCGTTAGGACGGCTACCTGGCCGCCCAGTGGCGCCATCTTGTTAAAAGAACATGTTTCTAAGTAGGGTTCGCCATTAACTTTAACCCATCATCGTCACTTTCATGAAAAAATCAAAAATCAGGATTTTCACTTCAGCAAATCCCACAATTTTGCTTGTTCACATAACCTCCAAGGTGGAAGTGAGCTCCGTCGGAAAAGATAATTTAATTTCCAACTTCTGCATTATTTCTTACTTTTTTTAAGATAAGATTAGCATTAGCTAAGCAAGTGGTCTAATAAATAAATTGTCGGATCTCTAGATGGCGCCAAATATAAATCCCAAAGTGCCTATTGAGACACACTTTATAACTGATTAGAAGCTATTTATCTGGTTTTCCTATACACGGGTCCGGAAAATTGCTAGCTTATTTAAATTATCCCAACAAATACGAAATTTATTACTCTTCTTTCCGTCTAAAGCGCTAAAGCAAGCAATATGTCAAAGCAGACCTAATCCTATTTCAGGCCACGTGAAATATGAGCTATACAATATACATATATCAATATCCTTTAAGTCTAGTAAAATATGTACCGAAATTATTATATTCTGCCGAAGTTTTTACTCTATCGCTTAGAAGTGAGCTTCCGATATTTAATATCAACGATCCCTCCAGAGGCGTAGTTTGTTACTCGGTACTTGTGAATCCAATGTTGGAGCCGAGATACCTTTTCTTTTCCAATACCTTCCATATCCCCCCAATGAGGTCTACACTAGAAGTTCCAACATCTGAGGAGTTTTTGATATTTATTTTTTGCCACTCACCTTCGCCTTCTTTGTCGTCTTGTTCTTCTTCTTCTTCTTCTTCTTCTTCTTCTTCTTGATTCTTTGCTTTCTTATACGCATCGGATCGGTAGCTTTCTCTCTGACTCTTCTTCTTTTTATACTTGTTGGAGATGGCTAACCGCCAAGTTACCGCGATCATTCCGCTTGATTGTTCCCGCCATCTCATCGACAATGAACATGCGTGATAGTAAATTTCCGAGTTTACAGGACGGTGCGACTCGACAACAAAGAACCGCTTTTTTTATGGAAGCGTATAGACGTGTTTGGTGCTTTTTTGTGTGTTATTCAGTTTGTTCGCCTATATATTTTTTTGGAATGTGTATTGTAGCATTTTCAGTGATGATCTCGTTTTTTATTATTCCCTGTTTTGTATGTATATAAATATGTTTTTAAATAAATTTGTAAACTACTTTATAATTAGTTTAATATTTTTTCCCCTTATCTTCTGCCATTTTACTACTTTCTTAAGTAGAAAAGTTATAAACTAGTTTAAAGTGATGAGCTAAATTTACTATTTACATCTATCTCTTCCAACAAAAATGAGCAAGGTTTGTTAATCTGCAAATAGCTATTTAAATAGTGGGAGCAGAGATGTTCAGCATGATTTTATAAAGAACAAAATGAACAGTGTATTCATATGTATATAATTTAAGAGTTATTAACATTGGTTATTCTAGAATCATTTTACAGAAAAAAATAAAGTTAAAATTTCCAAAAATAACTGCATTTCAGCCCGACATACCGGAAGTTTAGGGACAAGAATTTTGTTCATATTTAAAATGTCTTGTCTAGAATTAATATAACAGCAAGTGTAAATTATTTTATTAATTTTCAGGCTTGAAGGCTTCGTCTGCTGTCCCAAAAAAAAAATCAACAATTCCGAGATTTGCAAAATAAAACAATGGCGGAACGCTCTCCAAAGCGCTGCGCGAACGTAGCGCGGCTCTGTCCTAGGTAACAAAATGAAAGGAAAGGGCTAAAAAATCCCTACGTACACCACTGGATGTGTTTAATTCGATTAAATATATTGGTAGGTACCTGCCTATCGAGCAGGAATGTACACACTTGAAGTATTTTGATACGAGTCTTGAGAGTTTTGAAACATATTTCCAATACAGTCGGAGAGAAGGCAGATGTTTCTTTCAATATTTTCTTATGTGAGAAATTCTAGAGATATATTTAATTAAACAGTTATCAAGTTGATTACATTTCACGGTACGCTGTAATAAAACTTAAGCATCGTAATGTGTTTATACCGAACTCAATCAAAATTGTTGGAATATCGCTTTCGGGGTTATTATTAGAAATTCTGGGTCACCTTTTTGGATCACCTTTTTTTCGAAAACATGATTTTATGTCTCTTCCAAGGAAGTTGTTTATATTTGCACGTGATTAGAACGTTCATAAAGCTGTCTATATGAATATATAAATCAGAAATTATGTTTCTGGTTTTAATTCAGTGAAAAACACACAGATTTATCGAAAGCTTGCAGGAGAATTCCGAATTTTATTTTGTTAAATTGTCTATATAAATCAGAAATTTTGTTTTTGCTTTTAATAAAGTGAACAAAACACCAGTTTATCGAAACTGAAAGCTTGCGAAAGAATATCAAATTTCGTTTGATCATGTTCCCATTCTATTTCCTGCGAATTAGAGAAATTACAGAGTTCTTAAATTAGATTTCCAAGTCCCCTTTGCAGGAATGTATTTGCAGGAATGCTTCTGCCACATTCGTCCAATAAAAGCCGAAGTCTATTAATTTCGTTGACAGTCCGTATGTTTATCGAAATAGAAATTTGTTCTGCTATTTATAATGTCGATTCGTGATTGATGCTTTTGAAAAAGTTTACAATGAATCGACTTTTATCTTCTAAATTAAAATTTTCAAACGCTTTCTATAAATAGAGATGTTTTAAATGAGCGCCATTTGAAAAGTTTTAATAGCTATTCAAGTTTGATGATGCTTTTAGTGCTGCTAGAACGTGAGAGTTCTTTGAGACGCTTTTACGGTAAACTCGGACGAGTTTGCCGTAAGATTCTGTCAGTCTGTGAGTCGTATATTTCGTTTTTGGACTTTAGTTGCTTCCATTGATTTACGAATAAGAGCGACATACCATTATTTATATTTTAGAGAAATTAGGGATTCTCAAGTTATTTGCAACCCGGTCGACTATATGGTCCCAGCTACATCTTGAGAATGGCTTTTGCCAGATTTTCAGTAATGTGGTATCTTTGCCGATTGATAAACTATAATTACTAAAATAACACAATTACTGTAAATTAATATCTGCAATCTTACATACCACAAGCTAAAGGACATGATTAAGGATTTATAATACAGTGACTCCACTGCCGGCGCCTGCAGCCATCATGGATGACGGCGCCGGCAGCCGAGCTGGGTGCCGGCAACATTAGAGAATTAATCTCAAAATACCTTAATTCAATCGAAAACAATAATTTATCCTAGTGTAAACTTTAACGAAACTTAAATCTTGCTTCAAAAATATAACAATTATTATTCTGCGAATAATATAATAACCTTCGTCCTCGTTCGCCAACAAGCAAATAGCTACAATATCACTCAGGTCGCTTCCATCTTATACCATTATTATGTAAATCGCAAACTTTAGATTTACCAGGCAATAGGTACCATCAGAGACCATAAAGGATAGTACCATCAATAAAAATAATCTTTGGAAAACATTCCATTTATTTTTTCATTCCGTCATCTTAGAAAAATAAACCCTTGAAAAGCCCATTTTAATCAACTAAAATCTCAATATCAATACAATGGTATAAATTTCTTAAAATATGCATGCATTTTTCAAAATGCTTTGCCTCAGTCTTGCTACGATTTCCAAGATTAGTGAGGTCCTTCAATTTTTTACGACTTCATGTTAGCATGCTGAAATTCATGAAGGAATGGATAACTACACAAATGTAACACGGGCATTAAAAACATAGTCTACCAGGATTTATAAAAAAAATTAGGGAGTGCATGGAAGAAAAATTTAAAAAATTAACAGACAACATTGAGTTGAGGCTAAGTAATTTCTCTGCCTGCACTGCAACCCAGCATTATTTAAAACAGGTATTAAATATTATATTGTTTAAACAAAAGCAGAATTCTTAAAGAACAAACAAAAAGAACAATATTAAAAAGGGCTCTTTTGTGTCTATCATGGCAGGTTACAAAAATGATATTTCTTGTGAATTTTGACCTGCTGAACATGATGGAGCAATTAGAATTACCGGATGCTTCCGGGAAAACCTTTTTCTTTAGTATCAAGTAAATTCTAATCACATCACGTTGTTCAAAATCCATCATAAATAATATTATTATCTTTCACTTTTGATACCTTGACAGGCAAAGAATTGCCTTTTTTAGCTTTAGACACATTTTATTATTAAAACAAAACATACACTTTCACTTCACTTCACTTAAAACCATCCTAAAATGTGCAACAGTTTCTACGTTATAAATGAATTTAAAAAATACAAAAATAGGGAATGAAATTGTTTAAAACTATAAAATAATTATTGCCTCGGCCTGTCCCAAATCGCGGCGAAATTTGACAAACATTTACACGTCAACTGTCAAAGTTCAAAGAACGTGTGGAATGATAGTAGCCTACTTGCAGAAGAATTATCCTACAGTGCCACGTAGTGGTACGATGGACTACTAATGGGGTAACGGTCGTGTTTCCACTTATTCAATTCAAGTTTCACCCATGCAAACTCCTTAAATCTGGAACGTTATTTTTCTATACACGTTGGTGTTTCTAAACCCGAATCCGGACCTATAACGGAATTCCAATAACCCATTTACTAATTGTTTCGTGGTCTACTGGTAAACGAGGCGGTCAAGATTAAAATTCCTAGAATTTCCGAACTTATAAACGAAGACAAAAAGGCACATCGTTAACCCTATGGATAATTAATTAGATATTTAAAATTTTTAGACGTTGCGGATACTACGAGATTATTATTAGATATTTCCGTGGAATTTGGGAATATCTCCTGGGAAAATTATTTTTAAGAGACGTTGGCATGTTATAGAGTCTAAAATAATGGTGGCACTAACGGTGCGAACGAAAAATTATGAATATTTGCCTGGAAATATGAGCGCAGTTGTATCCATTACGTTTTTCAAACTGACGATGTATCGTTAGAAGCTTAATGATGTTAAATATTAGCCTTGGGATTTACTAAAGAGGTTTGGAAAAAACTAAAAATTAAATTGATTATTTTTACCGTGGTTAATTTAAATTTTTAATTGTTAAACTAGATAGGTCCTTTGGTAATTGTAAATTTGGCAGCTGTTAAACGGACTATGGCGTTTTGTGTAATTTTTAAATAGTTATACACTTACACAGTGTATGGCAAAAAATGATCTACATATGTTGGAAAATTTTGTGATTAGTTATTTTTAATTGTTTTTATTGATTTAAGCTACTAAATGTTTCTAGATCGAGTTTGCACAGGGCTGATTTAAAATTGAATATACAGGGTCTCTTAAAAGTAGCGAATCGCGAATTTATATACCAAAATTTTGACATTATCGAGAAAAACGTTTTTTATTGTATCTACGACACTCCACGTAGACTTCAAGCCTAAGTACTAACGTACCGTGGGTGTCTGAAGAGAAGGAAAATGTAGTCTATTGACACGGGATTTGAAGGACTGGAGGTTGGGACGGGAAGGGAAAACATCTGCGGGCAATTTGTTCCATAATCTGGAGACCTTAGGTATGAATGAGCGAGAGAAGTGGTCCGTTCTAGGCTTTTGTAGCTGGACAGTAAAGGGATGCAAACGTAACGCGCCTCTTGTTGTTCTGTTAGGGACATTCAAGGGGGAAATAACACCGGCTAGTTCTTCAGAGCAAAATCCGTGGAAGTAGCGGTAGAAAAGGGATAAATCCCCTACAGGGCGGCGATGAGCGAGCGAAGGGAGTTTTTTCGTGAGGGCTGGGTCACTGATAAGTCGAATGTGTCTCTTTTGGATAGAATCAAGGGTCTTAAGTGTCGAAGGTGATGCCGCTGCCCAGATGTGGGAGCAGTACTCTAGGTTAAGTCTTATTTGGGACGCATAGAGAGTATATAAGTTGGAAGGGGAGAAGTGTTTTCTGGCTCGAAAGAGAAAACCAAGCTTTTTAGCTGCCGATGTGTCAATACCGATTCCTTAATGTGAATTTAATTTATCGACATAAACGTAGTCTGTTTCCTTGTCATCATCAAAAACTCCCTTAAATTTATTTAGTTTTTCTTCTTTTAGATAGTACCCAATTTAATTATTGTATTCAAATTCATTTGTTCAACAAAAAATATCAAAATTTTGGTTTAAAAAATTCAATTTAATTCGCTACTTTTAAGATACCCTGTATATTGAACTTTAAATCAGCTCAGTACAAAGTCGATCTAGCAACATATAGTAACTTAAAACAATAAAAATAATTAAAAATAACTGTATATAACTGTTTATAGCATTGTAAGCAATGCATTAAAATTAATAGATGTTAAGAATATCGATACTAGGCCTAAATAAGAAAAATGTTTGCTTTACGGCATAAAAATGAAAGTTTCTTTCCAATTCTCTGTTGTTAACAAAACTAACATAAATTCCATTATATTATAAATATTTAATTGATTCGAACTATTTTCCACTCTGCCTTTTTCCTTGTGTGACAGGTTTTTTGGTGAATAATAAAATCAAGGCTTTTATGCCTGAGTAACATAATGAAATTGAGGAAATCAAAGGCCATAATATTAATTACTTATGGTACGATTTATTATAGTTAATAACCTGGGTCTACAGATATACAAACAAACATTTTTAACCTATTGTGTATCATTCATACCAATTTACTTATTACAATACAACTTTATACATACACAAACTTGTCCACGACAGACAGTATAGAATTTTTATTTTTAGAAAATTCTCTATGGAGATCTTTTTGTACAAGGCTGTAGGGAGGCGCCCACCCCCTGCCCCTCCCCCCTAAATACATGCCTGCACTGAAGATCGACAGACAACTTCCTGGAACAAGTCTTTCGAATTTTTATGATATTATAAATGAATAAACAAACCAACAACAAACATATTCTGTAAATTGATACCACCCTCGTTCGATAACCAAATATTAGATTAAAAAGGGTAGGAGTTTACTTAAAACTCCTTTTTATGAAATCGAATAAGAATATTATTCTTTACCTTCCCTATATTAAGACCCTTTTAGAAAGTGACCCTTTTCGGGCCGTCGATACGTCATAAAATCCTTGAGCGGGCGGAAAAGTTAAAAAGGATTAAAAAAATGGCGTTATTTTATCGTGACAACATGGGCTACAATCAAAACGTCAGCTTCTAAGCTTATATAACTTTTTCTAGCATAAAGGCAGATGATATTACCTATTTTTTCTTGAAAAATGTCTTTCTTCACGCTTTTCTTGCACAGTACATTTTATGAGACATTTCTCTGTAAAATATGATCACAGTCGGAAAGACGGATATGTGAGGTAATAAGAAGCAATAAGGTTAGGAAAGTTAAGAAAGAAAAACAATAATCAAAACTGTTCAAACCTAAGCAAACTTTGCCACCTTTACCACAGACAAAACACAAATATAAACAGCAATTTAAGTTTACAAAGCGAAAGGATAATTATTTACAAGTTTTGAGAATCCCGTTTGAAGATAAACAGTACAAATTAAACAACTATAAACGTTTAAAAACAAACGTTGTGCCACCAGATGTTTTCAAAGCATAAGTTTCTTTTATTAAAAATGTTATTGCCTTTAGTGTTTCGATTTGGCCAGAGTGAGCTTTTGTGCAGTAACATCTTAGGGAATTACAAGACAAAGTAATAGGAATTAAAAATAAATTTGGCATACAGCCTTCACTCCACACAAAAAGTTGGAACATTAGCCTTCTGACCATGTTCCCCGCTGACTGAGATATATACGCCTGGAAGCATGATACAAGTCAAAGAAGATATGATACCGCGCAGGTAGGCGTGACCATGAACGTCAAGTTGTGAGTAATTCCGCCATATTTAGTAAACGAAACACGTCTTTGTTAAGATTGCGTTGTGTTTTAAATTTATTTTTTAGTGTTTTTATATCACTTTTAAGAGTTTAAAAGGGAAAATGAGGTGTGTTGTGTATGGTTGTGATGTGTACAATCAATGCAAGGGCTGTATGCCCGATACTAAAGTGTTTAGGTCCCCCAAAGACAAAGAATCACAAAGTGTTTGGAAGCGTCTGTGCAAACGAGAAGATAAGTTTAATGTGAAAAATGCTAGAATCTGTTCTAGACATTTTAATGAAAGTGGAGGTAATGCAATATTTTAAAGGTTATGTTAATCATGAAGATGATATAAGCCTAGACAATCTTCCCACGTAAAGCACCTCCGGCGCACTAAAAAATGATGCATCTTGTTCTGTTATTTTCAGCAAGATTCTGTTCCATTATTTAATAAAAATAAAAATAAATTTTTATAAAAATTGTGAAGTCCGGCCCTGACCAAAGTTCAAGTTGTGTAAACAGAATGTTACTAGAAATGACAAGTGTCAATGGCTGCCATTAAGATTTTACGTGGGATTGAGTATCTCTAGGGTCACCAGATTATGGATGCAGATGTTTTCCCCTCCCATCCCAACCTCCAATCCTTCAAACCCATTGTTAATAGGCTACATTTCTCTTCTCTACGTTTAGTAGTACCAAGGCTTGAAATCTACGTCGTCTGTCTCCGAAAAAAATACCAAAACTTATTTTCGGTTATCTTAAATTATCAGAAAATCTATATTGACGCTGTTAAGCTTACTCAAACATAGGGAGCTCGGAAAAGCTGCTGAACACCACCAAAATAAACTAAGGGATATTTCCTGTAGGCGTAAGTTTAAGGTTAAGCTCAAAATAAGCCTGAACTATTTAAAGTTTGTTCGACGGTGCCGGTCTAGTTTTGCAATATAAACACTTGCCCTCATGTTCATCAGCACTGTTTAAGATTTAGGTCTGCTTAATTACCATGGAGAAAAAAGGATGTAAGCTTAACACATAACGTCTTGAAAATATTACTTATATACATACATAACAAGAATATACTGGGAAATTGTCCCTAGTCGCACCGAGTCGCCATTTTGAATATTAGAAGTGTGAAATTTATATAAAAGAGTAGTATTTACATTGTTATTACAGTGAACTAAGTTTTTAGTTTTTATGTTTACCGAGATAAAAAATAGAAAGGGGGGGGGATATTTTTGAGTTAAAATAATCTTTTTACCTTTTTTGGACGGTAATATAGTCCCGGAAAGTTTCATCCGTAAGTATATAATCACAATTTTACGATTTGAACTTTCGTAATTAAACTTCTATTAAAATTTGTACTTTTCGAAATGACTGGCTCTCTAAAGTTCTGAATTATGTATGACAAATCAGCAAGTCGCTCTTTTAAAGCAAATATTGGAGTAAAGGAGACCTTTAAATGAAAAGTAAAGGAAATTATTTTCTCATTAGGAGAAACAAAGAGATTTTAAAGACAGTGGTAATTAAAGAATGTCAAAATTGGTGCAACTGTACAACTGGAGCAGATTGTCAATTATATTTAATGTTAATTTTAACTTTTCTTCATCCTAACTAAGACATTTTTGTAATCGTAATTTTTTCTGAAGGCTTGAAAAAGATTTTAAAAGTAGCGCTCTTCTAAATATTCTTGGTTTACCAAATAGGAGAAAATAATAAAGATATGGTCTACCGTACCCTGCTATAAAGAACAGACATACAAGAACACATGCAGACATACAAACACACATCCATACATGCTCTTACTTATATAAACCCATATACTAACATTTCACTATCAGATGCCGAAAGAAATATTGTAACTGTAAACTTACTGATAATAAGTGTAAATTTACATTTAATAACTATAAATTCACAGATAATATGTGTAAATTTACACATAGTAAGTGTAAATTTACACTTAATAACTGTAAATTTACACAAATAAGGGTAAATTTACACTTAAAACCTGTAAATTTACAGTTAATAAGTGCAAATTTTGTTGAGAATATCAATATGATTAGTTTATCATTATATTCTGTGGTAATGCTTTCCTTTCTATAGTTTACTATTCTATGGTTAATTTGTAGTTATAGCTTTCATGTAGAGATGGCGCTACTATTATAAATATCTAGGATGTGTTGAAGTTGTTGAAATAGTCGTTTGTTTTTGGTATGTCATAAAAAGTTTAAAATTATTGTATGGTAATTATAAAACCATTTGTAACATTATATGTAAATAGAAGTTATAAAGTTTATCCCCTAGTTTACATTCTACAGTCTTCCACTAAGAAGGGTAGTAAGAAAAACAACAGGCTAGAAGTTGTGCTAGTTAATAATATTTAACAAATTTACACTTACTAACTGTAAATTTACACTTATTTGCAAATTTAAGTTATTATTTGTAAATTTATAGTTATTAAGGGTAAATTTACACTTATTTAGGGCACATGTACACCTATATATACGGTTAAAATATTTTTTTCGGTGGCCCAATACGCTTTCGTAACTTTAAAATAGTACAATTTGAGATTTATAAAGGCACCAAATTTGTGGCTTTAAACATTGTGTCAATAAATATTTACACTGGACAGGTATTATCTGTAAATTTACAGTTATTAAGTGTAAATCTACACTTATTATCTGTAAATTTACAGGGATTAATTCATATTATTAGTATTATGCGGTAAAAAGTCCGTTTTTATTTTCTACCCGGAGTGTACTTTGGTGAAATCAAGTATTCGGTGCCTCTGTCTTACACTGACTCTCCTGGTCTGTCATCTGCGCATCTCAGAGCTCATGCTAGAACGCACGACCTGTACTTTATTCTTGGGTATATTTAACGTTTTTGTCGCTACCCTGTATACTATGGGTTTTTTTATATTGTTCCATGGGGATTATTAGTTTATTAATATGCAGAACCTTTTTACACCGAAGGGTTTGTTTCAACTTTCAGTAAAAAAATTTCCCATATACGGCAAGAACTCGGTGTAGAGGAAATAACTTTCATATTATGACCAAAATTTCCCTTCGTTTTTTCATAGAGTTATTTTTAATTTAACTTTTCGGATTATTATGTGTCTCACAAAAGGAAAAGTAATCAAAACGTCAAATCCTGTACAGCACAGTATTTGTTTGCAGAATCCGAGAGAGGGATTCTCTTGGATTTGAGCCTGACAATCTAGAGGGCTTAATTTATCACTCTACACCAGTGCACTAGTGGGTTGAAAAGTTAACAATAACTTTCAATTCAACGGATTCAGCGATCATGAACAGTTTTTATGGAACATTGCCACTGGATATCTGGCGGAGTATTTATTTGTTCGTTTGCACTCCACTAAACCCTCAGTAAATTTATTGAAAATCCTGCACAATAAAATGATATTTACGAGAATGAGATGAAAAGCTTCCCGCATGACGAAGAAAACAGCAAAGTATGGGTTTGAAAATGTTTATGTGTTTTACATACTTATATCACAAGAATAAATAAATAACCAGAAGAATAACTCGTCTTGTTATCAAGCACCCTAAAATATACCCTGAAACGGTCAAAACTAGAAAAGACTGGCTCAAGCTCGCCGCCCCGTAATAATTTTCGTTCAAAATCACAAAATTAGTTAGATCTATAACTCTCATGCCATTGTTATAAAGCCCAATTAGGATTTTAATGACATTTCATTTTGAATTAGGCCTCTAGGCATGCGTTAAATTTATTTTGCAAGTGAACATTCTAATTGCAATCCAGCGCTAATCAAATAACAAATTTATGTTTCATCATTCTCTAGTGTTAACAAACAAATCGATAACAAAGTTCGGATTTTCTATTAATTTTGACTATCAGGAAAACCGGATGCCTTGTTTTCCTGAATTAAGTGCAACCGATTTGATTTTTACTACACCTCAGACAAAAAAAAAGCTCTTAGATTAGGCTGGAAATTTAGTATCTCAAAAATGTGCACTAATATGATATCAAAATAAGAGTCACTTTAAGACCTGTTTCAACTTTAACATAAATACATTTATTATTTCTGCAATGCCAGGTGTTCCTTTTTGGGAAACGTTGACAAATCTTTGGCGTAACATATAAATTTACGGGGTTTGTTAGGTATACTCGTTCTTTTAAGTATTCCCAAAATAAAATCAAGAGGAGCAAGGACCGGAAAACGAGGTGGCCATACTCGCCGCAAGCGGTTCGTTTTCTAACATGAACGCGTGCTCTAAAATGATGCTTTGTACTCGAGTATACTCTTTTAAAACTTATTATACAGGGTTCGGCAAAATGTATTACCCATTTTATTTCATTAATAACACAAAAACGATTCGGTTATTTTGAATGAAAATAGTTTTAAATGGAAAAGTAAGCTTTGGAAATTTTGTTATAATTGTTGACAGTTGCCAAAATGGAGCGTTGGTCTACACAACATCGCGTCTTTTGTGTTGAGAAATTGATTCAATTTAATTCAGTAATCGATGTTCAAAGGTGTTTTCGACGTCATTTTAATGTCCGTCGCTGGCTCAGCGTAAGACTATTTTGGCTTGGCGCAATAAATGGAGACAACTGGGATCTATTGTAGACAAAAAGTCAAGGGGAAGACCAAGAACTGCATGTAACGAAGAAAGGGTAAGAAATGCGTTATTGCTAGTCCGAAAAAACCCGCTATTAAACATGCTTCCGTCCTTGGTTTGAGTGATCGAAGCACGAGAAGAATGTTAAAACGCATGAATTTTCATCCATATAAGATCGCAACAGCTCAGGAAATAAATGATTAAGATCGACTTGAATTTTCTCGTCTGATTCATGATAATCACCAATGTATCGAAAATAACCTTTTCATGAGTAACGAGGCACATTTTTATCTCAACGGCGATGTAAATATGCAAAATTGCCGTTATTGGGCTCAAGAGAATCCTCGGAAAATTCATCAGCGACCTTTACATTGCCCTAAAGTAACTGTATGATGTGCCATTTCATCGTCTAGAATAATTGGGCCTTATTTTTTTGAAGAGAATGGTCAGACGGTAACCGTTACCGCTGCGCGCTATGTTCAAATGCTACAGACATTCTTTTTACCTCAAATTGAAGAAGACATAGGACATTACAAGTCATACGGCGAGAATAAGCAAGGAGATTTTAAGAGAATCCTTTCCAAACAGACTCATTTCAAGAAATGGTATACGATTATATGGCCAGCAAGATCCCCAGATCTTTTAGCTCAGGATTATTTTCTTTGGGGCTATTTAAAGCTTACAGTGTTTGTGAATAAACCCAAAAATTTAAGAGATTTGAAATTAAACATTAGAAATGAAATCAATGCTATCCCACGTCACGTTCTTCAAAACGTTATGCAAAAATTTTCTAATCAATTAGAAGAATGCATTGAGAACCATGGCGATCATTTACGAACCACTATAAAAAACCATAAAAAACTCCCATCTTTCTAGTTTAAAAATATGTATTAATTCGTTTTATTATTCAAGTTAACAAATTTTTATAAGCTATTTAAATTGTGTAGTTCATTTTGCCAAACCCTGTTCAATATTCTATTAAATAAAGAGATTTTTTTGTGTGGAATATTTGAATGTATCTTCTAATATTGCCAACAGCAGTCGTTGTAACATGTTGCCCAAGAAAGTTATACCTAGGTCGGCTATTAATTCCATAGTAGCAGTTACACCCGCAAAGTAGCTACAATTAGATATTCGAATTTTAGAACAATTAATCAAGCTAGAGGTCGACGTAAAACAACATCTGGCCAATATCTGGCACTTCTACTTTAATTTCACAAAGTTAATACCCCCAGACTATCCATTATAGAATAACTGTGACCAAAAGGGTCTAAATAGTGGTCTAAGTGACCTTTCTCACATTCATTATTTCCCGTATTTTTGCTTTCGTTATTAATAGAAGCAAAACATTCTTGCCGACAATGCTTTCCACCCTTTTTATTAAAAATGATTAGGGAAAAAGCCAGAAGGCTGGTTTCTATAATTTTCCTGAAAGGTGAAGTATGTTACATGAAAACAAGAGAAAAATCGTTGGGAAAATATGAAAAGTTTTGGGAAACTCACTCTAATACCATAAGAAATGATATCAGAGTGTGTATATATTTTTTCTACTTTTAATTATATAAATCATAGAAAATCACGGGAAAACGCAAGTGTGTGCAAGAAAATTAATGATGTTTCATTTTTCGTATTTATTAATTTTTTAGTTTTCCGTGCTAATTTTTGTGTGTCTAGGATGTTGGTCCCTCCCTGGGTGCGCCACTGATCTACAGTCATAAATGAACACACAAAATATACACCTAAATGAATATTAAAAAACTTTTTATTGTTCCTAATTGAAGCATGCTAAGAATATGAATAAAAATATAAAACATAAAACAGTAGGTACGACTGAAATTTCCTATTTAATATTACATAAATAGCCACCCACATACATTACAACACCAGCGAAATATACTTTGATATCTGTTTTTTTTTGCTTAACTGGTATACTAAAGTACTCAAAATGATAGGAACGGTATTTTTTATGTCACAAAATCATTTGGTAAAGAAGATACCGTCAAATGTTGCCGATTTAAGCTCGGAAGATTTTTTATTTTCTAGATTGGGCGGTTGTGACACTGTGCAATGGTTCTTCTAAACTAAACTAAAATCTAATTTAAAAATAATAAGTAACTTTGGTTTTTCTTGTTTAATTTTAAGTCTGCTTTGTCAATGAGGTATTCTCTTGTGATTGTGATAATACAGCTGTATATGAATAATTGATTGATTGATCTGATGTATTTTTTTAAACATTTTTCGGGAAAGACGCTTAAAAATTGCTGTCTTCCACCCTTATCACCAAAAGAATCGCTCAGAAAAATCTGAAAAAAATCATGAGCATTGAGAATTAGGTGTAGATTCAGCTAAAATGATCAGGATTGTCAAATTCTAGCACGATCGATTGTTATAAACAATTTAATCGTATATTTCCTTATAACTGCTGAGCCATTGGTTTTAGAGAAATCGTTTTTCGACAAAAAATATTACGACGTAACGAACAACTTTTGCCCTTACATGTTTATCAAAAATTTTAATTGGGCTCAATCGAAATGCTCAAAAGTTGAGGAAAAAGCTTATTATTTTACACATACATAGTTCTAGAAGGCTTTATATTAAGAAAACCGCCAAAGCATGAGATTCAATTACCCTTACACAGTAACCTCAAAGATGCTGGGTAAATAGACATTCTTCGTCTTGCTGAGAATTTTACCGATTTTATCCCGTATGTTACCCTTAGCGACGCCTAAGCAAGTGCAAATAATTGCTCTCAGATTTCTTGAAGTGTATAATTAACGTTATTTTAGTTTGCCTAGGGTAATTAATATGTAATTTTGGGTAATTGATAATTATATTTCGCTGTTACAGGCTTTTCCAAAGAGCAGTTTGACAAATTCATATTTTCAATTTTTTGCTTTTCTTGAAAACGCTTGGAGTCGAAACGTTCAAATTTTTTGGGTTAGTAGGGAGATAGAGGGACTAGTTTAGATAAAAAATCCAGTTATACAGGGTGTTTTCTTTCCGATTTATTAAACTTCAAAGTCGAAAGGCTATAGGATCTTATTGATATTAATAAGGATCGAAAAATGGAGAATAAGTAATTTTTGGAATTTTTTTCTTTTGAAAAATGCCATTTCCAGGCCCATTTTTGGTACTTAATAATCAAGGGATAATCATGCTTTAAAATAAATACGCAATGGGCCATTCAGGAGCGTATTTAGGGGTGTAAAAATTTATTATTTTTATTCTGTTAAAAAATTTTTCAAAATAATACCTTCGTATATCTGCTTACTTCACAAAAATTAAGATGGGCAATTTTCTTGCTTTATCCTGCGTTTTATAACTTTGGGGCAGCAATAAAGAACAGCCTTCTTACTTATCTTTAGCAAATGACATAAAAGAAGACCGTAAAAGGGGTTTACTGTGCGTAAAGGGGTATTAAGTAAACAACATGATAATCATTTTAAGACACTACTATGGGTATGGAATATTTTAATTAAGGAATCATTTTTAGAGCTAGATTTCTCACGTGTACCTTCCAGGGCCGGCCGGGACAAAAATGAACAATTCCAGGAGTGCCAAAGCAATGGATTGTGAGTCTTGGTCAAATGGTTCTCCGGTGGCCGAGTTGGTACGGCGACAGCTTTGCAACCGAGAGGCGCGGGTTCGAATCCCGCTTCGACATTGGATATTTTGTGATTGTTGTTGGAAGGTGGTAGAGGAATTCTTCCTCGACCGAGGTGGTACCACACATCCTCTTAAAGAGCTGGTGAAATCCCTACGGATGTTTCCAGCTCTGGATGTGTGAGTCGATTCCCCAGTACACCCACGGTACATAGTACTTAGACTTCGGTCTTCGTGGGCTGTCAGAAGATAAAAAAAAATATCATCAGATCAGATGTGTATATGTACACTCAACCCATTCTGTCCGAACGTTTTAGATATAAGGTCTCTTGTTGATTCTGGTCAAAATGTGGTCAGTTCTTCAGCCACCCTGGGTGTAAACCTGCCTGGTGAAGGGTAAGGGCCCAGAAATCGCGATAGCTGGAGGGCACCCAGGCCAGAATCAAAAAGAATACACCTACTATTTTGTTTTATTGTCATTTCACGGTCTTGTGTTTTGCACTAGCGAAAGAATTAAAGTTTTTGCATTAACTGACATATATTTATTATAAATATATATATATATATATATATATATATATATATATATATATATATATATATATATATATATATATATATATATATATATATATATATATGGATTTCCCTTCGTGTCTTTCCTAAATAACTTGCGTGTTGTAATGATCTAGGTACGTGTTAATAGGCATATACTTATTAATTTTAGATTTCTTCTTGAAATGTGAGAAGGATCACAACAGAACAACTGGTTTATTGCAGCAAGGACTATTATCGATTTTATTTTTATCAAAACAGGAAGAGTCGACCTAAGAACCAGAGTAATGTAGCTTTATTTCATATCTTTATAAGTTTCTCAGTGGTATATTTTAGTGTCTAAGTGTTTGTGGCTCAGATCTAGTGCATTAACATTGTGACATTGTTTTACAGCTTTGAAAACTTAAAAAAATTATTCCAAATATTCTTTTGATAAAAATTACAGTTACAATTTCATAAGAGACTATCAAATTTTAAGCAAACATAAAAAATATTGTGATCATGTATTATATGAACCTAAAATGTTTGTTTTGCATGTCATACGAGGAGTCCAAAAGCACAGAGTACCCAGTCGAAGACTAACTTATTTGCTTCGACATTATCTGGACAAGTTATATCTATTTGTTGTATAACAGGCTTGTGATTAAGGTCTTTATTGTAGGTATAATCAATTTACATTGTCTTATTCTTTCTGTATGCTTTTAATTAATTTTGAGACATTCATGATCTTGATTTATATTATATAAAAAATTACTAGAATTTTTGAGTTTGTTTTGTATATACATATGTATATTGCTTGATTTGTATTTCGATAAATTTTATTGTATTATAATTTAGGTATGAGCGTCGGTAAACTGTTGCATTGTTTTAAGGGTTTATGAAACTTTTATATTTGTGTTTCTTTTTGTAAATAAAATTGCAAATCTCGACTTTGTCAAGTTTGATATCCCTTTTTATATTAATAGGTACTAGACGTGATATTTTAAAGTAGGTTTAAGGTGAAGAATTCATTTGGAATTGTAATATTTGGTTTTGGTTCCAAATAAATTTTCGAGTTTCATTTGCTACTTTAAAATATTTACGATATCCCTTCAATCCCCACCACCGTCAGACTATTTGGCTCTGTAAGTTGACGTTTGATTGACATTTCATATGTCATTCGATTCATTCCATACTGCAATGAATATAGTTGGTATTCTTCCTGTATTATTATTCGCTGATTTAATTGTCACCCATAGCGGTATTCGCAATTCAGTGAACCCTAAAATAAGATATAAAAGATCCAGAGGTTGGGTATATAAAGAAAAAGGGTTGGTTAAAAATTATTACCCTCTTAAAGGTGCCCCGTCATTTAATCACTTAACTTTGCGTAGATCTGATAAATTTCTCGAATCTCCAGAATCCCTTCTTAATGAAAAGATAACCGAAAAGAGGAAGGACGTTATCGTTACGGAGATTAGAAAAATAATTATTTTTTTTAATAAAAGCCGAACAAAGTCTGAAATATTTTTTCCTGGCGTCTCATTTTTTATGCAAAATGGCTTTTTATACGTGTTTTAATGGATTTTTAGCCGTTAAACTGTTTTTAACTGTTTCCCGGTATATACCTGTAGGCACTAAAGCAACTACAAAGTGAGGTAAGAATACAACAACTAGGTAAAGCTGAGGCAAACCTGAGCCATTAGGTCGATAGCTTTTAGTTCCAATAAATAGCGAGGTCGTCATTTTGCGAACAAAACAACAGCTGGGGGACTTGCGAAAAGGTACCCTAGTGAAATTTGGCTCAGGGCGCTGTAAGAGCTTGACGCGGCTCTGGGGATTTGGATTGAAAACCTTAAAGTCGCATTGACAAGGGTCGTGAATCACGAACGTAAGCCATCCTCGTGGTATCACAAGTCTAGAAATTTCACGACAGCGTTTTAAAAACCCTTTCGGTAGGAAAAAAACAGCAGATAAGAGGTGGACAAGGAAGTGGAATCTACAAAGAAGTTGTGCTAATTTAATTAAAGAAATTTCCGAGTATTTATTATAACTCGTTAGCTCCAAAATTCAAAAAAATGACACTAACATGAGGGAAGCTCTACCTGCCAAACTGAAACTGGAAATAACACTAGGATATAACATAAACCTCGTCAGAAGGACACCCAGATTTCGTAGTAATAGAAACTTTTTTCAATTCTTGTGAGTAGGACCTACGCAGATTTTTGAATATCAGGGTTACATGGATATCTGTAAAGCCAGCAATTCTTCTTGCTGCAGCTGCACGAGATTCTCGTTTTATGTAGTCTTCTCTAGTAGGATCCCACAAAACCGACCCATTCTGTTATAATTTCAGAAATTTAATTGTTTCGGCATCACTTATTTTTAAAATATGAGCAGCCATGATATAACAACTGCCCTCTGGCTCTACTCACGAACGACTAAACGAAACAAAAATTAAACAAGTTTGGTGTGGGGTTCAAGTGGGCAGCTTTAATCAATATTGATTTTTAAGATTTCAAATCTCCCTAGATATTATATGAAAACCAAATATCTAAAATCATTAGCAAAGTCACCAAGCTCGACAGCTCGACATTTTACTTTTATTATCTAACATTCGTTATTGTTCGAGTTTTCAAGAAATAAATTCAAACTAAAATTTTTCAATTTAAAACTTTTCGACCTAAAGTCTTCTTAGCCGGTTAAAGTTACACAAAGCAAATTTTGTGCTGAAAAGTTTGGGATCTCTAAGTTCAGGCAACATTTAGGCACTCCCACATCTTTCTTCTGACTTACCGATCCTTAAGAAAATCATTTTTTCGTATTCGTTGCTCTGGAAATAAGTTTTTTTGAGTATTCGATTTCCGAGAAATAAAAAAAAATTTCAGACTTATTTATAAGTAAAAGCGGTATAATTTAAGTTTGTTATGTACTTCCTTTTGCTAAAACGGGGGAATTATAACAGAAAAAAATATTTATTGAGCTTTCTGTTATAAAACTTTACATTTGGGGATCTTCACAGACCCCGTATAGGCACTCAATACCTCAGAAATAAGTTCTAAATATTTCTTTATAGCTGGGTTTTATTTACACCTTATAAAAACTTTATAGGTGTCACAGATCAGGACCTAGATGAAGAATATGGTAGCGTGAATTAATTAATCCTGTCTGTAACATAAAAGACAGTATTTCAAACTACCTATATTAATCGCAATTATGAAGGCAAGGCACTCTTGCAGATTCTTGTAGTCTCGAAGGCAAAGGATCAAGTTAATAAAGAGTGTTAGTAAATATAAAACTCTTACCAAACCAAACTTGACCAAATAATGAAGTATAGACTTGTCAGCAAACTCTGGCAGAACTCGTCAGGAACTGGAACGCGTGACCAATGATTCGCGACCCGCGAGTCATCCCGAGATATCAGTTTCGCCTTTAATGAACCTTAGCTCTTAGGTTATGCTTGCTATGAATTATTTATAGACTCTCTTGTTCAGCAAATAAAACACTTGTGTCTCAAAACGCTTAAACTTTATTAACAAAAATAAAATAAAAATTGACTTTACAAAGGTAAACTAAAACTAATGAACAATAAAATAATTAACTTGGCTTCTTTGATAATCCCCACGAATCATAAAGATTGAAGATCACCCACTCGGGTTGGTCAGATCCAAAACAAATTAATAAAATGTCTTACCCAAAAATATTGACGACACTTTAAAAAAGATTATATGAAATTTGGAAGAAAATAACCAAGAGCACAATTTTCATAAGAGAAACTGATCAAACAGTTAGAACACTAAAAGAGAAATAGTTGAAACGAACGTAGATTATGAACTGTTTTTGAATATCCACTTTACCTTAGAGGTAACCTAATGGTACCGCCTGTTTCTTGATTCATCCCCGTAAGAATTACCCTTTTTATCCAGTGACCAATGTTAGCTCTCCATATTCCTCTGAGTTTCATTTAGAGGTATGTCCAAAAAGGCTAAATGTTAAGTTTCAGCTATTAGGCACAAGATGTCACGATGAGTTTCCCATTTTAATGAAATTAATGAAATTACCTAATTATAATATTTTTGCACTCCCTCCGGTAATAATGTATACAGGTATGAAAGATCTATATTATTAGCTTAACTAAACTTTCAAAGTGATGAAAAAAACCTAATCACCCCGTTATTTAAAACCACTTATGTGTTTTATTTATATATGCATTTTTATATGTGTGAAATAGGAAAAAATCACTTTGATCACATATTGTTATGATCATATATATTGCAATTTTCAAGAAATAATCGACATTTTCCTGATTTTTATACCATTAGAGAAACGGGTCGATAATTACATCGGTAAATGTGGCGGCGTAAAACGCGGCTGTAGGTCTGGCCACGGTTGTTGTCTTTTCGGCATTTTAGGGTCTAGCAATATAATCCCAAAGTTTTTATTTGTTTTCCATAGTGGTAAAGTGGTTCCTCACAAAAAAAAGGTTTTTACATTCTTAAAAGTTCTTAATCTCGCTTTTATGCGAGTTTTGAAATCAAATAATTATATCTGATATTTGGCCATTTTATTACCTTCTTCTGGTATTTTCAACCTCCCTTATCCCCAGATGTTGGACCACATGTTCGCTTTCTGTGAGAAACTGAATATCGAAAATCGGCTTTTAGATTATCCTTTGTTCAGAATTTTAGACTATTCCAGTAATAATTACTATCGAATAAATTGTAATAGTCCATTGTATTACATAGGTATATTTTCACACTGCAAAAACAACTCATGGGACAGGCTTGAAATATGTCATGTTTATGTTTCTTATAACCTAACAAATATGAGACAGAGAGAGAAGACGAGAAATAAAAAATGAGAGAGAAAGAACATGTGTGTGAGAGAGAGAAAGAGATACAATTGATCTCGCCGTTGTAAAATTGATTTCTATCATCATTCTCAAAAGACATTGAATAGAATATAGACACTTTTCAGGTTAATTAGATAAAACTTTCGTGTCACTTAAGTGTATCCTAAACCCAAGATACCTGTAACTAGCTAATTTTAAATAAATACATCCCTAATTGTTAAACATCTCATCCATTTAATTGCCCATATTGAGCACCAATTACGATTGCTCCATTATCATTTCTGTTTACAACAAAACAAAGCTTCAGGACCAGCTGCCTAAAACTAATTACTCGTAAGGAGAATAATTACTTAAATAGGGGACATTTCCTTAAATAGGTACCAACCATCTTACGTCTCCAGCAATAATACACAACATTAGTTTGTTCAAAATTTAGGTCCGGGATAATTTCTCATTCATTACGTATCTACAGTAAACGCAACGAACCAATCAACGAATTATCAGGATTTTGTCTCAACCATTATTTAGGTATAATGTCCTCTTTAAATAGACATGTTAATGCATATATTTTTTATTATCCGTCAATAAACCATAATAAAACAGTTATTAGATTGTTACAGACGCTATAGGTACCTTATCAGTAATAATTATTTATTTAAATTACTTGTTTGGGTGATGGTGTCACGTAGATATTGAAAACACGATGCATCCACCCCTCTACCACATATGGGGTTCCTAAGGATAGCAAGGATCGTGCGAGTAGAGTACATATCGCCTCAATCGGTGCTTATAGAGTCAGTGCCAAGCATAGACTCACAGGGTGTTTCTTTATTATTGCGAAAAATTTTAACAATGCATTATTACAAGATCTTTTACCTGTTATCGTATTCTACTCATCATATCCTTTCATTTGATACCCATATCAAGGGGATCGGGAAGAAAAAGTTAATCCGCCATTCTGTGGCGTTCGCCATATTGGGTTTAGAATAACGTCACATAGGTTGTCGTATTCTACTCGTCAAACCCTTTCATTTGATACCCATGTAAAGGGGGTTGTGAAGAAAAAGGTAATCCGCCATCTTGCGGCGTCCGCCATATTGGATTTAGAATGACGTCACAGTATTCTACTCGTCAAACCCTTTCATTTGATATTCATATCAAGAGGTGTATAAAGAGATTTGAAAGTATATGTAGCTAGTAATAAAGAAGTAGTGTAAGGTTTTGTTAGTTTTAAAAAGAAAATCCCTAAAGTAAGACGAGAAGGAATCCTCACTATCTCTCGGACTCAACGCGCATTCTCGTGCAATAATTTGCATGCTTTCAGGTTTATGGAAGAAAATTTATACACGCTATAAAAGATGCATAACTATTCACTTTTGGAATTGGAAGTTTACGATTGGCCAGTGCATAACTCATTTTATGGTTCGAATTACTTTGTTTCCCTGTACCGAAATTACAACATTATAGCACAGTGGTATAGTTCAGTCCACGAGAGAATGTACAAAAGCGACAGGTAAAAGATGACATAACCATATATGTCATCTCTAGCACGCCTCTTGACATTTGTCAGTGAAATGCATACAGGATGATCAAAAAAGTTTGAAACGATGACAAGTAAGAACACGGGAAAAGTAACATACAATTTAACTTTTTTTCTTATTGATAAAGCCTGTGGCGTTTACTGTTATTAAAACTGGTCTGTAAGACCAACCATTAATTTTTCTCTAAATTCTTAACAACTAATGTACTAAAGTTCACCCAATGGAGTCCTAAAGGTTTATCTGCTGTGACTCATGGCCATGGCACTTAGCACTCACACACTTGCTCACTGTACTCTGTTTTTGAAAGTCTATACTAGTTCAAAGGGCTTGGTCCTCTTCAGCCTTCTAACTATGCCCTGGTTGTCCAGAAGCCTGATGGCTTCGACGTTAACGTGTTGATGGAGTCGATACTCGTGCTTGATGGCAAATCTTTTGATTTCACTAGCGACATACGGGATACCAAGATCGCGATTTATGTCACTATTACGTATGTACCACGGTACATTAACTATGTTCCGTAGTACTTTATTTTGGAAGGTTTGGATGCGTTTGATGTGGCTCTCCTTGGCACAGCTCCATAACTGGATTCCATAAACCCAGACTGGTTTTAAAATCTGGTTATATATCATCATGATTTTACAGTGTATTGACCGCTTAGATTTTCATCCCAAGAGTCAATACAACTGTCTATATTTGAGCCCTAGTTCAGTCCGTTTAGTTTTGATGTTCCTTCCATCTTAGTTTCGCATCTAAGGTCATCCCCACGTATTTGGCAGTATTTTGATAGGGAACTATGATACCATTTATGTTGACTGATTGATGGTTGCCTGTTCTTTTGTTGGTAAAGTTGACATAAATAGATTTTTGCTCATTAAGCTTAATCTTCCAATCTGCGATCCAATTGTAAATCTGGTCGCTAGCTTGTTGGAGTTGTCTGTCAGCGAATGTCATCAGCGAATGTAGCCACAGTTACATTTTCTGTTTGTGGGATATCACAAGTGTACAGTAAATAAAGGACGCGATCCAAGACGCTTCCTTGAGGCACACCTGCTTTAACTTTTTTCAGTTTCGAGTATTCATCCTCCTGTTTAATTCTGAACACTCTATCTGTAATGTAGGTTAACTCTACATATTATTTTGTAACATTCTGTTTAATTTGTTAATTAGCCCTTTGTGCCAAACTTTATCAAAAGCTTGAGCTACGTCAAGGAAGATACCTGAGCAGAATAGCTTTTCTTCTAGTGCCTTTTCTATTATGTCTGTTATTCGATGGACTTGGTCTATCGGGGAGTGCTTGCATCTAAAGCAAAATTGATAATAATTTAGGATTAGGTTACTATTATAATATTAACAATTTAACTGAGAAACAAAAATGTTTATATTAAAAAATATTTTGCCGCCTCCTCATATTCACGTCCCTGAAGGACCTATCACAGTCTTTTCATAGTCAAAATTTTGATTAATTTAAGTACTTTACACAACTTAAATTTCATCAAAACTGCTGAAGCCATTATGAAAATATTTTTAAAAAACTAAAAGAATTTAACAGCCTGTGTCTTTGAAACAAAGCATTTGCGGATCCATGATCATATGGATTTTTTGCCTTAGTTTTTTTAAAGAATGGTACATTGGATTTAAAACACACTGTATATAAATATAAATATCATAAATCTTTCGCTTTCTTGACAGTCGATTAGGAAAAAATAAATAAAGATGATATTACTTCAGACTTGTACCATTTGCTTTCCACAAATAAATAATTACATGTTTCTTTTACTGTTTAATTATTTTTTTTATTTTAAGGATGTAGCATTGTGTGGCTTTTTATTACCAAAACCATATTGATCAAACAATTAAACGAGCAACTAATTAAAATTAAGCGTTTAGACGTGTGCCTCTACAGCAACCAAAAAAAAATATTTAAATTATTTACTGATATTTGAATGTACATGTTTTGAAGGTTATTAAAACTCATAACGGATGTCCTAAGAGGTAGTTCGGATTTAAATTTGTTGCCATTTTCCAGTAAATTAACCTAGGAATTTCGTGATAGAAGATCGTGTTAATTGTTTAAACTTACTGCGAAAATCCCTGTTCTTGTGTGAAAACAATTCATAAAGTTTAATTTTTGGAGTCAGGGAATGACAAAGAAAAGTTTATATATAAAACTGAACTACTTTGTCAGGTATCAGAATTTTCATTAACAAAGTTTAGTTTCAGTGTCAGGAATAAAATCCTCCATCTTGCTCAGTCCGTGTTCATGTAATTATAATGAAGTAATGCCATCAGACTGTGTGCTTTGCGAAGTTCCTAGCACGTTCTCTTTGATTCCTAAGCCTGACTGAAGGTCTTTACACTTAGTCTTGGTAAATTAGTGTCTAAAGTTAAAGATTAACCTAAAATTTGCATCCTCCAGTATACAGGTGAACAAATTTTACTTCTGGATTGAGGATTCTTTAAAATATTTTACAACTTGGGCCTATTCTAGATCTGTTTTTAGTGTTGCGTGAAACGGAACACTTCGGTGTCCATCCGTCTGTCACAGGCGATTTTCTCTGAAACTATTCGACGTAAAAATTAGAAATTTAGCACAGAGATAGAGTGTGGTGGCTGAATATTGATTCTGCGAGTTAATTTCAGGGGGGTAAATTGGGAAATGGAAAAAAATTCAATGACATCGTGTAGGGTATCAAATGAAAGCTTATTGAAACACGAATTCAACAATATATATATATATATATATATATATATATATATATATATATATATATATATATATATATATATATATATATATATGATGGAGTTTCTATGCATTTTTTAAACATTTTTCAGGAAAAACGCTGAAAAATTGCTGTCCCCTATCCTTATCACCAAAAGGATCGCTGAGAATAATCTGAAAAACATGAACATTGAGAATTAGGTGTAGATTGAACCAAAATTATCGGGATTTAAAAATTCTAGCGCGGTCAATTGATATAAACAATTTATTTGTTTATTCCCTTATAACTGCTGAACCACTGTTTTCAGAAAAAAAGTTTTTTGCCAAAAAATGTGTTTCACGATGTAAGAAATAATTTTTCGTCTTACGCGTTTTAAATGCTTCGCGCATACGCGATGTGATACGGCGTTGGTGCCGTCGGCGGCGAGTCGCGATTGGCGGAATCCGGCGGCCGAGGTTTGCTCAGGTTAAGTGCACTGAAAAAAGTGATTGTAAAATCACAAGATGTTTACAAGAAAAGTTATGGAAATATACACAAATTTTCAAGTATATTTTGAAAATTTTTGGTGAATTTGCAAAATCATATATGTAAAAGTATTTCTTTCAGTGTAATTTTTTTCCATTTGTGAAAATAATAGCATATTTAATAAATGCATATGAAAAACGTAAAATTACATTCTGTTTGCAAATACAAAAAGTAAGAAATACAATAAGATTTAGTTGTTTACAAAGGATGTGCGTAATTACATAAGTATATGTAAATTTACAAGTTTTCCATAAATACTGACCAATAAAACGACAGCAGTGGATCACGGGACGCATCTCTGCTTCATAGGCGTTGAGAACTTGTTGTGAACACCACTGTTTTGATCGCCATTTAACAGGTATTAGTTGTGTAAGCAGTGCTAATTTTGTCAAGAAAGTTCAATATACAGAATCTAGAATCTGTTAGCTCTTTAAGGTTTATATCATTGTAGGAGGGATAGTATAAAATTGTAACTATATTATTTTTTATAACATTTGAGATGGAAGCAGAGGGTGAGGTTTAATCCATTGTTTATTTATATCAACAGCAACCATGACTAAAGAAAATGTATGTATGTAATGATTACGCTTAAAACCAGATAAACTGGTAAGAATATATGTGTTTTTTGCAATAACCTTAATAAACTGTTTTTTAATTAAAATGTATTTTTATTTTGAATTATATATGTCCTCAAATCTAAAATGTAACATTTCTTTGTAATATTACAAAAAGCATGTAAATACATCAAAATTTTAAGTAATTTTATATAAAATCTGTAAAAATGTCATGTTTCTTTACAATAACTTTCTTTACAATAAAATTGAAATATTTTCTGACTGGGTAGCGAAAATCAAGCTTCCTGATGAAATTAATATTTAGATTTCAGAAAACAAGTCACTTCTTTCAAGAGGAAAGGGAAACCTTTGATCCGGTGTCGATTTAACGGAAGTTTTAAGGCACAACGAGATTAGGAAGTTCGTTCATGCGTCGCGACGACAATCGGATGCAGAACGGCGCTCGCAATGCTCTACTTACTTGTACGGCAGGATTTCCGAAATGTTTAGCATTAAATTCTTTGATGCAGTGTATAAGAGTTTAATAAAACTAATCTGTCTAGCGGGGACTGTGAGAGCCGGAAAATTTGCTCATAAATGTCAACTATTGTTACTATTGCTATTTCTAGCATCCTATTTTCAATTTTTTAAAACCAATTGTTAGAATAGCTTAAAAAATTTGTAATTTATATCTAGGACGTAGACTCGGAAATCTATTGATACGGGATTTAAACTACTGGGATGGGAAAACATCTGCAGGTCATTGATGAATCGAATAACTCTCTTTTGGATAAGTTAAAGCATAGGTGTAGTTAAGGGTGGGTTTGGGGGCCTTTAGCAGCCCCAAAACTCTAATTAGCACCTCCAAAATTTACAACCCTCCACTCTATGAACAAAATTTTTATAGTAAATAGGGTCTAGGGCTTAAGCACCTCTGAACTGACGCCTTTGGTCAAGTATGTTAAATGCTATTAATGTCCAATACGTGTTCTATTGGGGAGAGATCAGGAGAGCGTGTAGGCCAAGGACGCATATTAACGATATGTGGCCGTGTATTATCCTGCTGGAAAATGACGTTCCGAATACCTTGGATGTAGGATATACCTCTTGGTTCTAACATTTTCTGTATGTAATGTACTGCCGTCATGGATTTATTAATGAAAATAACGGAGACCTACAGAATATCAACTACTAGAACAGAAATGGGGAACATCGGAAAAGACGGCGTTCCATTCTCGGAATTCCAGTGAAGTCGCTCGGGACACCATTCTAATAAATATTCAATAAACGTAGTTTCATCAGGGACAACCGTAAAATAAATGTTTTTTGAACACAAATCTAAATACGACTCTGAAAAAATCCTTTTAGTGGGTGTTTCATCCCCTGTCAGAAAAGAGAACCTTTAGAAAAGAGGATTACTGCTATTTTTGTTGGATTTATCCGCGATGGGTTTCATTATTTCTAAAAATATATTTCTCTTAACAGTAGACTTGGGATACACAATTAAAGGGTTTACGTTCGTAAGTCTGGATTTAATTTAACTGGCCTTAATATAACACTTCTTGTACCTATTAGCATTGGTTTTCTCACCAACATTGGTGTCTATAGGAGTTTTTCTTCGTTGGACAAAAGCAGAAAAATCCCAAAATTTTTGAGAATATCATTTACGAAACATTTTGTTACCACTACGAAAACGTTGTATTAAAGAATATTTTTTGTCAAAGAAACTTACCTTGGTGACTACAACAGACACTCGAAATTAGTTAAACAATGTTACAAACAAATCTATGCTTTCACAGACACCACCTTGTCCTTTGAAACTCCTTTAGGACATCTTACATCATAAGAGTACTTACTTTCTCGTCACTTTAAAAAGTTTAAAAGTTCGTTGTGCAAGATTTTAAAATAATCGGAAATTTTAGCACAAAAACTACTTCTATTTCCGCCTAGCAAAGAGTAAAATCAAAGAATATTTAATAAGAAACAAAAAGTTATTGCTTATTTTTTAACTAATTCACTCTGAAAAAGTTAGAAACTTTTTCTCCCCGCAAATCTGTTTCGCTCTACTCTCGGCCCGTCGATTGTTTGTCGCGCACTGAGATCCGAGCGCTCATTCGCGCGTCGCGACGCTCCACAGACGCATGTCGACGCTCACCGTCTCTTCACCGTTCTATGCACTGCAAAATACGCGTTTGGAAAATTATAAACATTGATACCTGCACCGACTGAAAAAGCATCGATACTGTACGTTTAAAACGAGGCAATAGATCATGAGATGTGCTGGGATTTGAATGCAATAAAATTCGATTTAAAGTTTTTCCATTGATTCTTATGAAATTGCAGGGGCGGATTTGGAATTTTGTCTAGCGGGGGGCGCAAGGCAACCTCGAGCTACACAAAAGTATGTACCGAAAACAGCGGATATTATTTTTTACTGTTAATGGTTCTACAACAATAAGACAAAAACTTGTAATTCCTTTTTCTCTTTTAAATACAAAGGTAGTATGGTTGTATCAGCTTTGGGGGGGGGGACTTCCAACCCCCCTTACCCGGCTATGCGGCCACCTAAATCCTCCCATGTGAAATGGTTAAATTTTAGAGTAAATTTTGGATAAAGAAACTGCATATTTAAGTGACAAATGTATTTTTGTAATGCCTAACGTTTCTAATAATTAAATGTATGTTATTATACGAGAATGAGATGAAAAGTTTCAAATTTTTTCGAGTTCGAAAACAGACTGAAATCCGATGGGGTCAAATCTGCCGAATAAAGTGAATAAAGAACCAGTAGGAAGCCTGTCTAACGAGTTTTTGCCATGACAATTACTTATTTGTGGCTGAGGGGCGTTGTCCTGGCGGAACAAAATTTTCTTCTTTGCTACGACATTGGTTTAGTTGGCCAAGTAAGCTTGCATAGT
The DNA here is from genome assembly GCA_963971165.1 of Philopedon plagiatum. NCBI lineage: Eukaryota > Metazoa > Arthropoda > Insecta > Coleoptera > Curculionidae > Philopedon > Philopedon plagiatum. The sequence goes on from OZ020193.1 coordinate 3,320,201, forward strand.
ACTCTGGATTCATTGCTTTTTACATTTTGGAAATTAAATTTTAACCAAAAGTTTCACTTTTTGAGCAGAAAGTAATTTTAATGCCACCATGCAAGGACTGTTACCGTTGCCATACATCTCGACGATCTGCGAAAATTACGAAATTAATAAAAATAATTAATATTCGACGTAAACAAGTTACAATATTTACAAAATAATTTAATGGGTATTAGATGTAATCTATACCATGTCTCCGATATCGAGTTTTTGTTAAATCAACAACAAAATTGTTATTAATCTGCAAGATTCGTCAGGAGCAAAAATAAATCGGAAAATTTCCAGATAACCTTTGTCAAGAGTGTCCATGGAATCCATGGAATTAGAAAGTTCAGTCATGCTTTAGAGCATTCGAAATGGTTGAATTTGCAATAACGCAACGTAGTTTTTTACCATAAGTAGAACGACAAGAATAAATAAATAACCAGAAGGATAACTCTCCCGCCTTTCCAGGCTCTAAAGCCAAGAAACCTTGAGTCAGTGTTGAAGCAAAATTTTATGATATTGCCTTTCCGTACCTAGGAATGTTTTAATGTTAAATTATTTTAAAAAAATATGATTTAGTTAACAATGTGATTAGTGGGTTCTCTTAGGGAGTGCACAATGCCTTAAAATATACTTATAAGTTTCTATATCCCACGGCATTTTGACGTATTTTACACAAATTACTCTTTTCACAGAGAAGCTGTTTACTTGCAGTTATATGGGGAACGAGGAAAAATAAGAACTGTGTGCAATGATCAACAATCATGATAAAATAATTTAAATAGAGAAATTATTTGAAGTTAGGTGAATGAACAAGGATTTAGTATAATAAAATAATTTTATAGGTGTCTCCTAATTAACATCTTAAATTTTTTTATAGTCCTAAAATTTCTGTTTATAAATTTAAGAGCGTAAAATATACAACCGTATCAAATACCGGAGCAAAAAATCCTTTGCAAGGATGAACAAAGCGGATATCTTTACAAATAATTACAAAACGGGTTTTAACATCATTTTTTAAAACAATGTGTTCAAAATTCCTTTGAAATATTATATTCAATAAAGAAATCGTTATGGGGCATCCTTAAGTTACCAAATGTATAGAAATTACCATTTTGAGACTCTTTGTAATAACAAAATAACGAGGTTTTCTCTTGAACATCAGCTGATCTATAACTACTTTCTTTACAACTTCTATCCTAGCTAAAATTAGGTTCCACCCCAAAGAGGCGGAGCAGGAGGAGGTAGTTTAGTCTTATTTGTAGTTCGCCAGTTTTATAAAAATAACAATATACCAATTTGATAATAAAATGAAATATTGTTCCTAATGGCACAAATAATAGCAAAAGCTTTGTAAAATGTAAATTTGACAACAGTCTGTGCAAAATTTCTAATATAAATAGGTAGTTTTTATTGTATTGTCCAGACAAGAAGCAATCAAGTAGGTTATCAATGGTTGGAACATGTAGGCCGTATTGTCAGGATAATGTTATTTAAACATTGTTTGTTATTTCGGGGTTTTATGATAATGTAATAAGGTAAATATAATAAAAGATTATTTTTGAATTTTAAAATACTTAGATGTTTGAAACTAGACAATTGTATAAAAGACATACAAATGTTGTAATTAAATATCGGATACATATATGATATGTTTATTTGCAACAGCAAATAACATTCTGAAGATTGCTAACACACTGACCGTCTAAGGATATCGATGGTTTGGACGCTCTCGGTGGTCGCGCTTGACAACAAGAAAAGTTACCCTTCTGGTTATTTGTTTATTCTTGTGATTAGAACCCAACAGCCATAATATTTGTACAGCAAGATAAAACATAGGACGGATATCCATCCCCTAAATATTAGATTTAAGGCAGGGGTATTTAACTGTTGTTCCAAAATGTTATTAAAAATTTTACGCAAAGAATCAGCCGAGAGGAGAATTCGGAGAAGAATATTTTTAAAACATATCACAGCTTTTTGATAAAATAAACACGCATGTAATTTTTCTAAAATTGTTGGTTTTATATAAAAGGTAAATTCCAAACGACCTAATGGGACACCGTTTACAAATTCTGTTAGCGGAATGCTCGAAAAAAAAATTGGGTTAAAAGCTAAAATCCCTTAAACGTACCAAAAAAATCCCTGTATTTACTTTTAAAACCCTTACTTCAATTCCTCAAACGGCTTTTAAATGTTAAGATGAAAGTTCCTGTACGCTTGGGTTAGCAGGTTTATAGTTAACAGGAAATGATGGGGTTAGTAGTTATCCTGAAACAGTAAAACAGCAGAAATAGAGCATAAAATGAAAGCGTAGTAATCGATTTTCAGGAATTTAGTGTACTGTAATGAACTATCTTTTGAGTGTACATGTTGTAGATGGATTCTACGTCTGGGATACAGTAGTTTGCTAATTCTGACTATGTCGATTTATTGGTTGGGTTTGATTGGCTTTTTACTGACTTCACAAGAGGAGGTATATCATTTTTTATGTATATTCACCACCGTACACGGAATACTTAGTAGGGAAAGTGTGTATCAAAACTCAAGTTGTATCAACACAAGTATCAAAACTCAAAAGGGTGGTTTTTAACTTTTTCGCGAAGAGGAATAGTCGAAGAATCGCCATTTTCTTTGCTGTTTGATTTGCGCCACGCATCGTTGTTGTTTTCCATCGAGTTTAATAGTGTATGTTAGAAAGGAGATTTAAAATAGCAATTTATTTAACTTTTGAAAATCAAGGATTTAAATTGACAAGTGTAAAAATAAGAAAATCAAGTTTCTTCGTTCTCTGTTTCATCGTGTCCGAACCGAAACACTTCAACTTAACAAACCAGCGGACTACTGACGTTGAACGATAAACAAGAGATTGACGGTGGCGGCATCACAAATGCAATTCTGACATATTAAATGGCCGAATGCTGTGTTGCCAAATTATTGTCAAAGTCACAGTCAAAGTCGTAATTACTGTAGGTTTTAATGTTTTATAGACACAGTTACAATTATTACTATTATTAATTAGTAATTACCTAAAGACCTTAAAATATTATTAGGTAAGCTTATTTTAAATGCATAAATGTATCGCAAATCGCCAATATTGTTCTAATAATAAATTGGTCAGATTTAAATTAGTGAGCCAGAATTTGCGATAACCCGACATCCGGCGCGGCGGCGTTGACGGCCACGCGCGCTCCGAAAGCGCTATTATTGGCGGGCCGTCGACAAGTTTTGTCTCTTTTCAATTTAATCAAGCGCGTATGTTTGTTTCTCTCTTAGCTTTAATGCATTTTATGTAGTCCATATACACCAATAAGATCAATTTAAAATACGCCGAGTCTGGAGCAAGCTTGGCTTGATCACCGTTGTATATGGTGGCTTGATTCTTTCTTGGGGAGATTTCGCATGGAACTTGCACTATTTTGAAAGAAAATATTATGTTTTGGTTTTAAAAAATAAAAAAAATTAATTATTAGGTATATCATTGAAAATTTTAGGTGGGTCATTGACCAAATGATCTTATGTATTGCATTCGTTATTTTAATATAGTTTATCGATCTGAAAATATGCCACATAACTGAAAGCCTCCCAATAACCGTCCTCAAGTAGGTAGGCGATCTCATACTGTTCTAAAATGTATATAATAATATCTCATCCTTGTTTATAAATTTATTGTTTCACTGTATTACGGCCGAAATTAATAGCAACAACCAACAAAAACCGTTCATCTCGTACTAAAAAATTCAGAAGTTATAAAAAGGTACAAACAACCTCATTAAAGTTGTATAAAGTTCTCCCGACTATAGATCGAGTTGTTCATCATTTTAAGCAAAAGTTTTTCCTCTAATACCTCTTAGCGCCGGAGATATTTGGTTTTTTGTTTCGAAAAAACAAGGAATTTTCTGTTGGCTGACTTAAGTCTATTATCACTATTCTAGCGAAAGAACTGTTCTGGAATTTTTATAAGCTTGTGTGGGATGTAGTTGCCATTATCTGTTTCATTTTTAACATAAATAAATAATCACGTTGAGGTGAAACTGTCAATGTACAGCCCCCGGCTTAGACGTGTTAGGTTTTATTGTATTAACTAACAATAAAATTATGTCTATATTTCTAGAATCTGAGAGAAAATGTTTAAAAACATTTTTTTAAGTAATAACTTTTTTACAGTATTTTTAGTGTAACACATATCGACTCACTTCGGTGTCCTTCCGTCCGTCTGTCACAGGCGGGGTGTCAAATAAAAGCTTATTAAAGTACAAATCTAACAATATGTAATATCATGTATTTTTTATGCATTTTTAAAAATATTTTTTGGGGAAAAACGTTTAAAAATTGTTGTCGCCACCCTTATCAACAAAAGGATTGCTCAAATAAAGGATTATTTATAACCCTTTATTAGGCAAATAATCACCCCCCCCCCCCTCCAGCAATAATTCATAAATACAACCTGACAAGATCTAATATTCATTGCATTTCATTTTCCTACCTTTTCTATTAGTTAGGTACCTGAGTCCGACCCCGGTTTTTTCGTCATGTAATATTGAAATCCGTTCTCTAGATATAATTAACCTAACCTAACATAACTGTTTCATGTATTCATAATCATGATATCAAAACTACAGTATTATCACCCATACAACGCGGACGAAGTCGCGGGAGAAAGCTAGTATATAATATATAGAAGCCCTAACTAGTCAAGGTGTCGACAAACCGTATGTAGAAATCTTGGCAAAGAAAGAAGCCAAAGTCAGAGTCATGATATATGAAGGATCTCCGGAATTCCTCACCAATAAAGGAGTACGTCAAGGAGACGCAATATCTCCAAAGCTCTTCACTGCAATACTTGAAGAAATCTTCCCTAAGCTAGACTGCGACAACAAAGGTCTATGCATTGACGAAGAACACCTCAGCCACCTAAGATTCGCTGATGACATTGTACTAATCGTCAAGAACCCTGATGAACTTAAGCAGCAAATTGACGAACTAAATACAGCATGCAATGAAGTAGGTCTGAAGATGGACCTAGCCTAAACCAAGATAATGTACAACGAACTGGCACAAGTAAACAACACCACACTGGAAGTAGAAGAAGAATACATATACCTGGGCCAACTAATACACATCTCGGGATCTCTACTACCAGAAATCAACAGAAGAATAAAACTAGCAAGGAGAGCATTCGATAGAAGTTCAATCATATTCAAATCTAGAATGCCACTCCACCTAAAGAAGAGAACGCTTGATCAATGTACCTATACTTTCAGTCATGACATACGGATGTAAATCCTGGATACTAAAAACAGACATAAGATAAAACTTCAGGTAGCACAAAGGGCTATGGAACGATGCATGCTAGGAAGAACTAGGAGGGATCGCAAGAGAATAGAGTGAATAAGACAGAAAACCCAGGTAATAGACTCATCCACAGGATCAAGTCCCTAAAATGGCAATGGGCACGATACTTGGCGGGAAGAACTGACCCCATAGTATACAGGGAGTTGTGAAATTCACTACATATATTGAAATGAGTGACTCCTGGTGTAGTCTAAAAGAGACACTCAATAATTTTTTTTGGTTTAATCGAAAAACTGTGAAAATTGCTGACGTTTACCAAAAGCCTTTGAGCCCAAGGACGAAAGCTATTAGGAAGATTTTCCAAAAAGAAGTTACCGACACGCTAACCCATAGAATTGGCATGTTATTCGGTATCATGTGTTTTTTGCCAGTAGCTGGTACAGCTAGTTAAAGAAACATTACCAGCTTATTACTGCAAGTCGCCATTTATGAATCTTTAATCTTAATTCATACCAGAATATACCGGTTTCAGTATATGCAGAGAACTTCATAGTGCCCCGTATTTTTCCGAAATACCTGAAAAAAATGAAGGTTTTCGAAATCACATCTGTCTGTCAACGTGTGCACCTGTCTCTCTATGTCAGATGCTTTCAACTACCTTCATTTTTCAGTTTATTCAACGCCGAATGACCGTTTATTCATAAAAACGTATCTTGATATGAAACCATAAGCAGTGATATATTTTCTTTCCCCTTTTCCGAATCATTTTCATTTTTGAAAAGGTATACGTACTACATATAAAAGCCGAAGTGTATGGAATTGCTGGCGGATGCATAAATCATCTTAAATAAAACTGGAAAAAGGGAAGCGGTTCGTCTTGGAAAACTTTAGGAAAACTTTTCACGTCGGCGTAAAATTCTACGCGATTTGAAAGCGACACCGTATAACTTTTTAGTGTGTTGCTGTTTTGATATTACAAATGACTAACGACCAGAAGTGGTTAAGGAAAGGAGAAGAGGCTTTAGAGCAGAGGGTCCCAACATTATATGGACCACCACCCTATTTACAAAAAAAAAAATCCTACGCCCTCTCTTCCATAATAGTTAAATCAAATATTAAAATATTGCAACACATTATCTATTTTTTATCTATCTATCTATCTATTAAGAATCACAAAGTAGACATTAAGAAAACCGTCAAAAGTAGAAAATTGTTTATTAAAAATTAACACAAAAATAGTAATAAAAAAGTTAATGAGATTGTTGAGGCTGGTGGAGTTTTATCAGTTTGTTAACATTGAGAAACAGGAGGTGTGAATAGAAAGGAAGACAGTGGGGAGACCCAAAGTTCGCGCTTCACAAAAAGTAGAAGAATTAAGGCAAATTGTTAATTGGAAGGTGGAAGAGGAATTCGTCCGCCGCCGAAGTGGTACCACCGCACACATCCTCTTAAAGAGCTGGTGAAATCCCAACGGATGTTTCCAGCTCTGGATGTGTGGGTCGATTCCCCATTACACCCACGGTACATAGTACTTAGACTTCGGTCTTCGTGGGCTATCAGAGGATAAAAAAAATATTGAACACCCACAAACTCCTATTCGACATTGAAGCCAGCAAAGGAATCTGCAATAGAATCCTGAAAATGTGACCTGCATTTGCACGCTTATCGTCTAAGCTCAGTCCAAGAATTGTTACCAAACGACAAGCCGCAGCGAATGCAATTTCAGGGTGCTTCATAATTTGCGTAATAATGAAAACTTATTTGAAACCCCTTTTTACTGACGAGGCATGGTTTTACCTTCTGGTTATATAAATTCTCAACAAATGAGAATGTAGAGTTCTGAAAATCAACATTTCTTTATAGAGAAGCCTCTGCATTCACAGAAAGTTGGCGTGTGGATGGCCATATCGAAAAGAAGGTTAATTGGACCCATTTTTTTTGAAGGGGCTCTCAATTCGGCGCGATACCGTAATGAAATATTAGAAAATTTGGAAACGCACTAGACGAGGAAGAGATGCGAAAATTGTACTTCCAGCAGGACGGCGCACCAATTCACGTAACTCTTGACAATTTAAATTTTTTGGAAGAATTGGACTAAATCATTAGTCGTAATATGCCAGTTAGGTGGCCACCACGGTCCTGCGATCTCACGCCGTACGCCTTTTTTTATGGCCACACATTAAAAACTCGGTTTTTAAAACCCCGTCTGAAAATTTAGAAAACCTACGGGCTAGAATTACAAATAAATTTCAGGAGATTAACAGCTCTCCCCAAGTGCTCACCAATGTTTTTGATGCTGTAAAAAGTAGAATTAGAACATGTTTCGAAATAGAAGGTGAACACGTCTCTCATTTGGTTTAAATTTATAATGTGTAGGTTCTTTGTTGCATATGTTTTTTCTAATTCTGTATTATGCAATGACAATGACAATAATGTAATTTTCTTAAAAATAAAAACTGCATAACTTGACAGTTTTATTTATCATTCACCTATACCTTTAGCCTATGTTGTTACCTTTCAAGAGTAATAATTCAAGAAATGCTTGAGTGATTCCACGGCATACTCTAAGGACGTTTTTTATCTTACGTAACATAATATGCCAACGTATGACACACACCAGTTTAATTTTTGCACAATAAGTATGTATATGATATACACTAATTCTTTACATCTCACATACATACAAATTGATTTTTAAGCTTTAAGCTCTATTTACGAGACATGCATGAGTAATTCCACGGCATACTTTAAGGTATTTTTTTTATCTTGAGTTGCTTCTAAACCTGAGCAATAGCTCTTATTTTGCTACTTGTTCAAACTGCATCCTTTATATTTGGAGCAATCCATGTTGTTGTGTTGCTTCTTTGATCTAATCTCAACTCTTGGATTATATTTTTATTTTATGATGGCACTACCGACGGATAACCCCTATATATTTCCTGAATGCTCTTATTGCCGATTGGTCTTTTGTCCATGACATAAAGACATAAAATATGTATATATATATATATATATATATATATATATATATATATATATATATATATATATATATATATATATATATATATATATATATATATATATATATATATAATCACGTCGTCAATCGTATTCTATCTGTTTTATGCATAAACTTAATTTACTATAATTGTTATGTGATATAGTTAATTTCTAGAAACGTCTTTTCAAGCATCTGGGAAACTTCATTGTGTTTGGGTTTGCTTGGGTCTGGGTGTATTGGATTGATGTTTTGGGGTCTTTAGATATGTGCCTTTATGCGGAATACTTTAATGAACTTTAATAGCGCTAGGGTGTCGTCTCTGAGATGAGGGTAAGAATAGCTACTGCTAATAAACTTCGCTTATTGACGTGCACTCCTAAACGGATATCTTCAGATATTGGTTTCGATCATTTATATCTGTATTAGTAAAGGAAGTTTCAGTATTATTATTATTTACTGCATATCATTATATATGTACATATGTATTATTATATTTACGTACATATTTTAAAAAATGAGAAAACAAACTTATTTTTAAGACGTTGGTAAAATAACTTCATGTACGGAAATACATACAAATCGATATTTTTTAGCTTTTAGCTGTATCCAAATAACGTTCATGTTATATTCTGATAATGCATTTATGGTAATTGGAGCTTATAGTCCTATAACTAGGCCATCTTTATATGTTACTCCCATGTAGTCAGGGTTGAAAAAAATCATGATTTTTTAAAAAAGAATCATGATTTAAAAAAAATATTTTGGATTAATTTTTACTAATATGCATATTTTCTAACTGTTCATATGTTATTTAGTCAAAGTTATAATAAGCGTAAATAATACAGAAACGAAACAAAATTCGACAAGTTGAGTCGGAAAAATTCCGTTCTTGACTTTATCGGAACTTGCAAATATTTGCGGAGAACGCTCGCGCTCGGCTAGATAAATGACACGCGCCTATTCCAGTTATCTATATATGTATCTAAAATATCATGTCCTGACTGCTGGCTGATTCATCGTCGCCGAGCCAACACCGCTGAAGCTGTAATTATGAAATTTGGTCAGTAGTTTAATAATGTAGAGACTCACTAAGAAGGGATTTTTTAAAATTCGATCCCTAAAGGGGTCATATGGGGGATAAAGTTTGTATGAAGAAGAAATATTAAATAAACGGCCTTGTTAAATTAAAATTTCATAGAAGTACTCCAAAAAATCTAGAACTAGCCAAAATAAAGTTATCCAGTCGGCAAAGAAACAGAGAACGGACAAGGGAAATGGAGGTGAAAGTGAAAATAGTGGAAGTAGCAGCCTTTGGATTCTTTTGTTGTGCTAACTTGTTAAGATAAGAAGAAAGAATTGGACATGCAAGTAGCTAAGCCGTTTACGCAACAAACTGCAGTTTTAGATCGATAGAAAACATGAAAGTTTGACAGGCATTATTTTATTAAATTGGTCAAAATATGTAGAAATTGAATATATATGCAAATTGCATATATTCCGATCTCTAGAATCTGTTCTAAAAACTATTGCGATAACTCCAATAACGTACACGACAACGCACTTCTAATAGGTAACGGGAGCGTTAAGAATGATATATTATTAAAACCGGACCAAATTTAACGAAGCCCATAAAAACATCAATCAAGTTCAAACACCCAAAGTCGTTAATTAAAACCTTTCGACACTTGAAGATTAATATCATTATCATACGCTTGACTGAAAATCGTATCTTTTTAATAATAAAAGCTGTAGGAAGAGACTGACACCATACAAACAAAAGAGGTAACCTTAAACTAAACTTAAAAATTCTTAAAAAATTTACACTAGGTTTGATGTGACTTGAAATCTTAATAAGCGCAGCCAGGTCGGTTCTCTTGCTATTCCTATTATTTGTCTGCCCCTGGCGTTATTTTATAAAACAGAACGAGCTATTGAGTCCGTTCCTTTCTGCTTGTTAAGTGTACCTTTAAAGCTTGTTTCAAGTTCTTTCGTTGCCTTTTGACAAAATGGTAAGTACCTCAGTAAATTTATGTGCCTTATCCTGCAACCTGCGTATTCATTCTAGCAATTAATTTCAAAATCCTCCTACTACTCCACTTCAGTTAATTAGGCCATATCGGTTTTAGAAACCCAAAAGGAATTAAAACTGAATTAAATACGCAATTTATTCTCTAATAAGTTCTTTAATAACTTCTTTGAGCACACATTAATTCCATGTATAATATTAACCATGATATTTTTGAAATTAAGATGAGTAAACAAGCGGGTTTCCATCAAGAGCAAGAAAATGATCTTCCTGATTTTCTTAATGTTTGTGGTTCTTAATGCGACGACTTTCTTGCTTGGGGAGTAAAAAGGAGGTCAGATTTTAAAAATTTTGTGTTGCATATACATACATTTTTTTATTTATCCCATCCTCACAAATGGCCCTACAGAATAAAGAATCGCTTGTTGCCATCGCATTCGAATTTCATTACATTAAAACAAGACTTTAGAAAAATGAGCACCAAATGAGCTGGCCATTTGATATCAACCAGATCCACTAATTCAAAAACAACAATAACAACAACGAACAAGACTTTATGTACCACAAACAAGGAATAAGGGGCACGATGATAACACACATCTCAAGACATATTGACCTTGTGCTTCTGATCATGAAGGAAATTGCTGAAAGTAAAAGACTTTAACAGGAGCTAACCTGAGCGAACCTGAGGCACATTCTGCTTAAAAATATAGTACCTAGGAGATATGAGTATGACTACAAGAAAGTAATATATAAAGATTGAGCTGATGAGCTAGTTATAGGACTATAAGCTCCAATAACCATTACAGCATTATCAGAATTCAAATAAATGTTATGCAAATAGAGCTAAAAGCTAAAAAAATTATTTGTATATGTATATAAAGTATTCTGTATATAAAGCTATTTTACCAGCGTATTAAAAATAAGTTTATTTTATCATTTTTCAAAATATGTACGTAAATATAATAATATGTAGCAAATAAGTATAATAATATTACATCTCAACTCATGTTTGCCTGTATACATTTATTAGCAAAACAAGACTATTTATGTTTATTCTTTTCAATTTGAGTATATTGATACTTTCGTGAACTTCCGTTGTCCTATAACAAAAATTTATAATATTATGCTACTTATATTAAATTCCGTTTGTTTGGTTTTGTTTTCTTCTTCCTTACAAGATAAAATATGAGTTTGTTTGCCTAAATACGCTTTTTAAGTCGATCTGAACGCTACTTATCTTTGAAATATTGAGAAGTGGAGCTTTTTTTGTTTTATCCAAGGCAGTAAAACAGAATAAGTGCCTGATTCGACAGATAAGGATACGAACAAGAACAGCTTCCTAAAAAATGGGTTTGGAGCGTTCTATCCGCAATATATAGGCCTCTATAGATGTTAGAATGGCTTCTTCGAGTACGTTGTTTCTGTTTTAAAAATTGTTATTGCTTTCGTTTTTAGTAGAGGCCCAGATAAAACCAGACCAGATGCGTAAGACTGTCAAAATATCGTGTTGAATTTCAATGACCTTGAGGCGCAGCACTTAGCTGCCTGCACCATCGCTTTGCAATAGTGCAGGCGTCTGTACTATACGGCAGTTACGTTACATCTGAAGAAGACACGGCAGTGGCTGTGATGCTGTGATTTAAATTTATAACCTCGGTCCCCGTACCTGATGCCACATGGCCGGCCGATCGTCTCGTCAATCCTTGGCTCGCTGACGCATGAAGTACAGGCGACATTGGAGCTTTCGCATCTGGTCTGGTTTTATCTGGGGTAGAGGTGCAAGATACGCTCTGGTTCTCCCCTGACCTTAAATCTGATCCTACTTAGATGACCTGGAAACATAGTTAGAACTGCATGTGTTATTTCAAGGTCATACGAGCGTGGTTATTTGCAAAACCCGGGGGAGAAATATAATCATCAATTCAACTCTACTAGTGTTCAAATTTCAAAATATTTATCAAAATCTAAATGCATTTTAAGTGCAGTAATGTAGAGGGTGGTCACCTAGACTGTAAACTGTCACTTAGAATGCGAGTTACGATAACCGTACGGTAACAGGAGTGAAAAATTTTCTTAAATTTCACCGTATACTGTAGGCTAAATTTTTTTCTTTTAGTTTTGGCCCATATTGGCCCACTGTTGGCTCTCTTGCGCTCCGTCTTTTGGCAAAAAAAATTTCGCTTCCACGAAATTTCATTAGCTGTTCCCTCATGTTGACTATATACGCAAAACCATGTACTTAACTACAGGGAAATATTAAATTATAAATATACAGGAAAATTTAATCTAATAATTCTAAAGATAATATAGGGGCTTATTGTGTTGTCTTTCTATAGGGAGGGTGTGGGATGGAAATGCGATGGCGGAGCAAATCTGGGCACCTACACTGAGCAAACACCAACAGGGTAAAATTTTAATGGGGAGGTCAGAACTTTGAGGTGTGAAAGATGGTGAAAATACCTTAAAAGACGGCATGCAAAACACCTATGTTCAAAACTAGCTTTCGCCCGCAATTTTACTTCATCACAAATGTTGAACTCCCATTTCACCCCCTTAGGGGTTGATTTAAACTGTAAAACACGTGTTTAAACATTTATTTTTTAAAGTGCTTCTATGAAGTTTCGAGTTAATATCTAACATTGGTTTGATGATCTGTTTGAATCCCTGTTTCACCCCCCTTAGGGGGTACATTTTGAAAAATCCTTCCTTAGTGCATGCCTACATTATATAGGAACCCTCTAGGCAAAATTTAAAGTGTCTATACCGTATCCCATTTAATTTGTGACTGATGACAGAAACCCATTTTATAACGGAGAGATCAATTATTATTCTCTTTCTCTTATTTTTTTCTCTCTCGTCTTCTTTCTCTTTCATTCTGGTACAATTTTTACAACTGGTAAAAAGTTAGGTTATGAGAAGCTTAAACATGACATATTTGAAGCCTGTTCCATAATATAAGTTGTTTTTGCAGTGTAAAAATATACTTAGAAAGTTTATATGAAGTATTTGCAGCTTAAAATCCTGTGTTCTATGAATCTGGGACTGACTAACAACTATTGAAATATTACGCGAGGTAGATATTTGTTCTTCTTTACATTACTTCAATCTAGGGTTGCCAAATCTTGATTTTTGAAAATCGGGACACATGGACGAAATTTCAACTCATTCGCCATTCTATAAAAAAAATGTCTGTTTTATATATCATTCAGTCTTTAATAACATCCACAAAAAAGGCATAAATATATATTTAGTTACAAACACGGTGTGGTATCATCATTAATGGCGGCATCGCTCGAATGGTGGGGTACTATCGGCACGACTGGCCGGAAATTGTGACGATTTTCTCGTCATATTTTAAACTTAAATTAAAATAAAATAATTAAAGACATGTTATACCGTATCTATTTATACATTTTCCAGAAGAAGTTCGGTTGTGCCCATATTTCCCTCACCCGCAAATTTGAATACCATTACGTAAATAGCTATACAAAGTAGATTTAGAACAAAGAATCCACTAAAGGGTGTATTATTACTTAATTATGTAATAAAACATTTTCACCTTCATCCAAGGAGAATATTTCGGTAATTTCTGGTATTTTTCAATTAATAAAACAAGCTGCTTCGATTGGTTCACGATTCAATGCCTATTTGAAGAATTTACGAGCATTTGCTTGAAAAGCATTTTAAAACATGGCGCTTTAGCAAATTCCCCCTCTATATCGTAATAATAATGGCGAATTTTTAACGTAATAATCGTGGGCAAACTTAAACTTACCGGTAGGGCCTTAACTATTTCGCCGCTTTGGGGCGAAATGAGATTTGCCGCTTATCCTGTAATAAATAAAAAAATTTGGTCAAGTGCAAGCTGGACTTGCACAATTAGTGTTCCGTGCCATAAGTCCCCCAATTAACCTGAGCAAACCTCGGCCGCCCGATCTTCGCCCATCGGCCGCGCTACCTGCCGCCGACGGCACCAACGCCGTAGACATCGACCGGCACATCGACTATGCACGGAGCTGAGTGGGGAGCGTTTCGACTGAGCCAAATTAAAAACTTCGAAAAGCGTGTTCAGCAGTTATAAGGAAATAAACAATTCTTATTGTTCATGATTCACATGCTGCGGAAAAACATGTAAAACGTTTAGAAAAATGCCAGTTTCCTCGATTTTCCTATATTCTGTTTCTATTCTTAACTTTAAATCACTGATGTCATTTGGCATCCTTTTAAAAACACCATTTTTGAGGTGGCCCCACAAGAAGAAGTCCAGGGCCGTCAGGTCCAGAACCCGAGCTGGCCATTCGATTGTACCACTACCTCCAATCCATTTTCTAAAAAAAACACCATCGAGATATTGCCGAACATTATGGGCATAGTGCGGTGGGGCACCATCCTGCTGAAACCACATTTCATCATTAGGTGCTTGATTATTGCCTAAAAAATCATATTCAAATATTTAATACAACAGGTAAAACGAAGTAACAACACTTACCTACGATTATTTGGAAATAGTTGTTCCCAAGTAAAGAGAACGTTGTGATTGAACAACATCTGCTATTTAAAGTAGCAACAAAGTATTATAAGATCTTTTTATTCTTATTAAAAATACAATATTGAAAAACATCAGTGCCAAACACTAAATACCGACCCCTTAATAATTAAAAACGATTTTCAAACTCCATAATTAGATTTCTAATTCCGATAAAACAAATTTTGCTGACTTATAGGTATCTGCCACTCCTCGATAGCAAAAATATTTCAATAATTTTCCAATTAACGTGAAACTTAATTAACATTTTGCTCTACCTTCTCACAAATATTTATTAAAACTCTTTTTCATCTCGGAGCGCAAATCTTATCCAGACTTGAACAAACTTAATTACAAAAAGATTACCATAGATTATTCCGGATCGTCTCGTCTTATTAAATTAGGGAAAGGCGAAGTACCACTTGATATTCTTGCATATCGGGTATTCCAGAAATTTTACTTTACTTTTTTAGCTAACAGTGGGTTTTTGAACCCCCCCCCCCCCCCCCTTCTGTCCATCATCGGCATGCTGTCCGTAATCTCATTTCTGAGAGTTGTGCTCCAAGAAAGTATTCTTTGTTATTCCCTTGTTGGCTAAAAGTCCTTATTTCACGCATTTATTTACTTTCTCTCCACAATTACATTTAGTAAGTCCAAATTGAATACTGAGTGCAGAAGTTTTACTTTTTTGCCTAATCGTCCTTTCCAGATATCCAGTCATACATCCACGAAGTTAGCTGAGATGTTCACTCTGTGAAGATATCTGTCATTTTATGTCCTTTTTTCAAAAAGTTTTTATTTATTCAACTGTATCTTTTAAAACCCAAATCTAAACAAACCAGGCCGAACCTATACAGCTTCGCCTGTCTTGGACTAGGTTAGGTTTATTCAGATATCCTCAGTCTGTTTTTGCCTTTTTTATAAACTTTTTGTAAATGCTTGCTTCCAGTATATGATAAGACCACACAGAACTTTTGATAACCTCGCCCAAAACTATTTAAATAAAAAAAGGTGATAATAATTATAATCCATTTTGGTACAGAGATCTATTGCCCATCCTGTATATTTGCCATTATAAAAATGTACCTGACGTAACGCCATACTTGGGCTATTATCCAAATTAGCAAAGTTCTCGCCTGGCTCAGCGTCTGTGGGACTCCAGCTTATCTATTTTGCATATGATCTCATCTCGAAGCTTAATTAATTACTAATTAACCCGTTTGTGTCGCCCTCTGGGCTTATAAGTACGTATTACTGAAATTCTAGGATTATCCAGTTATTTTTTTAAGCTTATATAGGGTGGTCCAAACATAGAGCAACAACAGATTACTTATGTCGAAATATTGTGTCTTATTCAAACTTGCCTAATTTCAAAGTTAATAAAAACTAAGATA
The DNA here is from genome assembly GCA_963971165.1 of Philopedon plagiatum. NCBI lineage: Eukaryota > Metazoa > Arthropoda > Insecta > Coleoptera > Curculionidae > Philopedon > Philopedon plagiatum. Next base: position 3,336,469 of record OZ020193.1, read on the forward strand.
CAGGGTCTCAAGACGTTAATTTTGTTTTAGATTTTTTCGAATAATTTCTCATAAAAAATATAGCGGCACGAAACTAGAGATTTGAGGTTTTTTTTGAGGCGAAAAATTCAAATTCGTTCAAACTCTTGATTTTAAAAACAGATGCTAATTTTGAAAACATCTCGAGGCATTTCAGATTCGCTGCCATAATTATTCTTCACGAGTCTCCACTGTTTTTTCATACACCAGGAATTTAATGTAACCCCATATGCAAAAATCGAGCGGGTTAAAGTTGGGACTTCTCGCAGGTCTAGGAATCGATCAGGAAACTGGGTGGCTAAATAATTTCTGAGCGCTTTAGAAAAATGTGCTGACCCTACAAAACAAAGAATGGCTTGTTGGCATCGCGTTCGAAAACGATCTCAGTTGGCATAAACACATTACTTCAATAACTATAAGAGCATTATCAGAATTATTTACATAAATAGTATTTAAATAGAGCTTACAGCTAAAAAATCAATTTGTATAGAACGAGACGTAAAGAAGTAGTGTATATCATATACATACTTATTGTGTAAAAAACAAGCTGGTGTGTGTCATACGTTGACATATTATGTTTCGTAAGGAATGCCGTGGAATCAATCATGCATGTCTTGAATTATTACTATTGAAAAGTAACATAGGTAAAAAGTTTAGGGGAACGAAAAATAAAACCATCAATTTCTGTAGTTTTTATTTTTAAGAAAATTACATTATTGTCATTGTCACTGCATAATACAGAATTTAAAAAAATCATGTACAACAAAAAAATTTAAAATTTAAACTAAATGAGAGACGTATCCACCTTCTACTTCCAAACATGTTCTCATTTTTCTTTTTACAGCATCAAAAACATTGGTGAGCACTTGTGGGGAGTTGTTAATCTCCTGAAATTTATTAGTAATTATAGCCTGTAGCTCCTCTAAATTTTCACAGGGAGTTTTAAAATCCGACTTTTTAATCTGTAACCATAAAAAACTCGCACGGCGTGAGATTGCAGGACCGTGGTGGCCTCCTAACTGGCATATTGCGACTGTTGATTCGGTCTTGGAAAAATTCATCCAAAAAATTTAAATTATCAAAAGTTACGTGAATTGGTGCGCCGTCCTGCTGGAAGTAGCCTTATCGCATCTCTTCATCGTCTAATGCGTTTACAAATTTTTCTAAAATTTAATTACGTTTACAATTTATTTCCATTAAATGGATATTCCCTATATTAATATACAAACCTTTTAAATTATTTTCAAAATTAGGAACCCCACAAGGAGGATACTAACAACATGTAATCTCCACTTTATAGGACTTTTCTTCAATGGAAACCAGCTTATTTCTTAAATAATTTCAGAAACCACCACCCGTAAAACCGAAAGGAAATTACGGGGTAAATTTGGTAAGAGTACGTCATAAAAAAAATTTCAGACGTCGCTTCAACCTCACCTCGAAGCCTTTTAAACACATTATTCTGCGTTCTAAAAATAAAGCTCTATTGAAGCCACGCCACGTCACGTGTAAAAAATTTCAATCCCACAAGCAGCCATTCTTTAAAATGAATTAAATTCAAAGGTTCAAATGTACTAAGAGGATTACATTCATTTGTCGTTTCATTCACGAAATGTTCGTTCAATTAAATTGCTGCTTTTTTATTTTATATTACTATCTTTGAGTGGGTAGGTCGTTGAGTATACGACGTCATTATCGACGACTGTTTATTTGAGTGGAGTGTATTTTTCAAGAAAATACACAAAATAAGATTCATTTGGAGAGACCAACCGAAAAAGTGCCTTAAGTAATCACATAGCTATACCGCCATTTAATTAGAGGTCTTGTTGGTAATTAATGTCACTTGCCCGGACCGAAGAGGTCCAATTTAACATATTTAGTAAAATATTGGTGGAACTTCGCGAGCAGTTAAACTGAGCGCACCTTCTGAAGATGCCAACCACTCGTGTTGGCGAAACGTCCAAAGTAAGATGCAACCGACGACAGACAAACAACCGAGAAATCACACTATATTAGACAATGACCGCGAAAGCCTTTTACAATTCATTTATTTTTTTCTACTACTTGATTCTTACATTATAAATTAAGTCAACGTTATAGTGTTTATATATAATTATATATTACGAGATTCCTACAATTTAACTTAAAATATGTTACGCTCGTTTAAGGCGGTATTCTCCACGTGGCGACCTTTTTGGTTCAACCCAATCAACTCAATTTCATTTTGATATGGGGTTTCGGCTTTAAAATTTTTACAGTAACATTATAAGTATAGATTCTTATCCTGCAAGCAATTTTCAATCAATTATTTAAAGTTTCAACGTATATAATTGTCACAGTATTCATACAAAAGAAAAATAAAGCAAAAATTGTACCAAAAATGAAATTAGGCCAACGTGGACGTTGGAAAATACCGCCTTAACAAAACAACTACCCACCTAATTATATTTTAATTAAACTTTTTTTTGAAGCTGAAACAACATCAAGTTAACTTTAGGCCTCCAAAAAAAAAAAAGAAAAAGAATTATTTTAATTTTAAACCGTTGCTTTGGAGTTGGATTTCTGCTGCATTTTTGTAAGGAAAAAATTCCTCAACGAAATTTAAAAAATAATACCGGCACTTTATCAGTTATTTTTAACAAAAAATTTACATATAATCGATCAACTTGGGGTTGGAGAATATGGGGGTGGAAGTTCATAAGAGCCTTCTATGGGGTACTTTGTTAAATCTGAGTATCTAGGAGGTGCTAGGTTACCATAATCTTGTTTAATAGTAACAGCGTATATGCTGTCTTGACTTATCCTGTGGGAACCTAAAAAAAAATTCTTTAAGTTTTTGTATTATAATCTGTTCCAATGTACCTGACACAGAAAAACCGCTACAGAAATTTTTTGTCCTTATACAATCGACATGTTATGTTACCTGTAACTGGGGTTGCCACCTTTTTAGAATTGGAAGAAGGACATGGAAAGCCGTGCTATTTTATCAAATACTGTATTTGTGGGTTTGCTTTAGGGAAAAGTATTATACATATATTTTTTTAAATAAATGTCTATTTTTTGAGCTCAAATCTATATTTTTCATTTGATTTTGCAGCTTGTAACATTTTTTTGTCATTCTTTATGGTGTGATAATTCGTTACACGTCTCCTCAATTCTAATGATAAAATCAAAAATTCAGCTTTATTTAAATCAGCTATGCACCTGTTTCTTTCATCTCGCTATTTGATGCCAAAAATGGAAAAATTTGCTCTTCGATTATAGGTTGTTGTTATGTTTGTCTTGTTCTCTCCTTTTTGATGATGGGTTTGATGGACTTCAGGCGAAAAGCACGCAACGTTTATCGACGCGAACGACGATTAATGCTCTCAACAGCCTCAGGATATTACGTAAAGATTTGAAATCGACTTGTAATAATAAAAATTATTTTAACTGTGAAAATGCGCCAGCAAGGTCGTCTGAAAATCAGTTTTGGCTTTGAAAGGGACATTTTAAGCTAAAAAAAGATGAAAGGACGAAACTCCCTAAAAAAGGGCTGTCGTTCCCAGGAAAGGACAGGTATCATACACATCCAGAGCTGGAAACATCCGTACGCACTTCACTAGCCCTTTAAGAGAATGTGTGGGGTGGTACCATCGCGCTTTATTTACATAATGTTGTTACCCGTTTTGCCCCAAAATCTCAAATTGTTATTAAAAATGATGTCTTCACTCATCAGTTTACATTCCTGTGAAGACTATCCACCGCTGAAACTACAAGTAATTTTTTCGGTTCTTGCTGTTTAAAACTGGCATTGTCGGTATACATTGGCTATGTCATTATCGTAAATAGGTTAATAATTAACTTTTAATTCACTTTACACAAATAAACTACATTTTCCTTTACTTTTGAAAGGTGAAAAGACGAAAAGGAAATCGACAAGCTCACATTTTAAACTACTGTCAGAACTAACAGTAACAGTTCCGTCAAAAATTCGGATACATCACGTGGTACAATACCTAACATCTTTGCTTCAAATTTTAACTAGGGGTAGATTGGATGCTAACAATATAGCAGTAATATATATGGGAAAATGGCCCCAGATTTAAATACCAAAGGACCTATTGGTACATCCGTTATCATAAATGAGTTTTTGCATGATGTTTTCTGTGCCAGGTAGCTTAAAACAGACTATAGGTATACATATAATATATTTTTAGGAATTTTAATGTTTCAAAAAATTTTATCTTGCTATTTTTTGTTATTCGATTGAATTCTTACTGCGTTTATAAATTTAAAAAAAAATTACCTGTTCGGTTTGCTGCTTCTTGTCTACGAGATTCATGGTAAGCTGAAACTAGAGAGAACAATACTATTTTAAACAGGTAGGTCTGCTCACATGATTAAAATAAAACTGTTACGAATTTGCTTCTATTACAAATATACCACCACATTATTGTAATAAACCCAATTAAAAAAATCGGTCGAGCGCAATTATTATACTTGCACAATTATTAGTGTTCCGTGCAATCAGCCCCTGAGCAAACCTCGGCCGCTCGATCTCCGCCCATGTAGCCCGCTACCCGCCGCTTTCGGCACCAACACCGTATCACATCGCGTATGCGCGGAGCTGAGTGGGGAGCGTTTTCACTGAGCCAAATTAAAAATTTTGAGAAACGTGCAAGAACAAAAGTTGTTCCTTACATCGTGGGAACTATTTTTTGTTGAAAAATTTTTCCTCTAAAACCAATGGTTCAGCAGTTATAAGGAAATAAACAATTAAATTGTTTATAACAATTGATCGCGCTAGAATTTTTCAATCCTGATAATTTCGGCTCAATCTACACGTAATTCTCAATGTTTATGATTTTTTTCAGATTTTTCTGAGTGATCGTTTTAGTGATGACGGTGGGTGGGGGACAGCCATTTATAAGCGTTTTTCCCAAAAAATGTTTAAAAAAATGCATAAAAAATACATGATATATATTGTTGAATTCGTGCTTCAATAAGCTTTCGTTTGACACGAAACTCTAGAATTTTTTTACATTTCCCAAATTACCACATGAAATTAACCCCCAGAATCAAAATTCACCTTCTTGTACGTCACGTCTATAGATGGGTCAAATTTTTACATCGAATAGTTGCAGAGAAAATCGCCAGTGACAGACGGACAAACGGACACCGAAGTCACTCCAAAAGTGTTGCGTTTTGCTAATTGTAGCATGGAAAAACAAAAACAAATAATAAGAACACCAAAATACAATTAACAATTATTCCACGTCTTAGTGAAAAATAAAAGAAAATAATAAATCACTCACCTTTACGGTACAATTTTAAGAAAATCAAAATAGCTGGCAACACTGAGAAAAGAGTCACGAGAACCCAGAACACATGTTTATTTTCTTGAAAAAAATGATTTTTGTGATGACTTGGCAGGGGATGATGTGGTCTAGTGTTCTCCATTTTCTTTTATAGAAGACAAAGAGAATTTTTGTAGATAATGCTCTTATAATGTAAGCGACATGTTTTAGCGGCAAAAAAAAAACTTAGCACTTGGATGGATCTAGCAACAAAAGCAATTTTTGTTGGGCAAGTAAAAATTTATATTGATAAGTGAGTTTTAATGACTATAGATAAGGATAAGACAGTCATTGACATCGATAACTATGTCGGTACTTATTTATATGGGCAACGTGCACAACTACGTATGTTTTATCAATTTTCGGCTTATCTAAAACATTTACCGTCTATAAAACATTACTTAAGTACAGTACATTCCTCAACAGTCAAAGTTAAATTATAATAATTATTATTTTAAAAGGGAGCGGACTTAAAAAGTCTTAGGAAGCCTGTCGCCACTTTCTTGTTTTATTGGGGTGAAATTAGACACGACAACTTAATAGGCAGACAAGTAATAAGAATAGCAATAGTACCGACGATGCCAAGTCGGTCAATTTTCAAGTGGTGCACAGTGGTTCTGAACAACTTCTTTAACTCAGTTGAGCCGTTTTTGATCTACAAAAGTGACCGGAAAATGCCATTGTGCAAACTTGATGACGAGCAGTTTACTGAAACTATTATAACTTGACAAGTTGGACAGAGCTGGATAAAAATTGTGTGCCCTCATAAAAAGGAGACTTTGTCAAAGTAGGTTATGTACATTTTTCAGGATAACAAAATCTCTAAAAATTACTAGATCTTGTTAAGATTAGATTCTATGAATTAAACAAGAGCTTTGTTTTTCATTATAACAGAGTGTATGGCAAATTTAATTACACTTTTTCAATTCGGACATCTTGATAGAAAAAATTGTTGTGTTGAAAAAAAGTAAAGTCGATTATTATTATTAATATTAAGTAGCAGGATGTGTAAAAGTAAAAATACGCTCATGTTTAGATCTCGTGTTTCTTCAAGTCTAGTGGAAGTTTTTTAGAAAATTCTAGAGACTGATAAGATTCCCCCTTTTGTCTGTGCATGGTATGCCAGTGTAGTCCAAGCTAGTCATCCTGCCTGTTCTACTTTTCTAAACCCAGATTGAAGAATGTTCCATACCAATTTTTCAGTACATCATCGTTGTACTTAAAAAAAGTAACGGATAACGTTAAAAAATCGAAATTTAATCGTCGATTGCTCCCTTCCTATAAAGAATGGAGAAACCAGAAAACATGAAAATTACGTATTTTGATGAACTCTTTCCGTCCAGCTATATGGGATTTTGATTTGGATCCATTTTGACACCGAAAAAAATTAAAAACCGTCAAAAATTTACATCAAAAATCGTAATTTCCAGTTTTTCCCAAATTTTTCCAATTTCCAGTCGTTTTAGGTATAGGTAAATGAATTGCAAAATGAAATTATTTGAGATTCTAAAGTTTGACGTGTCAAACCGTTTTTCTGTCCGACATTTCGTTTTCGAGCAATGTAGGACTGGAAATGGGTATGCAAGTGGCTTTTTCGACCTAAAAAAATTCAAAAGAATTACTTTACATTTTCCGAATACCGCCAATTTGGTTTGGAAGCCCCCGGTCCTCTACAATCTCCGAAAATTAAAATCGATTTTATTAACTTTTGCGACCTGTAGTCGATATCATACGTAATCGCGGAAATTTAGAATTTGACATTTAATATCTCCGAAACGCGACACTCTGTATAATGGAATTTTTTTATCGAAGCTAGATGCACCATCCCTCTATAAACCCAGAAAATTTGGTAGCTCCCGCACTAACCGTTTTCGAAAAAAAAAATTGAAAATGAAATGGACGACAACAGATGAATATTTTCTCGCCAAGGGCTAGATATATAGACCGTCCCGGAACGGTTATTGTTAATGGAAAACGCTACCGCAATACCCAAGAAACTTTTTATGGCCCCAATTATATTATATAGGATGTAAAAAAAGTCTGGAATATATTGCAAATATTTCAAAAACTACTGACTATAAAAACAGCTGAGTTAAAAACTTTTTATGGCCCCAATTATATTATATAGGATGTAAAAAAAGTCTGGAATATATTGCAAATATTTCAAAAACTACTGACTATAAAAACAGCTGAGTTAAAAACGGCACACCTTTCAAGGATCAAACCGTTTCTGTCATTATACAGGGTTAGTCAGAAGGAATACTAATTTTTTATATTTTCCATCGCATTTCACATGTTTAATTTCTACTACAAGCCTATAAATCTCCAATATTAACCGGCCTGTTTATATAGACCTTAGCTTTTAAATTACCCCACAAATAAAATTCCAAAGAGGTGAGGTCTGGGGATCTAGCAGGACACTCAATTTCGCCTCTCCTTCCTATCCATTGAATTGAAAACATTTGGTGTAAAAATTGACGCATTTCTAAACCAAAATGGACATCCTGTTGAAACCAGATATTTCTTAGGTCTAGAAAAAGAATTTCTAATTGTGAAATAGTCTGTTCACGTAATAACTCCAAGGAAAGTACGGTTGGTCGTAAGGTTTCCAATAAAAAAACAATGTTATGGCCTATAATATCCACCCAAACATGAAGTTTTTTTTGTCTTCTTGTGTATACTTAATGCGTAATACTGAATGCCATCAACCGAGATTAGCTGCAGACCAATAGCTACATTTATGCCTATTGATGGTTCCGTTAAGCATAAAGGTAGCTTCATCAGCAAAGGATGTTATGTGTAAAATATGGATCAGAATTACATCTGTCCATCAGAATTTCGCAAGGCTTAATTCGTCTATCGAAATCATCTTCTGTCAGTTCCTGAACTGGTTGGATCTTGTAAAGGCTAATCTTTTCGCTTTGAAATAAATTTTTAACTGACTGGTGACACACATTGTGGTATAAGCCAAACTGTCGAACTGAACGATTTGGATTATCTTGTAGCACAGTTAAAATATCCAGAGCCGTAACCCAGTAGTTATTATTTATCTCTCTGTCCTGTGTTTGTCTTTAACACTTCCCGTTTTGTTGAATTTCTTCACCAGTTTGCTTACACATGACTGGGTTTATCCAGGTCGATTAGGATAGGTCTGTATGAATAACTGTTATACTTTCTGTTGTGTTCTCCAGTGGGAACCATATCCAACCATCTATAAAATATCAATTTTTTTCTCTTTCGGTTAAAGCTACCACCTAAATTTCTAGTTTCACTGCTTACGATTGAAGATTTGACAACTGTCTATTTATCATCTGACAATATCTAACTGATTCCAAAGGTGTTTCCTCACCTTTCTATTTTCAAAAATTTATTGAATACTTTAATTTGTTTACATAAATCTATTATTTTGACAAATACATAAAATAAACTCTATGTCATTGAATTTGTCTTTTAAGAGACTATTTGAATCTTCAAAAATATACAGGACGTTCCATTTAAAATAAAAAAATATTATTCTTTCTGACTAACTCTATGTGTTTAAACATAGCGACTTTGTGGATCAAATTTACTAAAAAACTTTTAAGTTTGTGAAAAAAGTTGTTTTTTGATGTGCCATAGTCATCATTCTCTAGAAGCAGCAAAATAAGAACGTTTAGATGTTCGCCATATTCACCAAACTTATATTAATTTAAAAATAGATTAATTACTGGTAAAGATAATCGGTAAGATGACAGGATAAAGCTCAGTGTCTTTATTAGGAAATATGTATCTTCTCCCGGTATTTTACGAAAGAGAATGCCGCCATTAACTACTAATTTCATCAGGTTTGTGTTATCAATTTTCTTTCAGACAAAGATCAATCACATTATATGCCTATCAGTCATTACATACAGACAATTTTTGACGCAGAGGCAGCTTAAACATGTTTTTATTAAAGATTTCTTTAAATAACAAGTAAAAAAGAAGTTTAGTAAACTAGGGTTGCCATCCGTCCGGAATTCCCCGGCCAAGTCCGGGTTTCAGGGGCGTCCGGGTACGTCCGGGCGGGTTTTGATAACTGGTCCGGATTTTCGCTAGGTTCCACAACCAATTTGCAATATGATATTATATTTATAATAGGTATACTACTGCATTATAATACTTAAGCATTTCTGCTTGGACGCCCTGTATAAAGTAGTGGTACTTTAAATTCTTGCAAATTCTCCGTTATAGACGCGTATACTTGAAGTGAAGTGTTTTTTAAACTCAGTTTACCAGATTAAGTTATCTAGATGCGCCATTTTATGCCAGTCAAGTCCTTTTCGCGCTCATGGTAACACCAAAGTGTCACCACATGAGTAATTTTCACTTTTAAAGCACTCGCGAATATCCGTTCACAGACTCTCAAAGAAAATTTATAACGAATTAGGGAAAGAACTTTGTCCTTTGTAATTTTCGACATTAGATAGACGAAGAACCATTCTATTCCATTCTAAAAAATGAGTTAAGATAGCTCAGCTAGAGAAGCTGTTACTGACATTCAAAGTTGACCTATTTCTCTAGTTTTGTGATTATTTCTCGCGATTTCCTTCGATTCATCAGGAAAATTCGGTCACCCGTGACTTTTCCAGTGATTTCAGACTTATATAAAGTTAAAAAATTGCAGTGAAGCTCATGTTTAAAAGAAAATAAATTTTCGACTATTCGTGGGGTCCGGAAAATCGAATTTTTCGAAAATATCACGATCTCCATCGCCACAACTTTGGCAAGATTAAATTATACATACATTTTTACTTAAATACGGTTGTTTTTTAAAATTTTTTGGACACATTTAGTCTTTTTTTCAAACAAAGTACCTGACTGACGCCCTCTTTCTTGTACAAAATGGGTAATAAATTTCTTTTCCTACGACCACCTATGAAAGTGAGAAAAAACGCACGGTTAACTTGACGAGAAAGTGCCTTATATCACACGCGTGTTGAAAAGTACTTTACAACACACGTGTTGTAAAGTACTTGTCAACATGACATTGAAATAGATGGCGCCAATTTCATTTGTTTTATTTTCAGCACACTTGATAAAAATGTTAGTGTTGAAAGTGAGGATTTTAAAAGACAGAAATTGAGGGTTTTTTGTAAATATTTTGGTGGTCGTAGGAAAAATATTGTACATTACTCGTGTGAAAGTAATTTTCGCACACTCGTGGGACTATCGCACTCGGCTGTCGCCTCGTGCGACAGCATTCCCACTCGTGTGAAAAATGTCACTTTCAACACTTGTTATGTAATATACTATTTCGTTTAGTTCTTGAATGAAAAGTAAGCAAGCGTATATCGCATATATCTATATGTAAATTTAAAAACGTCAACCCATTTCTGCTCTAATAGACGGCTAAGAAGGGAGAATTGATAAAAGCAAAAATAGGATAAGGTATTTAAATGGATGCAAAATATTTCACAACAGAAATTCGATTTTATTTTTCTGTAAAATAATCCCGAGAACGTTATTTCAATTTATTTTTAGTTCTATTTGTCTTAAACTCCTTGGCTTGTAAGATTAAGGATCACATTAAATAATGCAATTAATTCTCGGGTAATGATGATAGAATGTTGTTAAATGATGATTATGCAGTAAAGGCACAGAAATATGCACAGGTTGATGACAATCACATTATAAAAATAATTTAGTATCGAAATTACAATCCAGTTTTTTGAGTTTCTGACGCAAATGTTTAGTTATTTGATTTAAAAATACTCTAAATTAAATAAATATGATTGTGCAAGTTTAATCGTAAAGGTAAATAGTAATAAGCTATATATGTAGCTTATTATTGGTATGCAATAAAGTTAAAAAAACCGTGTTATGTTTCCTTGCCGTTTTCAAAGGCGATAGAATTGGCATTTCGTCAGGTGGAAGAGTTCTTCGCAAAAAGTACAAAATGAAAGTTTGATTTCTAAACCTAATCAAACCTACCTGTACCATAGAAACAATCGTTTGCGAATATTCGTTATTTTTTTGTGACAATGACTGAGCTTGAACGAGGAAAAGAATTTCTTCAAATACGTTTCATTATTGTGCAAATTACCCATAAACCACTCTGAAAATTGTATTCGCTGCGGCTTGTCGTTTGGTAACAATACTTGGACTGAGCTTAGATGATAAGCGTGCATATGCAGGTTAAATTTCAGGATTGTATTGCTTCTCGTCTCATCTCGGGCCTTCTGTCAAGAGAAATTCCTCTCGTCTCATCGAGACAAGGCAATACGAGACGAGGGACGATAATCTTTCGTCTCGGCAGCATCACTAACGAATGTTTCGCTTTACTTACGCCCACAATGTATGAAACAAAACAGAAGACCAGTTACGAATGAAAGGCGTGGTCTTTTCTTGCTGAAGATCAAAGTTCAAAACCCTTTTTACTCAGGATGATAAAAAATAATCCGCCCTTTAAATGTATTTTATGATACGTCAATGGAACGGTTTATTATTTACCCCTGCGGGCGGTAAGATTGTCGTTTTAATAATTTATTGATGGAGAATATTTATCGGGACTACCCTTGTAAAGCATCAAGCTTTAAGGGCAAATTTTAATGCATATTTATGAAAAATTAATAATATGAAATATTATTTAAAAATAATTAGGGAACTTCAACGGCAAGGAAATAATTTATGAGATTTTTTATGGTATTTACGTTGACGTAGAGGTAATTCACTAAAGCCATTTTTATTTATTTTGCATTAAATACCTACATGAAAATATTCTTCAAGAGGTTCCTTGCTTAAAGGAATTAAAATAATCACATTATAGACAAAAAATTATTACCATTTCCTTTCTTTTTGTTAAATTTATTTGAAACCTTTTACTCTTTTCATAAGTCCAAATTTGACAAAAATTATAGATATATTTTGATTGGACGAAGAATTTCATGAATTAAACTTTCACAGCCAGATTCACCAACGCTAGTCCGGTCTAATTTGACAACCAAAAGTTTTAAACTGACAGGTGTAAGAATAAGACAACTAAGCTTTATACTATGAATTTATTTCTGAGCTTTTTCGCAAATTTATAAAGAAGAGGGCAATTTTAGGACGAACTTTCGACAATAATAGAACTACATTAATTACAGCAACTCTTTCCAAGATGAAAATCATTTGGAAACCAAGCAATTCGCTAAGATATCAGAATAATTCACAAGCTTTTAATGACGACTTATTAACAATGACAAGACAAAAGCTTGTCAAAACATAACTGATCAACTATAAGATCTTAATTTAAACCAGTACTAAATCTTAAACTTTCTTAGTGAATCTGAACGTCAATTTTTGGTGTACCTCCGTCAGTATAAAACTTCATTGTTACAATAAATGTCAAAGAAAAGGCAAAATCAGAGCTTCATTGTCATGTCACAAAAAGACAAATTTTTGATTGTTATAGTTGTTTCCATGAAAAATAATAAAGCAATACAAACACTAGCAATTTTGATCCGGTTGAGTTTGCTTGGGTCTTTCTTGAAATTTTGTGAAAAATGTTATGATTTGGAACTGCAACGCTAGAAAAAATTAATCAAAACATTGAAATTCGTGCCCCACAAAACAACAAAAGTTCGAAAGCTGCTGTTTGGAGGCAATTTCAAGACTTTCTTGCTGAAAAACAGTACAGTCTGGACAAGAGTACACCAATAAGTAGAGAAGCTTTTTTAAATTTTACAAGATTGGGGAAATGACATGCCAAAAAAATGGGTCGTAAAAATATTTTTTCTTTGTCCAATAAGGTAGGTCCTTTCTTCGGCGTTACTTTCCTAAAATTATTTGAAATAAGGTTTTTGAAATACATGCATGTTATTGTTTCCTGCAGCAAAATTGAGTCGAATTTACTTACTTTCGTTCCAGTCGCTCTGCCCCGTCAACTAACAGAAGTTCAATATAAAACACGTCCGCGAAACAGACCTGTAAACATTTATAAACAACAGTTAAGTTTTTGTTTAATTAAAAAACTTTTTTAATCGCGTCTCGACAAAAATGTTCAGACTTTTCTGTTTCTAATTAGTTACAATAACGCTTAGAACCACTGTAATCGAAAAGCCGTCCAGCATATCATGATATTTTATAATTTTCCTGCTTCCTCTTGTCCTGCTAGTTTTTTTTTTATCTTCTGAGAGCCCACGAAGACCGAAGTCTAAGTACTATGTACCGTGGGTGTACTGGAGAATCGACTCACACATCCAGAGCTGGAAACATCCGTAGGGATTTCACCAGCTCTTTAAGAGGATGTGTGGTACCACCTCGGTCGAGGAAGAATTCCTCTACCACCTTCCAACAACAATCACAAAATATCCATGGTTGAAGCGGGATTCGAACCCGCGCCTCTTGGTTGCAAAGCTACTTTACGTTCAAACATATTTATTCTTTACATATAATATATACATCTACATTGGCAACTTAAATCTACTACTTTGGCGCCATACCAACTCGGCCACCGGAGACTCAGACCCATATTTATTTTGTATTTATAAGTTTAGACTAAGTAAAAAAGTTAAGCCCATTTCACAGATATCGATAATATCATATTTTTCTCCCACACATCCGGCCTACTTGATTAATTACCGTGTTGTTTACCCAAGATAACGAAATTCATTGAAAATAAGCCGTGTTTTTCAATTAAAAATGCATTGTGCTATTAAAGAGGTTGTTCGGGTTTCGGATTAGTGCTTTCCAAATAAATATGTTTTTTTTTGGTTTTTGTTACACTAGAAACCTAGATTAACCTGGTGTGACTATCGTACGTTATCATAGAAGTTTGTTTGTGTGGAATTCCAAATTGAACACTGTTTATATACAGGTTGTTATGAAATTCACTGCGTATATATTGATTTGCCTTATTACCGGTTACATTTTAGGTGTTTTTCGTAGGATGAAATATGACCTGAAAATCAATGTCTTTAATTTAATCGGATTTTCAACAATATTTTTGTTATTATCCGTCAAACCGACGAAATTTTTTGTAAACGTGTTTCGACTAAATAATCGGCCAATAATATTAACATATTTATTGAAAATGTGACCGAACGACCACATTCCTGTTGACACAATTGACTTTTTGTGTGTAAAAATGTTGTTATAGGATTATACCGGCCTTATATTACCTAAATGGCTTTAAATTTAATTTATTTAAAATATTCGCGACCTACTTCGTATGTTGTCTCTGCGGCAACTAGTGCAGCGATCTTATAGGGAATTGGGACAAAAATCGGAACTTGGAAGCAAATTAACATTATCATATAATTTATTTACTACAAATTTGTCGGCTGTTAGTCAATATTTAAAACAAAACGTATTTATTTTCTAGCAAAATTTCAACTGATAGGTAATCGACTACCTGTAAGGTGGTAGTGGATTTCTTCCTCGACCGAGGTGGTACCACCCCACACATCCTCTTAAAAGGGCTGGCGAAGTCCCTACGGATGTTTCCAGCTCTGGATGTGTATGTGTAAGTCGGATTTCCCCAGTACACCCACGGTACATAGTACTTAGACTTCGGTCTTCGCGGGCTGTCAGAACATAAAAAAAAGTTACCCTTACTTCACAGTCACAGAACTGAGACAAATATTTATAACCCTATTAGCAGGTAATTATATCTACAACAAAACATTAATATTTACATTTTGTCCACCTATTTTTTTTTGTGTATGTGATCCGATTGACTAATTGTGCAACAATAATATGTTTATTGCGAATGAGCAAATGCGGAGTTCCCAATTTATTTTTTTTTTTGTAAACATGTTTTTATAGGATTACACGGATTATTATGAGACCTAAATTGCTTTAAATTTAATTTATTTAAAATATGCGGGACGTGTTTTGTTTGTTCTCTTTGCGGCAGGCATTAAAATTTTGGGTTTTTTCTGACACAATAAACTTTGTATGCTTTTAAAGTAATATAAAAGCTTAATTCGGTTAGTCATTAGCAAAATGAATTACACAAAAGCTCTAATGACTTTATTAAAGGTCCGTAGATCATTAGAGAAAGGCATGTTGTTAGGCAAGGTTTAAATCGAAAGCCCAATTTGTCTTTCGTTGTTCTTCGGAGATGGGACCCCATATACGACAATGGCATTTAGTTAAAAATAAAAAACGACGTACCTTATTAAATCTTATTAGGACCTAAAACAATGCGTACAGGCTTTCAAACGCGATGGAAATCTGAACAAAAAAAAGGAAGCGAAAAACGCCCGAAAGGTCCAATATATTTCGAATTATTTTTTTCCAGTCAAATGGCCACACTCAACTCAGCTTGTGCGGACAAAATTTCTATGGAAACATTTTGGTGATGATCACCCTTTTTCTTTATTAAATTCTCCGAATACAAATGATGTCGTAATTTATTTTAAGCAATGTGACTAAATGAAAAAAGATAAGAGAAAAATAAAAAAATGTGGAGTAGGGTGGATCGCTTTTATGCAGAGAAAAAATTCCCAACCAAGTTTGCTTGGTACACAATTGGCGCTCCATCATATAATTGGCATTGTTGCCAAATTTCATGTCATGTTCAAATTAAAAATCAGCAGGGGTTGATAATATTCCTTACTTTCTATTGAAGCAATTTTCCAGTTACATGACGGTGCCCTTAACATGCACAGAAAAAACGGCTATGCTATTTTCAATAATAGTACTGATTTTGACCACTGCCACATTAGTTATATTAAAGTTAATATTGTCTCAACAAAAGATCATTGAAATAATCAAAACAAAAATATTGCTTTAAATATAGACTTGGACTTCAAAAGTATACCTACTTCTTTGAAAACTATATTACCATTATTTCAATGACCAAAATACCATTGGAATTCAATAAATTTCTAATATTGAGTGTAGGATTGTTAGAGCCAAAATATTAGACTATTTGATTGGAATGCTTAAATATAATTGGGCGAAAAATGGCTAAACAACAACAATATCTTCCATCTGTGGTAAAGTTTTCTGGGATGTTCAAGTGCAAGAAGGATGACGTTACCCTTTCTCGGTGGTTTTGTATTCGGCTCATTACAAAATAATTAAAAACTCAATTTTAGAAAAATAGAACCTGAAACAATTATCTACCGGGGATGTGGAGTGTAAAGATAACACCACGAAGCAACCCTCAATTTAGTAAAACTTTGAACATGGGAAGTGTTGCATAAAAAAAAACAAGGGATGCTAAATAAAGCAGGGGCAGTAGACTTTTAGAATAATTAAATGAGATAAGGCTAAATTTAGGTTGTTTTTGTACTCTCTGAATTTTTTTAATGGATAAATGACTTCGGTTTGTTCGGTTTGTTCGGTAAACAATTATGTATTATGCTGTTAAAATACTGTAATTGTTGCACTTAATAAATTAGCCGTAGACTTGAGTAATGAGTTTTTTGATTTTAACTCAAGAAAAGCTGGTAACAAACTAAAACACTCAGTAGAAAAAGATATCTTTTAGATAGTTTTTATCAACTCTAGATCCAATATTAGTAAGCAAGTAAATTATGGCTAACAGTATCGAAAGCTTTTGCTAAATCCAGAAAAATACAATGTTTTTTATTATCTAATGTATCACATATTTTTTCTGTTAAATAGCAAATAGCATGTTGCGTTGACTTACTTTTTTTAAAACCAAATTGTTTTTCAGAACTAAAATTTAATTTTTTAAAATAATTATCAATTCTTATTTTTAAAATTTTTTCAAAATCTTTTGCTACTCAAGATACTAATTTTAATGGTCTATAATTAGTAATTTTACATAAATCTCCACTTTTAAAGATAGGTTTTATTAGACCAATTTTGAAAGCCCCTGGATATACATATAATTGTTTTAAAAATAGTATTTATAAGAAAAGTAAGTGGTCTAGAAATAGTAGTTGTTCCATGTGAGTTTTTGATCGAAAATTACACCTTGGTATTTTATTTCTTTGATCAAATGTATTTCCTTGCCCCCAAGCACTAGTCGTTTTATGCTTTGGAGTGCCAGCGATGACTAGGACTAAGCAGTTAAATCCTTGTTCTTATAATTTTTGCTGAAGGTCATCTACCTACCAACTGCCCATAATAAGGGTGACAAGACTCCTACCTGGGGATATTCTCCGTCTGCCCCCGCTTCGACGGTGTTTCCTCCTACAGAGGATATAATAATCCTTTTCTCCTGACTGGATTTCATCCACCTGCAGATGCTTGGTGGACCTCCCATTCTTATCTGTGCTCCTATTACAAATTGTGACATTATTGAATGCTATATATCTAAGAACGTGGCCATCTTTTTGTTCTCTAGTGACTTTGTTATTAACCTGTTTAGACCAGCCAGAGCCGAGTCAGTTGACTTTCCCGGTTGGTACGCATATTAACGGCAGCTAAGAGGTTGTCTTTCCAATATTTCGTCTCTTATGTATCTGTCCACCAGCCCTGTGAAGGAAGGAATGATGATAGACTGATTGGTCTGTATGACTTTGGTGTCAGATCCGCTAATTTTCCCACTTTGGGCAGGTAAATGACTTTTACCTGCTACCATGTAGACGATATGTATCCCCATGCCAAGCAGGCCTTTTCCTTTTACAGGAATTTAAAGTCAGATTAAAAATGGCTTATGCTAGGCGAAGCAGAAAATTTATTTATCGAGTGTACTTTTTTATTTTTCACAAATCTTATCATCTTTTTAGTTTGGACAGGCCTTCACAAAGCTGGCAACATCACAGATGATAAACCTTTTACTATCGATCTCATAGAAAATGCCATTCTTAATAAAAGCTTACACAAGAGGGAAAAAATCTGACAATATAGAACATAGACTAGAAATATTCTTCATGAACTAATCCACAATATCTTGATTACTTTTTTTGTTATAAATTTTGACTGCGTCTTGTTCAATTTTACAAAATTTAAACCAAAGAAATCTCATAATATACAGAGTTTTTGACAGAAACATGTGCCATCGTTGAAAAGGACATTCTTTGCAAGAATCTAGGGCAAAAAGTCCATATGAAGATTGATCCGCAGAACCTCCAAAAATTTAAATATAATTTATCTACTTTTGCGAACAGGGAACAATGAAACCACAAAATTGCGTGCATACCTTTTATTTTTCGTTATAAAATTACAAACACCACTTATAAAAAATATATTGCTTTAAAAGAAGTAATTTTAGTTTTCGGTCATCTGTAACAAAAAAAATGGCTGTAATATAACAAAAATATACAAATTCATAAGTTTTTTTTACCTAAGATGAAACTGAAACGTCAGTGGTAACGCTGAAGCTGTAGTAGGCGGAGACACTTGTGCAACTGTGGAATATGCTTTGAATTTGGGCAATTATCGATGCACTAGCTCCCAGATATATGCCAGTCAAAAACTGGAAAAATCCTGCAAAATAATAAAATATTGGTCATATTGATGTTTGGTGCAAATAAATAGAGGCTAGATGTGACAGGAATGAGATTGTGTGGATGTAGCGGTAGCAAGGGAAGAGTCAAGGTCAGGAATCAAATAATACGAGAGGACTAAAAAGGTGGTAAAAATATTTAAGAGGATACAGGACAGCAAACTACAATGGGCATGAGCATCAGACCGGAAGATATAATAATCATGCTGCTATTGGGAGAAATGGGTGGATAAAGTCAAAAATGATTTAGAGAAAGGAGAAGAAAATAAACTCACGCTACAAACTGAGTAGAAAAAATAAAACAAGAGAAAAGGAGGAGGATGTTGGCGAGTTTAATAGATTTTATTAAATATTTACCTTTGAATAGGGACTGAATTAATACAGAACCATTAAACAGAGCTTCGAGACTGATTGTTCCTCCAGAAGCTGCAGATACAGCAGCTGCCAGAGCTTTTACAATGGTTCCGAAAACCTGTATGCTAAGAAGAGCGCTGTATAAGTTGCCAGTAAGAATCGATCTTATGACGCTAGTCGCTGATTTGAGAAGATACGCTATTATACCTCCAGAAACTCCGGTACTAATATCGATAGCTATTCCCAGTCCTCGCAGTATTTGAATCTAAAAAATATTTATTTTTCATTGCATTCGATCCAACTTATATCGTGTTTCTGTTTTCCTGAAAGGCATAGAAAATATTTGTTAATACTTACGCCAATGGCAGTATTGATATTGAGAATCAGCACAAGCAGAAGTGCTGGTATTGAAACTGAAACTGCTACAAAAGTTTTGAGCAGTAGCAGAACAGCAACTATAGTCCGCAGTGAGTATGAAACTCCTTTAACAATGCCAGTAAGGAGTACTTCTATAATAGCTGATATACTGACACCCTCTAAAAACAAGCATTTGTATTGTTGCATGTCAGAAAAAATAGATAACTTGTTAAGGTTGCATCTAAGATATGTTCAGAAATTATACTTACTATATATTAGTGTTCTGTTCAACAAAGCTTTGATGATCGTGACAAATCCAGATAGGGCGTTTGTAGCTCCTACTCTTTCTACAGCCTCTAGAGTGACCGAAAGTGTTGAGTTAAAGATTCCAGAAAGATTTTCACCAGTATGCCCATTGTAGGATACATATTGAATGATAATATTAATCAAGACGTATATACTGAGGTTGCCGTTGATGTAGGCCACTATACTTGCAACAACCTGTGGAAAATAAAAAGCTTGAGCGAGAATTCTAGTTTGAGAACATATCTACATTCTGTGAGGATCCTTATCCAATATGCAGACAGGTTCACCAACTGGTGAAGCTTACAATAACTTTAGCTTAAAGCTGAGCTCTTAAAGCAGAGCAAAGTAAAGGTCTTTTGATGTGGAAGCACTTACTTTAAAAATACCAGTAAGTCCAGCGTTGACGTTTCCTCCTAGCTGAGCGATAAGTTTCAGGAAGGATTCAGTATCATTCAAGATACTTCCCCAAATCTTTCCAAGTTCAATCTTTTCTCCAAATGCAAGTATCAAGCTAACAAGAACCTCTAAACCACTGCTTGCATTAAATATCGTTTTAAGACTAAAAACCACGCCTAAACTTATAGCACCTGCTAATCCCCCTGAAAAATAGTTACAAGAAAGATTAGAGACCTTACAAATGATGATACACCATGGTGTATGGTGCATCGTTTACGAGTCCAGCCAAATGAGTAGTTTAAGGAGACTACTTTCGTCTTTTTGTAAGTTCATCCACATTGTATACACGGTTTAACCCCCTGTAACTTCCTTAGGATTGTTCAGATTTGGATCGTCGATACGTACCGGAGATTTTACTGAATATGGTACCCAATGCCAAAAGAATGTTCCAGAATTGAGCCAAATCAACTCTTATAGCAATCACTGCAGTTCCAATAAGCTATAAAACAAAACATATATAAATATTTATAACATCATCAGTAAAATGGAAATAGCTACGCATACTAACCGTAAGCAATCCCTTCAAGCTTCCTCTTAACAGAATTCTTATCTGAGAAGCAAATGCTATTATAATTTGAAGTCCCAATTTAGCATCACCCTGAAGTTCACCTTTTATGTTCAGTATAAGAGAACCTACTATTCCATTCACCACAGCAAGTATAGTTTCTGAAGCTGATGAGACTTTGAATGTAACAGCTACAATAAAAACAAAAATTACATATTTATCAGTTCAGTAGCTCTATCACGATGGCGTTTTTGATCAAATTGTTTCCGCACTTGCCTCCAGATATTTTTAAAAGCGCTGACAAACCGCCTGTTAGCGACGCTACAAAAACTTCAATTGTCGTTTTTGAATGTACCCACACTCCACTGGATATATAGACACCTGAGTTGGTTTCAAGGTTGAAGACGACAGCTGCCCCAGTGTTACCTGAAAGCAAACACAAAGTATATTAAGAACCCGACCACCGCTTAGTCCAGATTTAGTCCCTAGGGATAGAGAATTTTTAAGATTTCGTTATAGCGAATGTTGCTGTTGACGAACAGTTAATATGCATATAACCCAAATAAATCTGAAATATATTTTTTTATATTCTCTACATAAATTAAATGTTTATTGCTCTTGCTGTTATCCATTTATTTTGGTCTTTATTAACAAAATAAAAGGATGTTCTACTGCAAATTTTCGAGCGAATTTCGAAATTTGTGAAACGTGATCCCATTGGCTGTGTCATCAAAAGTGTTTTTATGACTATGACTCATAATGAGTACATGGCGAATTCCAGTGTTGTAATTTCATCAAAAAATCATTAGTGCGTAACTCATCCAATGAAATATACCTGCACTTAAAGTAGAAGGTGCCTAAAATTTTATTCATGTATATTTTAAGCCAAAATCGGTCCAGGAATCTTTCAATTTTGCAACAAAAACTGGCATTTTTGCAAAATTTTGACACATCATTTCTTAATAATTTCGAGTAAATGAACTGAAATTCTTTGTTTTCGTGGCAATCTTCGAAAATTCGAAAATTCGAAAATTTTACATGTCCCCGATGCAAATAAACCTATTTAATTATAACTTTAGCGATTTACATTAGTGGGCGGTATTCTTAGATAATTGACGGATGAAATAAACTCGAAAAGAATCATCAAATATGGAAAATAGTGTGGAATAATGTCGATTAATAGGATTTGTCGGAAAAAATCAAGAAAATTCAGTTTTTACCCCTTAAATACGTTCCTGGAGGACCCATTCGGTATACATTTTAAAGTGTGATTATCCCTTTATAAGATAGTCTTGAAAAATTGGAAAAACATTAGATAGGAAAAAATACAGAGTGATTGAAATGTACCGATGTCGAGGGCAAGAAAGTAAAAATCGAAATTTAATCGGCGATTGCTCCCTTCCTATAAAGAATGAAGAAACTAAAAACTATGGATACCATGTATTTCGACTAGTTCTTTCCGATGACGGATATGAGATTTTAATCTGAATCATTTTGACCCCACAAAAAATTAAAAACCGTGAAATATTTGGGTTAAAAATCGAAATTTCCAAATATATCCATTTCCCGTGATTTTAGGTTTAGGTAAATGTATTGCAAAAAGAAAGTATTTGAGATTTTGAAGTCTTCTCTATAATTCAGACATTTCGTTTTCGAGTTGTTAGGTACCAAAGAGGGTCCTGCAAATGGCATATTTCGACCTAACAAAATTCAAAAGAATTACTTGCCATTTTCCTCACCAGTTCAATAGAGTTCTGAAGCTCTGACGCGTCTGTAACCTTCGAAAATTTATATGGATTTAATTCAGTTTTGCGACCTGTACCCGATTTCATCACGAAAATCGCGGAAATTTGGACTTTGACGTTTAATAGCTCCGAAACGAAACATCTTGTATAACTGAATCATTTACCGAAGCTAATTTCACTATTCTTCTATCAACCTAAAAAATTCGATTGCTCCCCCTCTGACTGTTTCCGAGAAAAACAAACCTCTTCGACTTTAGGTTAAGCTTTACGTTAACATGTAGATTGACACTTATTTTTGCTGATCTCCTGACGTCATTATTCAAGGACAAATGGCTGTTTTCTAAATTGTAAAAAATTATACCGAAAAGTAAACATTTCATGTAGCTAAATTATGCTAGTAATTTTCTTCAATTTTATTTTTTATTGGGTTTGTAATGACTTCCTGTAACGATTTATGCATATTATTTATTACTTGATTACCTTGAAGCTCTACTGTATGTACTTACCCTTTTTTATTTGATGAAAATTTTGAAAATGTTAACTCACCATTAAGTAACACAAACAGGCCGGCACTAAAGTCTATAATGAAAGCAGCGTGAGCAGTGACATTAACAACAACAAGAAGAGTTGCATTGGCGTTAGTTAAGATACTTAAACCCGAAGATACGTTGGTGGTAGAAGTGTAGTTGCATATCTGAAAAAGAAACACATTTTTATCTACAATGTTTACAATTTATCTAATCCGTTGACAGTTTTTAGACGCTCCTGTTATTGGTGGATATGTTAAGAACTTACCACTTCACATGTTAGTGGTGGATCGACTACCCTCTCAAGTACATGGGCAGCAAAAGAAGGATTAGCTGCCGCTTTAGCCCTGATTTCTAGAAAAAAAAAGTTTAACCAATTATCACAACAGAGAATCATTACTTATGGCTTATCATTCACTTTTTATGTCTCTGCAGCAGTCATGCAAAGAGGGATTTTGGTCCGCGAAGCAAGGCAATCGGATAATTTTTGACAGGGATTATCGAGAGAATGTAAAGAGTATACTTATGTTCCTGCTGGATGGCTTACCTTTCCTTCTCTCTACATCTATCAAAGTATCAAGTTTGTTCAATCAAATATAGGTAAATATATAACACTTGGTGAAACTCATAATTATAATATTAGGAGTATAAGGGATTTAAAAATAAATTTTTTGAGGTTGAAATACACCGGGTGTGGCATGAACTATTATGGCCCACTGTTTTATAACGCCCTACCAGCTGTTTTTAGAAGTACTATAGATAACAAGATTTGAAAATTGAAATCCTTCCTAGTTGGTCTGGCATTCTATGGGTATGAGGAGTTTTTGTTGGAGGATAAATAAAATCTCTGTTGATTGTAACATGTCATTTATTATGTAACAATTTTTTTTCTGAATATTTTTTTAAAGATTTAAATGTTTTGTTGCAAAGATTTTAATTTTTTTGCATAAGTTTTATAGATGCTCCCATTTAATTTGAATTTTAAAAGGCTCACGAACCAACAAACGTGATTCTAAAAGGTTTTTAAAAAGAAATCTTTTGCGTATAACGCACTACATTGCGTGGTGCAATAGATCTTGCGGATTTGTGCGTAGCGCCGCGTCGGTATTCTTTGAAAACACCTGGTCAGAAGCCCTGCACACAATGCAATATGCGTCGATTAGAGAGAAAGTTCAGGAGACCGTAAGAAGGTAGTTTGTTGTGGAGTGCGGCATGCTGCACATGGTCAAAGGCCTTGGAAATATCAAAGGCAACAATCTGATATTTGCCGTGAAATTCGAGAGATTTGTTCCAGTTGTGGGTGACAAAGGTTAGGATATCAACTGTGGATCTTTGGTGACGAAGACTTAATACCTATGACAATGAGGCGGATGCTGTTTTTAAAACTGTACAAGTTAATGCGCCAAGTTTGGCTAAAATTAAATTTCCCTAAAAAAAAAATACAAACACTATCTGAAAACCTTCTTCCCACTTTAAAACATAATATCCAGCATTGTTATATAAAAGAGTGAAGTAGGAACTTGGTTCTTCTTTAATTTAAGTAATGCGGAGTACGTCAATATAAACTGCTGGCCAATTCAAGCGGGACAAACTAAATTTTTGATAAAATTTAGAGTGGAATATTTTCGAAACGAAAAAAGATTTTGATTTAACTTTTTCAGTATGTAATTGAATAGTTCTTCTAGTTTTTATACTTCAAGGCACTATTGCTAGCAGTCGCTGCAACTCTATTTTACAGGGTGTTAAGTGAAACCCTGACTTTTTTGGAAAAGTTTTCCAGTTCCGAGAATCTAGGAAGAATTTTTTTTGAATTTTCTTTTCATACTAAAATGATCCATGGTCAAATACAAAAAAACAATTTCTCCGGATTTTCTCTATTTTCATTTGTTTTCCGTATACAGGGGTTAGTCGAAATTATCGACTCTTCTTACAAAGGAACCCCTAATTTGGCCGTTTATTCACAAAAAGCGAAAGACCAAGTAAATTTGTAGTTTGAAGTAGTCCAGCTAACAAAATTAATACAAATTTTTGTACAGGGTGTAGCAAGTTTGGATCACGGGCTAGTAAATTATTATTTTTTAATTTCTACTACTTTTTCCTAAGTTAACTATTAATTATCACGTGCTACGTTAAAGGGTTAAAATTTGTTAGGTCCGATAACAGTACTGGTTAGAAAGATCCTTTTTGCCCAAACGGGTTTTTCATTTTTTGTCTAGTCCCATTTTTAGTGATTAAACGGCTCGCATTTTGAACCTAACTTTTTGCAATTGCATCCATGAACGATTGAAGTGAGAGTGCTTTTTTGGTGGTACATAATGAATGTTTTATCCAACCAAAAAACATGTAGTGGCCAAGCAGCTAATGATGCTTATTCGAAGAATTTTTTAGCATTATACAGGGTTGCAAAAAATATACCACCTATACTTTGCAGGTGGATTTCTGTTAATTTAGCGGCGTTTCTATTTCTTAGTCAAAAGATCTAGTAGGCCAAAAAATAAAACATTTTCTTTGCTATTGACAGTTACCAAGGCAACAAAGTATTCTTCTTTGAATTGGTGCGTTATTATCCTTTATAATGGCTCGATTAAGTGCAAAAGAACAAGCTAATTGTTTGCGTTTACTACAAGATGGGGTAAAAATTAGTATTATTGCGGATATGTACGGGGTTGGGCGAAGTACAATATCTCGACTGCGTCAACGCTTCCACGAAACGGGAAGTGCAAACTATCGTTATGGGGGAGGTCGCCAAAAGAAAGTCGGCATTGCAGATGAAAGATGGTTGGTTAGAGAGGCTCGTCGAAGGCGAAAAATTTCATCAGAGAAAATTAACCAGGAGTTCAGAGCAAGAACACACATTCGTGTGAGCAATAGGACCATTAGAAGAACTTTAAACAATAATAAGTGAGTTACTTCAAATGAGATCTTATTTTTTGTACCAATATTTTTAGTGTTTCATTTTAGTAAGTCGGCTATTATAATATCGACGTCAGCTGAGGCGTGAATCTTGGATTTTGCGCACCGATATTATAAATGTAAACTTGAACTAAGTTGTTCATAAATTAAAGTTTTGATAGGCGACCCTAAACACATTATTTGTGCTTGCAGCGTAATGTTCCTTAGTTCTTCCCTAGAACTAACGTTATGAAAATTGACCTAATTTTGCATTTTAGTATAATAAAAGCTACTGTTGGCTTATTTATTGGTTCATTCCCTACACCTATACTACAGATTTTTAAGCCAAAATTTTAATTTTAGAGCTCGGCGACGTGCTAAATGTGTGCGACTTCTACCACAGCATAGGCGAAGACGTCTCCAGTGGGCATATGAACATCGCAATTGGCCATTAGATAACTGGGAAAACTGCATGTTTGTAGACGAGTCAAGATTTAATTTAATTCACTCGGACGGCAGAATATTAGTTTGGCGTGAACGTGGCGAACGGTATATGGAGGAGAATATGGCTCCTCAGGAACCTTTTGGTGGTGGAGGCGTTACTGTTTGGGGTGGTGTAATGTTTAATGGCAAAACGGAACTTTTTTTAACATTGGAGCCCATTAACGGTCAGGTATATAGGGACGAAATTTTAAGCAATATCGTTCTACCATTTGCAAACAATTTTGGGAACGATTTTGTGCTAATTGACGATAACGCCAGACCTCATAGAGCACGCATTGTGCAAGAGTTTTTGGAAGCTAATAATATTACCAGGATGGTCTGGCCTGCAAAATCACCAGACATGAATATTATCGAACACGTCTGGTCTAAATTGAAATTATTGGTAAGTTCTAGGGAAGATCCTCCTCAGACTCTAGAACAACTTGCAGACGCCATTGTTCAGGAGTGGGAAAATATTCAGCAAGAATTTGTCAATAATTTGGTAATAAGCATGCCTCGAAGATGCCAAGAGATAATAAATGTAAGGGGAGGTCCTACTAGGTATTAAGATTTGTTTTGTTTTCGTTAGTTGCAAGTTTTTATAATACCTTCAAGTAAAAAAAATGTTCTATAATTTAAAACGTTTTCTGTTTACCTATAAAAGTAACAACCAAAATTTACATTTTGGATCTCCTAAAGTAATGCCGGGAAAAATAACTACTAAATTTGAAAATTACGTATCTTTTCGAGTACTTTCAAAAGTAATTAAATCTTCTGAAATTTCTATACCTTCTAAAAACTACGCTATACAGAATTTTATAACTTGTTCAGTTGAATTCACTATCCATCTCCAATTTTTGACGAGAAAAATGTACTCCGTGACTATTAATTTAAGACACTTCTTATTAATTAAAATTTCTCAATGCCATGTACTGACTTTTTAGAGCAGTGGTAAAATATTTTTCTTTTATAATGAATAATCGAAGTTTACGAAAATCCAAAGATATCGAGAAACACGTGGCTTCTATTATAAGTAGTAACTTCTGCACAATCCTGTATAATGTGAAAAAGTTCCGAATGAATATTATTCTTTTTATCTGTATCGTTACTAGATTTTATTAATAATAAGTAGGACATTTTCTTTAATAATTATTAATATAGCAAAAAGGAACTTTATGAATACCTAAAGGACTCTAAAATCACATGATTTTCATATAAAATGTAGGTGATATGTTTTGGGCAAACGCGGACAAAAGCAGCGAATAAGCATCTTTAGCTCTATGGCCACGACACTTTTTTATTGGTTGGTTAAACCAATAAACGATGTCCACTTCAATAGTTCATGAATGCAATCGCAAAAAGTTAAGTTTTAAACGCAAGCCATTTGTATCACTAAAAATGGGACCAGACAAAAAAATTCAAAAACAGTTTCGGCAAAAAGTTCCAAGAAAATTGGGACTATATTCAATTAATTTGAAAATCACATGACTTCCATATAAAGTATAGGTGGTATATTTTTGCAACCCTGTATAATGCTAAAAAATTCTTCGAATAAGCATCATTAGCTGTTTGGCCACTACATGTTTTTTGGTTGGATAAAACATTCATTATGTACCACCAAAAAAGCACTCTCACTTCAATCGTTCATGGATGCAATTGCAAAAAGTTAGGTTCAAAATGCGAGCCGTTTAATCACTAAAAATGGGACTAGACAAAAAATGAAAAACCCGTTTGGGCAAAAAGGATCTTTCTAACCAGTACTGTTATCGGACCTAACAAATTTTAACCCTTTAACGTAGCACGTGATAATTAATAGTTAACTTAGGAAAAAGTAGTAGAAATTAAAAAATAATAATTTACTAGCCCGTGATCCAAACTTGCTACACCCTGTACAAAAATTTGTATTAATTTTGTTAGCTGGACTACTTCAAACTACAAATTTACTTGGTCTTTCGCTTTTTGTGAATAAACGGCCAAATTAGGGGTTCCTTTGTAAGAAGAAGTCGATAATTTCGACTAACCCCTGTATACGGAAAACAAATGAAAATAGAGAAAATCCGGAGAAATTGTTTTTTTGTATTTGACCATGGATCATTTTAGTATGAAAAGAAAATTCAAAAAAAATTCTTCCTAGATTCTCGGAACTGGAAAACTTTTCCAAAAAAGTCAGGGTTTCACTTAACACCCTGTAAAATAGAGTTGCAGCGACTGCTAGCAATAGTGCCTTGAAGTATAAAAACTAGAAGAACTATTCAATTACATACTGAAAAAGTTAAATCAAAATCTTTTTTCGTTTCGAAAATATTCCACTCTAAATTTTATCAAAAATTTAGTTTGTCCCGCTTCAATTGGCCAGCAGTTTAGTTCCAATCTCAAACTTATGAAAAAAAAAAAACTAGAAAAATACATTTCGGTATTTACAATGTACTAATATTCCAAGACATAACTTACCATGGACAAATGTGCTGGCTAGAAGGGCACTAAACAAAATCGAATATGCCTTTTGATTCATCTTCGATTTTGTGGCGATGTGTATTGACCGTTTTCGAAATCCTTATATACCTTTAACACCAATTAAAAAAATTCAGTGAATTTTTAAACCAGCTTGTAAGGTTCTTAAAAGAATTTGCTAGGAATCCATAAAATATGTTTTTTACATAGTTTAGGATTGGAATTTATTTGAGTTTCAATTTGTTTTAGTCTAGGAGCACATGAAAATGGATTTTTTTTCATCAGAGAAGTGCAAGGTAGTGTCTCAGCGAGATGTTTAGAGAGATAGTCAGTATCTAATATAAAATTTGCAGGATCGAAGGACTAATCCTCTCTTGACCAAGAGACTATCTTTGACTTTGGATTTTCCCCACTATTTTTAGTTAATCATCTTCATTCTTTCATTTCTAAACTTAACATTCTCATTTCCATCAAATCTAAGCTCTTTCATCAACTTCCTTTACTGCACTATTTCCCTCTTCCTAACACTGATCCTAACCTCACTAAGCAGCGACTACCTATGGGTCTTTTATTCCTGAATTCCCTTTTCCTGCTATACAACAGTATATTGCCCACACTATAAAATACTTTCGATTTCGTTGTCAATACACGTCGTCTAATTATCCTTTATAAGAAGTTCCAAAACCTTCGATCCTGCTAGCCCTCCCAGGACGGAATATTTTATTTTTTGCTGTATTTTTTGCAGCTTATAAAGCCGCCAGTTACAGCAGAATTGTGTCGCAAGTGCTCGTTGATCCCGCAGCTTAAAAGATTTATTTTCATCGGCAGGAAAAAAAATTCGTGATCGACGTCGGCTTCATGATTTGATAAATGGATATCGATTTTTGTGCTGTTAATTTTTGATGAGATATAGGAGTTTTATGATGCATAAAACCCATAATACACTGGATTAGAAGTATATAAATGGCCTTACTTAAGGAGTAAAGTAACTAGGTTCAGACCAATCAGTCGCCCCCCAAGGAGCGTAAAGGTCATTGGTGTCATCATTGAAAATTTCGCATCTTTGATAGACTAGATTTGTTGATAATAAGCTTTTGTGTTAAGGTATGGTTGGATATTCTGCACATTTTGAGAATATCTTGAATTATACAGGGTGCGTTCAAAAAGCTTGTGTAAAAATACAATTTTCCCCCCTTAATACGCTCCTGCATGTCCTGCTGGGTATATACTTTAAAGCTTAATTATCCCTTTACTAGAACGCTAAAAAAGTTTAAGGAAATTACATAGAAAAAAATACAGAGTAGGTATGTCAAATGTAGTGGACAGTAGAAAAGTCACAAAGTCGAAATATAATCATCCACTGCTCCCTTCCTATAAAGAATGGAGGACATAAACAATATGATTTTCGATGAGAACTTTACGATTATATAAATGATATTTTGATTTGGATCCATTTTAA
This sequence comes from Philopedon plagiatum, assembly GCA_963971165.1. Lineage (NCBI taxonomy): Eukaryota > Metazoa > Arthropoda > Insecta > Coleoptera > Curculionidae > Philopedon > Philopedon plagiatum. The sequence continues at coordinate 3,366,733 of OZ020193.1, forward strand.
CCGCAAAAAAAAATTAAAAACCGGTACAAATTTTGGTCAAAAATCGTAATTTTCACTTTTCTCAAATTTTCTCAATTTCCAGAGGTTTTATTTATAGAAAATGGTATTGCAAAAAGAAAGTATTTGAGATGCAAACATCCCTACATTTCCTCAATCATATATTATACAGGATATCGAGTTTATTTGAACGAAGCTGGGCATTTGCTACTATTTCTCGATAAAGCCTACATAAAATGTCACAGTTTTCCGGAAGATACTAAGGAAATTGTGCTTTAAGCTTATTTTTCTTTAGACGCAATTGGTAAAAAATTTCTACGCACGCTTCCGGACTACATTAACTTCAAACAGATAAAACATAATATTCCATACATTTTAACTTTCTATTTTATTTGTCATAAACTAGCGTACCTACTGAATCGTTAAAAATGACAAGGGCAAATGGTTTACATACTTTTAATATCACTTCAAATTTTTATTTTGATTTTACCAACCCAGAACATTTTTTCGCTGAATATTTAAATTTTGTTATCTAAAGCAAGGCAAGGTATAGAAAATTAGTAAATGTATAGGAGAAAAGTTCATTATTTACATCATTACTATAATTTTCAACAAACGTTAGCTTTTTTCCTAATATAAGAATCAAATAATAATAAAGAACAAGTTTGTAGATTAAAATAGTATATTAAAGTACCTACAAGTTTTATAGAGTATCATTTTAGAGCACGCGTCCATGTTAGAAAACGAACCGTTTGTAAATTTGTAAATTTTTAAGTCCAAATTTTATGTTGGTAATACTATCAAATTATTTCCAGAGCAGCCTTGATAAATTAACAAATTATTATGTTATACATGACTACACATCGCATTACCAACTTTTAAAAAATAAAAAGGTTTCATAAAAAGATTATTACGATACTAAAAATGATATCGAAAAAGCTTTGATATGAAACCAAAACAGAAAAATATATTTCAAATACTACGACTAACCTAATAAAGAGTTATTATCAAGCACGTTTAGTAGGATATTCAGGGGGGGGGAGGTTGGGGTGAAACCCTACCAAAACCCGAAGTGTATACTTCCTTTATATTCAAAAGAGAAAAAGGAAATAAAAGTTGTTTTATTTTTGTTGTCAACACCTCACTACTCTCTCCCCCCGAGCGAATTCCTGAGCACGCCATGGCATGACAACATACGGGCACGCTTTTAATAAGCTTCTCAGCATACTCAGTAGGCAAAGAATTCCACATCTGGCGAATGTGGCGACTTAAGCGCTTCAGTGTTAGTACACAGTTTCTACGAAACTTTCGCTTTATATTAGTCCAAATATTTTCTTGTTTATATATTTTCTTATAGAAATATATATGTATTTTACAATTTATGTGTTTACAGTTAGTAACAAACCACATTTTCGCGGAGCACTTTTTCTTCTTTTATAATATCCGTTATTTTTCTCCGTAACGCCACAAAAATAAAAATCTAATGTTCTGGAAAACACACAAGAACGCCTCGGTAAAAAGGCGCTTTTTAAAATCGATTTTTTTGCTATATTATGTCTATCGGTCTCTTTATATTATACAAATATGCTTGATGGCGTTTTCTTAACGGTTTGTTTGTAACTTTGTGTGTACAGAAAGATAAGTATTAAATAAATGGGACGCAAGTGACCCAATCGGCAACCGCATAGTCGGCAATAAGGACATTTTGTTAGGTAAGTAATTGTACTATTATTACACAAGTTTTAATCGTTTTTAATAAAATCGAAATTTTCGCCCTCTTTTTTTGTTTGTACACTTTCAGTCAACTCTGTTCGATGACCTTGTTCCTGGGAGCAATATTTTATTCCCTAAATCTCCAAAGCGTTACCGAACCTACTACTTTACGAGGCTTATAAATATTTTAAGCCCATATTAATATTCCACTTCTCTCCCAACTTTTCTGCAAATTTACAGGACCGATAATTTTGTTAAATCGCTTTTTAGTTGCTCGTATTTTTGTGTAAAATATCTGTTTCGAATTTTACTTCTCTCTGTCTCTCTCTTCTTCGCTCTACTTTAGCTTTCTCTGACAGAGTAAAATAAAAAATCGGTCAAGTGCAAGTTATACTTGCACAATTAGTGTTCCGTGTCATCATCATTTTGACTGAGCCAACTTAAAAATTTTGAAAAACGTGTAAGGACAAAAGCTGTTCCTTACGCATCGTGGGAAATATTCTTTGTCGAAAAACTTTTTCTCCAAAACCAATGTTTCAGCAGTTATCAGGAAACAAACAATTAAATTGTTTTTGATCGCGCTGGAGTTTTTCAATCCCGATAATTTTCGCTCAATCTACACCTAGTTCTCACAGAGAAAAAAACACTTTCGTGTATTGAATTGGATACCCATTCACTCAATGACACACTCTATTCCGTATTGCACAATACAAATTCGGTTTAATTCAGTGATTAGTTTATCATTGTTAACCAAAAGGTTCTAAGAAGAATATAAGAATAGAAATATAAGGGTTCATTGGTTTTTAATGAATCGTTCAAATATAACAATCATTTGATGCCAGTATTACCCTACTCTAAATTCAATACAAACTATCAGTGGTTTCAGATAGTTTCAGAAGTTTATTTGTAAGAATATCCACCTCATTTGATGCAAAATAGCTATTATTGTTTCAATTACAACAGTAATTAATTTAATGTAACTTCTAATAGAAAGAAAACATTTCGTTTAAATTCAATCATATAAATACGTGTTTTGAAGAACAATTACTCATATTTAATATAATGAAGAATTTCTATTACAGTAATAATTACACTTATATTTGAAACAAATAAAACACGCTTTATTGTTTTAAAATAATTTTTATTTAGTATTATTAAACAAACATGTTTATACATTCTGTAAATATTTCAATATAAAAAAACACCACATTAACACGCTGACGCGAACACCGTAAATTTTTATATTTATTTCACTCCAAATATAGGATCTGCTTCTTTGCAAAGCTGTCTGATTTTGGCTTGTACGGGTACAGGATAAAAAAACACATTTTATTAACACCACACTGACGTGAACACCGTACACATTTTATATTTATTTCACTCCAGATATAGCCTCTGCTTCTTTGCATCTGCTCTCTGTTTTGGCTTGTATAATACTGCATTCTACTGCATACTGCATAATACTGCATTCGAATCTCCTAAATTTAGAGCTAGATTTGGTGGAAACCATGTCTAAAAAATAGAAATTCAACAATAAACTTGCGATCATATTTAATGTTAATAGTTTTTTAACAATACGTATTGGCTGGGTAAACGGTAAACAGCCTTATAATAGACTAGCCAAGAGAGATTTACAAATAAAAAAAAACAAACTTACTCTTGCAAACCGTTTAGACTTATTGCACTTACCATAAAACACTGAAATGAGTTGCCTCGTCCCAGATATGTATTATTTTTGGCGTATAACGCAATAAGCAAACAGGCTGCAAGCTTAAACGACGATTGAACGAACAAATACCAACAGCACAGTTTTAAGCCCTCCCTCCGCGAACAATAGAACTAATATTTCAGCCAACAATAGAACCCATTGAATTAATATTCTTTATTATTTCTCTAATACCTTATATATTACAGATTTATTTTAATTGAAATGAAATGAGGATAATTCACTTAATTTTTAGATTTTATTATTTAAACTGTAGCTCTCTCTAAAATAAAACACTCTATTTCTGTGCTAAATTTCAAATTTTTACATCGACTAGTTTCAGAGAAAATCGCCCGGTACAGAGTGACGGACGGACGGACGGACACCGAAGTGATTCCATGATACTGAACACTAAAAAGTTATTTAATCAATAACTTGAAATCCGATTGATTAAGCTAAGAGTCATCTGGCGGCAGCCAACTAAACCTCATATCAGTTATGTATACTTTCTTAAAATCTTTATTTACAGAACTTCGTTTTTGAACGAAATCGAGAGGGAAAACACATAGGTATTTAATCAATATTTACTTAATATGTTGGAAACTGAGAATTGATTAAACAAAGAGCCATCTCACAGCATTAAACTAAACCTCGTATCAGTTATCTATGGATTCCAAAAATCCTGCTTTACGAATCTGAATCGGAAGAAAATAAAACAGAAATTGGTTGAATTTCTGGGTTACGTGCCAGATTCAATGTTCAAAATTATAAATTTTTTGGCAGATGGCGTTCAGACACTTATTTACTTAATAGAAAAGTTGTCGTTTCTGTCTAATAATGGTTCCTATTTCATTCTTTCACATTTTCTACAGCAACAATTCTTGAAGAAGCTTGTAGCGACAAATACAAGTTTAAAAATTTGTTTTAGAGAATACGAAGACATTTGTAAGAAGTATAAATGAGGAGACGTGTCCTTATATATTGTCATTCTTGCAAGGGTGGAATTAATTTTTTTTAAATGCCTCTAACTCAGCAGTCACTAAAGTGTGCCGTATATTTTCGCATATTTCCCAAAAGTCGCAACTAGCCCTCAAAAAGATCCTTTACCTCTATTAAAGAAGAGTTTCTTTACACCTAATTTCCAAATCGCTTTAAAATACACTTTGAAATTAATTATTTTCTCTTGTAAAATAATTCTATCTTGTTTTGATATTCTTTTACGGTGGGTTTTTAAATCGAAATCATAACAAGGTCATTAAAATTTGTGTAGGAAATTTGTTTGGCTTTTTCAAAGTCTTTCAAAATATAATAAGCGCGAAAGAAAAGGCACTTGGGATCTTTCGAAGAATAAATGTTTATTAATTTGGACCTGCCTTTTTAATATTTATAAGGACAATCATAAAGTATTATGTAAATAACAAAGTCGATATAATTTTGAAAAGTTACCTTAATAATTATGAATAAATTAAGGGCAAATATGAAGAAACCTGAGTCCTATACAAGGATTACCATTGACCAAGTTTGTTCAGATTTGTTTTGGTTTGTTCTGATTTGTTCACTGTCCATATAAGCCAGTTACACTATACTCAATCCCAAGTAAGATTTTATTGGCGGCTGTTAACACGTGGCAAACAAATTTGTCAACTTATAAAGTTAAAAGTTCCCTAATTCAGAAAACACCTTGCTGGCACAGAATCGCCAAATTGGTGAGAGATGGATATACAGGGTGTTACAAAAAGATGTTAAGAAATTTTAAGGGCAGATTCTACATCTAAAAATATGAAAATAAGTTTATATAAACATGGATCCTTAGACGCTTCTTTTTCGAGATACAGGGTGTTTAAAATTGTCTTGCTTAAGTGTTTCTTTTTAATTTCTCGAAAATGCGATATTGACATGAATTTTGGTACACGCCAGTATGTAATCAGAGGGTACCTTTGCGTGCAAAAATTTATTTTCTAAAGTACTTGCATCAGTGGCGTACGTGCGGGTAAGTCTTTATTTTTAGCGAAAACAATAGCACGCCACTGATTTCTTGCTTGATGTTGATATCGTTTTCTTTAAGCCCAATTAATTCTGCGTGAAAAGTGTCTCTTGAGCTTTTTTGCTCTGACGCACCGTTTTCGATATAAAAATTAATTTATTTCTTACAATAAAAATAAATAATGAAAATTAATTTGTTTAAAAATAGTTTTTGTTCTGAAAACGGTGCTTTTTGATTTAAGTTTATAGTAGATGCTGGAAATCGCTTCTTCGTGCATCAATAAATGCTCTAAATCGTCTTCGCGGATTTCTCCTAACTCTTCGGAATACTTGAGGTGTGAAAATATTAAACACCCTGTTTCTCGAAAAAGAAGCTTTTGAGGATCCATGTTTACATAAACTTATTTTCATATTTTTAGATGTAGAGGCTGCCCTAAAAACTTTTAACACCTTTTTGCAACACCCTGTATAAATGGCCATTCATTTACATGTGCGCGACGAAGATACATATTTCGCATCTAATCCTTGCAGCCGGAAGAGATGGGCATCCTTATCTTTCCTTTGCACCGGCATAGTTCTTTTCATCTTGTCTATTCCGCATTCCTTCGCTATTTACAGAGTCGTCCCGCGCGTCATTCCGATTTTTATTTATAACGTGTGAAATAAAAGTTTGTTTTTAGTAATATTGTTGTGGGTTTTCGGTATTGTCAGAAAGCAGTTTTGCCATTATTTTGATAATTTTGTGCTTATTGGAAATTTTTGATTTTGGTAGTATATTGTTGGACTTTGTGTATCTGTAAAGGCTTTCTTTTTATTAAAAAATATGCAAACAAACATATTTTAGTTGTTTAACGATTATCTAGACAAACATTACCCTAAAATTAATTATCGTTATAGGAATTATGTTTTGCGGCGTAAATTACGAATCTGAATGAGTAGAATAGTGGAAAAGCTTATAGATTTAATTTTTTTTTCTAAATTACCATATTTTTTACAGGATATGTTAATCACGAAGAAAATATAATGGTGGACAATCCCGCCCATATAAAACACATCCGGCGCGCTCAAAAATGACGCGTCTTGTTGTGTTATTTTTCTTAATATAATGCATGTTATTATCACTTACGTCCATGCAGTTGCGTATTTACGTTCTTGAGCTCTAATAATCAAAAAAACATACACAAGACAACAGGTCACCATTTATTTGTTTACTTACATACGTACGAAAACTAACAAATAAGAGAAAAACAAAAAATTATTTCCTTAACATCCCTATTGGTTCAGGTTGAACTTTCCATTAGTGTTGCTGTAGTTCCATTCAGATATACCTTTTCCTTTAACTCCATTCACTTCGCATGTCAAAAATCTTTCGTACATTTTGACTTCGGTGTTGTTGCCCACAAAATGGGCCGCTGTCAAATCGTACTTCACCTTGCATTCGTAGATATGGTCACCTTCAAATAAAATAATAATATTAATATAAATTTCTGTATTTAAAATTGCCGTCCTACGTTTAAAATATCACATAGACGCATGTCTGCTCGAAAAAAGGACGGTTCAGTGTCAGAAGTACTTATATCCACTGCTGGGGCCGTATTCTACATTTTGAGAGCGCTGTCCCGGAGAACTAGCTGCCTAGCAACATACTCTCGGTAAGCATTCTCTAAAAGTATGAAGTACGCGTGATTAACACGAGATCTTTGGCTCTAACACCTATACGGAGTCAAATTCATTTTTAGGCAATTACCTGTCTCTACTCCTTCCAAATTTCTTGCATTTGACTAGTGGATATGCCGAGGAACTCATGGAAATCATGCCCCTTCGTTGTCAAGGCTTGCTTGATAATAACGGAGATTACACTCTTTATTAGGTAAGCTAGTTAGGTAATAGTTAGGTAGTATTTGAAAAATATGTTTAAACTACAAAGTTGTCCTTTTTGCTATTTGATCATTATATTACAAATTCAGCAAACGCTCTTGTGGTATCGACTATAAATAATAGTAAATATCCTATAGTGTTTAAAACACCCCAAGGGCTTGGAATTGGAAATCTTAATTTAATTGTCCTCTACCTATACCTTTTTCCATACCCTTAGTTATTTCTCCCTTGTTCGAAACAGTCCAGCAAACGCTAAACATCGACACAGTGTTTAATTAAAAAGTTTTTACGAGGTTCTCAAAGGCACGATGACATAATTATAAAACGTCAACCCTTTTTGACCCTTACCAATTAAATTTTTGCTTTATGTTATACAACAGAGGCTATAAAATTGCAACAAAGTTCTTTGGATAATACGTTTCATGTTGCCGTCGAGAGATTGTTAGAAGTAACGGGGACGCGGGAGTTAAAATAGTTTAAACCCCGTTTCGTTTCGAAGGGGTGCGGATGGTCAAAGCTATAAATCCTCTTATCTTCTTTTTACCCTTGGCTTTTAATATTTGGCGTGATCCCTTTTACACGAGATAAGGTTGAGTTAGTGTTTTATTTCATATTTTCTGATACGCCTCGGTCTACATTACAATAAAATAACTCTTGGGCTTTGTAATTAAAAGTCTGGTTTTAATTTTCTCTTCGTGGATTACAATGTGTCACTTTAAATCTCTAAATGATACAAAATATTTGTGAATTAGCAGTTTTCTACAACGTAAAGAACTAGGGGATCCAAAGCATGATGTATGTGCCCCCAAATTCTATTCTCGTTATTAATAATAATTAACCTACTTCAAATAGCACTGAAAAGTATCAAATAATACTTTTAGTTATCATTACTAAACCTAATAGTTTGCCTAATTGTTTTTAACTTAATGTATTTGTACACTAAAGTTCTAAAGTTTCTTTAGTAAATCTAAGGAAAATTTCTTCAAATAATATATGTGCATCATATGCCTCCAAATTGTGAAATCTATGAGAAGACGAGAGTCATAAGTTAATAAATTATGGAATCAAAGGATTTTCCTTGTTTTAGTTTAAAATTGAAGCGCATCTGCTTAATTCCCGATATGTGAGAAAGGTGAATATTTAGTGAAGGTCTAAGAAAATATTATAAAATCATTTTCTAAAGAACTATTTTATATTTACTTTAGAAGCACATTTCTTCTATAAAATACTAATTACTATAAAAAAAAATTAAAAAGAAATACCGGCTTCACAAAAGAAAAAGCACTAAAAAGTACGAAAACATTTTTTTACGTATTTATAACTGTGGTTAATGGTGGAAAAATTCTCAGCCGCTCCTTTTGGTCTCTCTATCACCCCCCCCCCCCCCCATTACGTTTCTGTAAACATTTGTTAGAAAAGATTTGATATTCGGACCTCGTGAGCCTCAAAATCGACGTATTGATTAACATTTTGAAAGAAATTTCTAGTCACTTTTTATCATGTCTCCTCTCCCCCTGTTTTTTTTTAACATCTTTTAGACAGAATTAGATTTTCTGACCTCAATATCACAAAAATGACACATTAGTTAACGTTTTTTGAAAATTTTCCAGTCTCTTGTACTAAAATATACTAAACACAGTACAAATACCCTTAAAAAGCAACCCTAACACAAATATCAAAACCACTTTACCTGCTACAAAAGTAAAACACAACTCATCGCTTGGTCTTCCACTTTCTCCATGTTGCCATAAGAGCAAATCGCACGTATCAATGGCGTCTATTTTTCCATTAGCGTGGACCACGTACCCCATTTCCAAATGAGATCCTGTACATGGCTGAGATACCACTCCAAGAACTATACGAGTTTGATTTTCGAGATAGAACATTTGGAAAATGTATCGGTGCATCAGCTTCCAGTCCCTTTTGTAACCTGAAAGTGTTTTGTGAATTTCGTTTCAGTTAATATGGATCTATAAAAATATTTTTCCGAATAAAAATTTCGAAATTTATTAATTTTTTAATTATAAATACTATACTTGAACGTCGAAAGGCTTCACAGTCTTATAAAATGAAAAAAATACCCTCATATACACCGGCATAATAGTATAATAAAACATCTTACCAAAACTGTGGTCTCTAAAAGCGTCCAGTTTCAAAGGCAGTTCTTCGCCATCAACTTTTAACGTTCCTTCAAGAAAACCCATTTGTTCATAGTGAACTTGATGAGCACTAAAAATATTTTTAAAAAAAAATCTTTAATAGGGTAAACAAGCAAGCACTTTTCTTGTATGCTCAGATGCTGGATAGTGGATAGTCACTTGGTAATTTAGAAACAAAACCAAGAAGGCCAGCCCCGCAATCTGAACCGACAGTTGCTTATCTTTTCCCACGAAGCTCATTCCACCTCGGAGGTGGAAACCCAAGCAAAGTTTTAGGATTTAGAGAAGTAAAAACCTCGAGTGATTAAAAAATAAACTTTAAATTCTCTTCGAGTAACTGTGATGTACATTGGGGCAGGGTTCGTCTTGGCCCTATCAAGCAACGATGGTCCATTTAGCGTGTAGCCAAATACGGTGGTAGGTGGACATCCCTTAAGGCCGTTGAGGGTACGTTGTGGATCTGGGGTGCCACCCAAATAGTCCTTTCTGGACTTTTTTGTGTACTTTATGATCGTTTGGATTTATTTAGAGGTTTGATGCCCTTACGCCTGGAACGTTAGCATTGTTAAATGGATTTCAAGCTGTAATGGCTGACACACACACTTCAGACCCGCCTATTAAGATAAACTTTTTCCACTGAATAGCTTTAGAGATCGGTAGAATCAGGCTAGGGGGACATTCGGAGAATACTATTTTTAAATCATACTGAAATAAAATGAATTGAAAACATTTATTAACCATATAACTGGCTTCCCAGTTTCGGTGTCGCCATATCTCTACTTTTTAATAAAATAAACAACATGTTATTTTCCTAAAATTGTTGAATTTACTTAAAATGAATCTATTGGGACAGCCTTTCGAAGTTTGCTAACAGAGAATCCCGAAAAACAAGTACAACAGAATAAAATTGATGACCCACTTTACTAAATACATGTAAAAAAAATGTTTCACGTTCCATATCATTTCGCCGAAAACGTACCCAACCAACATGGTCATTATACCAGTATATTTCATGATTTTTTCCCTCAAAAAAACTTAATTATTTCCTTTGCTTTTTGTCCTTATTTTCCTCGCACGGGACATAAAAGATCTTTGTAATCTGTCACAAAATGCGTGATGATAAATGTGGGTATAAGTGTAAAAAATATTCAAAGGAAGAACGGATAGGATAGCCGGGTAGCTAAATGCGAAAACTTTTGTCTAGCACAAAAGGTAGGAATGGAATTGAAGTCATTTATTTCCTAGATGACGAATGTTCGGAAATATAGTTTCATTTAGGATTGTTCGTTCAATGTTTTCCGAAGCATATTTTTGGAATCTATATATCTAACTAGGGTGAATAATATACTTACGATTTAAGGGATTTGAACAGCTCTTCGGTCCACGATTCTCTGGCAATGGAGCGTGCCAGCATTTTTAATGGTAGATCTACCTCATACATGAACCAGGGTAGTTCACTTGTAAATTTTGCTTGAATTTTAACATCGATGAACTTATCCGGCTGGTTATGTGACCTGTAGATAAAAGAAAAGACATTTTGTAAAAGGTGTACGGGATATAAATTTGGCGCTATTTTTGTATGATCGTCATTGAAACAAAATCGCAATTTGATTGCAATTGAGGTTTGAAACTCAGTTTATGATTTAACGTAACACTTTCCCAATATAGTTAATCCAGATGAAATCCAAGATCATAATAACGAATGGAGAATGTTAAGATCACACCGTTTAAGCGATTTTGATAACGATATCTTGTTGATTTGGAAAAAAATACATTAGTAAAAATAGGAGATGACTCTCTAAAATTTCCGGTTCTTTAGATTTGTTTTTCAGATTCTCTTTTTACCACATTCGAGCGCTGCAGTAGAGAGAATATTTTCTCAAATTAATTTAATAAAAAATAAACTACGTAACAAACACCAAAAGTTTGTTAAGAGACCAAAAATTGTTACGATTCTTGTATCAGCAATTAAAAAGTTAGGTTGTGGGAACGTATTGAATTCGGATAAAAGTAAAATAGAAACTCTAATGATACAGATGGATAGCTTCTTTTTTTTTGTTTGTTTTGTGTTTTACACTAAAAAATATGGCGTTTTCATAGTACAAAGTGGTAGATATTTGTACGTAACTGCAATGTATCCTTTTTTTTTTGATAAAATAAACAAGTATGTTAATTTTCGAATATTATTGGTTTTATTTAAAACCCTTTACAAAGAAAAAGGTAGGTTTAAAAAAATGCTTGGAAATTCTTGCCTAAGGTAGACCTTCAATAATATATTTAACAAAATTACTTCCATCAAAACTATCGAACAGTAAAATTTAAAAATACTGCCCTGTATTTTCAGTGCGTCTTTTGTACAAATGTTCTGTTTATTCAGTAGGTATTTTTCTCTTATTTGCCATAAAATGTATTCAGTTTTTCCGTGTTTCCCGATCTTATTAGCTTTAGCGAGTTCCCTGCTCGATATCAGTGCTTTTTATCAGAAAACTTCCCATTTTCCCGGATCGTTTTTAGTTTTCCTGTTAACCTTGAGAACGTAAACAAATCCACAATTTTGCAATGGCAGTTCTTTTTTGCCTCGATTACTTTTGAAGCAATTTAAAATAAATGACTGGTGTTGACAACGGGGGAAATACCACATAAGGACTTTGTTTATAGTGTTCCGTAAAACGAAACACTTTTGAAATCACTTCGGTGTCGGTTCCTTATTACTGCTAAACCATTGATTTTTGAGAAAAAGTTTTTTAACAAAAAATATTTTTCACGATGTAGAGAACAACTTTTGTCCTTGCACGTTTTTCAAAATTTTTAATTTGGCTCAGTCGGAACGCAATTTCATTACTATTAATAATTTAAGTGTAGGGCTGATGGCATGGAAGACTAATTGTGCAAGTATAGCTTGCACTTGACCGAATTAGTTTGTAAAAATATTAGCTTATAATTTGCTGTATGTTTTTTCTGAAGTTCATCTCTATTCCAATTCACAACCGCTGCAATTCAATATGAAACTAAATTGGGGAAAGCATATCCCAGATCGCCAAGGTACTGGTACACCCTTTTGGGGTATGGGCTACCTGCGAGCAAAATTTCTGCTCTATGGGCCTTATGATTTTTGAAATATTTTTGTTATCGATGTGCATTTTTGGCATGCACGCTGTGCTGCTTTGTCCCTAAGCGAATACGTATGATGAGACATAATGGGGACACATCTTAGCAAGTTACCTAGCCCGCCACATGCTTTAAGTGTAGTACTGTGTAACTACAAAAGCCTAGGACATACCTAGGGTCTCCAGATTATGGAGCAAGCCCCTCCCTACCTCCAATCCAATATATCGCATGTAAATTTAAACAAGAGCTTAAAAGAGACTCATATTACTTGGTATTGCCCGCGATCGATATCTGATTAGTTTAACCCACCTCAGCCTTAATTTCAGTCAAAAAAGACTGGTTTCCTTGAAAAGTGTTTTATAAAAGACCACCCGAAGCCGTGGATAGCCTGTAACCAGTGGGAGCCGGTGCCTTTTCAAGCGTCCGCTGGAAAATCTGTCAACTGCAGCTACCATTACAGGACCTTTATGGCCTTTTTTATTAACTATTGATATAAAATAATGAAAGGTTTTTCTCTAATATTCGCAAAAGAGAAAAGTTATTCTTCAATTTGGATTTCACGTAGCTGTAAACTTTGGTTTTCTCTTTCGGGCAAGAAAATACTTCTCCCCTTCCAACTAACACATTCTTTATGTTTCCAAAATAAGACCTAAAGAGTACTGTTCTTACATCTGGGGAGCGGCATCACCTTTGACACTTAGCTTCAGTAATTCTATTCAAAAGCGAGCCTTTTGACTCATTAATGACCCAGTCATTAAAAGAAAGCCATAGGCGTAGTTAAGGGGGGCTTAGGGGTGCTTAACACCCCCAAAACTTTAATTAGCACCCCAAACATTTTTTTTCAAATACTGAATAGAATCTAGGGCTTAGGGCTAAACTTAGAGACAAAGCGCAATTTTTTCTCTCCGTTTTACGGTCGCTGTCGAATGATCGACAGATAAAAACAACCCAATCGCTTTGTGTCGATTATATAAAACTACATAGAAAAAACAGCTATGCTATTTTTAATAATAATATTATTTTTGACCACTGTCACATTAGTTATATTAAAGTTAATATTGTCGCAACGAAACATAATTGAAATAATCAAAAAAAAAAGATTTCTTTAAATATATGCTTTTTATTGGAGTTCAAAAGTATTCCTACTTCTTTGAAAACCATATTACCATGATTTCAATGACCAACATATTAAAGGAAACCAATACATTTCAATTGTAGTACTGTACTTTGAAGTTTATACTTTCAGTGCTTCAATAAATTTTACTTTACTTGAGCTTATTAATCCTTAGAGGGTATAATTGTTAGAGCCAAAAAATTAAATTATTTGATGAGAATGCCTAAATATAATGGGACGAGAAATAGGTATTTGTAGGCGGTGTGATTCAAATGACAATATATTGTATTAAACGAAAAAGAACGACAGTTTAAATAGAAAATTTAAAACTTAAGTCAATAATCCTTGTATCATGTTAATTAAAATACACCCTCCAATAAAACATATAAGGTATTAGAGAAATAATAAAAAATATTAATTCAATGGGTTCTATTGTTGGCTGAAATATTAGTTCTATTGCTCGCGGACACCCTTTGGAGAGGTTAAAATTGTGCTGTTGGTATTTGTTCGTTGAATAATCGTTTAGGCTTACAGAATGTTTGTTAATTGTGTTAAAGGTACGCCAAAAATAATAGTTCTTTTGCAATTCTAGGGCTGGAGCAACTCATTTTAGTGTTTTATAGTATATAAGTGAAACAAACCTAAAAAGATTTGCAATAATGATACGTATTTAGATTAAATAAGATGTATGTTCTTACAAATAAACGTTTACTAAAACCAATGATATATTTTATATTGAATTTAGGATAGCTACTTCATCAAATAATTGTTATATTATAAACCAACAAAACCTTATATTTCAAGCAATCTTATAACCTATTGGTTAACTATGATAAAGTAATCATTGAAATAAACCGAATTTGTATTGTGCAATACGGAATAGTGTGAATTGGTATCTAATTTAATATACGATAGTGTTTTTCTGTGTATAACCACCAAAAGTAGCACTGCTGGACTGACTCCCTAACTAAGCCTATGAAGAAAACGCCCTTCTCTCACTCATCGTTGCGCCTCGTGAACATCTCACTCCTCTCGCTCATTCATACCTAGGGTCTCCAGATTATGGAACAAACCGCCTGCAGATGTTTTCCCTTCCCCACCCAACCTCTAACCCTTTAAATCCCGTGTCAATAGATTACATTTCCCCTCTCTTCAGACGCCCACGGTATGTTAGTACTTAGATTCGAAGTCTACGTGGTCTGTTTCAAATAAAAAAAACCTACTGTACATTTGTGATTAAGATTCTTTGTCAAGTGTGTCAGCCAATAACTGTCGAACAAAAACAGGCCGTTATAAAAGGGCACGTTCTAAATGTAATATTAGTGATTAATGATTACCTTCGATTATACACTAATGCTATGTTCCTGTGTTGGACGAAAACAACCACCTGCCTAGCATATTTGGGTCAAGGACAACCGTGTTTGATTTCCTCCATTTTTGTTTACAATCGGATTTTCAGTTCTGAAAATTGGAAATGCGACCCTTTCTGCGAACGAGCAAATAACTGTTATTTAAATTCCCTTCTCTTACATATCGAGAAAAATTTAATAGATGTTCTTTCATTTAGTACAACTACGCTTCAAGCAGTATCTTCAGTTTTTAACCGACTACTTCACGAGGAGGTTGTCAATTCGACCCGTGTTATGTACATATGTATGTTCACGCATAATTCTTAAACGGATTAACCGATTTGGATAAAAAAAATTGTAGATAAGTCCCGAATGGTCCCATTTTAAGGGTTTTTTGCTGAAGTGAATGGAAACCGAAAAAAACTGCGAAAAACTAAAAAACAATCTTGAAATCGACAATTTTTGCGTGTGTACTTCGGAATGGCAATAATTTTTTCTTCGTTGTGTTTAGCATGTGGTCCTGTTGGTATTTGACTTTAAAAAATATTAAAGGGGTGGGGGGTGAAAGAGGTAAAACCGGAACGGCTTAAAATTTTTCCGAAAATGTTGACTAATATCTCATTTTCGAGGTTAATAGGGACATAAAATCTAATTTTGTCTGGCAGAGGTTAAAAAAATTACCGATGGGATAAAAAGGAGACACTGGAAAATTGTCCAAAAATATTAACTAAGATTTTCGGGATTTATTGAGGTCTGAAAATCTAATTTTGTCTAACAGATGTTAAAAAAATTAAGAGGAGTAGGGAGTGTGATAAAAAGGAGTGACTAGGAATTTCTTCAAAACATGTCAGTTTCGGAGCTAACGAGAGGGATAGAGAGAATAAAAGAAGCGGCTGAGAATTTCTCCAAAAATGTTAACTAACATATCATTTTCGAAGTTATTGAGGTCAGAAAATGTAATTTTGTCTAATCGATGTTAAAAAAATTAACGAGGGGAGGGACAAAAAGCAGCGATTGACAACTTACCCGAAAATGTTAACTATCATGTCATTTTCGGGGATATTGAGGTCAAAAAAATTAATTTTGTGTAACGTACGTCAAGAAAACTTACAGCGGGGGAGGCTGGGGGGGGGGGGGGTAAATAAGGAGAAGCGACTGTCAATTTCTTTAAAAATGTTAACTAGAGAGTAATTTTTGGGGTAATTGAAGTCAGAAAAGTTAAGTTTATGCAACGGATGAAAAAAAAATTAGGACGGGGGAGGGGACGAAAAGAGCGGGTGAAAATTCTTTGGAAATGTTAACTATGTCATTTTCGGGGTTACTGAGGTCTGAAAATCCAACGTTACATGGCTATTACAAGCTTAAAGAGAGAGCGATAAGATGAAGGACAAGGAAAAATAGGTGAACTAGAAAGAAGGATTTTTTTTTCAAAAAACCATAAACCTACTTCGCAAAAGAAAAAGCACTTAAATGTAGGAAGTACTATTTCTACGTATTTATAACTGTGGTTAATGGTAAACTCAAGTTTGTTCAAATTAAGGTAACTTGTACACCGAAGTTCTGAACTTTGAAGTCGGCGCGATTTCACAGTTTAAGGATCCGTAATGATAATTTTATTCATAAACATTTAAGAAGTTGCGCTTCTTTTAAAGTTCAGAACTTTTGTGTACAAGCTACTAAAAGTCGAACGCAATTAGGTTGACCATTAGGCTCAATAATAAATGACTAAAACTATTAATCTTTATCAGGCGCGGCCCGTGAAATTTCAACGTTGCATATCTCTGTTACTACTTATGGGACCCATACCAAATTCAGGTTTTTTAATAGTGAGCCCACTAGGAATGTTTTGGTAAAGAAAAAAAATATTTTGCAATTTGCGAAAAAAAGTTGATTTTTTGAATTGACCTACCTGAGTAAAAAATTACCACGCTTAGATATTTTATTTATTATTTTTTCTAAACAAATTTTACATCATTTTGTCGACAATTCTTAAATTTTACGAGAAAAAAATGTGTTAGTAGAAAGTTATAGTCATGTGAATTTTTTGCAACCGAAAATTTAAATTATTTTTCGGTTGAAAAAAATCAAATGACTATAACTTTCTACTAACACATTTTTTTCTCTTAAAATTTAAGAATTGTCGACAAAATGATGTAAAATTTGTTTAGAAAAAATAATAAATAAAATATCTAAGAGTGTTAATTTTTTACCCTGGTGGGTCAATTCTAAAAATCAACTTTTTTTCGCAAATTGCAAAATATTTTTTTTCTTTACCACAACATTCCTAGTAGGCTCACTATTAAAAAACCTGAATTTGGTATGGGTCCCATAAGTAGCAACAGAGATATGCAACTTTGAAATTTCACGGGCCGCGCCTGATCTTTATTAACAATTTATTAATATATTATCATTAAAGATTCCTATTATACTTTAAAAATCTCAGAACTTCGGTGTACAAGTTACCCAGCTTTGAACAAACTTAAGTTTACCATTACCCACAGTTATAAGTACGTATATAGGAATATTATTTCATGCCTTTAAGTGTTTTTTCTTTTGTGAAGTTGGTTTATTTTAAAAAGAATATACACTTCTTTAGAGAAATGTACGTTATGAATATGCTGTCGCCTGTCGACTGTACCTTTACAAACATTAGATGAAAATCATCCGAAATATTAAAAAAATACCAGACTTTACCGGTGCAAAAATAGGGATTTAAAATCGGTTTCGACATAAAACAATATGTCTCCCGTTTTATTCCATTATACTCTGTGTGGATCGAAGCAAGAAATCAAATTTCCATTTCAAATTCAAATACGTATCTTTTCCATTTTATTTCAGGCGTATTGCTTGAAATAATACCCATAAACAGATTTTGTCCCAAATGTTATGAATAACGTTAAACCCGCAAAAGGAAATACCGCGGTTGTTCCAAAGGTGTTTTTCGTAAATGAACGGTATTCTAATAGGTTTGGCGCCATTTTTCAACAATGCCACGGAATTTCAGATTGTCGTATCTCCGTACCTACGCATGGGACCCTCACCATATTATAAGATGTTACTGTTGGGTACTCTACAATCATTTTCGTGAAAAATATTTAATTTTGAAATTTGCGAAAAAATAAATAAATTTTTTGGGCCGCTTCACCTGAGATCTGAGAAAGTTCTGAAGAAAAGTTTACTTACCATAAAGTATATCAAATTTTATAGACAATTTCAAAATTTGGTGAAAATATTCTAATTTTCCTTAAAGAAATCACATTTTAAATTATTTCTTGGACAAAATGCTTTAGGGTAAAAATTTTAAAAACTAATTAATTTCAAGATATTAGAGGTAATTCAATGAACCTTGAATTCTATCGATAAAATCTGTCTCGCTGACTTGCTGTCTTCACTTTCTTCCGAATCTTCCGATGAACCCGTATTCATAATAAAAACTAAGGGTTCTAGAGCGTCGTTTAAAAGATGCTTTTTTCCCTCTAAGCTCATATTCATATTTTTTTACATGTTGGCAAACATTATACCACTCATGCTCAGACACCTCCTCAAAATTTTGCCTAGCCAGTGCCTCCGTATCAGCTAATTGAAATGTATTATTGTCAGCTGCTACCCGACTCTTCACTAATGCCCATATTTTTCTATAGGGTTTAGTTCCGGGTGATAAGGAGGTAAACGTAACACACAGTGACCATGTCGTTTCAACAGTTCATCAAACTTGTATTGCGTTGGAAACAGAACTTTATTGATGGGGCGGATTTTATTTCGAGTCCGATTTGGCCAAAGCGAAAATCATAACACACCTCTTTCCCGCTTTACAAAATATGAGAGAGAAGGAAGTAATTGCAATGATTAATATTCCAGATCGAAAACAATTTTTAGTACGACCCTTGTACGTCCTTATATTTTTTATTTAAAATTGATTAGGTAGCAAAAATACCGTCCTGTGAGCACATTTTTCAGACATAATATAAAAATTTCCATTGAGTCTTTTACTGGATCTTTATGAGTTAATTTTTTCGACGAAAATTGAGCAATTTGCCAGAATAACTTGAGCGAAAGATTTGAAAATGGATGACGGCCAACCTTGTAAAATTTGATATATGAAAGCGACATTGTCACGGATTTTTTGTGTGGCTAAGGTATTTTGTATTGTCTAATATTTTATAGAAGGAAAAGGGAATAATATTTTTATTTAGATAAGAAATAGGAAAAATAATCCTTATGACCAGCTCTCTTCAACTGACGATGGTACTCTTTACCGAAACATTCGTTTTTCCAGACAAGTCTCGAATCAAAAGCTGGATAATAGACGCAGATCTATGTACCTATCTCTTCCCCAAGTTCTTTAATTAATCTTAGATTGGGGTTACAAAAACCCATAGAAAACTACAATTTAAAAAGTTTTAGGCAAGAAATCCAGCAAGCTAGACATTTCCCGTCCAAGATAAAAAAAAAATAAAACTATATTTTATAAAAATATGTTATTACAAGATTTCAATATTCAATTACGATTTTTTTTCAGTTTTTCAAGTTCAGATGATGTTTCATGCCGCAACAGTAATTTAAAGCTAAAATTTTCTTTTGTTTTCCTCTCTTTAACAAAAATCAATTTTCATTTTTAAATTAAAACACGTGTTCCTCCCCTTTTTCCAAAGGACATTAGCTCGGGATAAACAGATTTTACCAGGAAATTCCTGTACGTTTTACATTTTTCTGAATGGTTATAGACGGGTCTTTTTGTACCGTTTAGGGAATTTTGAGATTATTTAGGGCGTTAAAAGCAATTTTGCAATAATGGAAATACATTCTTGTAAAAGAGCCTTGTGTGGATATTCATACATTTATACGCTGATATGCCAGAATGAATTTTCATTAAGAATACCAAGGGGAATTTTTGAATCGGATTTTATTAAAAAGAAGGTTTTATTTTGGTATATATATAAATATCCAATTTAGCAGATTAATTAATCTCTTTACACTTAGAACATTATGGCTTGAACAAATGAAATGTATTTACATATACCATATAGGTACAGCGTGTCCGAAAAACACACAGACACCAAATTGTAGGTGTATCTTATTGGTTAATAAATAACATTTGGATGAAGTACGCCAAAGAATTGTCAATGTCTACCAAGAAGTAACACCTGCCATTGTCGAAAAAGTGTATAAAACTAACCAGTTTATAACTCAATCTTCTTTGATTAAATTACAAAATTTTATCTTTGTAAGCTTTACCTCATTTTTCCACTAAAAGCGATGTCCCATCGTCGCATGGGTTCAACAGGGGCAAGCTTTATGCCTTCCGCAGCCCATTCTTTGCCTGTCATCATCGAATCTGGGTCTGCTTCTAGTTTCGTATCCGGCAGCTTTTCGGACTTCAGTAAACCGTACTTTGGATGCTGAAAAACCATGAACCAAAAATTGGTTTATCGTTTTATTTTGTAAAAAGCCAAATATCTTTTTTTTTTAATACAAGGGCAGGGCTTTCTTTAGTTTGTTATGATACGTTAAGACCTATTAAAGCAAAAAGGTACTTACTAAAAGATATACCAACCCATTGACTGTTCCTTCGTGCGTAGCTCTGTTCCTGCAGCAAGAAAAATTCCTTCCTGCGAAACTGCATGAAAAAATACTGCATCGAATGCCTTTAAAGAAAGACTAGTATTATTTTTATATATACAGGGTGGTCCGAAAATAATGGCCAACAGAGCAAGAGCAGATTCCTTATATCAAAGTTATGCTATTTATTCAAACTTGCCTAATTTCAAAGTCGATAATAACCATTAGGGTATCAAAATTTTAATTTTGTTGTCGATTTTTTTCAATAATTTCTCAACGAAACGACAAAGCGATCTATCTCTTAGAATATCGAAAAATTCACTAGAGGAATATGAAATTTAGTTACTTCTTGCTCCTTTTCAAGCCTTTTAAAGTAAGTAAGGAAAAAAAACATTTTTTTTAATAATAGTGTTTTTTAGATAAATAACTTACCAAAGGATGGTCCGACAATGGCTGCCTCTTTTCCAGCTCCGCAACGTCAAATAAGCCTTGCTTTCCAACTAAATAGTACTTCAGTCTTCTCACAATCATCAGAGTCAAAATGGCTGGATATTTCACAAAGTACCATTTCCCCGGTTGGCTGTAAACCCCAAAAATTTTCTTGGGGTCCTTTCTATTTTGAATCAAACAGTATGTTAGGAAAAGCACTAGGGCACCGGCAAGTATGTCCATGTACATTGTAACGGTGTGTTTTTTGCGACACTGTCCACTTTTATTATCGATAAATCACTACTTTACTATATAAGAAATGTAAACGATTATTAGACACCCTGTATTTCGAACACCAAGGTCAAGGTCACGATTTAAACTTACACATAAACGATAACAACAAGCTATTTTTAGAATATGTCGTTACCCTGTTATTCTTCTAAACAAAGATATCACAACAATACATATACTTACTGAAATACACCTAACACTTTTAATAACCTAAAAATCAAACCTATTAGCACCGAAAACCTTAAATAACCTAGCCCTTCATGATATTGTCACTTCTACAGAAACCAAAGGTCTATCATTTTTATGTTTTTAACAAAATAAACTGCTTGTTAAATGTAAACCTTCTATTATCAGCTTATCTCTAAGAGTTTTTATTATCATTAGGTATACATATATACTTGTATAAATAATAGAGACGAAGTGCAACACATCTAAACGTAACATTTTTTTTATTAAATTGTAAATTTATTTGGCAGAAATTTGTTGCATTTACGGCGCACCAGCTAGGTTACCTTATACAGATGTCGATTTTATGAACAGTCAACTGTTTTGTTAGAATAATTTATAATTGACATGATAGCATAAATTAAATATGGAGATGACGGTTCAAGTGAATTCATTGTTCGTTTACAATCAAATATAATTAAACTATTTTAGTCCAAAAATGCTTTTAACAGTCGCATAAGAGACAAAGTGCCTTCCTGTCCCAACGGCAGCAAATCTTTCTGGCCACTTGCCAAAAACATTAGGCAAAACTTCTGTAGTAGCACTTTTCCTCCCCTGACCTGTTACAACGAAATTATCTCCACCTCTAAAGGGAAAGCTGAACTATTTGCCAAACAATTCGCTGCCAATTACACCCTTATCCCTTGCAAACTCTAAAATATCTAGAAAAACACAAAATCATCCATTACAGACAGTATGGCACTCCATAGCTTTGTCACCCATAACTGGAACAAGTCACTAGAATTTCATGACGAATCTCAGATTATTGCTCTTGATATTTCCAAGGCCTTTGACCAAGTATGGCATGCCGCACTCCTCAACAAACTATCTTCTTGCGATCTTCCTCCCGAAGTGTGTACCCGGATCGGTAGCTTTCTTACAACCCCACGATGGCAGCAAGCTTAAGTACTAAGGTATCATGGGCTGTATCCTGTTGTTGCTTCCTCTCTAATCAGAGCATATCTGTCGTGGAAGACGGTCACTCATCTAATTTCCATCCTATCAATGCTGGCATACCCCAAGATTCTGTCCTGGCACCAACCCTATTTCTTCTTCACATACCTGGGAATTGTCCTGAATGGGGTTAGAATTAAACCTGCGAAAACTGTGAATATCCTTGGAGTTAATATGGATCTGGATCTGCGATTTACAGCTCAGGTTAGAGTCATAGTCCAGAGGTCATATTATGCGGTACTAAAGTGTCTGTATGGTAACAGGCATGTATTAAAGGGACCTTAAAATAAAGTTATGTGAGACTTTGGTGTTGAGCCATGCCAACTATGGTGACCTGGTCTTTGTACCTTGTCTGGGTGTTCTGAACAGTTCTAGAATCCAGAGGATTCAAAACTCATGTATTAGATTCATTTCTGGCCTCCTCAGGAGGGATTACGTTTCGCCTAGGTTAATAGCGATGGAGTGGCTCAATATGAACAACAGAAGCAGGTTGCATCTGGCCCTATCTGTTCGTAGGGTACTCAAGATTGGGGCACCACCATACATCAGGAAGATGGATTTCGACTAGTCTCGCCAGGTTTTGACTATATCTGTGGCTTTGTTTAGAGAAACAAAACGTGTGATTAGAAAGTAGAAGAATTGAAGCAAATTGTTAATGAATACCCACAAACACCTATTCGGCGTTTAAGCTAAGAAATAAATCTATCCTACGGAACCTGCAAGAGAATCCTAAAATGTGACCTGCAAATGCACGCTTATCGTCAAAGCTCAGTCCAAGGATTGTAACCAAATGACAAGCCGCAGCGAATGCAATTTTTAAGGTGGTTTCAGCAGAACGGCGCACCAATTCACGTAACTCTTGATAATTTAAATTTTTTGGAAGAATTTTTGCAGACAGAATCATTAGTCGTAATAATACGCCAGTTAGGTGGCCACCACGGTCCTGCGATCTCACGCCATGCCAACTTTTTTTATGGCCAGACATTAAAAACTGGGCTTTTAAAACACCTTGTGAAAATTTAGAAGACCTACGGGCTGGAATTACAAATAAGTTTCAGGAGATTAACAACTCCCCCAAGTGCTCATGAATGCTTTTGATGCTGTAAAAACACGAATGAGAATATGTTTGGAAGTAGAAAGTTGACATCATTTAGTTTAAATGTATAATTTTTAGGTCCCTTGTTGTATATGTTTTTTTTAATTCTCTGTATTATGCAATGACAATGACAATAATGTAAATGACAATAATATAAATGACAATTTTATTTTTCATTCATCAAACCTGCTATACCTTTTACCTATGTTAAGTACCTTTCAAGAGTAATAACTCAAGACATGCGTGGTTGATTCCAATATACCTTACTCGTATTACCAATAGAGTTTTTCTATTATCCATAGATTCCAGGCGCGGCCCGTGAAATCTCAAAGTTGCATATCTCTGTTGCTACTACTTATGGGACCCATACCAAATTCAGGTTTTTTAATAGTGAGCCTACTAGGAATGTTTTGGTACAGAAAAAAAAACATTTTGCAATTTGCGAAAAAAAGTTGATTTTTTGAATTGACCCACCTGGGTAAAAAATTAACACGCTTAGATATTTTATTTATTATGTTTTCTAAACAAATTTTACATCATTTTGTCGACAATTCTTAAATTTTAAGAGAAAAAAATGTGTTAGTAGAAAGTTATAGTCATTTGAATTTTTTCAACCGAAAAATAATGTAAATTTTCGGTTGCAAAAAATTCAAATGGCTATAACTTTCTACTAACACATTTTTTTCTGTTAAAATTTAAGAATTGTCGACAAAATGATGTAAAATTTGTTTAGAAAAAATAAGAAATAAAATATCTTAGCATGTTAAGTTTTTACCCAGGTGGGTCAATTCAAAAAATCAACTTTTTTTCGCAAATTGCAAAATTTTTTTTTTCTTTACCAAAACATTCCTAGTAGGCTCACTAGTAAAAAACCTGAATTTGGTATGGGTCCCATAAGTAGCAACAGAGATATGCAACTGTAAAATTTCACGGGCCGCGCCTGATAGATTCAACAACCGTTAAACACACTTTTTTATTATGAAACAAATTGTGCTCTTTTGTAAGAGTTGTAGAGTCCCTCATTATAAGCTCTCTAGAGACTATTTTTGTTTACTGGCATTTTCGAAAAGTTCGTACACAAAAGAAATGTTTTCCACATTGTAATAACCTGACAATAATTCCTTGAACATTTTTTTCTACCAAGTTATTATGATGCTGTTTACCGATTGTCTTGTTGGGGTTTCTTATTTTTGGACTCGCGTGGGTATGAATTTGCTTTATATTACTCCTCATTATTCAATAACTTAGTTGGTATTCAAACAGGGATGTTTTTCATACGCCGCAGATCAGAAGTCCTTCGATTTTTTTTGTTTCTAATGTTTCAATAACAAAAAACAAGGAACGTTATTATTTACCGAAGTTTTTAAAAAATATTCTTTTGAGAAATCGTGTTGTGAAAAGTTTTTGAAGCTACGCGATGAAGACGAAAAGGGAATAATAATATATGTACATTATATATATATATATATATATATATATATATATATATATATATATATATATATATATATATATATACATATATATATATATATATATATATATATATATATATATATATATATATATAATATATATATATATATATATATATATATATATATATATATATATATATATATATATATATATATATTATATATATATATATATATATATATATATATATATATATATATATATATATATATATATATATATATATATATATATATATATAATGCTAGAAACTAGCGCGGGTCGATACATAAAAAAAATGAGGAGAATTATTGTGGGCATGTCCGCTAAATGAACAGAAAAAAAAAATGAAAAGTTGGAATGGTAACCCGTACGACACGTGTTTCTGCTCATTGGCTTCATCAGGCCCACGTATGTGAACGTGCCTCTCAACATAAGTCGAGATGCACATGTCACATACGCAGTTACGGGTGTAACCTTAAGAAAAAGAAAACAAAATAACAAGGACCACAAACAGGAGCCAGTACACCCATTTGTGGCTTCAGCCAAAAGATCCCTTTTTGGGGGCAACAATTAGCGTCGCCACGGAGGCAACTATAGCCACCTGCCGTGGTATCCTTAAGCCTTATCCTTGAGCATATATATACAGTATGTCCACGGATAGAGGTCGCAAGAGGACAAATGGACAAAAAATTTCATTGTTCGAAAAAAAATCATTTTTGGTAAGCTTCTGCTTCTTAAAAAAATACGGTCTACGAAGAAAATGTTTGACTTTTTTATACAGGGTGCTCAAAAAATACAAAAATAATAAATTATGTGAAGAGTAAACTACCTTTATTTTTCATTTTAGAGCAAAATGATAAAGACAAAAAATATTTCAAATTCCAGTCAAAATTTAAATTCAAAATATCATCTGAATATTTTACTTTTTATTTTTGTGTTATAATTTTATCAAATATTGCTGTACCTACGTTTTCTAGGTAATTTTTGCCTTGTCCACCTCATCTCACTATCTTTTACGACAAATGTCAGAAAATTTAAAATGTTTGCAACAAAATTTAAAATATTTGCAAAATTTAAAATTTTTGCAACAAAATTTAATTTGCAACAAAATTTTAAATTTTCTGACATTTGTCGTAAAAGATAGTGAGATGAGGTGGACAAGGCAAAAATTACCTAGAAAACGTAGGTACAGCAATATTTGATAAAATTATAACACAAAAATAAAAAGTAAAATATTCAGCTGATATTTTGAATTTAAATTTTGACTGGAATTTGAAATATTTTTTGTCTTTATCATTTTGCTCTAAAATGAAAAATAAAGGTAGTTTACTCTTTACATAATTTATTATTTTTGTATTTTTTGAGCACCCTGTATAAAAAAGTCAAACATTTTCTTCGTAGACCCTATTTGTTTAAGAAGCAGAAGCTTACCAAAAATGATTTGTTTCCGAACAATGAAATTTTTGGTCCATTTGTCCTCTTGTGACCTCTATCCGTGGACATACTGTATATATATATATATATATATATATATATATATATATATATATATATATATATATATATATATATATATATATATATATATATATATAGAGCCATTTTCCTGAATGTAGGAATAACAGGGAGCGAAACTTTAATATCAAACACTGCCTTCATTTTGTTGCATGTTTTGTGTATCCATGTCAATCTGTTGAACAACATTTCCATCAATATCCTGCTCACTGTCTGTGTTAATATCCTGTTCGACCATATCTTCTTCCAAGCTTTGGTCGATAGATAGCATAGCATGTCTTCATGAAGACGCGCACTATTGTTCTTTTTCGTAACTCATGTTGTCTATAAAAAAATAATAATCTGTTTTTCATGACAAAATACTGATGTTACAAAGCAAAAAAATACATCTTTTGTAGCAATAAGCTTATCGGTGGAAATCGCAGACCTCCAAGATACGAAACTACATAACGTATAACACCGGTCTCGGATACCAAAATCTGTAATATTCAAAAAATAATGTGCCGGCAGTCAATGATTCTCTCGCTCTGAATTCGGGGGCCGAAACAATGAAATGGAGCTATTGAGCAGGATAAGCGCGATACGTTTGGAATTATCCATTCCTATGGACACCTTCAATTAACATATTTATTGACAACGCAAAATGACCGAACAATCTCTTCATTTCATTAAGGATTGTGCAATACTTTTAACTAACCCCGTACAAATAAATGAACAACACATATCTAATGCGATAATCTAATCAAACAAGCTTCCTCATTTAAATTTAAAAATTTAACTTACGCCTATTAATCCATTAGGACAAATTAATATATTACTAATGCAGAACGTTATAGAAATTAGTTCCTAGTTGTAGGAAAGTGCACAGTGATAAGCAAAAAGAGGCTAAAGTATCTAAAACAATAAATTAAAACGGATAGTTCCCATCTTCCAAATTTTCCATATATTAAAATAGTGTTTTAACAAATTATATTATTTTCCTCACTCGTTGCTTAGTAAACCAATCTCTTTTACGAGCTTTTTACCCCGAATTTGTTTTTTGGCGCACAATTTAAAAGCTATCATGGACTTAGACGATGTCCTGCCCAGTATCGGCGAGTTTGGAAAATACCAGAAGCTTATACTGTGGTTTATCCTACTACCAGCAGTATTTCCATGCGGTTTTCACGCTTATAACCAGCTATTTATGGCCACAAAACCGGATCATTGGTGTAGAATACCTAGGGACCAGGAGTAAAACTAAGTGTTATAAAAAATATTAGGTAAGAGCAACAGAATGTTGAATAATATTACGTATTATTTTATTTATATACATATTAATACCAACGAAATTAAGAGAATTTGAAAATTCCTATTGATATCAAGCCCGAAAGAATGTTCGAAAAAAATTCTTTTAAAAAATCAGTTTTTAAACGTCCAATTATTTTAAAAACACGTCTTTCTTCTTCATATCAATGACACTTACCTCATCCACATGACTCACCAATCCCGTCCCAATCTCCAGTTCTTTAAATCCCGTGTCAATAGACTACATTTCCCTTCTCTTCAAACGCCCACGGTACGTTAGTACTTAGTTTTGAAGTCGACGTGGGATGTCAGATAAAAAAATTGACGCCAATTTTAAATTCCGATGTAACTATTGGGATATCCTCTACTAGGGATATTAGCTGAACCGTATTTTTATTTCAGCATTCCAATTGAGATATCCCCGGATAACAAATCAAAATTCAGTCAATGTCTGATGTACGATCTAAACCATGGACCTATAAATTTCAACAGCACAGATATCGACGAATTGCAGGATTCCGCCGAAATCATTTCCTGCAGAAACGGATGGACGTACGAAACGAACGATATTAAAAATTCCGTTGTCAGCGAGGTATGGAAATGATTTTTTAGGCACAGATTAGGTGTCAAAGTACACTGTGTAGAAATTAATTTATTACGAGCACGTGTAACGGGTTTGAGTCAATGACTGCGCGGAGTAATTTTATGCATTTAAGATACGATTTGTCGATTATAAGCTTATTTGTTAAGGTATGATTGGATATTCTGCACAGTTTAAACATATTTTGAATTGTACAGGGTGCGTTAAAAAGTAGGGGTCACAGAGTTAGATTTTTGAAATGGGACACCCTCTATTTGAATGGATTTTTGAATTTTACGTGTAATTTCATTACATTTTCACTTTTATTATACGAAAAAGTCATAGTTTTCGAGATGATTCGACTTGTATTAAAAATTTAGCATGTGCAAGCATTTTTTTGTTGTGAAAATTCTACTTACATTTTGATTCCAAGCGATTAACATTTTGTATCCTGAGTAAATTAAGTCAAAATAATATATCCACTATGAAATATTTGACATCTCACTTATAGTTTTGCCAGAGTTACCTGAATCTCATAAATCTAAATTATTAAGATTTAAGTGGTATAAAAAGCCAGACAAAGACCTGCCGCTTATACCGGGCTCGCTCGATTCCCCATAGCAAGTATCCCACATTTCAGTCAGATTTGTTAGTGATAACTTCGGTATATAATGCAAACAGCAGCTGCCTGTCTCGTGAAGGGACACCTGCAGCGACGATTCGTTTTGTCTCTTTTCCACTAAGGGTAATATTATATTGGCGCATGCAGAGGACGGAGTCATTTTATTATAATTAAGACGTTACGTCTAGACAGATGCTCGTTTAGAACATGATTTATGTGAAACAGTTAAGTTTTAGGTTTTGATCAGTGAAGTGCGTATTATAAGTGTTTTTACTTGGTTTATGTAAGTGAATTTTTATTATAATAATGGATTTTTGGCGACCTTTTGAGGTAGATGAAAGCGAATTATTACATGTTCAATTACCTTCGGTACCGACCGTGGCATCACCTGTCGAAACATGTCCGGAGTTTAATAAAGATTTACATGTTCAAAGTCAACGAATAATCCTAAATATTTACGGCTGTTTAAAAAAAGAAAATCCGGCACAGTCGGATAAGGCCATTATAAAAAGAGTTAACGAATTAACACAACTTTCGATATCTACAATTTATCGCGTAATTAAAACAAGAGATGTTACAGATCATTCGGTAAAGCGAAAGAACACTAATCAAAAGTTTCAGAAAGTTGACGATGCAGCAAAAGATGTCATTAGACGAATTGTGTACAATCTATATAAGGAAAATACGGTGCCAACATTAGAAATGATCCGGGATAAGTTACGCGATTACCCTGATTACAATTACCAGTCATTGGAAACTCTTCGAGGAATTTTATTAGATTGCGGATTTAAACACAAAAAAATTGATAATCGGATGTATAATGGAATCGCGCCGTCTTGTTGAACGTCGTCAAGAATATTTGCGTAAAATAAAAGAACACCGGGAATCAAATAGGTATATAGTGTATCTAGATGAGACATGGTTTGATACTCATGATGTTGTTCAGTACGGTTGGGTAGATGAAACTCAAAATTGCAGTTTAAATACACCGTGTTCAAGAGGAACCTCCCCTTACCCCAAAAAAAAAATTAGACAGTATTACGATGGCCATGGTCACGTAAGAAACTCCAACAATTTCAAGATTCTCGGGAACGCATCCGAGCCATTATGTGTGTCCTTGGTTCTCAGTTGAATAGCTGATCTCGATCATGACAATAGATATAG
Source organism: Philopedon plagiatum (assembly GCA_963971165.1). NCBI lineage: Eukaryota > Metazoa > Arthropoda > Insecta > Coleoptera > Curculionidae > Philopedon > Philopedon plagiatum. Next base: position 3,396,922 of record OZ020193.1, read on the forward strand.
TTACAATATAATATAGTTACACTTACTACAAAACGATCATAAAAATAACAACGTATTTATGCCATTAATTTAAAGTCTTAATTATCGGTCGACGGTACGCCCATGAATGCAATTATTTCTATGGTTAAACATCGTTTTTGCAGATTCAGTTAGGTTTTGATATACCTATAAATAATATTTGGTTAAAATGATAAAACTTTTTATTGTGTCTCATCTTAAATTGGTTATAATATTTTGGGACGCCTATGGCTGGACCTTATCGGCATTTGTAATGAATGTCCTATCTGTATCTCTAATAGTTTTTGAAATATTTTGATTGATATTTTAAATACAATAGACAATGGGTAATTCCCTTCGCGGTACCTGTAGGTAAAACTAACTAAATACAAACATAGATATCTTCTACATCTACACTAAAACGTAATAAACACATTATTTTTGTAATTCTAACCCGCCAAAAAAGTCAAATCTTATCTTTAATTCATAAAACTACTCCACGCAATCGTTGACTTACCCGGTACTTAACATAAGAAAGTTCTCTTGTTTTTCAGTGGAATCTAGTCTGTTCCAACGACTTTGCCCCAACCCTAGCACTGGTACTCTTCGGTACCAGCGGCCTAGTAGGGAACTACATCTTCGGGTACGTCCAAGATGGCTTAGGACGAAAACCCGCCTACTTCATCTATTTGTTCATACAGTGTGTTTTTGGAGTAGCTACAGCGCTGGCTAACAATTTTGTCGTTTGGGTCCTATTCAGAATTGGTGTGGGATTCACGGTGCCGGCCATTTTGGGCACCCCTTACGTCATGGGTAAGTTGAAACATATCATTTGACTAGAATATAAAGCAATTTTACATATTGTTCGTAAATTTTTAAAAACCGGGAAGTTTGACTTAAAGATTTTAATAATTTTATAGAAATTCTTTTTCTATTGTAGCTATAGAACTAGTCGGTCCTAAAGATAGAACTACAGTCACCATACTGATAAACATAGCTTACTCCTTAGCCCTTGTAGGCCTAGCTATCGTTGTGTGGGCTGTACGAAGCTGGAGGTAAGTAAAAAGTAATAATACGGTCCTGAAACTAGTTAACTACTACCAACCTTAAACAAGCCAAAATTAAGAGTCTGAAGTTAACGGCATAAAATTTATCCACCACGGCCATGGTTAATCAAAAATCTGACCTTACTGCATGGTTTAACGAGAGTTTTACTAATATAGGGGCATTTGCTAGATGGAACAGTAAATAAAATGCAATAAAACATTGTGAATTGCTTGTTAAATGTCAAAACAGTCGTTATTTACCAACATCAGCTCATAAACGTTGCAGTGTTAATATATGAGAGTGGATATATGGATAATTTGTTTGCCAACAGACTAAACAGGCAAAATTAGATATTAATTTTGGTTCCTATAAACCAAAAATTATCGAATGCACACGAGTTTCGACTATTAAATTGGCTAAATTGCTAATGGGTATTAATTTCATTTCCAGTGTCATATATTGTGCCAAAATTATGTATTTAGTGAAAAGAAATTTCAGTCTAGTAAACTTCTTAGAACCACTGACCGATAAACAGGTAACTACAGCTGCTTTTGTAGATGGATGGCGTTAGCTACCACTGCACCGTTTACTGCGTTGTTTTTAACATGGTGGCTTCTACCCGAGAGTCCGAGATGGCTGCTAGCACAGGGAAGATATGAGGAAGCTGAGAAGATTCTAGCTAAGATGGCCAGGTAAAAAAAATCCCACCAAATACGCATATATATATATATATATATATATATATATATATATATATATATATATATATATATATATATATATATATATATATATATATATATATATATATATATATATATATATAAATATATATATATATATATATATATATATATATATATATATATATATATATATATATATATATATATATTCCTCAGATTTAATTTTGCGTCGTTTGAATAAAAAATGTCTAACACAATATTTAAAATATAAAAATTTTATTAAAAATTTTAAAATGGGCTTTGAAAAATAAAACTGCTTAGGGCAACAGGAGGTAGGTAAAAAACAAACAGGAAAAGGGTAAAAGCTCATTTCTGCAGGGTAAATAAAACCTTTAAAAAATCATTTCGGCTTTTATTTACATTGCCTGAAATAAATATCATATCAACAACGTTTACTGCAGTAACAATAAACAACTTTGGGCAAATATATTTGAACAAAGCAATAATGTGTTAAATATTTATTTGAGTATACTCCATTCCATTATTGTCTAAAAGTCGGGCTCGTTTGCATGTAAAACAACAACTAGGTTAAAGAAAATTAATTTAAAAAAAGTAAACTTTTTCCTTGGTTCAAAGAAATATTTCTTTAAAATGAGAAACGTACGCTCGAGCACTCGACTTGACAACGCAACGGGGAGGCAAATAATAAGAATAGCAATAGAAGAATTTTTCCTTTGTGATAAAGTGTATGATCAGGTTTGTTCAATTACACTTCTTCAATTTAAGCAACATTTTTGATAAAATAGATTCGTTGTGTTTAAGTAGGAAGAGGCCTAAGAATGAAGTTATACTTTTATTTAAATTTAATGTTACTTAAAACCTGTTGCAAATTTTGGCGAGAATTCCCGAGATTCAATTAAGATTATTTTTTGATTGAGTGTTACCATCCAATTTTATCCCCCTCACTTCGGAAACATCTATAACAAGAGTTGATTAAAAAGGACTTTATTACTGCATATATAGTTACAACCTCGAAATAATATACTTTCTTACGACATCTAGAAAAACAAGATAAAAACTTTTATCACTTTTTTATACGTAACCTAACATGTTGTCGCGTCTCTTACGGTATCGAAATCATTCCCAGAAGACCCATTTGTTTTTCTTCAAAATGTCGCTCTCAGTCTATAAAGCCGTATCAAGCTTAGAAAGAGATATTTTTTTCGTAAAGAAAGGTGGAGAAGAGGGGTATGCAAAGGGAAAAACTTATTGGAATCTTTAAGAAACTTTTCAATGTTGTTTTTATATAAAAACGCATATATTGAAAGGCAACAAGTGCGATAGTCTGTGAAAAAGAAAATTTTTTGGTCGATACATTGAACTGTAGTCGTTTGGTGTCAGGTTTGGGGACTGAACTTGTTTTTTTTAAAGTAATTACAGATATAACTATATATATATATATATATATATATATATATATATATATATATATATATATATATATATATATATATATATAGGGTGGCTGAACGAAAACGAAACGTCGACCTCTTTGGGTGTTTACAATTTGTTATGAAAAAAACGCTCGCACACGTCGATTTTGTTTTCGAGGCGGAAACTTTTTGGGCACATACTCAAACCCCTACCTGCAACCCCTTGGGCAGGGTGGGATTCACCCTTAAGTCTTAAATGGAAAGGGGGTCGAGTTGCACCTCGTTTAAAAGGTCTTTCGATTCTCTTTATCACCATACCTAGTTTATGCCCTTTTACTTCAGCGGTTTCCGAATTATTTAATAATAATTTAAAATTTGTAAAATATTTCAGGAGTTATTTGATTGCATTCAAATGTAATTCGTTGACACAATTCTTCCAAAGAGGCTGGTTGGGTGGCATAGATTTTACTTTATTGTGACCCCAATATATATATATATATATATATATATATATATATATATATATATATATATATATATATATATATATATATAATATGTATATATATATAAAGAATGGAAAATTTCTTCCGTGTATATAGGCACTTCGGTGTCAGGTGTGGGGCTTGAACTTGTTGTTACTTCTTAGTAATTAGAGACTTAACTTTTGAGTTAAAACAAGTATAAAAATAAGAATCTCTAATTTTACCCGAACGTAAATAGTCACAAAAAGGGATGTAACACACAAGGGTTAATCAAAAGGTAATTTCAAAATGGCATGGTAAACAAGGACCGTCTTCATAGAATTCATTTCTCACTTCTTTGTCAAATGACGTCTATTTCCGAGGGTTGAAAGTCTTTGCGGAAAGTTCATTTGTTTCCTTGAATAGGGAGTTCTTGGTTTGCGGAAATAGCTTACAACTTCTGGGAAATATAAATTTGTTATATGATTATTTGGATTTAGCGAAATTACTTCTTACTTCTATAAGATTAATTTATGAGTTACCTCTTTAAGGTAAAGAAATATATATATATATATATATATATATATATATATATATATATATATATATATATATATATATATATATATATATATATATATATATATATATATATATATATATATATATATATATATATATATATATATATATATATATATATCAGAAAATGCAAAAGTTTAATTCTTTCGCTTGCGATTTCTGGACCCTTACCCTTCATTAGGGAAGAACATGCAACATTTTTACCAGAATCAAAAGAAGACCTTATATTCGTCGGTTTGTAAAGGATGGGTAAGATATTGTGACTAGCTCGAACTAGTTCACCCAATGTTGCTCCAATATTTTGGCTGTTAACACAAAACAATAAGTATATGTCGAATTTCTTCGACAGTACAAGTGCACGACTCTGCTAACACACAATAGTAAAATAAATGTGTACACCACTGTACGATAATTATCCTACACTGCACTTGTACTGTCGAATAAATTCGACATTTATTTTACTAGGTACTGTGTGTTAGCAGCCAAAAGCTTCGGAGCAACATATGTAGTTTGGCGCGTGTCGCTACATCTTACTCATCCGTTCCGAACATTTTGGATATTAGGTCTCTCTTTGATTCTGGTCAAAATGTGGTCTATTCTTTAGCCACCCTGGGTGTAAGCCTGCCTGATGAAGGGTAAGGGCCCAGAAATCGTGATAGCAGGAGGGCACCCAGACCAGAATCAAAAAGAATAGTTCGACTATTTTATCTCATTTTACGGTGTTTTGCACCAGCGAAAGAATTAAAGCTTTTGCATTTTCTGATATACATATTTTTAATTTTATTTTCAGAATAAATGGAAGAGTTCTTGTCCCAGGTACTATACCTAAACCACCAAAGAAACTTCCAAACAATACAACCAAGACCACCCAGCCAACATATGGCATCAAAGACTTATTTAAGTCACCTAATCTCAGATGGAAGACTATTATTGTGACGATTTTGTGGTTCACAAATACTAGTGTTTACGTCGGTCTCTCCTATTATGCACCGGCGTTAGGCGGTGATGAATTTTTAAACTTCTTCTTGGCTGGAGCTGTGGAATTTCCCACGTACCTTTTTTTGTGGCCTGCTATGGAGAGGCTTGGGAGAAGATGGACGCTTTGTATAAGTATGGTGATTGGTGGATCCTCGTGTTTGGCGACTTTTTTAGTTCAAAACGGTAAGAGGCGTATTTTGTGAAAGTTATAGATAGAGAATCTGTATCAGACTAAACAAACATAGACCGGTTTTAGCAACAGCAAATAATGCAGGAACAACTATTTGCCATGTTAAAACACTAATGAAATTGTTTACATCAAAAAGCACTGATTCCATTAAAAAATATTACATTTATATTTAAATTTTTCCCATCAAATTTAATAAATATCATCAAATTAAATAATCAAATATTGGTTTTCCTCGTGAATAACATTATTTTCCAATAGCAAATGGTATATTTGTATTTCAAGCGGATATATATATATATATATATATATATATATATATATATATATATACATATATATATATATATATATATATATATATATATATATATATATATATATATATATATATATATATATATATATATATATATATATATATATATATATATTCCAAAAAAAAAGTATTTCAATATTTGAAAAAGCTTTTGCACACCTTTTTTAATTAAATTATTCAGTTCTATGCTGAAGATATATTTTTACGGAATAACGATTCCAAAAACAAATTAATTAAAGCGAAAAATATAATGTTAAAAGTTATTGGAATGTTTTGATTAAATAGTAAATATTTAATAAAATCCCAACATTTAATTTAATTACAGTTATTTCAGGAAGTACCTATTTAATCTAGCTCAATTCTGTATTATTATTTTTACTTTCCAACGACACCAGTTTGGAAAAAATGTAATTTAATAACATGTCTATTTTATCGGTTTTAACATTTCTGTTTAAAACTTAAATGACAACAGTGGAAGGGAGAAAACTACATGTCTATTCTAACAATCTTTATTCCCGTTGTTGTTTATTCTGCGATATTTCTGTTTTTTTTTTATAAAACATGTTACGAGTCTTGACCCTTCAAAATTATTTACTTTTTAGGGTACATACGACTTTGCTGCACCATCAATTAACAAAATCGTCCACAAAAAATTAGTTTTACCAATCAATCTTCATTTGGTGGTTTTAAATAAGTCTTGAATTTGTTAAAAGCAGATTTATCTCCGGTATAATTAAGCTGGTACGAATTCGCCTTTTCCGTGAAAAAGAGCACTGAAAAGAGATGATAAATCTTGTTTGAGTTTAGATTATACAATTACTTGTTCTCGACGGCCTTCGTTGTATGCTGTTGTGTTTTAAATAAATAATAATCTGGCATTCATTAGCGATATTTCCATGTCGAGAAGATGCCAAGGTTTGAGAAGGCTGTTGTAAATTTAGTACTCTCCTACAGATAATGGGTTTGTTCCTGCAGCAGTTTCAAATCAATCAGAGCCAATGAGGTTGCCCGGTATCGTTTTGCTTGAAGATGATTGGCTCTGACTAGTTTCAAACTGCTGGAGAAACAAACCTATTGTCCCACACATGTTCGATTGGAAACAAATCTGGCGATCTTGGAGGCCATAGCAATAGATTAATGTCAGCATACTTCAAGTAGTCCAATGTTACTCTTGCTACATGTAACTAGGCATTAACCTGTTGATAAGTTGAGTGTGACAGCTTTCTAAGGTATAGTATGAGATGAGGTTTCACAATTTCGGACATAAGTCCAACAGTACGATGAACATGTCTTTCAAGAAAAAATGATGGATTACGCCTTTCACCACCGTCGGCGTCGCCCTCTCACTCTTGCCCGGCCATCATGAATGCCTAAACGAAATTGAGATTCCTCTCTAAAGACTATTGTGTTCCATTTCAGTGCCCGGCTCACGCCACATAGAATTCTATTCTACGTGTCAAAGTCACATGACTACTCAAACAAAACAAACGATCTATCACATGGCCATTGTCATTAGTGTCAAAATCGCGTAGAATTCGAAGCATCGTGATCCAGCAGCTGGTCCCACAGTAACCGTTACCAACACTACTGCAGTCGATTAGATCGATGCTCTAGAGTTAGAGGTAGCAACTAATGCAGACGGTATGAGGAAAGCCAATGCTTATCCGACGACGAACACTTCGCATTCTAATGGACCTTCCATGTTTTGCAAACCATTGATTGCAAGACTGTCGTGAGACAGGTTAGTTTTACCCTACTGATGACTCGTCGTTGCGATAGTAATCCTGCTCAGTACGAGAGGAACCGCAGGTTCGGACATTTGGTTCACGCACTGTCTCAAGCGGGCTATGGTGGGCATTGGTTTATGCCTGGACGCCTCTAAGGAGCTTTTCTAGTCAAAGGTGATAACGATATCTCTTGAAGTTCCGGAGTGGTGGTGGTGGTGGTGGAGAAACGGTCTCCTAAAGCCAAGACTTTTAGCTGGCGGCCTTGGCGTTCTGTTGTTGTGCGGCATTGTCCTGAGCCCCTAGAGTGGGACTAGGTAACTTTTTAAAATAGCGATAGCGAAAGAGATAAAGAAGCGAAGAGGTAGAGATCGCTTTGATGCTAAGTACTCTATAAGCATTTCTTTAGGGGCAAAACAGAGATAAACATCATAAAGAATATTGTATAATCCGTTCTAAAAACATTCATTATTTAACCAAAAAGAAGAGATTTCAGGTCTTAACCTCAATTGTTTATTATTTCTAGTGTCAAAAATAAAATTATTTATATTAATATTTGATTTCGATTATTGTAATATGGTCCCTGCTTAAAGGTTCTTAATTAATAATTTTGAAAACGACGGACGATTATACGAAAGTTGCTTTACTACACGAGAGAAGATTTATCGAATTATTCCGTCTTAACAAGGACCTAGTGGTAAATCTATTTGATAACTTAGTGGACCATTTACAGGCAGAAATAAAGTCAACTAGAATACCCATGCTGTTGAATTGGGAAAACATATCATCCCACAATCTCATGTAATTTTCTCTTCCACTAATTTATGTGAAATTGTGCGTTACCAATTCGGGATGAGCAATTAAAAATTGATTAAGACAGTGCACTGAGCTGTATTTGCTTTTCGTCCCTTAATCCTAGAAATATTAGCACGTCTTTCCATAGTAAATATAATTTTTACATCACTAATAACAATAACAATAAACTTCAAATAGTTTTAGGTTATGTTTATATTTATTGCACAAGAGAGACAAAACCACTTTTTAGATAAAGGTAAAAGAGACAAAATTGCGTCTATTGTTTTAAGGCGACACCTCTGCAGCTATCGTTTTAGCTGCGTAAGCTCGTGCTTTATCGGCCCACTTCGAAACATACCGAACGGTGATACAGAGTAGGAATTTGCAAAGAGAGCCCGATCACTATCGCTATTTTTCATACAGAGTGCCACTTCTGGATCTTTGTGTTCGGCCTTCTTGAAGTCATGCCTGAAACCATCTCACCACAGTATCTAGACTTCTGTGAATTCCAGCAACAATGTCTCGAAAAGAAAGTCTAACCATACTTTCCCTATCAAAGTCGCCAAGTTGGTAAAACTTTGCATTTCTTTGGGCTTGATAAACACTTGTAAAACAATGTTTGGAAACGCTCTCTTTAAAAACTTGAATGTACCGAATTTAGGCAGGATATATTTCTTTCTTGGTCTCTTTCTGCGATCTATTTATAAAGTTGTCTCTGCATATTTATCGCTCCAATCTGGAGGATCACTAAATAATTGCTTTCCTAAATAAATGCTTTTTGGTCATTACCGACGTATTGTAATGGTCAGCTATAAATTTTATATGATTTATAGGTCAGTGTGGTAAATGTCATCCCGATAGTGGCTTTCGAATATTAACTATTAGTGAATTAATTATATCGAATTGTGTTTTAACGTTTTCTAAATATTGAGATCAAACGCTGTATAATTTGCATGTTTTAACCATTAAAGGTAGTTACTGTGCCCTCTCCCGTTGAGTTAATCCTTTTTTTTTGCTTTTATACAGCAAAGAAGCCAGACACCCACCAAATTGCATTAAAGCCGTTCTAGAAACTAGGTCAACTCACTTAGTCAAAACAAAACTAGCCAGAAATAATTAAATACAAGTGGAAGAGATCCTAAACTCGTTCTGCATGAATAAAATTCTTCCTGACACCAATTATCTCGGAAACAAATTATCATTCCAATGAATTAAATGACCCGAAAGTAAATAGCGGAAAGCAAAGACGGTCTTTGTGAAGAAACTGAAAATGGTAATGCTTTATTGTCCGCATTCTAATAGTCTTATTTAAGGAGTAATTACTTTGGGACGAAATTATAAGAGAGTGGAAACAATTGGACATTTATATAAGAGATTACGAGGGTATTGTACGTGTACAGTTTAAAATTAATTGTAAAAAAACTAGAAATTGCATATTCTAATTACTCTTGATCCGGGCTTAATAGGTTCTTCTTTTAATACAAACGATGTTTAAACAATTAGAGAAAGGTTCTCTTCCAAATTGAAAGCTTTCACAGAAGAGATATAAGCTCTAGGGATTAAACGAGGCCGATGCTTAGTACCCCACACCTGACACCAGCGGATGTGACTATTTCATAGATTCTTACGAATGTATGGGACTTATAATGGAATACAACTCGCAGAACGTCCGCGCATTAGCCTACGACAATAAACATTGCGCTACGGTCGTCATTGAATGTGCCGACCCCACACCTGACACCAAAGGTGGTATTGAAGACACTGTCGCAGACTAAATCTATCGCACACGCTTATACGTGCAAATTTAGGATCTTTCTTTAACAAGTTCTTTTGGTTTTAGATTACACTCTAACTTTGGCTTTGTACTGTGTCGGCAAGATGGGAATCTCATCCTCGTTTGTCGTATTGCCCCTAATGGCTTCAGAACTATACCCCACTGTTGTGAGGGGCTTAGGAATGTCTCTAAGCTCAGTAGTGGGAATGCTAGGCCCCATATTTATACCTTTAGTTAATTATCTGGTAGGTATATGTATGCTGTTGTTACATAATGATATACAGGGTGTTACAAAAGGATGTTAAGAAATTTTAAAGGCAGATTCTGCATTCAAGAATATGAAAATAAGATTATATGAACATGGCTCCTCAAACGCTTCGTTTTCGAGATACAGGGTGTTTAATATTTTAATTTTTAAATGTTTCTTTTTAATTTCTCGAAAAGGCGTTAAGATATTGACATGAATTTTGGTACACGCCAGTATGTAATCAAAGGGTACCTTTACGGGCAAAAATTTATTTTCTAATATGCTTGCATCAGTGTCGTGCGTGCTGGTGAGTTGTATTTTCAGCGAAAAAAATGGCACGCCACTAATTTTTTGCAAAATTGATAGCGTTCTCTTAAAGTCCAATGAATTCTGCGTGAAAAGTGTTTCTGGAGCTTTTTCCTTTTTTTCGAGATAAAAATTAATTTATTTCTTACAAATATAACAAAAAATTAAATTAATTTTTTAAAATGTTTTATGTCAGGAAACAGTGCCTTTTGATTTAAGTTTATAGTAGATGCCGGAAATGGCTTCTCCGTGCTCTAATACATGCTCTAAATCGTATTCGTATATTTCTCCTAACTCTTCGGAATACTTGAGGTGTGAAAATATTAAACACCCTGTATCTCGAAAAAGAAGCGTTTGAGGATCCATGTTTAATGTTTATATAAACTTATTTTCATATTTTTAGATGTAGAATCAGCCCTTAAAATTTCTTAACATCTTTTTGTAACACCCTGTATATATCTATATATGTATACTTCAGAAGTTGTTTTATCACATGAAGGCTAAATTCCTTTATTTACTTTCATAGGGTTCAGACATGATAATTCTTCCCCTGATCATCATGGGTTTCATGTTAGTCGCTGGAGGACTATGCTCCCTCCTTCTACCAGAAACACTCAATGAGCACTTGCCTCAATCATTAGAGGATGCGGAAAAAACTAAACTGGATTTTTTTGCCTGCTGTATCCCACCCCAAAAAGAAGACTACAGTAGAAAGGATAAATCTGACTTTGCTATATCTGTTATGTGAGCGATAAGAGCCGTTTTGGACTATAAGACACAGTGTATTGCGTGTAGATGAAATAAATAAATTTACAGAAAAAGATTATTACGAATTTGGTCGCCAAAACTAGCTTTAAATCGCATTTTTAAAGATTTCAGTTGCTTATAAATGACCTTATATACTTCGTTAGGTCGAATAATCCTCGTCTTAATAATTTTTCAGTCCTACTAAAAAAGAAAAAGATTTATTTTTCAAGAAAGTCATGTTTCCTGATTAGTAGAAAATTGTTTTCAGTCATTTATGCTCTAAAGAGAAAATGGAAACATTGTAGAAGACGTAATGAGGTTCTCCTAACAAGGATAATTGTCATATTACTTTTAAAATTGCTTGCATTTGCGACTTGTTACAGTAGAATTTGTATCTAGATTGAATTTTTAATAAGAAATTGCTTGCAGACTAAAATTGTTCGTGGTATGGTTGGCCAAACATCATCCTCATTTCTTGTTTGGACTAATACGACAAGGACGCTTATATTGACTACAATTAAGTTTTAAAGTTGTTTTGTGAATTCAGGAATAAAGTTCTTCGGATATGGTAAAAAAACACACCCAACGATTACTATAAATAATATTTATTTTCAATATATACATATACATATAAATACTTATTAACTGTGTAGAATTGGCACTGCACATTTTTTTAAATCTAATTGCACTTTTAAAAGTTAACAATATCTTTTTAATATTATCCAACACGTCTTCGTTCTGTTGTTCTAGCCTGTAACAGAAGGAAAAGAAAATTAGCAACGCTGTAAAACACGATATTGAGCAGCATTTCACTATTCTAACTTGTTTTTCTGCTCTAATGTTTTGAAACGGTTCTGGTTCTGGATAACGTGACTTTTTACTGTTCAGGTTTGTTTGTTTCTGTTTAAGTTTGTTCAGGCAGAAACCCGAACCTGAACAGGCTTACTCAGGGGAACACCGAACAACACTCGAACAAACCCAAACAAAAAGTTGGATGACAAAAGATTATTGTTTGCTTGTAAAATTCTCCAAAACGAAGAATATTCTCCACATCTGACAACGTCGCACTCAACTTAAATGGAGCAGTTAAGTGAAATTTAAAATCAAATAAAAAATGAACCAGAGCAGAAGAAAAGGCTTTTGTTTTCTTCGTACTGTCAACGTAGATGCGTTTAATTAATTCCCTGGTAGGTTGCCAGCTGACTGGAAATAAAAATCTCCCTTTAATTAAAGCTAAAAAAGCAATTAAATCGTGACGTCAGTCGGTTCGTTCAAGCTTCAATAAATATAACTGCGTCGCGGATAAAGCACAATAAAAGGAATTTAATGCAATTGACGTTTTTAGATTTTAACAACAATAAATACGATGGTCTTCTGGAGGGTAAAGAATAAATCGGTTTAAATACATGATGACGACGTCAGCTGATTGTGCACGGGTTGGGAAAGGTATGGGGCCTGTACAGTCACCTGTATAGTCGCCAAAAATATGTTTAGTTTTGAAATAGTTCAGTTTTAGTTTGATATCTAATCAAGTTTAGTTTAGGTTTGTTATTTATTCAAAGTCAAGCGGGGAATTATAGTAAATTAGAGCAGAACTCGTGCAAGTACCGGTAGAAAAGAGATAGATCCCCGCAGCGATGAGCGAGAGAAGGAAACTGTCTCGTGAGGACTGGGTCACTGATGAGTCGACTGGACATTTTGGAAGATAGGGTACGTTGAATAGAAGGGATTAAAAGAAAAACATTTCTAGATAAAGCACTTATTCTAATAAAAAAATTATAAAATGGGTCTTTTTCGCGATTCGCGATACATTTATACATTTAATATAAGCTTACCTAATTTTATTTTAAGATATTTAGGTAATTACTAATAATAATAATTGTATCTGCGCCTATAAAACATTAAAACCTAGAGTAATTACGACTTTGACAATATCTTGGCAACGCAGCACCTGACGATTTAATATTTCAGAATCGTATCCGTGATGCCGCCAAGCTCTTGTTGGTGTTAGGAGAAACGAGACGGCCATTCGAATTATTTTTAAATCATATTTTAGGTTTAAAAAAATTCCACTGACTATAAGTTTCTAACATATTTTTTTCTTTATTCAATTTAATAATTTTCGACTAAATGATGTTAAATTTGTTTGGGAAAAATAATAAATAAAATACTTAAACGTTTCATTTTTTCCCAGGAGGGCAACGCAAAAATTTAACTCTTTTTCGCAAATTTCGAAAATGACAATCATTTATTTTTCCAAAGAAGCGTTTGCGAAATATTCGCAAAAAACGTGTTTTTCGTCTGTTTTTCCAGTTATGGTCCAACATCTCGAGAACGGTAGACGTAATCGACCTAAAATGTACACACATTTCGAGGTACGCTTCATGAACGCCCAGAAGTCCGGAGAAATTAGGTGAACTTTGCTCATAGCAATTAAGGTAGTAAAGCCTAACGTACTCATTTGAAACTAATTTCTCCGGACTTCTGGGCGTTCACGGCAAAAGCTGAAATCGCCTGCCTTCACTTAATCAGTAATATCTTCCACATTTTACAACCGATTTGAACAAACTTGGGCAATATATTTTCGTGACGAAATAATCTTTCATATGCAATTCAAAAAACATGAAAAAAAAATTCCTAATAACTAAATAAAACAAACAAATATATGCAATTTTCAAAAAAGCTCAAAAAATTCAGTTTTTTTTTCAACTTTCGGTAGCTGTAACTCAAAAAATACTCTTCCAATTGACTCAAAATTAATATCTGTGTGAAAAAAGAAGCGTACCTCGAAATGTGTGTACATTTTAGGTCGATTACATCTACCGTTCTCGAGATGTTGGACCATAACTGGAAAAAGAGCCGAAAAGCACGGTTTTTTTGCGAATATTTCGCAAACGCTTCTTTGGAAAAATAAATGATTGTCATTTTCGTTTTCAGCGACCTCGAAAAAAACTCGTTAAAAACACTTTTTCCACGAGGTACATTTTTCTTGTAAAATAGTGTTATTTATCACGAAATTACCATATACCTAGTTGTGTTTTTAAGTAGCATAAATCCAACATAAAATCCATAAATAAAGCTTTCCATAAACAAGAATTTCCACGGAATATCAAAAAATATCGAAGACATCTCGAATATCCCGTAGTTTACCCTAATTGAGGCAACGTTTAAGAAAAATGATACCATCCATGCCACGTGTTCTATGCCAGATCCAATTAAAATATTATTTACATTGACGTTTCGCAACTACGAATAATTTATTACTATTCCGACGTGAAGTAATTGTATTCTGGGTCTTTAATAAGGCATAATTTGTCGGAAATGATTGCTGTTTAGAAAATGAGTTTATTTGCTCACTTTGATGATAGTAATAGAAATGGTATGATGATAAATATTAATTAGAATAATTTAACAAATAGAATAGATAATTAATTGGAGAGAAAAGGTAATACTATTCTATTAAGGGAGGCGGGAAAAGGGAAGAGAGTTTGCTTGAAGTAACTGGGTTGTTAATAAGGTATATAGCTGTGAATACAATAACTATTAAAAACTGAAAACTAATGTTTTTGTTACTTTTAAAGTGAAACCTGTAAAATTCACTTCCTCTAGAAAGGAACACGCTTACATAACACTAAAAAACAATAGGTATAGCCATTAAAAAAAAACGTTTCACTAACTAAGTAAATACAATGCTTAAAAGAATCCACTGTATTTTTTACTATCAGCATTATTAAAGAAGTGGAAACTAAAGATGTATTTATTTATCAAAAAGCACAACTCTCTTAGGGTAGGATAAAATTTACACAGTAACATTCGTGACAATGTATAGGCAACCCATAGTATCGCCTAATAATTTTCGTTGCCTAAGCGAGATTGTGTGAAAAATAAAAGTGAGATAAACGATAAAATTTGTAGGGGTGTTTTACATGATTTATAAAAACCTAAAAACTAAAACAATTTTCTCATCTTTGATGGGCTTATAAATGTATTTAGCAGATGAGGTGAAAACTCTGATTGAAATACCACTCTAAATTTTATCGGTTACGGGCTAGCGTTTCTGCAATTTCTTTTTGCAAAAACTCCCTAATAGCTTTCATCCTTGTGCTAGGAATATTTGAGAGGCACATGACCTATTGTGGTATACAGTTCGACTGATCACATGCCTGTCAAATTCCAGCAGAACGATAAGAAAAAAGAGACGGGGGACTGGAAAGCATGGATTTTCTATCTGGTTTTCAAAGACGTTTGGTAAACGACAGTAATTTTTCACAGTAATAAGATTGGTATAAAAGTGACGAAAATGGTTTTTATACGAATGACCAGTAATAACAGTACCAAAAGCAGAAACCTAAAAATAAGTAATAAATGAGTGCCGGCTGCTTTTACTGTTTTTATGTGATGCGGTCAAACTTTAAAGCCTCACTGAAAAAAGAACTTTCACGAACTTTTGAACTAGATTTTGGATTTAGTTTTCTCAAAAATGTTAAGAGGTGTAGGTGTAGATACAGCCTGGGTTGCCTGATGAAGGGTAAGGGCTCAGAAATCGCAAGAGCAGGAGGGCACCCAGACCAGAATAAAAAAATACAAACACCAGGACGAAAGCTATTAGGGAGATTTTGTTAGAATTGGCAACTAAGTCGGTATCATGTGTTTGTTACTAGTGACGGGTACCGCTGGTTAAAGATAGTTTAAGGGACGATTACTGGCTTATTATTGCAAAGCGCCACTTAGGAGTATAGGTTTTGTGCGTCACGCGATCAATAAAACAAAATAAAAAAATACGAATAATCCATAATACAAATCGTCATTAATATCAACGTGACCGCGCTAAGAACACTCATTTTAAAATTAAAATCCTGCTGCCGGAACGCTCCGGACCTATAAAAACTTATCCAATCGGAGCTATCGAGTCGACAAAAATAAAAACAAAATCCCTGACGGTGCTTCAACAATACTTCAACGAGAATTTATGTGCCATCGAGAATTTGAGAGCTCTTGTCCTTATTTCAAATTTTGCGGCAATAAAATTACGTTAACAGCCTTTTTAGCGCTCTCTATGATAAACAGAGTGAGTTGTTTTAAAAGTTTTACAAGGCGATATCTCAAAAATAGTTTAAAATATTTTCATGAAATTTTGTTTAGTTGATAGGGAGGGGAGATAAGGGGACATATTTAAATATATTTTTGACATTTATCTCCTCTCTCTATTTTTAGGAGCAAACCCAACTTATTTATCATCTGTCATGCTTGAGAAGTTGTTCGAAATGTCCCCCTTCAACTTCCAAACATTTTCTCACTCTTTGTCTAATAAATAAATAAGCTGGCAAAGCGGATCCGGTCCTTCATATCATCTAAAATTGTAGATACAATCGCCATCACTTTGTCTTTTATAAAACCCCACAAGAATAAGTCAAGGATAGTCAAATCCGGGGACCTAGCAAGCCAGTTGACCGGACCAGCTTGTCCAATCCACCTGTTTTTAAATATTTCATTCAAATGATTGCGGACCTGTGTTGCATATTGGGGCGGAGCTCCGTCCAGTTGAAAACACATTTGAGGATTTGTGTTTGGCTTAATAATTGGGGTAATTGTTTTCTAAAAAATATGTGTATATATGTCTATATATAAAAGAGAAAATCAAAAAAAAAATTGTGCACATACGTAGTTTTTTAAGTAGATTCGAATTTTATAAGCCAGTACATCACCCTATATAAAATTTCAAAGTTACTCCACACTCCTCAAAACAGATAGAGGGAGTAAATGTCAAAAATATTTTATTTTATTAACTCACCAAAATTTCATGAAAATATTTTAAACCGTTTTTGTGATATTGCCTTGTAACACTTCTAAAAAACACCCTATATTTATACATACAGATTTTAGTTATGCCACTTTTCAATACTAAAAACTTTAAATTGCCATAATGGTGCCACAAGTATTCTAAACAGGAAGTAAAATTAAGAACACTTTTCTTTCTGAAAATTCATAACAACTTCATTTCCGTGAATCGCTTCGCTTTTAAAAATCTTATAAATACAATGATGCAGATCATTTTCCGGCATTTTCACCCAGTGCCAGCGAAGCGAAAAAATTTGATGAGAAATGTACAATTTAAATAAATTAATTTGGCTGCTGAATAAAAGGGAATTGAATTTCCGCCTCGTAAAGTTCCATATCAAACAAATCTCCATATTTGTTTTACAGGGAATGCAGAATTGTATTATTAAATTACATGTATGTAATTTATCGACAACGTTTTTTGACGAGAGTGATTAATATTTCATTATGTAATTAGAGATAACAAAATTTTATACTTTTTATATTCGCGGATGGGGTTTAAAAGAGGACAAAACGACCAGTTTTGCAAGATACGTAAAAATGTCATTCCTAATAAAAGCTCTTGTTTGTAAAACAAATTAAGATTATACAGGGAGCATAAAAATACAAAAACGTTAATTTGCGTGAGGGTAAACATACCTTGTTTGTCATTTATTAACAAAAAAAAAACAAACATCAAATATATTTTAAATTAAACCTAAGCCGAAGTAGGTACAAGAAAATAATTTAAATATTTTACATATACATATTTATACCGGGTGTCAACGAAATCATTTTACACGTCATAATTTTGTTCATATTAAAAACAGAAATTTTATTTTTGGGTTGAAGCTTTAGTTGACAAAAACACATTTCTTGCCATACAAAACAATTGAATATCGATTGTGGTTTCTCCGGAGGCGAGTTTAAGTTTTTTATTTTAAATATCAACCTACCAATTTTTCTGGACCATTAGTTAGCTCTTTAAATTCCCTTTTTGGTGATATGTCACAAGAGGTAGTTTCCTGTCAAAATGACGACACTGGAGGCATTTTTCTCTGTTTGAGTGGGTCGCAATTTTGAAGTCCCTGATTGTTATTTATATAAAATAACTTTATAGTTTAGTGAAGAAGATTGTTTAACTTTTATTTTTTTACATCATTTTGTAAAAGTACTAAAAGTAAAATAGCCGTCGCGTAGTACATGTTATTAATCACCTAAAATTATCAAAAAACATTTTAACGGTTTCTTTCCGAAAAAATATCAAATAAACAAGACAAAGTACGTTAAAAAGAACATTTATTTAGCATAAAATCAGCTATGCATTTACCTAAGTTGATTTCGTAAACACTTTTTTTTCGACAAGTAAATTATTTTATCATAATTTTGTCAAGGCCTTTATGGTGATCTAAGCAAATCCATCTAAATCTCGTAAAGTATTTCCGAATTAATCTTAAACGCGCGAACATGCAACCGTTAAGTCTCCAGCTTTAAAGTCTACAACACACCCCCTAAAATTGTTAATCATAATCCCTTTAAAAGATCTTCCCAGGATCGTTTCAGTGTGAGTTTTATGTGGGTTTCTCAACGAGAAGGTATTGATATTAATATATTAGTCTGGAAAGCTTCTAGTAGACAAAAAAAATTTCATAAAATGATTTCAAAAATTTACTTACACCTCAATCCCGTTGTCTCAATTTTTTAAATCATTTTATGATAATTTTTTTTTTTACAATTCTGTATTTTAAAAGATATCATTTTTCTTGCTACTTTATTGACTTAAATTTTTGCTATGTAAATTTATACCGTCAAAGTGGGTGACTTGACTACGATTTTGATATAAATGTGGTTATAGGAGACAGCTGATTCAAAAAAAAATCCCAAAAAAATGGTAAAACTTGCATACGGGTCTAAGGAACATATTCCCACCTCATTTTTGCTTATATGTCATTTCGTTACTTCAAAAAAAAATATTATATCCAAAAATCCAAGTCTTGAAAAATTGGTATAATTTCTATTTTTTGAGCTTGAAACCCACTCCAGGTGTGACTTGAAACAAAAACATGTGTTTTAAAAATAATTTATATATATAAAATAAAGCTTTCTTAGTAATAGGTAAACAAATAATTGTTATTAACAGGTAGTAATTATTATAAATAATAATTAAACAAAAAATTTTAATGCCCCCCTCCTTAATATTTCGGGCGGGTTCATTTTTTTAATGATTTGGTCGAAGGATACATCGCTAATATCCGGTACAACTGGGATAATGAAGGCATCACTCATCTTGAGAGATGGCCTCAGAAACGTGCACTGAATAAATTTATTACACTCCAGAACCTTTCCCAAAAACCTTTCCTTTTTTTTCTTGGCTGTGGTAAACTCTATCAATAGAAAGTCTTAATTTCATAACTTTTTCATTACTTGTTTAATATACGCAAAAGTCATAGTTTACAAGGTGATTCAAGTTGTAATGAAAATTTAGCATTTGCAAGCATCTCTTTGGTGTGACAATACTATTTAAATTTTGACTCCAAGCGATTCGTAATTTGTATCCTGAGTAAATTAAGTCAAAAAAACATACCCACTATAAAATATTTGAAAACTCATTTACAGATTGTATTATTTCTAGGCCCAAACTTCTAATTAAAAATTATCACTTTTATTAAATTGAACATCCTATATATTTTTCTGTACATCTTATAGCTCGTCAAAAACTCTTCACATTATGTAAAAAATGTCCTATCCCTATATTTTAATTTTTCGGAATTTTCTGTTTTCGTTATAGCATCTTTTGTCTTTCTTTCTTTCTTTCTTCACCTGTTATTGGCCCTCGTCCATGGGACAGGTTGGCCAGCTCTCCACCCGGTCCGGCGCTTAACCAGAGCCCTAGCTACCCTTAGGGATGGCTTACACGTTACCCAGTTTGGGTGGTAATTCCCTTAGAATCTCCGATTTGTCGGGTATGTACCCTCGGAGATTCCGAATACAAACAATAACAATGATAAAATGACAAAACGTCAATGTTTTCGGTTTGGCACAGTTGAGGTTATGGAGTTTCCCGCCTCTGGTAGAGTCTATTGCGCATGACCTTTTCTTTAAGCCACACTTCCGCCCTACGCTCCTCCCACAACAAGACATGGCCGTCACATGTCCACCTTGTGTGGATGAAAAAACGCAGCACGAACAGGGATTTTAGGCCTCATCGCTCACCCCCCTTGGATTTGGTAAAGATCCCCTCAACAGGCCGTGGAGCTTCCCTTCGTATTCCGTCACAAAACACTCTACTCACCGCTTCTAGGTGATCTAACCCGAAATCTAACTATGTAGTCGACCGAGAGATGTTAACGCAACGGAAGCCAAAGGCAAACTCAGCATCTTTTGTCAATGGATCTCAGGTCAGGAGCCATAAAAAACTAATGAAAATAGAATTAATATGACATTAAAAATCAGATCGGATTTAAAGTTAAGCGTTTTTACTGCAAAGTTTATTGTCCTCGGTTTTCAAAATTTACTGGAACGTTCTTATTCAACCGGCAGTGTGGAGCATTGAAGACGTTCCGTTAAATTTTGAAAACTCCGAGGACTGGGTGATCGCCGCTCAGAATACTTCATCCTGTTTAATCTTTCGGCAAAAACACAATTTTTATCTACCCCGCCCAAAACATAAATCATATCGATTAATTTGTGGAATAATTAATTTTGAGTATAAATAACTGGACAATTAACTTTACAGTAAAAACGCTTAACTTTAAAACCGATCTGATTCCTATTATCATCCACTAACATTATTTTCATTATTTGTTTTCCATGGCTACTGAGATCCATTGACAAAAGATGTTATAACATAACGAGAACAAAAAATCCCCAAAAATCAAAATATTTCAAAAACAGCTGTTAGAGATAGAGAGAGAGTACGTACTTTACAAAATTTTAGGAGTTTTTGGCAAGCTATAAGATGGCAGAAATATATATAGGGTGTTCCATTTGATAAAAGTGACATTTTTTAGCTAGAAATTTTCTGACATTGGATCTAAAATTAAAATGTTATGAGATGTCAAATATTTCATAGTGAATATCTTTTTTTGACTTAATTTACTCAGGATACAAATTACGAATCGTTTGGAGGCAAGTATTATCACAACAAAGAGATATTTGCGAATGCTAAATTTTCATTTCAAGTCGAATTATCTTGAAAACTACGACTTTTTCGTATATTAAGCCATAGTGAAAAAGTTATGAAATTGCACCCTGTATAATTTAAAATATTTTTAAAATGTGTAGAATATCCAAACATACCTCAACACAAAAGCATATTATCGACAAATCTTATTTTCAAGGCATAAGATTCTCCGCGCAACCCGGTACCTACAAAGTCAAAAGAATCACACTTAAATCGTCCAATGTAATGCAAATCGCTGCCAAAGTACTTTTGACAACGTTCACCGTCATCGGTATTAGAGAATTAAAACGTCCTATTAAATAGCTTTAAGCTAATCCTCTCCAGTTAATCCCTTAGAGACTGTTTGAGTTGGACGTGTATGAGCTGCTTTTCCGTTTGGTTTGTAACCGAACGTAAGGGATCGTGTTTAATTGGCAGCGACAACGTTGTTACAAGCCGGAATACAGGGTTGCCAAATTGCCTTTGTTGTAATATTATTCAGGATCTTGAGATACTGAGCAAACCTATTCTTTAAATACAAGAAGAAACCTTCAGTAATACTAATGTAACCAAAAAGAGACATTATTTAATTGAAATCTACTGCAGATCTATATCCAATAAAAGAACATTGCAATTAATTTTAGATTTAAAACTAAGTAGAGCAGAAACAAGCTTTATTGTATTTCCCTTTAACGGTCCAAGGATTTTTTATTTTCTTTAATTTATTGCACCAGCTGGTGCGGTTTCATTTTGCAAATGAAAATGGACGTTTTACAAATGAAAGAAGAAAAATGGGATCGATTTTTCCGAGAGCAATTTGAATGCTTTATTGCGGCCTGATGGTGAATAATTAAAGAGTTGCGTTAACACGGTGGAACTGGTGTAGACAAGGATGTGGTATGGGTCGCAGATCACTGACCAGAACGCCGGAAGTTTAATTATGGCGAGATTAAATTAAATATTGAAGTAAATTTTAGGCAAAAAAGTATTTGTTAAAACAAGTAAATGCTTTAGCAACTGATCCAGAGGATTCAGGCTTCATAACCCTAGGAATCGCGTCAATAAACCAATACTTTTTTTTTAAATGAACCAAGTTTACAAAAGAAAAAGCACCAAAACGGATGAAATAATATTTTTATGTATTTATAACTTCGGTTAATGGTAGACTTAATGTTGTTCAAAGTTAGGTAACTTATACACCGAAGTTCTGAACTTTGAAGACGTCACAATTTTAAAGTATAATAGGAATCCTTAATTATAATTCATTAATAAATTATTATTATTAAAGAGTAGTCAGGGGCGGCCCGTGAAATTTTAGATGTGTCGTATCTCAGTTCCTATGCATGGGACCCACATTCTAGAAACATTTTCGTAAAAAAATATTTAACTTTAAAATTTGCGAAAAAAAGTTAATTTTTTGGGCCGCTTCACTTGAGTTCTAAAGAAAATTTTACTTCCACTGTTTTTTCATAAATTTGATCAGATTTTATCGACAAAATTCAAATTTCATTGAATTACCATTACTGTCTTGATATTAATTAGTTTTTAAAATTTTTACCCTAAAATATTTTGTCTAAGAAATAATTTAAAATGAAATTTCATTAAGGAAAATTAGAATATTTTCACGAAAGTTGGAATTTGTCTATAAACTTTGACATACTTTATGAAAAAATATGCTGAGTAAAATTTTCTCCTGAGCTTTCTCAGGTTGGGTTGGGTTGGGTTTGGTAATTAACATCTTTAAAGATTATTCAACAGCTACTTTCGCCCTCCTCCCCCGCCGTATTTTTTTTTAAATCCTTTACAAGAACTTAGCTTTTCTAACTTGTCCGAAAACAAGATAACCCCGAGAGTGGCCCATTAGTTAACATTTTTGGAGAAATTGGAAGTCGCAACAAAAATTCCAAGCCGGTCCGATTTTATCCCTCTTACCCCCCTCCCTTCTATATTTTATTAAAGACAAATACCAACAGGACCACCGGACCGTCCTGCTAAATACAACGGAGACAAAATTATTGAAATCGGTGATGCTCTTCCAATTTCAAGAGTTTTTTTACTTTTTCGCAGATTTTTTTTTTTGGTTTCCACTCACTTCAGCATAAAAATGTTAAAATGGGACCATTCGGAAGAACTCCTCTACAAAACAAAAAAAAATTATTATCGAATCGGTCGAATTGATAACTTCCTCGTGAAATTGGTTCAAAATCCAATCATCTGATAGCAGCTGCACAGCAATACAGGTCTGAAAAGAAATCCACTTTATATCAATTTAAGAAAAAAAAATTACCTCCTTTCGCAAATCACTCTGAGCTAGGCGTTGTCTTCTGAGCTTGGTTATAAGTTGGGGGATCCTCCTCACTAATCAAATTAAGCTTTACAACTTCTAGGCTCGAGTCGTACTGAACGCCCATATTTGGTACCTGAAATCAAATATTAGAGCTATACACATAATGATAGACAATTTTAGCCAAATTTCCACTTTTATTTAATACTTTTTAACATGACGCGTTTCGCTACACTGTACCTTCATCGGATGTTGTTACATGATCAATCTTAAACTAAAAGTTCACAAAGGTGTCATAAAATACAACAATCTACTTAGATAAATAAAATTTTAGTTTGGATTTTATTATTATACTAATTTACTATGGGGAATTCCGACTGGGCTTCATTTCTACTAGGTAAATAAGTTTAATAAGGGTGAGTTATTTAATTATAATAATTGATCATTAAGTAATATGTCGGTATTTTTCAACCGATTTATCTGAAGACTTTCAAGTGAATTTAATTTTTTACCTTTATTTTCTAGATGTAGTATTTTAAAATTATTATCAAATGTATGTAGATTCTGTAAAAGATGGTTTGCATATGTAGAATTATTTTTATTGTTAATAAAACTTCCTCTATGTTCTGTTATACGTGTTAAAAATGATCTGCCTGCTTGGCCTGTGTATCTTTTCGGACCTGATCCACATGTTACCTGATATACACCTGATTTATTATTCTTATTGGTTTTACTTTCTGAATTTTTCAGAAATTTTCCTAGTGAATTATTTGTGTTAAATACTACCTTTACGTTTTTTTGATTGATACATTTTTTAATTTTTTCTGCTGGTTTCCCGAACTAAGTAATTGTTTTAAAAGTATTGAGTATTGGGGATTTATCAATAAAAAAAAACCTAAAAGTAGCATTTAAAACAAATAATTCACTAGGAAAATTTCTGAAAAATTCAAAAAGTAAAACCAATAAAAATAATAAATCAAGTATATATCAGTTAACATGTGGATCATGTCCGAAAAGATACATAGGCCAAACAGACAAATCATTTTTAACATGTATAACAGAAAATAAAAGAAGTTTTATTAATAATAAAAATAATTCTACATATTCAAAACATCTTTTACAGAATCGACATACATTTGATAACAATTTTAGAACACAACATGTAGAAAATAAAGGTAAAAAATTGAATTACTTCAAAGTCTTGAGATAAATCGGTTTAAAAATTCCGACGTATTACTTAATGATCAATTAGAATTAAATAACTCATCCTTATTAAACTTATTTACCTAATAGAAATGAAGCCCAGTGGGAATTCCCCATAGTAAATTAGTATAATAATAAAACCTAAATTAAAATTTTATTTATCCCCCTAGATTGTTGTATTTTATGACACCTTTGTGAACTTTTAGTTTAAGATTTAGTCTGTAACAAACATCCGATGAAGCTATAGTGTAGTGAAAAGCGTCATGTTATAAAGTATTAAATAAAAGTGGAAATTATGTGTATAATGGATTTCCATCAAGTAAAGGCCGACACCATTCAAAGTATTAGAGCTATCATAAGTAAAACAAAATTTATCTTATATGAACACAAGTTAGAATGGATGGAACGAAGATAGAAGCTGTCCAGACACTTACCATAATATTTTCCGTCTCCACACTGTCCGTCTTCAATGGTGGTGGTGGTGTTAACCTCTTGTCTTTAAAGGAAGGTGCTCGATGTATTTGCGAAGGAAGAAGAGTTTCTTGTTGGGTTTCATTGTTGCCTGAAATAAGGGATTATTCAATCAAACTATAAAATCAATTGATAGAGGTTCGTGAAGATATCTAAAGGTGCGTCTAGACGTGCAACCGAACATCGTAACGTAACATTGTCGCGAATCAGGGTTAACAAAGTTGAAAGCTTTCTGGAAAGTCGCGAAATTTCAGTGTGTTTTTGAAACTTACTTGGTAAACACCTATGCAAATATGGAACTAGCTGCGGCAGCGTATCTTTATATACATTTTGCTTCGTCCATTTCATTCGGTCAGCGATTCCTAAAGCGATCTTCACTTCTTGACAGCCATGACAAACCTATATAGAATCCAAAATCGCCAAAATGTTCGGAGTTCCGCCCACACGATGTAACATTAGCGCGTGTCAGTACTTCGCAACGTCCTTTGATGTTTCGCTGGTAGCCAAATGACACGCGAACATGTTACGTTACGAGGTTCGGATACGACGTGTCGATGCATCTTAAGATGTAGAAAGGAAATAAGAAGAGGTAATGAAGGGTAACGACAATGGAAGTGTATGCAAAGAGACGTAGAGGAAGATGAAGACAGAGCTGGATGGACAAGACGCTTAGGACTGAGAGTTGTGGAGGATGATTAACTAGGAAGGTCAAAGCAGAAAAAAATCGGTCAAGTTCAAGCTATACTTGCTTAATTAGTGTTTCCCTCCACTTAAATTATTGCATTCACGTTTCGACTGATCCAAATTAAAAATTTTGAAAAATGTATAGTTCAGCAGTTATAAGAAAATAAACGTCATCAAAGCGTATAGCATATAAACGAATTAGGTTTGTGTTAGATCTATACCCTAAAGCAACTCTCGCAGCATTAAAAGTACACTTAAGGGGTTATATACAGTTAGAATTTTCAAAAAATCGATTTTTTTAAATTTAATTTTCGTAATGTACATATATTCCAGTACGCACACAGAAAATTTCAAGGCAATCCGGCGATTATTTTCGAAGTTACACGCATATTTGTAAAGACGTGTCAGAGCGATTGTACGCTATGTAAAGTGCTTTTGAAACTTTAAACGCGTTTTTCTCAAAACTGTGTTTTTACAGTCTGTGACGGAGATTTCTCGGAAACGGCTGAACCGATCAGTCTCAAATTTTAACACAAGCTTCTTAAGTATATTTTTTACTAATTAATCGAAGGTTTTTGCTCACCGATAAATAGTTTTTTTTATATAAACAATTTAAGGCCAAAATTTTGGTCAAAAATTGTTTTTTTTTGAGAAGCTGCCATTTTGTCAAAAATTTTTATTTTGCTTATTCCTTCGACTGATTAGAAGATTATACATTACTTTAACGAAATCCGCTTGGTTATTTCATTTTCGATGATCCAGTCCAGAGATATCGTTGTCACCGCAAGATGCCTTTTTTGAGAGGAACTCCTGGAGATCAGCTATAGCAGCTTTCAAAAGTAGTATTTTTACAAACACAAAAATCTTAAAATACAGTTAAAAGTTACCATAATATGTGTACAAATTTTCACATTAATAAATTTAAAAGTCTTCTCAGGAAAAATTCTTGAAAAATCGCTTTTTTTACGCCTCCTAACTGTATATAACCCCTTAACGGGTCTTTTGACGTACCCCCTTGGAATATATACCAACAACGTTATTTTACAAAAAGCGTAATATATTTTTTTTACCGAAAACAATTTTCTTTCTTGCGATTTCCTTCAGGAGGACTCGAGACGGCAAACATATACAAATCCGAACGGCTTCCGAAATTCCTTAAGAGTATTATAAGTAAACATTTTTTTTTTCTGTAACAGGCAGATTTCATAAAAAAAGGAAAAAAGTTTTTGTTAAATCGCTCTAGATGTGTGTACATTTTAAAAATTATTAAAATACTTATTTTTAAAAATGCTGAGCATTCTACGGGTGAAGTTTTTAGCGTTTTATCAAACGGTTTTTAAATTTTAAGAGAAAAGAATGTGTTAGAAAGTTGTAGATATTTGAATTTTTAAAATTATATTTTAGGGTAAAAAAAATTAATTAGCTATAACTTACTACTAACATATTTTTTTCTTTTAAAATTTAAACACTATCGACAAAATAAACTTAAATTTGTTTATAAAAAATATTAAATAGCATGCTCAAACGTGTTCATTTTTCCCGGGGGTGGGGGGGGGGGGGGTTTCTCAGAAAAAGTTCAACTGATTTTGGTAATTACAAAATATTTTTTTCTTTACTAATATATCCCTACTAGGCTCAATATTAAATAAAACATCAATTTGATATGGGTCCCGTGGGTAGCAACAGGTTTTTTTTTAGTTTTTTTTTAAAGTTTCACCAGCCGTTACTGCTATGTAAAGTTGGATTTTGATTCTGGGTGTTAATATCAGGGGGTAAATGAAGAATGGTAAAAAAAATTTCAAGGGCATCGTCTAGGGTGTTAAATGAAAGCTTATTAAATCATGAATTCAACAATATATTGTGTATGTTTTTATGCATTTTTTAAAATATTTTTCGGGAGAAACGCTTAAAAATTGCGGTCCCCCACCCTTATCACCGAAAGGATCGCTCAAAAAAAATC
This sequence comes from Philopedon plagiatum, assembly GCA_963971165.1. Lineage (NCBI taxonomy): Eukaryota > Metazoa > Arthropoda > Insecta > Coleoptera > Curculionidae > Philopedon > Philopedon plagiatum. The sequence goes on from OZ020193.1 coordinate 3,424,789, forward strand.
TAAAATAAATCATGAACACTGAGAATTACGTATAGAGAGCCAAATTCATCAGAATTAAAAAAATTCTACCGCGATCAATTGTTATAAATAATTTAATTGTTTATTTTCTTAAACTGCTGAGCCATTGGTTTTAGAGAAACAGTTTTTTGACAAAAAATATTTCTCACGATGTAAGGAACAACTTTTGACCTTACACGCTTTTCAATGCCCTAAAATTTCATTACGGTATCGCGCCAAATTGGGAGTCCCTTAAAAAGATCGGTTCAATTAACCTTCTTTTCGATACGGCCGCCCACACGTCAACTTTGTGTGAATGCAGCAGAGGCTTCTCTGTAAAGAAATGTGGATTTTCAGAACTCCACATTTGTTAAGAATTTACATAACCAGAGATGTAAAACAATGCATCGTCAGTAAAAAGGGGTTTTTGTGATGCGTTTTCATTATTATGCAAATTACCGATAAACCACAAATTACATTCGCTGCGGCTTGTCGTTTGGTAACAATTCTTGTGGTGAGCTTAGACGATAAGGGTGCATATGCAGGTCACATTTCAGGATTGTATTGTAGGTTCCGTAGGATACATTTACTTGCTAGCTTAAACACCTAACAGGGGCTTGTGGGTGTTCATTAACAGTTTGCCTCAGGTCTTTTACTTTTTATGCAGGGCGAACTCTGGGTCTCCCACTGCCTTTCTGTCTATTTGCACTTCCTGTTTCTCTAAACAAAGCTACAGATCTAGTCAAAACTTGACGAAACTGGTCGAAATCCATGACTAGGTCTGGAAATTCTGTTTGAAAATCCTGAATGGCGTCCCGTGTTGAATAAACTCACTAGCCATCAACCCTTCTACCATTTGTAAAGGAACTTTCGATCATAAAACCTTTTTGTTCTGTCGTGATTACCATAATATTTAATTTTCTTAAAAATAAAAACTCCAGAACTTTACAGTTCTATTTTTCAATTACCTATACATTTTACCTAACTTTTTTGATCTTACGTTACGAGAGGAAAGGGGGTTAGAACTAGTTCTAATCACTTAAGCAAAAACTTAAGTTCCAGTGTGTGATCAAACTATGTAAACATTGCAACGGCATACGTTCGTATCGAATTTCGCTTTCCACTAGTCTACGATGACCCGTAATTCTCCATCTGTACGGATCTTCTTACATGATCGGTCACGTAACACTTAAACAGGCTTAGGCTCTTAATGATCACTTAAATTCATTATGCTTCTCTTCGCGTTCCTACACAGTAACGATCCAGTTTGTTGTCCGTGTAAATTGAAACCCTCTGCCTATATTGACTCGAATTCCAAGATTTCGGCGCGGCGTTTATTTACAACGAAAATTGAGAAATGCGAAATTGGGAAATCGGCATTTAAAGGACACGTGTCGGGAGAAAGGGAAAACGAATCAAAACTTGATTAATTAAACTAGAGCCGAACTCGCCATGCTGGTTAAATGGATTACCATAACAATTTGAATACGGAAAGTGGTTCATGTGCAGTTACCTCAGAGTTCTACAAAGTCGACAGTGTTAAGCATATTGCTGTCTTCTGTTTTCTATTTTTTTGCCAACCGCCAATCGAAGGTATAGATTTTCTTGATTAGCGATATTTTAATGAGATAATAAAGAGTGTATAACATTATTTTTTAAAAGTTAGAACTATTTTCTGTCATGCCTTTAACCAGAGTACTAGTTTCTACATAATAAACATTAATGACACCTATAGACATGTTTGTCAATGTCTTTATTAAATGAAACAATTACTTAATTTAAAATAGTTCTCATCAAAATGCTATGTACCTACTGAACAAAGGATTTTTATCGTCCAGGGTTATGGGGATGCGCAAGTATCATACCGCTACATCATGGAACAATTTAGCGAGAAATTTGTAGGAATCCCAATAACTGATATGACAATCTACAACACAATAAAAAAAAATCGGTTTTGAATCGCAAGAAGAAGAAGAAGAAGAAAACGATGCTGCCACAGCTTTAGTTATTCAGTCAGTGATATCCCTTAGAAATCGTGCTAAATATCTTCTAGAAGTTGTGAAAAAATCTCATATTCAGATGATCTTAAAAGAAAATGAATTATTTCCGTTCAAACCCCACTTTAACTAAACACTAGAAGAGGGAGAAGAAGCAAAAACATTAGATTTTTGTTTATGGGTGGGAGACCAAATTTTAAGTGAAAATATACATTTTTATAAATTTATTGTGTTTTCTGATGAATGTGCATTTTCTACTAATGGAACTTAGCATCCCGCATGTCAGCTACTGGTCTCGATAAAACCCCGAACTTAGTGTAATGTAATGAAAAATATTTGTGTGGTACGCGATATCTGTTCAGGCCCATATTTTTTTATTAACACGTGCAATAGAATGTCTTAGAATTGCTTGGGTTTGCTTGGGTATTTAGCACGATTTCTAAGGGACATCACAGACTGAGTAACTAAAGCTATGGCAGCATCGTTTTGGTCATATTTCTTCTTCTTCTTCTTGCGATTCAAAACCGAACCATGAAACTTTTTTTATTTTGTTGTAGATTGTCATTTCAGTTATTGGGATTTCCACAAATTTCTCGCTAAATTATTGTTCCATGATGTAGCGGTATGATACTTGGCCATCCCCATAACACTGGCCGATGAAAATCCTTTGTTCAGTAGATAGCATTTTGATGAGAACTATTTAAAATTAAATAATTATTGCTTTATTTAATAAAGACATGTCATTAGGTGTCATTATTGTTTAATATGTAGAGACTAGTACTCTGTTTAAAGTTGGAACTTTAAAAAAATAATGTGATAAAATTCGTTACGTTTTAATATTTAAATTTTTTAATAAAATCTTGTACTTCGGTTTAGGGCTTAATTTAAAACATATGTCATATTTGTTCTTTTGGTAGAACATGATAAACAAGGTATGTTTACCCTTATGCAAAATAACGTTTTCGTATTTTTTTGCTCCCTGTATAAAAAATTTAATTTTTCATAACAAGCAAAAACTTTTATAATGAGCGACATTTTTACGTATCTTGCAAGATTTGGTCTATTTTCCTCTTCTATCCGCTGACATACGGTATTTGATAAGAGGTAGCCCAACGGATACTCATCATTCTTTGTTATCGCATTAATATATCGCTAATCGAAACAAAATCTATATCTTCCAATGCATTGATCGGCTACAAAAATTCTCCGATTTTAAAATAATAATTAGTATTATTCAAGAATATCACAAATTTGGATGTAGTCCATCAATGAGAGATGCAGATTATGTTTTGATTATTAGGAAAACGAAAAACGATAAGCATCCGTTGGACACATTGATCACATCGAGGTAGCCCAACGGATATTCATCGTTCTTTGTTATCTTATTAACATATCGCTAATCGAAACAAAATCTATATCTTCCATTGATGAACTACATCAAATATTGTTCGATTTCCAATAATACTTAGCATTATCCAAGAATCCCACAACTTTAATGTAGTCCATCAAAGGGACAGATACAGATTCTGTTTTAATTTATAAGAAAACGATGAGTATCCGTTGCTAAACATTGATCGTCCACTTAATATGTTTTTCCGCGTGCTGCTATACACAACTTATTGCTAACTGCTTAGTTCTTCTGTATCTAAACTCGTCCTCACTTACAAATACGGCTAACCATCTAAATACATAAAACATGCTTCCAAATCTAAACACATAAGAAAAAATTGAAAAGCCCCGCACCGTGTGGTTCATTACCATTGCATGTTCTTTCGGACCTCCAGTTAGTGAATCGGCTTGCGGACGCCGCTCTCCTGCTAGACGCGTCGAAGCACGGCAGGACTTGCTTGAACTCTTTCCTGAAGTTCTCGTTAAGCCATGCGTAGAGGAAGGGGTTGTAGCAGGTAGATGACATTGCCATCTGGTGAACTGCAAGAAAAATATAACTTACTTGTTCACTGTAAGTGAAACATTATCAAAAGGTACTATTTATCTAGTAAAAACCTATGTATGGTCCCTATTTGCTCCAGTTACCTAAGAAAAAGCTTAGGTAATAATATTCCCAAGCAATCATTTCCTTATTGAAATCGTTGAAGATATTCACTACATTAATAGGTAACCATGACATTAGGAACACAGCTACCATGGCTATTAACATCCTGTTAGTTCTTCTTTTTCTTTCTCTATCCGCCTCTTCTTTTCTGCTATTTTTTGAGCCTGGCTTTGACCTAGAAAAATTATTGAGTTGTAACTCATCCACTTATTACAGAGTTACCTAACTATTGTTAGGGATTGTACTTTATTATACTTTACCTCGCTCTGTCGTTCAATTTAATTGACACACATATGTAGCAATAGGCCATAATCAGAAAAGGTATCAAGAATTGTAGGGCTGTCGTGATGGCTCCAAAGGCTGCTCTCCACTGCTCTACAGGCCAGTCCTCCTCACAAAAAAATCTGGTGAAATTGTCTCTATCCTGAACGTGTTTCATGTAGATGCCGTAAGGACTGGTGACCAGAAGGGCAAATATCCAAATTATCACTATAATGGCCACGCAGGTGGAGAGTTTCATTCGGGGATGAAAGGGGTATATTATCACAAAATATCTGAAATAAATTAATAAATAGTTAAGTTCCAGGCAGGAGAGGATTTAGAATTTGGTTCAGGGGGGTTGCTTGGGTCGTCAACTCGAGCTATACAAAAGTATAGATCAAAAAAAGGGGCAAGTTCGGTTTTTTTTTATTTATACCTTCTGTCCATGTGAACTGATATATAAAAAATTTTCGAAAACCCATTTTTTGAAAGTAGATATTCTCGAAAACAGAAAACTTTTTCGATAATAGGCACAGTTAGAGCAAAGAAAATTAAAATAGGTGTAGGCGATTTAAATTTTCATTATTTAAGACTGGTGGAGAAAAATAAGTAACCTTGGTGAAATAACGGAAATAAGAGTGAAAAATCTGGGAAAACTACGCTCATAGGTGGAAAAATCAGACGGAGTAAAGGAAATCAAGGGAGAACCACGGTAAGATCAAAAATGGACAGTGACGATTACAAGTCAGAAGATGGAAGGCGGAAAAGGGAAATAGAATTGAATATCTATCTAAGAGAAGTAAAAAACACATAGTACACCACAAACGGAAAAACAAGAAAAAGAAGATAAGCTGGATTCACTGACAGAGATAATGAAAAAACTAATTACACCAGAGAAATAAAAGAAGACCAGAAGTACCAACGAGAGCTAAAGGAACTAAGACAAGAAAATATAATGTTAAAGAATGAAAATAAGATAATAAAAGAAAAAAGAAATGTAGAAAACATAGTAAGAAAGCTGGAAAAGGACAGAATCAGGAATAATATAGTGGTATGGGGTCTAGAAACAAAAGAAGGCAATAGAACGGACCTAAAGTTTGAATTAGAACATTTCATGGAAAGATCAGCAGGCACAAAAGCCCAGATAAAGATGGCTACAAAGATAGGAACAAAAATATGTAAAGTGGAATAAGAAAACTCACTGGATAAGGAAGGGATTATGAAGAATAAAAGTAAATTAAGACAACTGCGAGAGAGAATATATATTAACGATGAAATGACAAGAGAAGAGCGAGAAACTGAGAAGAAGATAAAGCAAAGAGCAAAGGAAGAAAGAAAAAATGGAAAAGCAAAAAATAAGGTACCAAAAAATCATAATTGAGGAAACAGAATGGAAATGGAATAGAGATGACGGAGAATTAAAAGAAAATTTAACAAGTAGAAAAAGCCACCCACCAAAAAATTTAGAGAAAAGGGGAAAGAAGACAATTTGATGACGATACACGCAATGATGGAGGACACGAGAGGGAAAACGAAGCGAAAAGAAAAAATACAACACAAACAGAAAATCACCACAATAAAAATGAGGTACCTAAGCAAAAGGACAAGACAATTAGTTTGGTGAGTTGTTGGCAAGTTTAATGGTTTCACAATCATGACACCAAAACTGCATTATTATCATCTACATGTTCCACGCGGGCGAAACCTAGTTGTTCATATTTTTGTGGTATAATTCATTTCAAAGCCCTTACGTAGACCGCAAATGTTTGTTTTTGTTTATAATATTTTGTAGCATATATGTAGAAATGGTTAATGCTTAGATTACATACTTATTTTTATAAAATTCGCTATTAAAATCCTTTTTGTGCAAGACTTTAGGGGGGCGAACGCCCCCTGCGCCCCCCTATACCCGCGCCTGGTTCCAGGAAACATTCCCAGCGAGCGATGCAAGACAATAACATAGCATATCTATTATCGCGAAATACCCTCTATAAAAATTTCATTTAAGCAAAAAAGCTCTTCATTAGCCGAGTAAAAGGGATCCTCAAAAGTAACCCTCAAATTTATAGGTTGTAAAGGAGCCGAAAGGGAAATTGAAAGACTGTAAAAGTTTTATCAGAGCGAGAAATGGTAATTTTACACATTTTACAGATGTTTCCGTTTTTAACTTGGAAGAGGTACGGTTCTGGTAATATTAAAAAGTTACGTCCCCTTTTCTTTCGGCTGTAAAAAGCTCCAATGACGATGATGACTGATTAGAGAGGATAATGAGCCTCCGTTCTCCTTTTATTAAGTTTTGTGGCATTATTTTAGTTCTCGGCTATTGGAAAACGATGAGGATTTTAAAAGTAGATTTTTGACTAAGTATTATTCAATGATTCCACAGACTGTGATGTAGTCCATCAATCGAAGGTATCGATATCTAATCTATCGATATTTAAATGAAATAACAAAGAGCGATGAGTGAGTATCCTTGTTGAGAAACAGTATACAGGGTGGCCCACCGAAACTTTCTATCCAGGTTTATTTTCATTTAAATAAATAAGTCAAAAAACGGTCAGACCCTTATACTTTAGTGTTCAGGGGGACATAATTTTTTGATATTTTACCCGCCGCGCTTACCGTACTCACAACCATACTATCATCAGTATAAGATCGTGCAAAAACTTCTTAAAACTTGATAATCGTCAAACATGTTCTAAACAACCAAGAAAAAGTATACTCACCTATCGATAGCAATTGACATCAAAGTAAGCGTAGATATATAAACACTAGCGCCCTGCGCGTAGGGTACCAAATGGCATATGAGACCCCCAAAAACCCACTTCCCCAGGAATGTATACAATGGCGTAAACGGCACTGCCAGAACGCATAAAAGTATATCGGACAAAGCCAAGTTCGTTATAAACAAATTCGTAACAGTCTGCATAGCTTTGTTTCTGAAGACAACGAAACACACCAGCACATTACCGAACAGTCCTACAATGAAAATCGTTGTATAAATGACGAAAAATAGGACTTGAACGCCTTTTTTGTCTATTATGTCGTGCTTGTGCGCAGTCACATTAAGTGCTTCGGGCACAACCATGTTGTAATTATGTAAATAAATAGTGTTGTTTAAAAGTTATTTTACGTTGTCGCACGGCATGTTTCTTAGGCGTTTTATGGTTATTTTAAATTATTCTATCATTATTATCTTCATTTTTCTTCAGTTCATTGCACTGTACACTTTTAAAACTCCGAAAATGTTCTGTTGAAGGTGATCCATATACTGTCGCCACGCTATTTTTTTTATTTATTTATTTTTTGAACTTTCGGCTTCTTTAGTATCAGATTTGCTAACAGTTGTGTAGGTAAATGATCCATTTTCACCTGGGTCTGGTCCTATTAGCACCTGTAACAAATGAATAGGCAGTTAGTGCAGTTAGTTACGGTACAGTTAAAACAGTGGAAAAACACCAGAAATTTGAGTTGCATTTCAATTAAACTGAGCCTTGAAGTTTCTTTAAATTGAAAATTATTTTTTATATTATAATTATATACATAAATATATATATATATATATATATATATATATATATATATATATATATATATATATATATGTAGATATATACAGTGTGTCAATGGATGGAGTTGGAAAAAAACTTTATTATCGAATCGAATGAAATTTTCAAGAAAATGTAAAAATTGACCGACAACCAGCTTTAGCTACATGTAGAGAGTGGAAGATGTAAGATAATGAAAATTATTTATAAAAACTTTTTTATTGTTATAAAAGAACATTTTTGGTAACTCTTCCAAATCGAAATTATAAAACTTTTAAAAACCGATCGAACAATACTGTCTACGTATTTTTGCGTTTGTTATTATTAGTTTAACGTTACGGATAAACCTCTAAATTGTTGACCCCAATACCTTAATATCTTACAATTTGATGTTAATCAGAAAAGTAAAGAATCAGTCTGTGAAAAAATATATATGGCTTGTATTGATTCCCTTTATTTTAACAAATGTGGCGGAATATTTTTGTTATAATTATTATTTCTATCGAAATTAATATTACTTAAAGCTGGACTAGACAATCTGGCCCATTTTACACAATAATAACCCGATACTAAAGACGTACATTCACACACGAGCATATTGCAATAAGAAGACATCCCATTTCCTTGTCTCTTATTCCCTTCGCGGAAACTGAAAGACCTTTTAAATATTGCAGCCGGTGGCTGAATGAAATGGAATTTTATTTTTCTCTGTTTGCTCATGTCTATACCCACATCAAATTTTTCCCCAGAAAGAGGCGAGACCTTAAGTTGATCCCTGAAATAGGTTTACATATTGTGATGAAACGTCAAGACAAAGGGAGTCGGTCAAATAGGCGTTCTACTATACAGATGGTTAATATTCGCTTGCATAATGACATATTTTTGACACCCTTTTTTTTAATTCGTTTGCGTAGGTAACGTAGAACGATTAGTCCACAAAGAATTTTGCCCTAAAATATGTTTACACGCCAGAGAATACAGGTTGTTAAGGAATTGTTAACAAACACACACAAACTCCTATTCGGCGTTTAGAAAGCAGTAAATGTATCCTACGGAACCTGCAATTTAATTCTGAAATATGACCTACATATGCACACTTATTGTCTAAGCTCAGTCCAAGAATTGTTACCAAACGATAAGCCGCAGCGAATGTAATTTTCAGAGTTGTTTATGGGTAATTTGCATAATAATGAAAACGTATTTAACAAAACCTTTTTTACTGACGAGGCATGGTTGTACCTCTCTGGATATGTCAATCCTCAACAAATGAGAATGTGGAGTTTTGAAAATCCACACCTGGCTTACAAATAAATTTGCAACGTTGTTTAAGCCTTCTCTTGCATTCTTTAAATTCTTTTGCCGATTGCAGATATCTTGGGCAAATGATACTTCCAGCAGGACGGCGCACCAATTCACGTAACTCTTGATAATTTAAATTTCTGGAAGAATTTTTCGAAGACCAAATCATCGTCCTACGATCTCACGCCGTGCGACTTTTTTTATGGCCACACATTAAAAACTTGGTTTTCAAAACCCTTTGTGAAAATTTAGAAGACCTACAGGCTAGAATTACAAAGAAATTTCAGGAGATTACCTCCCCCAAGTGCTCATCAATGTTTTAGGTAGGTACTGTGAAAAGAAGAATGAGACATGTTTAGAAGTAGAAAGTGGACACGTCTCTCAGTTAGTTTAAATTTATAATTTTTAGGTAATTCGTTGTATATGCTTCTTTAAATTCTGTAACATGCAATGACAACGACAACAATGTAATATTCTTAAAAATAAGAACTTCAGAACTTGACAGTCCTACTTTTCAGTCACCTATATTACCTATGTTACCTTTCAAGAGTAATAATTCAAGACATGCGCGACTGATGTCACGGCATACTTTTAGGAAGTTTTTTTTTATCGTTCGTTATTTAATTTGAATGCGTATTAATTCTTAAACCTTTTTACTGAATTCCATGGATTTATTATATAAAAGTATACGGGATGATGTAACATTCTTTGAAGCCAAAACAAACCATTCTAAGCGACACTGTAAACACAATTTGTAAACATTGGCCACATCTTATTTTACCTTGTATTTGTGTACAAAAAATACGTTAGAAGCATTACAAGATTTGCTAAAAGTAATAAAAGCCCTAAATTACTTTATTTTCTGCCAAATAATAATAAATTTAAGTTAAAAAGGTTTTATTTATAGGTTATGTTATTTCTAAAGGTGTTTATTTAAAGTCGCTCCGAGTCATTTATAAATCTATATAAATCTATACGTCGCACTTTTTCTTTTCTAGCTCATTAGACAAAGACATACGTGTAACCGAGTGTTCAGACCGAGGTTCAGACGTATTCCTAAACAACCAGCACAGACAGCAACACTTCTGAGCCCCAACACTCCAATGCTATTTTATCTCTTTCTACTACCATTCTTGATTCAATTACGTAGTAATTGGTAGTCTTGTCTATGTTCGTAGTTCGTAAACTGCTCCCCCAAGAGAATAACAAACAACAAAATATAAGGCTTCACGTTCGATACGCTCAAAGTATACGGATATCGAATCCTTTTATATAAATAAATCCATGCTGAATTCCAAGGTTCCGTTTTTAGGATCAGCAGAAATAATAGCATTAGTTATTCTGTAAAACCATTTCGATAATTAGTATCTCGTGAGATCAGAGACTCACTAAAAAGGGGTCAGACTCTGTTAATAAATTAACAAAAAAAAAGTCTGGTCTTTATAAGATTAAAAAAGTCGTATCTTTCGAAAAACAGCTGCTTTTTTTCCCGGAGCGCGATAATTACGGCAATATTTAACACTTTTTTACAGATACGAATATTTTTTGACGGCTGGAATAAAGGTTTTGAGATGGAGTTTTAAAAATTAACAAGCTGTATAAATATATGGATGCTAATTAAAAAAATAGTACGGCAACACCGCACCTACGGGACTAAAAGATTCTTTTAAGCGCTCAGTATTTGGATTTGGCGCTTTATCGCAAAATACAGTGTTATCTGGCAAGTGCACATTTGCCTCTTCCAACAGAGAAGTTTTTTTATTACATACTAAACATGTTATGTGTGAGCCATCGTATTTTTAATGTAGAAAATCCGTAATAAACTTTTTACAACTAACATTGCACAAGCGCTTGTTAAACCGATTTCCTCGGCCATATTTTCTCAATGCCAATGATCACAACTTATAAAAAAAAACATACAATACACTCCCGCCAAAACCTGTATATTTAAAAATGTATATTTGGGAAAAACTGGAAATTTCGATTTTTGACCCAAATATTTCAAGGTTTTAAATTTTTTGCGGCGTCAAAACGGTTCAAATTAAAATCCCATATAGGTCATCGGAAAGAGCTCGTCGAAATACATAATGGTCATATTTTTTAGTGTCTTTATTCTTTATAGGAAGGGAGCAATCGCCGATTAAATTTCGATTTTTTGACATTTTTTGCCCTCGACATCGGTACATTTGAATCACTCTGAACTTCTTCCTATTTGATTTTTTCCCAATGTTTCAACACTATCTTATAAAGGGATAATCACACTTTAAAATGAATACCGAATGGGTCATCCAGGAGCGTATTTTAGTGGTAAAAACCGAATTTTCTTGATTTTTTCCGACAAATCGTATTTTTAACCGACATTATTTCACACCATTTTCCTTACCTAGCTATTCTTTTTGGATTTACTTTATCCATTAATTATCCAAGAATACCTTTCACTAATTTGAGTCGCTTATTTTTTCGTTAAAGTTATAAATAAATAGGTTTATTTGCATCGGGGACATGCAAAATTTGAAAATTTTTGTATTTTCGAAAATTGCCCTGAAAACAGTTCCAGTTTATTTATTCGAAATTATTAAGATATGATCTGTCAAAATTTTGCAAAAATGTCAGTTTTGTTGCAAAATTGAAAGGTTCCATTGCCGACTTTGGTTGAAATATACATTAATAAGATTTTAGGAACCTTCTACGTCAAGTGCAGGGATATTTCATTAGATGAGTTAAGCATTAAGTGCCATTTTTATTGATTTTTTGATGACCCTACAATACTGGAATTCGCCATGTACTTATTATGAGTCATAAAAACCCTTTTGACGACACAGCCAATGGGATCACGTTTTACAAGTTTCGAAATTCGCGCGAAAATTTGCAGTAGAAAATCCTTTTTTTTTTTGTTAATAAAGACAAAAATAAATGGATAACAGCAACTGACATAACATTTAATTTATGTAGAGACTATAAAAAATTTCAGATTTATTTGGGTTATATCCATATTCCCTATTGTTCTCTCTTTCGCATTATGTATGTAAGGAAAAAGCAATAAGGGCGATATATCAGATTAGTAATATACTGTAATTATTTCGTCTAATTTATCACCAACCACACAAGCGTTGCTTTAACTCAAATATAAATCCCATGTGTCTATTGTGTCCCCTCCAGATGTTATTATTCCTAAAAGCTCAAATTGTTATTAGAAACTCTGTTCCGTTTATATAACACTACAGAATTCCGGATATCAGTTCTCTCAGTTCCCCTCGAAGGGATTCGCTAAATTTGCGGAATCAACATTCCGGAATTCTTCATCAAATAGGGCAAATAAATGGTGTATTATGTTTCGTTTTTTCCAGATCGTTCATTCTTTCTGTTCAGCCACTCGTTTATGTCGGTAAAATACGAATATTAAGTTTTTTGTTGATATATTTTTATATCGTTAGAATCTGCTTCCCTGTATCTTCTCCAAATGTGGTTACTTTCTTATTTTACTCCCTGTTATCCCACATATCAATCTAAACAATATACTTTTTCTATTTGCCACGTCTTCGTTCTATACAGCATTGCAAATCTAAAAACATATCTGGAACAAGCCTCTCGAATTTTATGGCGAATTCCCGATTGCTGCTCATATTATTCCCAATGCCTTTGACCAAGTACGAAATTGTTCTTTAAATAAATAATTTAAATACAACGAATTTTGCTTTTCCCTTTCTAGGGTGAATTTTAGCAGGCAAAATAAATACAAATTTAATTCAAACACCAGGTGTCGCAGTTGTAAATTAATATTTTGTTTGTAAATAAACAGGATCTAATTTACACAAATAGAACAACAAAATTGCGACTAAATAAACAATTCCAAAGCACGAAAATCCTGCAAATAAAAATCAGACAATCAAACAATGGTATTGTTCATATTGTGCTCCAGAAAACAGAAAAACAAGGAGAATATTTGGGCTGCAATAAATAATTCAGTGGAGGCTGAAAATCTGTGGACATTTTTTATAGTAAGTCTGTTGAAAGGAACATATGATAAATTTGTAAAAAAACAGTTTTCCAGATTTCAGAACAGCTTTAACTTAATTTATAAAAAAATAATGACCTTGCTGGAAACAAGATGAATGGAAACATCGGTATGTGTCATCACTAAGGCTGCCCATCGCGAATGCCAGTTCAGTGGCATTTCATGGCATTACGTGGCATTACATTACAGTGAAATTTTAATTTGAACGGGTCGAGGTTCGAAAAGCTTTAAATAAAAGTAACACCCTTGACTTTTATTTAAAGCTTTGCAGTGACCAAAGCAGTGAGATTGGTGGTAAAAATCACCACATGTTCATTTAAACTTATTCATAGTTCTAGTATAATTGTTTCTTGATATTTCTACACATAGGTGATCAATAAATTAATTTCATCAAGATTCTCTTCCACTATTTAAACAGTCATAAATTTTGATAAAAAAATGTGAAGTCCGGCCCTGACCTCTATTAAAATCTGAATGATATTGAGCACATCATCACTTTTATCGTTTTAAAAGTGACATGACGTTTAAATTCCAAGTACGAAACGTCTCTCAACAAATCTATTCATGCAAACTTGATTCTTAACAATTCTAATACGACTGAAACCGCTTCTAAAGAAAGCCCAATTTGCACACCACCAAACTGTTAACATAGCAACGAGAAGTAACCATCCCTAACCCGCCAGATAACGTGATTTCTCCCCTAACGAATTTAAAATCCATTCCTGCTATACAGTGCCTGCGGCTACAAATTCTGCCGTAACTTTATGAAGTTACTATGTGCACGAAAGATATAACTGAATTGTCATATTTTAGCATCAGGTAACCGAAATGCATATTAATAATAATATTACAGCTATAGATGGTAAATAAATGTCAAATCAGGCTAGCAAGGAGGATTTGTTAGATGTGTTAAAATGTCAGGCTGTCAAAATTGCGTCACTTTTGAGCCGTGCTGTAACTTAAAAATGGCGACAAATTAAATTTGAGTGATGTTAGTGATTTGCTGAATAATTTTAATTATAAGGGAGGCAATTCGCACGAAACAACTAGTTTTACGTACAAAAGAGAACAGGGAGTAGATATTAATTGCGAGGGATATTTTTAAAGTCGGCTTGAAGTTCCCAGAAAGCCATGCGACGCGACGCTAATCGAAACTTTCGGAATTAACTAACTTTAAAGTCGGTAGGTACAGGATTCGTGTATTTGCCGAATAACTCTCTGCCTAAACTTACGAAAATTATTATTAGTTAGATTTTATGTCTTTGCCTTGCTTACCGATTGGCGTATTCAGTGCCAGGGTTACGTCTCAGACATTAATTTATCTTTATAGCAATAGGAGTATTTTTTTTTGAAATCGTAGGATTTGGGCAAAAAAAATTTTGCAATTTACCAATACTATCCACAGTTGCGATACCGATAGTACTCTTCCCTCCAACATTCATTTTTCCAGATTTTGAGTTTCGACTCAATCCCCTTCCCAAGATCTTCAATTATTAATCTTGAACTGGGGTCAACTGGTCTCAATAAAAAAAAACTACTACTATTACTACTATTATTACTTGTAACCTGCTTTCAACTGTCACGCTAAGAAAACTTTAAGAAAAAATCGTCGCGTTGGATTGTTTTTGAACACAAAACGTTTTCTGGCATTATAGATTCGAGCTGTCACAAAAGATTTGCTTTTATTTCGTAGAAAGTAGCTAAATTGTCGTGAAAGTGTACATAAAGCAAGACTAAGAAAGCTTTATCAGAACTGACGGACCGGTTTATTTTTAAAGCTCAAGAACAACGGAGTTTAAAAAGGAACAGCATATGAATTTTTAAGGCTGAAGAGTGGGTAATGGATAAATATAAATAAAGCCGAAAAACTGTTAAGGCATAGAATTAAATATTCATTTTAGACAAAACCAGACAAAGCACCAAATGAAACCAAATCATACAGGTCCATATCACTACTACCAATTATTTCACAATTATTTGAAAAGCTTTTCTTAAAACGACTTAAGAATACAATAGAGAATCCCAAATCATCAATTTGGCTTTAGATGTAAGCACTCCACGTTAGATCAAGTCTATCGAATAACAGACATAATAGAAAAGGCAGTAGAAGAAAAGCTAATATGCTCAACTAGCTTCCTTGACGTAGTTCAAGCTTTTGATAAAGTTTGGCAGCAAATGGCTAATTAACAAATTAATAAACAAAATATTATGCAGAGTTTCTAACTTCCTACATTACAGGAGTGCCTTAAGGAAACCTCTTGGGTTCAGTCCTTTACTTCCTGTACACTTGTGATCTCCCACAAACAGAAAATGTAACTGTTGCTACATTTGCAGATGACACAGCTTTATTAGCAGTAGGGACAGCCAACTCCAACAAGCTAGCGACCAGATTTACAATAAGGAATTTGCACATATTTTTTTTATTGCATAAATCGTTTAAGGAAGTCATTACTAACCCAAAAAATTATTTTGAAACCAAAAAAACGTATTACTTTTCGGGGGTAAGTGCACAAGTGCATCAAAATTACCGATAATTTTTGAATGAAATGTGTTTTTTTATAATTGCAAGAGTTTGTTTTCATATTTTCGCGAAAAAGCCCGACTCCGCAGGAGGAGGGCATTTTCGTAAAATATGAAAACAAACGATTGCAATTTGTAAAAAAACACATTGAATAAAAAAATTACCTGGTTATTTTGATGCACGAGTGTAATTTATTTGAATATTTCCCTCATATGTTAAAGTTCCTATAAGAGAAATGCAATTTTCGCAAAATTACAGCGAAAACAGCACTGCCAGAAATCGAAAATTGCATCGCAAGTTCATATTGTTGACGAAACGTCAAAGCGGGATTTTATTGTTAACAAACGTCAAAAAATGTAATATTCTGACAATTAATGTCATCTTATTGAGTGACAGCAGACAAAAAAGTCAATGTCAACGAATGTTTTCCTTTCATTTTGTCAAGAATTGTTAATAACTATCTCTTTGCATTGGGATAACCCGTGGCAACGTAAATTTTTTTGTTTTTTTGTAAACATCGCTATTGAACTTTTCCGGAGACGTAATTTTACTACAAAAATGTCTCGTTTTGGCGAAGAATCTATCCTCGAAATAGAGCAGAAAATAACAGAAGCCATTCCAAAGAATACTGCATCAAATCACGACTATATTTGGCGGCAGTTCATGTGTTTTTGCAAGGAAAGGGGGCACGTTCTTGATGAAAACACTAATGTTTCAAAACTGGCAGATATCTTGAAGGAAGGCGTTTAATATGAAAAAGCAAAATGGTG
Organism: Philopedon plagiatum; assembly: GCA_963971165.1. Classification (NCBI taxonomy): domain Eukaryota; kingdom Metazoa; phylum Arthropoda; class Insecta; order Coleoptera; family Curculionidae; genus Philopedon; species Philopedon plagiatum. The sequence goes on from OZ020193.1 coordinate 3,441,250, forward strand.
AGGACTATAAAGATTATACTGTCAAAACTATATGGAATGTTACCGCTAAATTGTTGATGAATAAGTATCACAGAGATTACAATATTATTTTCAACCCATTCAGTGACATTCAGTTCAAATCATCCCGTGATGCCAAAAATGCTAAGCGGAAATAACTACAGCAGGAGCCGGAAAAAAGAAAACAAAGCTCAGTTTTTCTAAAGCACGACGAATTCATCAAAATAATAGAGACTTGCGACGAGGAAACCCCCGACGGTTTGCAAAAAAAGATGTTTTTTGTTTTATCCTACGAGCTGGTCTGGCATGGAGGAGAAGGCCCAAGGTGTTTAACAAACTATCTTAAAGAAGAACTGGATCACGCGGGTCAGAAGACGGGACGAATAGAGTACAATCCGCTTTTTACCAAGACTACTCAAGGAGGAGATAAACCCTGCGCATCCTCGAAATGGTTGGTCAGGAATAAAGTAAACCCGAACATCTGCCCTATCCGACTATATAAGAAATTCATGCAGAAAAGGCAAGCAATAAAATGCGAGCGACTTTTTCTCACCGTGAATCCTTTCTGGCAATCAGGAAAATGGTACAAAAGCATACCGGTTGGACGAAATTTGATGAATAAATGGACCTCTACACAAGCGGAAAAGTCAGGCCTCACCAATAAAAATATCAAACTGGCGAATCATAGCTTACGAGCAACCGATCAAAACTTGCCAAAAAAGGTGTTGGAGAACAACAGTTAATTAAACTAAGTGGACACTCAAATACCAAGTCACTGACGCCTTACATTCAGATGGATGAGAACCACCATATGCTTTTGATTGAAAAAATGCGGGACAATGCCAACCGTCAAGCTCAATAGAGTCACCCGCCGAAATAAGCTCTCGCTCGTTGACTGCATCAACCACCATGTCTACGAATTCAAAGCAAAATATTGTTAATTACAATAATTGTACTTTTCATTGCAATTCTTGTAATTTTTAAGCATTTAAATTTTATTGTTAGTATTTTCTGTTAAATAAAATATTTAAATTTACTTGATTCGAGTTCTTAATTAATTTGGGAATATATTCGTTATAATTTATCACAATTTAATAAGCAGTCAATTGTCCTTATGCATTATGACGTCAGGAGATCAGCAAAAATAAGAGTCAATCTATATGTTAACGTCAAGCTTAACCTAAAGTCGAACAGGTTTGTTTTTCTCGGAAACAGTCGGAGGAGGCGCAACAGAATCTTTTTGGGTTGATAGAGGAATAGCGCAACTAGCTTCGGTAAAAAATTTAGTTATACAGGATGTTTCGTTTCGGAGTTATTAAACGTCAAAGTCGAAATTTCCGCGATTTCCGTTAAAATCGGGTACAGGTCGCAAAAGTGAATTAAATCAATGTAAATTCTCAGAGATTGCTGAGGATCGAAAAATGGCAAGTAATTTTTTTGAAATTTTTTAGGTGGAAAAATTCCATTTGCGGGTCTCTCTTTGGTACCTAATAACTCGAAAACTCGAATCATTAGTGAAAATTTAAAATCTCAAATACTTTCTTTCTGCAATATGTTAACCTAAACCTAAAACCACTGGAAAATGGTATTTGGGAAATATTTTTCACGCTTTTTTTTGAGTCAAAATGGATCCAAATTAGAATCCAAAATACGGCCTCGGAAAGAGCTCGTCGAAGGACATGATATCCATATTTTTTAATTTCTTTATTCTTTATAGAAAGGGAGCAATCGCCGATTAAATTACAATCCTTTAAATCACTCCGTATTTTTTTCTATCAATTTTTTTACAATTTTTCAACGCTATCTTATAGAGAGACAACCAGACTTTAAAATGAATACACCATGGGTCATTCAGGAGCGTACTTAAGGGGTAAAAACTGAATAAGTCTCCATTTTTTCCAACAAATCATATTTTTACCCGACATAATTCTACATTGTTTTTCCTATTTACCTCTCATCAATTTAAATCACTTATTTTTTCGATTAAGTCATAAATAAATAGCTTGCTATCTGCAAAGCTTTGTTTCACTTATAAATAAATAGACCGTTGCCATAAAAACAAAAAATTGCAGTTTATTTACGTCGAAATTATTAAAATATGATGTGTCAAAATTTCGCAAAAATGCCAGTTTTTGTTGCAAGATTTACTGGATATCGGTTCCTGGATCGATATCAGCTAAAATATAGACGAATAAGATTTTAGGAACCTTCTATTTTAAGTGTAGGGATATTTCATTGGATGAATTACGCACTAAATGCCATTTTTATTGATTTTTTGATGACCCTACAATACTGGAATTCGCCATGTACTTATTAAGAGTCATAAAGACACTTTTGGCGACACACACACATGACCCTACAATACTGGAATTGTCATGTACCTGTTAAAAACTTTTGCCGTCACAGGCAATGGGATCACGTTTAACAAGTTTCAAAATTCGCGTGAAAATTTGCAGTGGAAAATCCTTTTTTTTTTTGTTAATAAAGACTAAAATAAATTGATAAACACAATCACCACAACTATCTCATTTATGGAGGGAATATTAAAAAAATATATATTTCAGATTTATTTGGGTTATATGCATATCCCTCCTATTTAGAGAAAAATTAATGGTTGGTCTAATAGACTTGTTTTAAACAAAAAATTCGGATAATAAACTGTTGAGTGTAGCGATAATAAATGCGCAGCTGCTTGCCTATATTTCTATTATTGTTAAACCATGGTGCAGACTTTACCATGGGAACGCTGTCTCTGCCATATGCAGATGATTTTAATCCACTTTCCAGGGGAACGTGTCGCGCCAGCAACTCGTGTTTCGCGCCAATCAATTTGAGAAAAAACGTGACGAGTCATTAATGTTGGCGATCAATATTTGCCAGGACGAAGACGAACTTATTTGCAGCATCTCGTAAATTAATTTGATGAAAATACCTAATTATTTTCGGGATGTTTGTTCGGTTTTCCTTTCGATTTCTCTTCTCCCGGTTTTTATTGGAACGTATGTACATTAAAATAATAAAGAAATGAATAGAGGGAAAATTAGAACTCGAGTGCAGTCCATCGAATAGGCCCCCGAGTGGTCTTTAAGGCCATCGCTCTTATCATCGAAAATTTCGTATTTATAGATCCTGTCGAATGGCTCTGTTTTGGATAGAATCAAGGATGTTAAGTGTCGAAGGTGGCGCCGCTCCCCAGATGTGGGAGCAAGACTCTAGGTTAGGTCTTATTTGGGAAACATAGAAAGCATATAAGTTGGAAGGGGAGAAGTATTTTCTGGCTCGAAAGAGAAAACCAAGCTTTTTAGCTGCCGATGTGGCTACTGAACTAATGTGTTTGTGCCAGCTCAGATCATGTTCAAAAGCGACGCCGACAAGATCGAATGTTTCGTTGTTTTGTAGGACTTGGCCATTCATGTGGATGGGGTAAGCGTTGCCAGATTTTTTGCGTGAGAGGGAGCAAGACTGGGTTTTGGAGGCGTTGAACTGAACAAGGTTCTTGGCACCCCAGTCTAAGATTAAGAAAGGGATAGGTACATAGATCTGCGTCTATTACCCAACTCTTGATTCGAAACTTGTCTGGAAAAATGTATATTAGAGTGAAGAGTACTATCGTCAGCTTAACTGTGGATGGAATTAAAGGTCATTAATGTGACGAAAAAATAGGTTTGGTGCCAGGACTGAACCTTGGAGGACGCGAGAATTGATAGGATGGAAGTTAGATGAGTGACCGTCAACCACAACAGATATGCGTCGATTAGAGAGGAAGCTACCGATCCAGGTACATAGTTTAGTGGGAAGACCGTAAGAAGGTAGTTTGTTGAGGAATGCGGCATTCCATACTTGGTCAAAGACCTTGGAAATATCGAGAGCAACAATCTGAGATTCGCCATAAAATTCGAGAGACTTGTTCTAGTTATGTGTGACAAAGCTACGGAGATCAGCTGTGGATCTTTGGTGACGAAATCCGTACTGTCTGTCATGCATGATTTTGTGTTTTCTAGATATTTTGGAATTTGCAAGTTGATCGCTTTCTCCATATCTTTGCTGACAACAGAGAGAAGAGAGAAAGGACACACAATGATCACATAACGACAGACAATTTTAAACAAATTTCTTATGTGCTAATTCAACGAACTTATTCTATTGGTACTTATTTCTAAACTTTAGAATGTTTAAAAAATGTTCTTGTTAAAAACATGTATTCTATAAGTGTATCGCTTTTCAAATTTTGGCACGAAACACAAAAAAGTACGTTACACAATAATGAATAAGGTTTTTTTCTTAAAAACAACATCAAAATTAATATTACCTAAATATTTTTCAAAATAAATTATACAGACGTTACGAGGTAACGAGAATTAAGCCACCGCCCTCTGTAAAACTCACAAAAAGAATTATTGAAACGTTCGTGCCTGAGATACTTTCAAACTTAATTTAAAACAATTTTCCTTATATAAACACACAAAAGGAAATCAAGAAAATATAGTTACACCAGAACGGTTTATTTAGGACGGGAAGGGAACCTGTGACCCCAGCCCTAAAAAAGGTCAACAAATTCAGCGACAAACTTTACGTTATTTGGAAAGTAATACATTTATAAAATTAAAATACACCCAGGACCTGCCAGGGACATTTTCAAGGTTTTAAAACCTTTTTCGACGGACGAGGAAAACCTTAAAAGAAAACGCCTTTTCCGAAACCTTTCGCTAAAATTACATTTATATTAGATCCAGCAGAGAATTACTCTTAGGAGGATAAACAAAAATAAATCAATGTACTCCTATATATGTCGGTGTGGAAAACTTGGTCAACACAACAACAGAAATAGAGATAGTCGAAATTGGATCAAAGGAGGCCGTGACAAATAACAGCCTTAAAAAGGCCAAGAAGTTTGATATTAACTCGAAAAAGCAGTTCATCATTTTCCTCAGGACAGCACAGCAGGTTTATTTTCTTTATAAAAGTCTTAGAATATGTAAATATCTTTAGTATGAAGATAAACTTAATTAAGTCGGATTTTTAGCAAATCGTATATATTTCTATGTATGTATGCATACAGGGTGTCCGAAAAGTCTTAGTATATGTAAATATCCTTGCTATTAGTACGAACATAAACTTAATTCAGTCGGATGTCTAGCAAATCGTATATATTTCTATTAAGTGTGAGTGTTTGTATGTATGTATACAGGGTGTCTGAAAAATCTTTGTATGGGCAAGAAATTACAGTTAAACAAAAAATATATACATACATATATACATATATACATATATATATATATATATATATATATATATATATATATATATATATATATATCTTTTTTATTGTTTCTTTCTTGGGATTAGGTTCATTATAAAAACATTTTTTTTTTTTATTATTTTTTATTAAAAGTCCATTGACGTTTCGACCCCTTTTCGGGTCATTTTCAAAATGTTTTTTTTATTTGGTTTGTTAAAAGACCTTGAAAACTATAAGGTCTTAGAAGGACTAATCTGTTATTTGTTATCAGACACATATATATATATATATATATATATATATATATATATATATATATATATATATATATATATATATATACATATATATATATATATATATATATATATATATATATATATATATATATATATATATATATATATATATATATATATACATATATATAATATATAGAAATGCAAAAAGGGGTTATTATGAAAACATGCCACATCGTAAGAAAATTGCCTGTGTCTAATTCCGCTAACCGAAATATTCCGGAATAGGTTACAGTTTCCCAGCATTAATCTTACTAACTGAGGAAGTCTGCTGAGCCAGTAATTCGATAATAACAATAACAATAATAATGTCTTTATTTTCACATTGTCCTATTTTACAATAAAAATTAGTACCTATACATTAATTCAGTGATAGACTACCCCATAGGGGCTATCTATCCTGTTCTATTTAACCGTAATATGATTTAAAATGAACACTTTGTTTTGGCGTAACATACTGGTTAGCTTGAAATAAAATGTATTTTATAGGTAATTAAATATTTACTAGATTACTACCAACCGAATATCCTAAAAAATTGATTAAAAAAATTATTTCCTAGGGATCATTTTGTCTGTTTAGCTAGTTAGTTGGAAGGAGAGAAGTATTTTCTGGCTCGAAAGAGAAAACCAAGCTTTTTAGCTGCCGATGTGGATACTGAAGTAATGTGTTTATGTTATGCCAGCTGAGATCATGTTTGAAAGCGATGCCAACAAGGTTGAACGATTTATTGTTCTGTAGGCCCAAGCAAAACTGGCTTTTGGAGGCGATGGTTGAACTGAGCAAGGTTCTTGGCACCCTAGTCTAAGATTAATTAAAGATCTTGGGAAAGGGATAGGTGCATACATCTGTGTGTATTATCCAGCTCTTGATTCGAGACTTTCCTGAAAAAATGAATATTGGAATGAAGAGTACTATCGTCAGCATAACTGTGGATGGAATTGGTAGTTGAAGAGAGTAGGTCATTAATGTGAAGAATAAATAGGGTTGGTGCCAGGACTGAATCTTATAGGACCCCAACATTGACAAAAAGGAAGCAAGATGAGTGACCATCAACCACGACAGATGTGCGCCGATTAGAGAGGAAGCTACCGATCCAGGTCCATGGTTTGGTAGGAAGACCATAAGAAGGTAGTTTGTTGAGGAATGCGGCATACAAGAGCAACAATCTGAGATTATGAGTGACAAAGCTAAGGAGATCAGCTGTGGATCTTTGGTGACGAAATCCGTACTGTCTGTCATGGATGACTTTGTGTTTTCTAGATATTTTAGAATTTGCAAGTTGATCGCTTTCTCCATAACTTTGCTGACAACAGAGAGAAGAGGGAAAGGACTATAATTCACATAATGATAGACAATTTTAGCCAAATTTCTTCAAACTTTTATTTAATACTTTATATCATGACCCGTTTCGCTACACTATAGCTTCATCGGATGTTTGTTACAGACTGACAGTCTGTTATACATATCATTTCATCGATTATCAAATAAACTTCTTCGCAAAAAATTAATTTACCCGAAATAGTCCGAGGCAATAAATTTTGCCGGAAAGTTCCGGAGATCTGGCGATATTAACGTGATTTATTTCGCATACCTCAAACAGTCGGGACAACTTAAGCAAATTATCTGGCTTTGGATGAGTTATGTAGTAACTCGAAGATTATGTTGTTCGTATTGGTCGCTTCACAAATTTCATAATAAGAAGGTTTATTAGGGTTTCTGCCAGAGCAGATATGCCCATTTTTAATTTATCTTTTTGGTGAACTTTGTACCTCTAAGAATTTAGTGTTAAAGTACATAGACAGAATTCGTAGTAGAAGATAGCAGGTTATTAACCTGAAACAGAAATTGGGTTGGCAACAGGACTCAGCTTAGATAAGTCTTTTTTGCATCGAGCCTTTATCCCAAAACATCCCAAACAACCCAAAAACAACGAAATATGTTAATTGTTAACAAACAAATGGATGGGGGACTCAAATGACGATCCCACTGTCGACAATACATAAATAAATTATCGAAATTTCAACAAAGTCCTGATCTAGTGCAAAACAAATTAGTTCGCTCTATGAAGCTGTCCACTGTAAGTAAAATAAATGTAAAGTGTACATAACGCCGGGCGTTTGTAAGCTTAGCAGCAAGCATTGCACTTTATAAGGGAATTTCGGTGGTACCGGAGCAAATGACAAATGTATAAGGTACATATAGGAATAAATAATCATAACCATCATCTTTAAAATTACAAAAGCAAATATATTGCAGGAACCTAACAGAGCAGAACGGCATTTGCAGTATCAGGATCATTACGCTATCTGGTTTCTGTGAAAGATGATATGTGAGGATTGGTTAGGGCGTTTTGAAAACCTAATGAAGTCACTGAGAAGGACGCACATCGTTCCCTCACGAAGATCATCGTCCAAGCTCAAGAGTACACAATTACAGGGTTCTAGCAGGGCCGTATACACTTATGTATATATAACACTACCAGGACGTTATCTTAGATTAAAATAATTATTTTTTATTTATTGACAAGAATTTTATTTCCGTGACAGTATATGGAAATGAATCGAAAGCACTCAAAAAGAATTCAACAATAGTACCTGAAGACGCTTTTTTAAAATGAAATTATATCAACAACGGTCTTAATATTAAAAGGTATCTTACATTTTCGATTGACAAAAGCGAAAATGTATTTGTTGAAAAATGAAATTAAATTTATTTATATAAAAACATTTTTAGAAAAAGTCAGGTAAGGAAACCTATAGAAAATCCTTGGCAAATTGGATTTTTAAGATGTTTTATGGCGAGATATTTTTATTAACGAATTCAGGGATAGGATATGGGAATAATATTTTATATGAACAGCTGTATTTTTTCTTATTTGAGATGTAGACTCCAAACCGAAGTACAATGTGTCTATAGGAATGGATGGCCATGTAGAAATACTTATTTTAATCGGTTGTAAACTCAAAAGCTAAAGAGTATTTTTTATAAAGATATGGATGTCAGGTACACACGTACGTAAATTAAAACTATATAGGTCTGATCAATGGATCCGGCAATCGCAAGGCGAAATAAAAGTTACTTGCAGATTTCCATCAGAGAAAAGGCCCAAATACTCCTAAGAACCCTTTTATAGTATGAATTCAACAAAATAAATATTATGTTTACGTGGAAATACGGGCGACAAGGTTTTTCACCACGCCAAAATGAGATTTGTGCATTCGACGCGCCTTTCGTTAACTCCAGGATGATACTAACATGAACAAATAGCATATTTAGCAAGACGCCACGTATTAAGAATTGACCGCCGAAATTTGTGAGAAATCGCGACACTGTAATGATTGCAACGGAAGTACAAATAATAGGATTAAATAATTTTATCATCATTTATTTTAATAAAACTAAAAAATTTTAACAATATAAGAATATTATTAAAACAAACTTACAAACTTAAACAAGTATCTATCACTTTGTACTATAAAAAACGACATTTTTTTTATAAATACAAGTGTAAAACTAACACAAAACAAGCAAACAAAGAAAGAAGTTATTCATCTGTATCACTAGAGTTTCTATTTTATTTTTATCCGAATGATGCAATACGTGACCACGACCTAAGTTTTGAATCGTGTTATTGGTGATACAAATATCGTAACAATTCTTGTCTCTTAACAAACTTTTGGTATATAAAATGCCTTCTATTGTTTTTAGTTTAAGTTTGTTGCGTAGTTAAGTTTTTATTAAATTAATTTGAGAAAATATTCTCTGCTGCTGCGCTTGACCGTGGTAAACAAAGAATCTGAAAAACAAGACGCGGAAATTTTAGAGAGTCTTCTCCTATTTCTACTAATGCAATTTTTTTACAAAACAACAAGAAATCGTTATCAAAATCATTTAAATGGTCTGATATTAACTTCCTCCATTCGTTATTAAGATCTTGGATTTCATTTGAATTAACTATATTGGGAAAGTGTAGCGTTAAATCAGAAACTGAGATTCAGACCTCAATTGCAATTTTGCAATTTGTCATTAGTGACAAAATGTAGAGTCGAGCACCGTCTAGTTATAATTTTAGACTTAGTGAACGCAAAAACTATTAAACTTATTAACTTTGTTAGCCATTTTTGTCGAATTTTTGCAATAACTAAAATATTTCCCTTTGTTGCAGAGAAAATGGCAGCATTGAATAAACGTGATATTTGTATTGTTTGGAGAAAAGCTAAACGGCCCGAAAAGTACAAAATTTTTTTGAATTTCTTGTTGAGAAATGAAGTTTAAAAGACGCTTCTGATGAAATTAATCAAAAACTTCGAAATTTTGCGAAAACTGAAGCAGAAAGTGCCAGATACAGGTTTTACTTAAAAAACCGATGATGAGATGTATTTTTTGAAGCCTACAACAAATGATTGACAACCGAAGTTGTTTATAAACTTGAAGATTCTGAACAGAGGCCATCTACGTCCGCTGGATTACGTGGAGGTCCAAAACAGTCATTTTTACAATCCAGCGACTCTGATTGGCATACAGAGCTGCTTCTGTATGCCAATCAGAGTCGACACCAGTCCAAGAGCTTTGATTTTTCTTTGCTTTGTTAATAAGCTGGATTGTAAAAATGGCTTTTTTGACCTACACTTAATCCAGCGGGCGTAGATGGCCCCTGTTCAGAAAATTCAAGTTTATAAACAACTTTGGTTATCAGCCAATTGTTGTAGGCTTCAAAAAATACATCTCAACAAACTCGGTTTCCACTGGTCCCAACACAGCTTGCTGCTGCAGCAAGCTCTGTTGGGACCAGTGGAAACCGAGCTGCAGCTTCCATTGTGACAGAAGTTTCTAAGGTCTTCCCGCGACAATCTGTGAAACACGAAAAACTTCATCAGTTGCTTTAGCTATGTTGATTGCTAATAGACTCACAGTGACTCAGTATAAAAATCTACAGTCGGAAGCCAGTCAACGGGGTTATAACATATACCCAACCGATTTTCTGCAGGTTTTGATTGGGTTCGTATTGATTAATTTAAAAGAAGTATTTTCCTAAACCGCGTTGTCCAAAGGGAAGAATACAAAGTGTTCTCTGCTGTTATTTGAGTAAAGTAAAATTGCAAAATTATTTCTAAAGGAAATCTGTCATGAAAGTCAGCGGCAGTGTATATAAAACGGTGTTTCCAGTAAGGAGCATGACTTTTTAATATAAATATAATTTTTTTGCAGTTGTTTTTGTACATTTATATACATTCTTGCTTAATTTATAACTAACTTCAAGGCATAATAAAAATTTGAACAAACTACAAAATCACTTACACGCGCAACCCATTTTTCAGGATCCGCTCGAGGGTTTAAAATAGAGTTTTAAGATTTTAGTCACGCTTGCATCGTTTAGCAGTACAAAATAAGCCTCAAGGAAGAACGTCTAAGTCGATATCAAATATAAACGTTGGAAAATAAAAATCAGAAGCGGAATATATGCAATAAATAAAATAAAGTTATGAGAGTACGGGTAGTAAGACATGTGTCAAGGATGAATAGGACTCGCGTGAGAAGGGTTACGTACCAACCAAATACATTTATGCAATAGCTGTTAGGTTTGTGGTGTTGTCGCTTACGGGTTAAAATACTTTTTGTTTCATTACAGCCAAAAACACGAGAAATTGTTTTATCTAGGCAAGTTTTTCCCGTATTTTCAATTCAATTTACGGAAAATTTCATATTCCACTCGCTCATAGTCGGTTTAATCTCTAATCTAAAATCGTTAGGGTGTTCTTTTAAATTTTCATGCACTGTCTTCCACACTTTTACGAGTCATGAATTTCAGTCAGCTTATTTTGTATTCCTAAGCGATGTTTGAAAGCTTTAAAATGGTGGTAGTTCGCTTAAATGTAGTAAATACGAAATAGAAATAGCGGCAAATCATCTGAATAAATTTATTGTTGTTTTTATTGTTTAGTTTGATGGTAATAATAATAGGTAAAATGTGGACTATGCCACAGCGAAAAATCAATTGGGTTAATGTTTGGTTACAATCGCCATCTGTTTATTTTTGGCAACAGTTATATGTATGAGGTTAGTAAGATAAGGTCGCCAATATAATCGCCAAACAGATTAAATATTTACGCTGGTAGTTTTTATCCACATATTTTGGTTTTTATTACCAAAAAAAAAAAAAAGGATTTTCTACTGCAAATTGCGCGAATTTCGAAATTTGTAAAACGTGATTCCATTGGCAGTGTCGTCAAAAGTTTTTATGACTCATAATGAGTACATAGCGAATTCCAGTGTTGTAGGGTCATCGAAAAATCAATAACAATGGCATTTAATGCGTAACTCATGCTTTAAAATATCCCTGCACTTACAGTAGAAGGTTCCTAAAATCTCATTCATGTATATTTCAAGCCGAAATCGGTCCAGGAACCTGTCAATTTTGCAACAAAAACTGGCATTTTGCGAAATTTTGGCACATCATATCTTAATAATTTCGAGTAAATAAACTGCAATTCTTTGTTTTCATGTTCGAAAATTCAAAAATTTTGTAATTTTGCATGTCCCGGATGCAAATAAACCTATTTATTTATAACTTTAATGATACAATTGGTTTTTATAAATTAGTGGGAGGTATTCACTAAATAAGGAGAATAGTGTGGTATAGTGTCGGCTAAAATTAGGATTTGTCGAAAAAATTCAAAAAAATACTATTTTTACCCCTTAAATACGCTCCTGGATGGGCCATTCGGTATTCATTTTAAAGTGTGATTTTCCCCATATATGATAGTGTTGAAAAATTGGAAAAAAATTAAATAGGAAAAAATACAGAGTGATTCAAATGTGCCGATGTCGAGGGCAAAAAAACTCGAAAAAATCGAAATTTAATCGGCGATTGCTCCCTTCCTATAAAGAATGAAGAAACTAAAAAATATGGAGATCATGTATTTCGACGAGCTCGATATGGGATTTTAGTTTGAACCATTTTGGGCACACAAAAAATTAAAAACCGAGAAATATTTGAATCAAAAACCGAAATTTCCAGATTTTCCCAAATATATCCAATATTTCAGATTTTAAAGTTTCATTTATGAATGTTTTTCGATACGACTTTTTGTTTTCGAGTTATTAGGTACCAAAGATGGACCTGCAAATTGGATTATTCGACCTAAAAAAATTCTAAAGAATTACTTGCCATTTTTCGATCCCCACCAGTTTTAATAGAGTTTTGAAACTCCGGGTCCTCTACAAAATCCGAAAATTTACATCGATTCAATACACTTTTGCGATCTGTACCCGATTTCGACGGAAATCGCGGAAATTTCTACTTTGACGTTTAATAGCTCCGAAACGAAACATCCTGTATAACTGAATTTTTTACCAAAGCTAGTTGCACTATTTCTCTATAAACCCAAAAAATTCTATTGCTTTCCCTTTGACTGTTTCCGAGAGAAACAAACCTGTTCGACTTTGGGTTAAGCTTTAAGTTAATCCACGTCATATACCCACCATGCCGCCTCTGTATTCTCGTTATTTTTCCTTTAAAGTTAAAATGTGAACAGTATATTCAAATAAAAAGCAACTTCTGTTTATTTGGGAGTTGGAAATTCAAAGATTTCTTTTCTTCCAACTGCGCCAGTGGGTATTGAATTCCAAAAAACATTCCCGACTTTTTCACTTCGACCAATTTGTTCCATTCAAAAGAATCCCAGTATAATTCCTCAGCGTTCTCACGTAAGATCGTTTGTATTTCTACACCGTGGACCGAATTTTAGGATTTACAGACGCTTTATCGCCGTAAGCATTCACAGCGAGTCTGGAATAATAATCATCGGTGCAACTGGTGTAAGAAGTATTCGTCGACGCCAAAGTGTGCTGCTTTACAAAGTTTTTTGCAACTCATTACAAACAAAAAATATTATTTTAAAGAAAATTATTGTTAGAATTTTATTCACCTGTAATAACAGACATTCCAACACTTAAACGACACGTTTTAATTGTTGATTTAAACTAATCAGAATAAAATTACATTATGCGATAATCATGCACCGGTACAATTATCCGATAGTCACACTACTGCATGATTATTAGCCTTTTTTGTAAAAAGTGTTATTGGTAGAAATATTAACTTTAAGTAGCTCTTGTTTTATTTTTTGCTTTTTTTATTTGCAAAATATACAACGTAGTTTTTAAATAAATAACATCTATTTTTTAATTTAATTTTTTTTTTAATAATCTTAACAAATTGACAGGCATTTATATCTAATATCACATCGCGTATGCGCAGAGCACTGAAAAACGTGAAACGATAAAAGTTGTTCCTTACATCGCACAGTGGGGCCCGGAACCCAGAAATTTGGCATTTAATCAAAATATGAAATTGAACATTGAAATTACCTTTGCTTATATTTCTTAACTACACATACCACTGCGTTATTTCTCCCACCCTAATACTATAGACGACCTTTCTCAAGCGAGAATATCTCAGGCGAACACTAGCGTTCGATGAAATGGTGATCTGTGTTAAACATTATTTAGTTATTGGTACGATTTTGTGAAGTCAATACTGTTTCAGTATACGCGTTACAAACTTTGCTTAATTATGGATTCAATACTTTTAAGGATCTACTAAACATTTGCACCTATTTGGTTTATATTGGCTGTCCTATGGTTTTTCCATACTTTGTGTAAATAGGGTCTTACAAATAGGTTTCAAAATTCATCACTTATACTATTTGGGTAGTATTATAGTTTACTTCCACGCGCTTCTACACTGACCTATTTATAAATTAATAACGAAGGAATATTGTACTTTTAAACAGCAAAACAAACCGTTGCCCATGTTTGCCTCTTTTAGTTTAATGACTCTATGGTACAGTGCGTTTGTTTATTAAAACATTATTCTACCGAAGCGTTTCAGAAAATAATTCCTCCTAATATTTCACTTGCAGATTCAAGCATGGAGAGTGAAGATAGTTCTTCTTCAGATTTTTAATAACTTCTATGCAAAAACACTTAGCGAAAAATAAATTCCCGTTTTTAATCTACCCCCAAATATTTTAACATTTAATTTTACGTAAAAAAGCAAACAATAAATATTTGAATTTAAAAAATATGTTTCACAATCCTTTAACTTATGAAACAAAAACATTCAGAATTTCCGCTTCATTCAGCAAGCAGCTTGATATACAGATTAATTGTAAGTTATAGCACAGGCAATATAACTATAGTTATGGTTTAATCTTTATTAATGCATATTCATTCAATTATTAAAGCATATGTTGAAATTAATGCTTGCAATCCTGGACCTATATTTGTATCCTGGAATTGTTCACGAAAAATGGTAACATTAATAAAGTTAAATTATTTTTATTTATAATATTGTAATTTTAAACTAAAAACAAAACAATGTTTATGCAGAGGATACATAAAAGTATTATTTCTTTATATTCAATAGCCTTAATGATCCTTAGGGTGTAAAGGTAAAGGTATATATATATATATATATATATATATATATATATATATATATATATATATATATATATATATATATATATATATATATATATATATATATATATATAGATTCCTATATTACTTCAATTAGGTACTTAGTGTAAATAAACCTTGCCCATTCTTTCTTGTTCTTTGCAATACTTTTTGCATCGATCCAGGAGATTCCTCGTTTCTTCAGGTTTTCCCCTACTGTACTGTCCCATGTTTTTTTTTGGTCTACCTTTTGGCCAGCCATACTGTTGTTCTCTCTCTCTCTCTCTCTCTCTCTCTCTCTCTCTCTCTCTCTCTCTCTCTCTTCATCGGGTTTTTTAAACATATTTTAGAATTTATTTATTCCGAAATTTAAGTGTCCAATCCCGGGATTTTTCGGGGCTGAATTTTTAACGGGGTCCCGGGATCTTGGGATTTCAGGATCCCGGGATTACGAGCCCTAGTTGAAATATTATGATAAGTAAATAAGTATGAAATTGCCGTTTCATGATACTATAATAACGTTTTTATATGGTGCCCAAATAAAATCCATATAAATTGTAAAAAAATGAAACAACTATGTTTAGTGTAATTTTCTTACCTAAATATAAACGTTTTAACTTAACTAAAAACAATTATCTGCAGTAAAGCCACCCCCTGAATTAATGTGCATCGTAAGAAATATTTTTCTCAAAAAACTTTTTTTCTAAAACTAATTGTTCAGCAGTTATAAGGAAATAAACAATTAAATTGTTTATAACAATTGATCGAGCTAGAATTTTTCAATTCTGATAATTTTGGCTCAATCCACTCCTAATTCTCAATGTTCATGGATTTTTCACATTTTTCTCAGCGATCCTCTTCGTGATAAGGGAGGGGGACAGCAATTTTTAAGCGTTGTTCCCGAAAAATGTTCTAAAAATTGCATACAAAAATACATCACATAATATTGCTGAATTCGTGCTTCAATAAGCTAAGTCATTTGACAACCTACATGCTTCCCTTGAATTTTTTTTCATTTTTCAATTTATCCTCTCAAATTAACCCCCAGAATCAAAATTCAACACCGAAGTCTTCCTTTTTGCTAATTTTAACACCGAGCACTAAAAAAGTTCATTCGATAAAATTTACCTTAAAATTTTAAAATTTAATCCATTTCCCGCATAATTAAAACCCGCTCTGATGCTTCACGTAAATATCCATAATCGCCTTACTTTAAATTGTAAAAAAAACCTATACTCTTATTGCTTGCTTTTGAAAATCCGTAGCATGTTCGTTATTTTATATATTACATTATCTAGTCGTTGTTTTCGTCAGTTAAACTTTTTTTATTTTCCCTTTAAGTTTCTTTTTGTAAACCATCGATTTGTTTTATTATAAACGATAAAACAACTTTCTTATATGGAATATTTAAATCCCAATTTTTACAAGCCTCGGTCCTTTCATTTTCTTTCTGGGGAGAATTTATTTTCTTTTCTTGTACCGGTTTGAGAAGTTTTATGTAGAAATTTTTATGTTTTTAGAGCTATCGAGGGATTCGAAGAAAACCCCTTATGAGACTTACAGCTATGTCTATAGCGTTCGTCCAACAGAGAGAAAGATTTTCTCATCTGTTCATGTAGATTGGGTCTTTATTTTTGAAATATTACATTTTATTCAAAGCGGCTAGTTCTTTTAATTAAATATTTACATACCCCGAAAACAGATTTATAATACCTACACAGACGAAAAGGGAGTATTAATAACACAAAAGAGCCCTAATTGTTCTCTCCTCGAAATGGGGCGCTTATCGGCTTCAGCAATTGTGACATTATCGAAAACATAAAAGACCTTTATGTGTCTTAGCAATTTGCTTGTTGCTTTTGTGTCTTTCAAGTAGAAAATTGGGCACGTAATGGGATTTAATAGGAAACCTTTCCCAATTAGGTAACCGCTCAAAACAGCACACATTACTGCTGGCTGTCGATTATGCGTTAAATTTCCTATCCAAGTTGAAAGTTGCCTTATCTAAGAACCTTGTACACGTTTGGTTGTCTATTTTCGGCCATTAAATAACAATAAACACCTGGTAGCATATCAAAAAAAAACTCATACCTATCACCATAAACGATTACCTCTCCAAATTTGCAAGACCAATTTTAGGAATACCCTGTCGTTAAGTTATCGACTTTTGTTTAATAAACAAGGTTATAATTTTATATATCGAATCCAATTCAACAATCTGATCCCAAATCATTACTATGGCTTTAGATATTAGCACTCCACGATAGAGTCTATCGAATATCAGACAATAGAAAAGACATCAGAACTACCTTCCTTCACGTAGCTCCATCTTTTGATAAAGTCTGGCACAAAAGGCTGATTAGCAAATTAAACAGAATGTTACCAAAACAATCTGTAGAGTTGGTAACCTCCTATATTACAGATATAGAATGATTAGAATTAAACAGGAGGATGAATAATCTAAACTGAAAGAAGTTAAAGCAGGTGGGTCCCAAAGAAGCGTCTTGGGTCGCGTCCTTTATTTACTGTACATTTGTGATCTCCCACAAACAGAAAATGTAACTGTGGCTAGATTCTTTATTATAGGAACAGACCTAGATGCAGCAACCAGCCAACTCCAACCAGCTAGCGACCAGATTTACAATTGGACCACAGAACACACTGCAAAAAACCTGGGGATGACCCTAGATGCGAAACTAAGATAAAGTAACACTTGTATTGCAGATTTATTGTTTTGTGTTAGCAGCCAAAATAACGGAGCCACACTGGATAAACCGGTCGGCGCGAGCCACTACGTCTTACATATCCTTTACGAACCTATTTTGATTCTGGTAAGAATGTCGTCGTCTGTTCTTCATACACACTGGGTGTAAGCCTGCCTCATGAAGGGAAAGGGCCCAACAATCGCGATTTCAGGAGGGCACCTAGACCAGAATCAAAAATTAGTCATTTTATCTTATTTTTTATTTTACAATCTTACAATTACTGGTATATTAATACCTATATGGACTGAAGAAATTTTCCCATTTTCCAATATAAATATACTATATACATGAATGATATGCAGAATCGCTTCCCAAGTTTCCTAACTAATTTTATTTTCCAAGCACCTTATCAACGTTTAGTTATCGATTTGTGGCAATTAGACCCAAATAATCAACCTGTAATCTACCCAACATAAGTCTCTTAAATTTCCATAAGTCTCTTTACCTTTACCAAGAATTTTCTTTGTATGTACGTTCGCCTCGACGTAAACAAAAACACTAATCTCATCTTATTATACGTTTCCTTTTAAGTAAACAGAAGCCTTAATCTCGCATTCGGCTTAAATAGACTATGTAGTAGGTCTTCCAGCTTTTGTTTTAGGAAGTTATATTAGTATTGATTGGGTAAATAATATAAGCCACACTCAGTTTTCTCTGGTGAATGAAAAACTAAGAGTAGAACCTACGACAATAATGTAAGGTAATGCGTAAAGCGTTGGGTACAAAGGCATATTCTAGACCTCTTTTAATACGATAGGAGAAGGGGAGTGGAACTAAACAATTAGGGTAAACTAAAGATCGATTTGATTATAGTAAAGTCAATTTTGCGGTCTGTCAGTTCAACGTTTCGGGGCAATAAAGTTCGGTGAGGTAAATGGAAACGATATGTTTTGAAATCCAAACAATTTGCCGGGTAGATTAGGAGGCAGCTGTATTTGTCACTGAAATTAAACAGGAAGGACTGACGTCATTTGCGTGGACTGGATTGGATCGGAAAATACTTTGGGAATATGTGGGAACATACGTCTATTTGTGAAACATAGAGAGTGGGTATTAGGGTGGAGCAAAAATTACCGTTTTTCATTTTTTTTTAATTTTGGAAACGGGATTAGACAAATAAAGATGTAAAATTTGTTTAGGAAAAATAATAAATAAAATATCTAAACGTGTTCATTTTTTCCCAGGGAAAAATTTCACCTTTTTTTCGCTAATTACATAATTTCTTTTTTACCAAAAGTTTGCTAGTAGGCTCACTATTAAAAAACCTGAACTTGGCATGGGTCCCGCAAGAAGCAATAGAGATATACAACTTTAAAATTTCGCCAGGCGCCATTGATCACCCACACATATTCTCTGTCATAAATGGAAAAACCAATAATATTTCATAGATCAATATTCCGAAGTTCAATAAATAAACTATAATCCTATTTTACTATTTCATAAGTTATTGCCCCCTACATTGGCAGGATGTAGCTTATTTATTGAACATGCAATAAAATTGCAGCTGTGAAATATTATAGTTCCTTTATAAAATCAAACAATTACTTGAAATAATTTATATAAACTGACCTAAAGTCGACGCTCCCCAACAGGAGGGGAAAACTGCTGATTGGGTGATAGGGCGATCTGAAATACGAGAGTTGGAAAATACACTAGTGCACGATCCCGGGTCCGGTGCGTTGGTGATTGTGATAAACTGTAGAAGAAATGATCTTCAAAACTGTAATGTAAGTGATAGAAAATTAAGTTTTCTTTAGAGAGTAAATTATATAAATCTGTCTTCTGTTTATGTCATTGAATGCTCCTATTTTTTGTAAATAACCGATTTAAGTTTGCTTTTAACTCACGTTTGATTTCGATCTAGTTAAGGTTCCGTTACCTCTACGCCCCTAGTCACCCTTAAAACCAGGGCGTGACAATACGCAACATGCAAATCTACCATATTATGCTCCACTGTTATGTCACAGTTTCCTACTCTGTGAAGTTTCTTCCGTTAGCGATTAGTGCTTCGGTACGGTCCGAGAATGCTCGACTGCTCGAGATTACTAACCTGTGAAGGTCACTGCTGTTTTGTCGGAGCAGGAGCCGACTATGATTGCGACAAGAAAGTAGCACCTGTGGAGTTGGGCTGATTGTACGGAACACTAATTGTGCAAGTATTATTATTGTTTATCTTCGGAATCTCCAAAGGTACATACCCGACAATTCGGAGATTCTAAGGGAAATACCACCCAAACTTAGTAACGTGTAAGCCATCGCTAAGGGTAGCCAGGGCTCTGGTTAAACACCGGACCTGGTGGAGAGCTGGCCAACCTATCCCATTGATGAGGGCCAATAACAGAGAAGAAAGAAAGAAGAAGGCTGTCATTTGTTTTATGTGGACGTGGTATGATAAAGCAAATGACAGGAAAGACTACTCTTTTTTGCTTTTTAGTTGGCTGTTAATACCTAGCACCCTAAAGATGTTTTTTTCTTTATTGATGACAGTGCAATGCTGCTGTCCCAAGCTCCAGTTTCAAATGATATATGATAAACAATTTCAGGATTACGAGAAAAAAAGCCCTTTTCAGCAAATATAAAACTTTTATAGCCTATAAATGAAGTGTTTCGAGGCAATAAAGATTTACCAAAACTGGGTTAAACAAAATGGCCGGCAGTAAAATTTAAACAGTTTGTCGATCGAGGCTGCTTACCCAGCAAACAGCAACAAACTTTTACAATTAGATGAAGTCTCGCATAAAAGAAAGCACAGAGTTTAGTTCTAATAAAAACAGCAGGCGATTGAACAAAGTCCTACGGCCGGGACTTTAGGATAGCGTTTAAAATCCCGAACAGTAGGAATTTCAGCTCACTCTTAGGTACAAAGCAATGAATCGCATTATATCTAGGGGTGGCAACCTTTGGCAGTCTTTGCATAGCAAAACTCACGTGTACGGTGTGGAAGATGCGTCTGATGGACCTAAAATTTATATTTCCATACAAAGTTTGAACCCCTATTTCACCCCCTTGGGGGTTGAATCTTGAAAAACCTTTCCTTAGTGCATTCCTACGTTATATAAGACACCTCTGTGCAAAATTTCAAGTTTCTAGGCCCAGCGGTGTGGACTGTGCTTTGATACGTCTGTCAATCAGTCAGTTTCTTCTTCTATATATAGATTTAGGACAATTTAGTAATACAAATATTTCAGTGCCTCTGACAAAAACAAGAATGTCACTCCAATATGCGCATCTTGTTATATCACAAAGCAACATGGTATGACTGAAGTTTTGATAGATCACAATAGAGAATATTGTGTTATATAAAATAGACATTCGAAAAGCTGATTTGGTACGTGGGACTGCTTTTGTAAGCATAAAAATAAACCAGGAACAGCTGTCTTCATTTTGAAATCAAATTTGTGTCCTATTTTTCTAGATATTTTACTTTTTAATGCGATTGAAAATGACATAAGTCTCTCACTTATTAAATAAATCTTTACATTATTTTACATTCCAAAACAATCCAGTAATTTTGCATAAAATAGTGTTTTTTGCTTTAAAATTTAAGAATTTTTTCATTATCTTATGAGTCGTATATCGGGTACCTTTTTATGGAAATACGGAAATTTCTATTTGCATTCGTTGTTGCATAAAACATATTATTTGAGTTCGCGGAGCTGCTTTGTGTATTACCGCACGTGCAGCCAGATTTGATAAAATATTCGTGTTATAATAAGACCATTATGTCACTGACATTTTGTAAGGTATTACCATAGATTTAACAACAGGAACGAGATAACATAATTTAAATTTTAAAACAATATGAAATATATAACGTGCCATGGGCGTCTGAAGAGACGGGAAATGTAATCTATTGATTGGCTAAACAAATTAATTGGTCATCTGATGATTCTTCGCCCTCAAGACAAATTAGGATGGCCAGATCTAAATCGTCCACCTTGCAAAACATTACAATTTTCACAATGAAGCGCACTGTCATAGCGGCCGTATTTTATTGCACCGTTTGGTTTAATTTACAATAATCTTCACCGTCAAAGCAGTCGTACTTTACTCTGGCAAAGACGGCCGTCAAATTACGCCCGCTATTTTACGGTACCGCTTTGTAGGAAACCGAAGCTTTATAGAGGATAGTAAGAAGGTCGTTTGTTGAGGAGTGCGGCATGCCATACTTGGTCAAAAGCCTTGGAAATATCAAGAGCAACAACCTGAGATTCGCCATGAAATTCGAGAGACTTGTTCCAGTTATGTATGGCAAAGCTAAGGAGATCAGCTGTGGATCTTTGGTGACGAAATTCGTACTGTCTGTCATGGAAGATTTTGTGTGTTTCTAGATATTTTAGAATTTGCAAGTTGATCGCCTTCTTCATAACTTTGCTGACAACAGAGAGAAGAGAGATAGGTCTTTAACTGGATGGAAGGGACCTTTCTTCGGGAGAGGCTGCACAAGAGCAGTCTTTCAGCTATCTGGGAAGATACCCTTGTCATAAGACGCCTGGAAAAGACGAGTTAAGATGAGTGCAAGTTCTGGATTGCATTTTTTTAGTCTAATTGCTGGTATGCCAACCAGACTGGAAGATTTTTTGTTATCAAGGGATAGAAGAGTTTTTTGAACTTGTTTGACCTTAAGTATTATGTCGGGCATTTTGTGGGGTACAGACGTAGCGGTTAGAGAATTGGCAGCGAATTGTTTGGCGAATAGTTCAGCTTTCCCTTTAGAGGTGGAGATAATTACGTTGTCAGAGGCCAGGGGAGGAAAAGTGCTTCTACAGAAGTTTTGTCTAATATTTTTGGCAAGTGACGAGAAAGATTTACTGGCTATTTAACTGGAAAGCACTTTATCTTTTATGCGGTTGTTAAAAACATTTTTGGACTATAAGATAGTTGTACTGTATCGATGACTATAAGATAGTTGTACTGTATCGATTCCTTGCCTCAGTGAAAATTTGACGATTTTCGGTTGTAGGATTTTGAAGAAACCCTTTGTGAGCTTGGACTTTTTTGAACATGAGTTTATCACAAACCTTGGAGTATCAGTGAGAACTTTCAATACCTACTTCAATGATAACTGTGATATGAGATCAAATTTCGGAGGGATCGGGAGTGGAAAAACAAACAGCAAACAGGGTTCCAAGGGAAAGCAGAGAAGAAGTTTCGAAGCCCATCCCAGTCGGCAGAATTGCAATGCTATGTCGTACGATTTCAACATTGAACATTTATTTTTGGTGAGTACACTGATTGGTCATTAGCACGTGGCACTAACGAGTTACAATATGTAAACCCCTCCTCAAGTAAATTGCCCCGCTATATTAGAACTAGTCGATGACTTGTTGTCATACACCGTGGCCTTTACTGTAACAACTATTACTTGATGGCAGCATAAATAAATCAAGTAGTCTCTTCTTGATGAAAGTCAATATGTGAAACCCATTGTATCCCGCACTTATTTCCTATTCTTCTTTCATCAAGCTAAATTAAACAATAAACCTACTTTACGCGAATATCCTAGAAAAGCTGTTTTCATCACTTCTAGGGGTGATTTCCATACGAATTGAAGCTGCGCTGCACTAAATTATCAGGAAGAAAGGCCAAGAGGCGCCACTTCCCATTATTTATTACCGAAGCTGCTCTTACTATCCCGCTCTAAAAGTCATTGCACTACTTCTCATTTACCTAGGGAGATGATTTTATTAACTTATCTGTAAGACAAAGTATGGGAAAAGTAAAGGGAAAGAAAACGGTTTTATAATTAAAAAAGTAAGGGATGGTTTCACCCCGTGCACTTAACCGATAGATAACTATTTATGCACAGAAAAAAGTGATATGCTATTTTCAACAATAGTGTTATTATTTTTAGTTATATTAGAGTTAATATTGTCTCGTCAAGACATTATTGAAATAATCCAAAAAAATATATTTCTTTAAATATAAATTTACTATTGAAGTTCGAAAGTATTCCTACTTCTTTGAAAACTATATTACCATTTTTTCAGTGACCAAAATATTATTGGAAACCAATAAATTTCTATTATTCCATAGAGTGTAGCAATGATAGAGCCAAAAAAACTATTTGATCGGAAGGCCTTAGGTCCAGACAGCTAGTGGGAGCTTCAAGGGTGTCCCATGCAGCAGATAACCAGACACTTGCTGGTGGCTAGATGTTGAGCCCCATGACCAATTCTGGTTTTAAAGTCAGCTAGGTCCCTGAAGTGGTGGGAAATGTGGAGACATAAGAACATGTATGCTTTCCAGTCTGGAAAATGTGCAGAGGGAGGAAGTACTGGTTATGTCGTTACGTTAAAATCCATCCGTGAATCTCTAACACCCTCTCAAACTCAAACGGGACTTCTCCTAGGAAGAATAACTATGAAGCGGCAAAAATACATAATTAGACACCACTTCATATCGAAATAATCTAAACTGGTAAATAAAATAGCACTGTAAAATTAAAGAAACTTAAGCCAAAAAAATCATGACTTCTCTATACGATATTCAAATCAGAGTCCGAGAAAATTGCCAGTACGCCAAGGTACCACTCATGAATACCAGACGACATCTTCGTCTGCTTCGATGCAAATAGTCAAGATATTCTGGAGGTTGGTGAACGAAAATTTTCAAAAATATTGGGAAATAATAAGTAAAAACTCTAAGGTAAACTTTGCTTTAAATTACCTTTCAACATGTTTATGGTTTGTTATATGCAAATGCTTTTTTGTCAAAAACAGTTGCTTATAGCGACATTGATAAAGTATACCTTTCTTAAGTAAAAAACGTAGGGGAATAAGAATTTACATTCGAAAATTGTGTACACTGAAGCACCAAACAGTTAGGGCGTTTTAAAATGACATTTGATGCCGTACGTGGCGTCCTCTACAAAATACCTTCGATACTGATTGGTTTTAGGAAACTACCTTTAACCACTTACCAACGTATTGTTAATAATATGTCTCTCTTCATAGAGAAATGTTCGCATTTTAAGAATGCCTAACTTCAGCAAATTACGACAGCTATTATTGGCCGCACATTGCTTACATTTTTATTTTTAGACGTCGACGGTAAATCAACTTACACAAATGTTATCGTTCACTTCAAAGAATGATAAATTAAAAATCGATTTTCTCCTACTGTAGGTTGAAAAATTCTAAAGGAAAATTTAACGTCACATTTTGCGATCCCCTTAACTTTTTGTTGAATATTTGTCTTCTTATACGAATATTTTTCAAAGCAATTAATAGGTCCGCTCCAGGTTTTTTATTTGCTTCGAAAAAGGGGGTCAAAAGTATAGAAAAAAGTGTAGAATTACACGGAAAAAACACTAGAGTATCTTGAATTGAATACCAGTTCACTCAATGACACACTCTATTCCGTATTGCACAATACAAGTTCGGTTTATTTCAATGATTAGTTTATCATTGTTAACCAATATGTTATAAGATTGCTTGAAATATAAGGTTTCATTGGTTTTTAATAGGTCGTTTAAATATAACAATTATTGGATGGCAGTAATACCATAGACTAAATAATGCCTAGATGAACACTGCCGTGCAACGAAAAGTGGGTCTCCCTTGAAACATTTGGTGGGTTTACTGGTTTATGGTTTAAAAATTTGTTTGTCTACCATTATATAAATATGTATACTATGTATCTACATGTATATAAAATGGTGGACAAACAAACTTTTAAACCATAAACCAGTAAACCCACCAAATGTCTCAAGGAAGATTTGGTGAAAAACACGTTTAGAAAATACAAATATAACAATTAACAGTTTTTTAACAATACGTATCGGCTGAATAAACAGTCTTATAATTGACTAGCCAAGAGATCTTTACAAATAAACAATATAGTTATTATTGCAAAGGTTGTTAGATTTGTTGTACTCACCGTAAAACACTGGAATGCGAAAATCTATCACTTTTGGAGGTATACTAAGTTGTACAAGCCAACTCAGAGAATGACAACCAATAAGCAAACACACTGCAAGCTTAAACGACTACTCAACAAACAAATCAGCAAAATTTAACCCCTTCAAAGGGTGTCCGCGAGCAATAGAAGTAATATTTCAGCCAACAATTGAACCCATTGAATTAATATTTTTTATTATTTCTCCAATACCTTATATATTTGAATGTTTATTTTAATTGAAATGATATAAGATTTATTCACATAATTTAATTTTCAGATTTTATATTTAAACTCGAGCTCTTGCTCGTTTAATAAAATATATTTTAATTTGAATCACACCGTCCACAAATAGCTATTTTTTACCCAATTATATTTAAGCATATGAGTAATAGAAATTTATTGATTTCCAATAGTATTTTGGGCATTGAAAAAATCGTAATATAGTTTTCAAATAAGTAAGAATACCTTTGAACTCTAATGATAAGTCTATATTTAACCATTTTTTTAAAATTATTTCAATAATGTTCTGTTGAGACAATATTAAACTTTAATATAACTAAAGTTACAGTGGTCAAGAATAATACTATTATTGAAAATAGCATAGTATTTTTTCTGTGTACAATTTTCTTAGTGCTTCATGACGCCCCCTACTGTTTCCAATATAAATAACAATCTAATTCGATAACAAATTTAAATAATAATATAGTTAAATAAAAATTTTTAAAATCCAACCTAGAAAATCGGCACCAGGCTATTTTTGTTACAGAACAAGCACACTTAATGAACGTAATCAAAAATTTCCATGGTACTCAATTACATCCCTTATTCCCTGTTATGCGTAGTCTCTAATGTCAACAAAACATAATGTTGTATAATAAACCCCAGTGTATTGTTAAGCATAATAAAAATATGGCTAATCTTCGGCTTTTATCGATATAACCTCATTTTTTCGAATCAAATGTTATTCTTTTCTCCGTGCAGTATTTTTATTCTATAGGCCAAAAATAGAGTAATGTAAGATCTAAAACAAAGTCGTGGAAGCAATCACGCATATCTTGAATTATTCTTGAAAGGTAACATATGTAGGTAAACGGTATAGGTGAATGAAAAATAAAGCTGTCAAGTTCTGAAGTTTTTAATTTTAAGCAAATTACATTATTGTCATTGCATAATATAGAATTTTAAAAAACATATACAGCAAAGAACCTAAAAATAATAAAATTTAAACT
Organism: Philopedon plagiatum; assembly: GCA_963971165.1. Lineage (NCBI taxonomy): Eukaryota > Metazoa > Arthropoda > Insecta > Coleoptera > Curculionidae > Philopedon > Philopedon plagiatum. The sequence goes on from OZ020193.1 coordinate 3,468,147, forward strand.
AAATGAGAGACGTGTCCACCTTCTACTTCGAAATATGTTCTCATTCTTAGTGTTATTGCATCAAAAACATTGGTGAGCACTTGGGGGGAGTAGTTAGTCTCCTGAAATTAATTTATAATTATTCTAGCCCGCGGGTCTTCTAAATTTTCACAAGGCGTTTTGAAAACCGAGTTTTTAATGTGTGGCCTTAAAAAAAATCACACGGCGTGAGATCGCAGGATAATGGTGGCCACCTAACTGGCATATTACGACTAATGATTCGGTCTTCGAAAAATTATTCCAAAAAATTTAAATTATCAAGAGTTACGTGAATCTCTTTATCGTCTAATGCGTTTACAAAATTCTCTAAAATTTCATCATGGTATCGCGCTGAATTGAGAGTCCCTTAAAAAAAATCGGTCCAATTAACCTTCTTTTCGGTTTAGCCGCCCACACTCCAACGTTCTATAAATGCAGAGGCTTCTCTAAAAAGTAAAATGTAGATTGTCAGAACTCCACATTCTCATTTATTGAGAATTTACATAACCAGACAGGTAAAACCACTAATTTTTTTTTAATGATATTTTAGGTTTAAAAAAATTGTATACAGATATATAAATTTAATAAATAATTGTCGACAAAATGATGTAAAATTTGTTTAGAAAAAATAATAAATAAAATTCCTAAGCGTGTTAATTTTTTTCCCAGCTGAGTTAATTCACAAATTCAACTTTTTTTCGGAAATTACAAATTTTTATTTCTTTACCAAAACATTCTTTGTGGACTCACTATTAAAAATCCTGATCCCACAAGTAGCAACAGAGATATACAACTTTAAAATTTCACGGGCCGCACCTGGTATACACAGAGTCATAAGAGGAGGGAAAAATCTAGCAATTATTTAAGAAAATATATGAATAAATTTCGTAAAAAAAATGTTTAGCTAAAAAAGTAAATATATCTCATTATTAGGCTTACAGGCAGACACGATTAAATTCATAGTTCTATATATATATATATATATATATATATATATATATATATATATATATATATATATATATATATATATATATATATATATATATATATATATATATATATTGCTTAGATCAACATTTTTGCCAAATGATGAAATTATGTAAAAATTACTGCCACCAGCTCCCTCACTATTAGACTAGGGTGCCAGAAACCTTGTTCATTTCAACGCCTCCAAGACCCAGTCTTGCTCCTTGTCACGCAAGAAATCTAACAACCCTTATCACATCCACATAAATGCCCAGATCTTGCAGAACAAAGCAACATTTCGTTTTTGTTGGCATCGCTTTCGAACGCGATGTCAGCTGGCACAAACACATTACTTTAATAGCCACATCAGGAACTAAAAACTCTGTGTTATTTGACCATCATGGAGAAAAAATGCAAATTGATCGAAACCGGTGAATCCGTTCAAGATTTATCCGCGAACGTATGTATATAAAAAAACATCGAATTGAGAACCTTCTCTTGTGAAGTCGCTTATAAAGAGACCAAAAATAACTTTACAAAATTCTTTCGCATAGAAAGATGTCTTTCTTTCCGAGTGACTATTGATTTTCAAACCAAAAGAAATCACTTTGATATTTCCTGCAAATCTTCCGATAGGGCTTTGCCGAACAAAATTACTGAATGACCTTTGAGAAATAGGGAATAGAGTTATATATCTTACCTGTAGCGGATGTTCTTTAAAAGTTTTGTCGACAAACAGTTATGAAACAGGGAGTTTTTAAGAAAGTACGAGTGTTTCTTCATGGTTTCAAAATATAAACGCTGAGATTTACTAAAAGGTTTGTACTTTCAAATCGATCTGCTGGCATTTGTTGGTAAAATGAAAACCCAAGCAACACTGAGCAAACCTGAGCAATTCTAGGTAAACTTAAGCAAGCTTTTCAGAGTACGGTGATGTCGGGACCCTGTTAATGAGGACATTTTTCCCAGTGTACTCTATAGAAATTAACGAGGGCCTTTGTCGCCTAAAATTACAAATTTAATCCAATTGTTACTTGTTCAATTAAGAGCATTACAAAAGCCGGAAAATCCCGGAAAATTAGATCGGTACCTTCTAAATGAGTTTTCTCGCACATTCCGGCAAATTGAAAATTTCGAAATATTTATAAAACAATGAAATTTGTTTTCAAAATTTTCGCGCAAGGGAGGCACAGTCTATTTGTTCGGGAAAAGTTGGTAAATCCGTGTTTTGCATTGTTCGTAAATATTTTAACATTATTTTGTGGCGGAAAACGTTATATATTTAAACAAAAACGTCTTTTTCTAATAGCTTTTTCTTTAACAGTAGTAATCGATAATAATAATCGATTATAGTTTTTAAAGAATTTGTAACCGGCACCAAAATTACTGACGAAAAAGTAACCGTTATCTCTCTCGTTAGAACATATTGCTTGACTTTTATTTAAAAATTACTAAATATATATGAATTAGATAAGACAAAGAAAAATTCTATGTTGTTAGTATTGGAAGAACTACATCTGTTCCTACACAAGACTTTAGACAACAATTGCTTATTAGAGAATAAAAAATCTTTATAAATATCTAAAAAAATCTAAATGTAAAAGTAGCAAGAAAAATGAAAACTTTTAAAATATAAAATTATAAAAAAAATATAAATTGTCATAAAATGATTTAAAAAGATTTTAATTTTTAAGGTATTTTACCAATAAATATAACAATACTCTATAAGTCATTTTGACATAATATTTTCATAAAAGTGTTTCTCTGTTATAATAAAAATAGATAAAAATTAGGTAAAGGGCCTCATACTCCTGAGCTAACGAGGCCCAAAAAGGCCGAAACAATATATTGTCAACAGGACTGACACCTCAGTCCTAAAGTAAGTAAATTTTTAAATCATTTTATGACAATTTTATTTTTTTTTAATAATTTTATATTTTAAAAGACTTCATTTTTCTTGTTACCTTATTAACTTCAATTTTTGCTATGTACATTTAGATTTTCTTAGATATTTATGAAGATTTTTTATTCTTTAATAAGCAATTAATGTCTAAAAAGTATTGTGTAGGAATAGATATAGTTCTTCCAATACTAACAACATAGAATTTTGCTCAGTCTTATCTAATTTTTATATATGTAGTAATGTTTGCGAAAAAGCCAAACAATATATTCTGAGATTATTCGCCAAAAAATAACACTTAAACTTAAAGAATTGTCCCTCTAAGTAACGGTTCCTTATTCTAATCATAATTACTTAAAGGAACCGAAAGACTTGCGATTCCTTCAGTAATCATGATTCCAATGAAGATACACGATTCTTATTTGCTTGTATGTCTATGGAACACAATTCAGAGCAGCGGCTTCGCTGGCATAAAGCAAAAACAAATGCGAACCCAGCGAGCGTACGAAATACCTTTATTAGGGTGACGTTTGCTTTAATTGTGAACTGTCAGCACTGGTGATAAATTGATGGAAAATATAAGCAAGACTAAATAGAATATTTTCGTTGTTCCCTTTCGGGGGCTTTCTCCTAAAATTGATGATGTTTCAAATCATTTTTATGCCCGAGGCAAGCAGAGAGAAAATAGAAAACAGAATTAGTATGATAAAAGTGAAAAGGGGCTGATGAAAATAATAGTGATATTCACATTAATGCTTCGGACGTCCGCCATTTTGCTTTTATTGAAATATAAGGCCAGAGATACAGGGGGAGAGAAGAAGAGAAAGAGAGGCATACAATGGTGCTTTAAAATTAACTGCCTGTTCAGGTTTGATCATGTTTCCATAGCTTAACTTGTGATTACTCGTCAATATTTTAACCACAATTTAGCAATATTCAAAAGGAAACCCAATACAGGGTTTCAATTTATTAATCCACAAATGGACAGCCAGGGCTGTATGGATTTCTATTAATAAAAGCAATTATAGTTCAATTTGCCATAAATGAATATCCTGCTGAGAATTATATCCTCTATATTTCCCCAGTTAAAGAATGTTTAATAATTAATTGAAATTTGAGCAAAGTGGTGTCCTCAAGCATTTCACTACCTAAACACATATTCTATAAAATACTTAGCAGAAAACACTCATCAATCCTCACAATAAAACACCCTTCTCTTGCTCATCACCGCCCTGCTGGAGATTTATCACTTTTCTACTGATACTTCCACGGACTTTGTTTTGAAGAACTAGCTGTTTTAATTTTCCATTGACTTAATAGAATAGCAAGAGGCGCGTTACTGTCCAGCTAGAAAAGCCTAGAATATACATACCACTTCTCTCGCTCATTCATACCTAAGGTCTCCAGATTATGGAACAAATTGCCTGCAGATGTTTTCTTTTGTTCTCCCAACCACCAGTTCTTTAAACCCTATTTTAATATATAAACATCTCCCTTCTTTTCAGACGCCCACTGTACGTCAGTACTTTGCAGTCCCAGATAAAGAAAGCATCAACTAGTCTGCAGTTGCATGCTAGGTTTATATTATGTACTACAAACGTATGTAATGTCAAGTCAAATATTATTTTATAATAAGGATAACTTGGCTTAAGTCTTATGGAATTTCTGCAAACAGAGGGTGCATAATGTAAAATACGGATTTTACGAATACGACGTCGCAATATTGTAGTGGTTTTATTGAGTAGTAAAGGGTATTTTCCCTTTTTCTCTGTAAAAATTTATATAAATTGTTTCACTCTTCTATTTATATATACAGCGTGCCCCACGGCGGCGTTGTTGCCATATGGGAACAATGTTTACTGAAAGTTGAAAAAAAAATCACTTTGGGGTAGAAAATTTCAGCATATGAATGAACTAAGAATCCCTATGGAAAAAACTAAAAAGACCCATAGTATACAGGGTAGCGACAAAAACGTAAAATATTTAGCAAAATACAAAGAAAAGTTATTTTAAAGAATTGTTTGGAATTATTTTTTCTCTATAAATACGAAATTACAGCCACCAATGAAAAAAAATGTTTTTCCAGATTTACTTAACCTTACGAAATCAGTTCTTCGTCAAGGTTCATTTCTTGGTGAACAACTAACAAGCATTTTTTAATCTTGTAATTACACACATTCCAAGAAAGTCTGAAGAAGCACAATATTGTCAAGAAATGTGCGAAACATTGTGACTTTTTAATTTTAATTTTTGTTTCACAAAATAGCCTCTACCCAAGAAAACTTTCACAAAATGTATATGTAGGTATATACTTTTGTTGCTAGAATTTTATGTACATTTTTTTTAATCTACATATATATATATATATATATATATATATATATATATATATATATATATATATATATATATATATATATATATATATATATGTATATATATATATATATATATATATATATATATATATATATATATATATATATAAAGCGCGTACGAAATTTTGTTAATACTAATAGCACTATTAAAGGGCTAAAAACTGTCTTCTTACACTAGTTAATAAATTGAAAGCAAAAATTTACACGTCACAATTCACCTCATCAATACTCATTCTCCTTGGAAATGAAATTGCTTCGGCTTATTTTCGGTATTCACTATGAGATAAAAATTAGATGTCAGGGTAATATTTAAGCGTGTAAACGTCGCGGCTGGAAGCGTAGGATATGGAATGGTTTGGGTAGAGGCATGTTTTGATTGGTTGGAGACCTGTTATGTTGTTCTACTGGGTAAAAATCTGTGGAATTAACAGTTGGGGAATTGGGGCCTTATTGAGTAGAATCAAGAACATTACCTGCCAAAAGTGGTTCTAGATATAATATAGAAGGAAATGGTTTCAAGTGACGTTTTCCAGAGCTACATAAACGTCAGTCTTAAAAATGAATAAGTTTTTAAAGGTTTTTCTCCATCTACGCTCATGAAGGTTATTTAATATGTTATATCTATTGATCAGTTTCAGGCTTTATTACAAATTTGAATTCCCTGACAAGTGTTTTCGTAACATTAATTATTATTCCTCAATAATTATCGTTAACGAACTCCTACTAAAGCAGCAGTTATGGGGGTTCTCTCTCGATACCTACTAAATTTAGACTGTAAAACTCGAATAAGTTTCGTGATTTTAGGGGCAAGTTTTTGCAAAAGCAATACTCTTGATTATTACGAATAATAAGAGTTTAGAAGCATTCCGTTTCGCATTGGCAGCGTGGCAAATAGCTTGAATTGGTTAAAATTATAATTTAATGCTTAAACTTCTTGAAAAGGGCCTAAGCTCCAAAAGAATTTGAATTTTTCAATAAAATTAAAACTTCCATTTGCACCAAATTGTTATTTGGTAGTGTTTTCATAGGGAACTATAATACCATATTTTATGTTGACTGGTTGATGCTTGCCTATTCTTCTGTGAGTAAAGTTGACATGGATAGATTTTTGCTTATTAAGCTTAATCTTTTAATCTGTGGTCCAGTTGTAAATCTGGTCGCTAGCTTGTCGGTTGACTGGTTGCTGCATCTAGGTCTGTTCCTACTTCTAATAAAGCAGTGTCATCTGCGACTATAGCCACCGATACATTTTCTGTTTGTGTACAGTAAATAAAGGACAGGACCCAAGCCGCTTCGTTGAGGCACACCTGTTTTAACTTCTTTAAGTTCAGAGTATTCATCCTCCTGTTTAATTCTGAATACTCTATCTGTCATATAGGAGATTAGAAACTCTACAGATTGGTTTTGTAACATTCTGTTTAATTTGTTTAATAGCCTTTTGTGCCAGATTTTATCAAAAGATATAGCTACATCAGTGAAGGTAGTTCTGATTACCTACCTTTTCTATTATGTCTGTTATTCCATAGACTTGGTCTATCGTGGAGTGCTAACATCTAAAGCCAAATTGATGATCTGGGATTAGATTACTGAATTAGATTAGATATATAAAATTATTTTGGATAGGCAATTGTTCCAATAGCCTTATTTGATAATCAAAAGTCGATAACTAAACGACAGGGTATTCCTAAAATTGCGCTTGCAAGTTTGGAGACGTGCTAATTTACGGTGCCATATAGGGAATATAAACACAAAGGAAAGTGGGTGGAGGTAAATGGTCCCATTATATTTCTTTGGATATGCTATTACCAATTGTTTATTGTTACTCTCAGAAAAGGCGAGGGCTGGAAATTTTAGGCACGATCAACAGCCAACAGTAATGTGTATTGTTTGGAACGGTTACGTAATTGGGAAAGGTTTCCTATTAAATCTCATGCCCGTTTTTTTTACTTGAAAGACACAAAAGCAACATGCACAATTGCTAAGACACATAAATGCCTTTTATGTCTTCAATAATGTCTCAATTGTTGAAGCCGATTAACGTCCTATTTCGGGGAGAGAACAATTAGGATTCTTTATTAATACTCCCTTTTTAGCTGGGCAGGTATTATAAATCTCTTTTCGGGGTATGTAATTATTTAATTAAAAGAACTAGCAGCTTGGAATAAAATATAATATTTCATAAATAAAGATTCAATCTACATGATAAAAGCTTTCTTCCTTTTGGACAGACGTATATACATGCCTGTAAGTCTCGTAAGGGGATTCCTTCGAAACCTTCGATAGCTTTAAAAATATAAAGATGTCTATATAAAACTTTTCAAACCGGTACAAGAAAAGAAAATAAAATCCCCGCAGAAAGAAAGAGGCTTGTAAAAATTGGGACTTAAATATTCCATATAAAAAAGTTGTTTTATCGTTTATAACAAAATAAATCGATTGTTTACAAAGAAGAAACTTAAAGGGAAAATAAAAAAAAAGTTTAACAGACAACAACGACTAGGTTGCTGAGGAGTGCGGCATGCCACACTTGATCTAGGACCTTGGAAATATCAAGAGCAACAATCTAGGATTTGCCTTGAAATTCGAGAGATTTGTTGCAGTTATGTGTGACGAAATCGTTTTTAAATAAATGAAAACACAAATAATTCTGTAGCTTAACAGAAGATAAAAAAAATCAGGAAGGAAACTGACTTAACAGTGGTCAAAGGTGAAGGAAGAGTAATGGATGCAATCTTAAATATTATGTAGGTTCCGCTGTCGCAGATCTCAGCTCAGATTTCCGTCTCAGTGAGCAGAACCGTGTCCAGTAAAGACTGTGCGTAAACGGAGATTATGTAGGTGAGATAGAAGTAAGAATGTAAGATATGTTTGGTAACAAGAAAAGACTGAGTCAAAGAAGAATAAACAATTATCTGAGTATATTTTTCCTGGCAGTCAATTTATCCGCTTGTTAAACAATCTTTTACCTTTTGCTCCGAGACTTGTAAATTGCAAATTATAATTAAAAGTTTGCTGGAGACTTTTCAAACAGTTGATTTTGTTTCAGTTTCGCTAACAGTCGATATAATTAGAGTTTTGTGTTTATTTTTCTTTTAATATAGACGGAAAAAATCGCGATATCAATATTCATTGCCTTAATAATTTTTTTCGAAGAGATTTTAAAATTTTTCGCCTTAATTGAGAATTGTTAAAACTTTTTTAGACTGAGAAATGGCCACCGCAATGTTAAAATCTACATATTTTTTCATAGAAATTTCAAATTTTTTTCTATTTGAAGTTACATTAATTACTGTTGTACTTGAAACAATAATAATAAGTATTTTGATTAAATAAGACGTATATTCTTACAAATAAACTTTTACTGAAACCAATGATATATTTTGTATTGAATTTAGAATAGGGTATTACTGCATCAAATAAAACGTTATATTTAAACGACTTATTAAAAACCAATGAAACCTTATATTTCAAGCAATCTTATAACCTATTTGTTAACAATGATAAACTACCGTAAAACCGGGTGACTTGAGACAGCCTGGTGACTTGCGCCACAACTTCACGTTTTTTTAAGACAGGTGGTAACACTGTAATTTAATAGAATTCGTTTGGTATATTGGTGGCGTTCAGTTGCCATTAGGTTGGTCTTCACGACGGAGCGGTTTTTAGCCCGATCAAGTAAAGGTAAGTCAAAGTTTTTCGCTAAACATCATTTTTTGTATAATGCATTTCTCAGATACTCTGCAAAACTTTATGTGCACCACCTAATGATAAAACCTTTGAATTTTTCATTGTTATTATGTCGATAGCCTTACTTAAAGCGTACCTAACCCATACCAACATATTTGTAAAACTTCCTATTTGTCTCACCTCGACTTCTGCGACGGGTATATTGCGCTTGCAGCCAGAAGAAGCATTGATGTCTCAAGACACCCTACCCCCGCGGGTGACTTGAGACAACCGATAAAACAAATATAGATATTCAAGTACGCGATCGGAAAGCTTGGTAGATAGAAAACCCCATTCTAAAGATCACGGCTTAAAATTTAGGCCCACCTGACATTGATGTATCTTTGAGCATATATGCTTGGTGCGCCTTCAAAGTTGAAAATTGTCTCAAGTCACCCAGTTTTACGGTAATCATTGAAAGAAACCGAGTTTGTATTGTGCAATACGGAATAGAGTGTGTCATTTGGTGAATTGGTATCCAATTCAATATACGATAGTGTTTTTTCTGAGCATAGTATAAAACTTAGTTGTTTTATTCTTACACGTGTCAGTTTAAAACTTTTGGTTGTCAAATTAGAGCTGGCTAGCGCTGGAGAATCTCGCTGTTATTTTTTAGAGTACCTCTTAATAGACAGAGGGGGTAAATATCAAAAATATGGTTAATTGTAAATTAATACATCTATAAAAAACACTCACTATAAAGTGCTTTTCAAGAAAGATCTCACACGTACAGTGTATATACTAGAGAGTATTTAATATAATATTTTAAACGTATTACCAACATTCCTAAAAGAGATTGAAAATTGTAATTTTCACTACCTTTGTGTGTTCTTGCATGTTTTAAATCAGCTCTTCTACACGATCAGGATTTTCTTATTAGATTTATGCAAGCCAGGTGCTTGCTTTATTTTTCTGTTGGGATACTTTTCCCTGGTTTTGCAATAGTGGAAAAAAGGGACAAATAATGACATTATCCAGTCCCAGCTCGGTTAGGCGTCCATTTTATAGACAGTCAACTGTGTTGTTGGAATAATTTATAATTTTAAGTGGATTAATAGCGACCGTTTTTTGGGATGCCAAAGACGTTGTTTTCATTAATTACCTTTAAAAGGGGAACATAATAAATTCACTGGTCCAACTAAACCTAAACATTCGCCAAAAATCTCCCGGCTTAGCCAAGAAAGAAATGCTCAACACACACGATAAAAAATGTATGCTTATGGAAAGATTTCCCTAAATACTTCACCGATATAACTATGGACATTATGTATATAGCCTAATATCCGCAACCCGGATTTATAAAAGAACATTTTATAACTCCGGAAAGTTTTCCCGGATAACATCGTAACAAAATTTTCATAAAATTTCCTTCAGAGGTGTCAAAAACAAATTTAACTTTGCAGAACTCGGTGCACGTGCCGGCTTTGCTTATTTAATATGTCCGAAGTTATAAAGTATTGAATTTAAAAGAAATTTACATAAAATGTTTGGTGTAAAAGTTATCGGGTTGGGGAGAAAAAAATAGAAAAGCAAGCTAAAGCAAATAATTCATAAGATGGCATTAAACATAGTTATTTTTCCAACAAGTGTGGAAAATTATACTTTTCCGCGCCTAGCTGCAGTTGATCGCACATTTTTATCTCAACGGCGATGTAAATAAGCAAAATTGCCGTTATTGGGCTCAAGAGAATCCTCGGGAAATTCATCAGCGACCTTTACATTGCCCTAAAGTAATTGTATGGTGTGCCATTTCATCGTCTAGAATCATTGAGCCTTATTTTTTGAAGAGAATGGTCAGACGGTAATCGTTAACGCTGCGCGCTATGTTCAAAAGCTGCATACATTCTTTTTACCTCAAATTCAAGAAGAAATAGGACACTACTGGTTTCAGCAAGACGGGGCAACAAGTCATACGGCGAGAATAAGCATGGGCATTTTAAGAGAATCCTTCCCAAACAGACCCATCTCAAGAAATGGTACGATTCCATGGCCAGCAAGATCCCTAGATCTTTCAGCTCCGGATGATTTTCTATTTAAAGCTTAAAGTGTTTGTGAATAAACCCAGAAATTTAAGAGATTTGAAATTAAACATTAGAAATTAAATTAATGCTATCCCACGTCACGTTCTTCAAAACGTTATACAAAACTTTTCTAATCAATTAGATGAATGCATTGAGAACAATGGCGATCATTTACGAAGCACCATATTTAAATCATAAAAAACTCCATCTTTCTAGTTTTAAAATATGTATTAATTCGTTTTATTATTCAACTTAATAAATTTTTATAAGCTGTTTAAATTGGATAGTTCATTTTGCCGAACCCTGTACATATTATAAATCACCATAAGTAAAGAAAATAAATTACCTTTGCTATATTCTGGCTTATTTATTCATAATATGTATAAAATCTTAAAAAAATGCTTCTGCAGTACCGCGAAATCCAAGAAAAAATTTGGAGGTACAGACAAAATCGAGAAGTAATTTTACCAGTTCATATTGAATCACTTGTCGAAAATTATACTTTCCAATAACTGTTCAGCCCCAATATTAAAAAAAAAACGATAATAACCTTTGTGTCATATACAATTTCCCGGTGCTTTTTTACAGCGGAAACTGCCTGTCAGGCATTTACGAAGAATTACCATATACATGAATAAAACATTTGTCAGATTATCATTGGAGATAGAAAGGTGATTTTGCTTTAGTTGAACGTTCGAGCCCTTTAGGGCATATTCTAAATGCTAGACCTAGAAAGCTGCCATTCATTTCCATACATTTACCTTTGACGAAACTAAATCAATTTTCACTTAGCTTACTATCTGACAAGCGCTACTGAGAACGTATATTTTTATCTTTGATGGGTTTGAGAAGCCGGGATCTAGGGATATAAGTTTTTCCTCCGAGCGTGCGAAAAGTAACTACTTTCCACACTTATATGCGTGTTGAAATTTGCACTTTTCAGCACTGATACCCACCACTAATTTAGAAGCCTCTGCCCGTCCTGAAGCTCTCAGGTCCATGTGTGTGGTCAAATCGATAGTCTTTTGCCGCTTAATTTTTTCTGTGCTTTTCTCAAACGGTATTTCTGGGCGACCACCAAGATTTATGGTAAAACGAGGACAACAAATTGAGGTATCCAGCCACGATTTATTGTTTTAAAGAAATCGTTCTTCCATCTGGTGCGCTCCTTCCCAATGTGACTTATATTTTCCGCCTTTTATCTACTTCTTTCTGCAGTGAATCTATCTGATCTTTCAATTTTTAATGTCCAGAACTCCCTATTATTCTCAACAAGAGTCGCCTTGCCATAAACTCGGTACTTGTATCCGTATTTGTGCAAAAAAATAAAATATTAAATAAATAACGGTTCATTTTCACAATCACTACCAATTAGTGTAACAATGTTAATTATTTTGACAATAGCAATTGCTTTTAATGATGTACAAATGCTGGCCGGATCAATCATGGAACATAATTAAAACTCTAATGTTTCTCAATTTTTTAAACTTGCCATTTAAATTTTACAGGTTATTGTTTCACAATTTTACACAGAAAAAATATCAATTTAAAATCAGTAATACTGAACATGATACATACCTGAACTAGACGATTCCAAAATCGCTTTGAAAATTAATATTGGGATAAATTTAAGAAACGAACGTTTCGTCTCCACAAGTAATTGGCTTCGACTGAGGGGCATGGCGAGGAGTGGATTGAGTATATTGCGTCTACCTGCTCGGGCCTTTGTGCTACAGCAAAAGGAGCACCTCGCAATAAACAAAGCTACTTTGTAAGCTTGATTTTATTTTTTTGCAGTAAATGTATATAAATTAGTATTCTTGCCCCAGTGTGCGCCGTGAAGAATTAACTTATTTGATCCTAGATAACATGGAAGACAAATAATTATTGATGCATATTATAATTCCTGATAATCAAACCCATTAACGCAGGAGCTTTGTGGTAAGCGGAGAACGAAATGTAAACTTAATAAAAAAAATATGGACTACTGTGACCAGAAAGTACGCTCCATAAAAGATTTTTCTTAAATTCCAAAACGGAAAATGGTCTGTCAAATGTATTTAAATTAACAATATCGGCAAGATGCCAAGTTAGCTTTGGCCATAAATTTAACAAATGCAAATAACTGTTCTTTTACCATTAATATTGTTAATAAGAAATAAAAATATTATGTTTGAAATGTACTTTCACTTTGACGTCTATACTGAAATAAAAAATGCTGACGTCTATGTACTTTTGAACTAGTTTTCGGCGTGCTTCTGTACCAACGTCAGCAGATGTGCTTCAAAGAAACTAATAATAGCCTTGTCCTCCCGTTTTAATGTCTTCCTCTGTTTTCTCCTCCTTGGAAGGACATAGTGACTTGCGCAGCACTTGTCAGAAACGCTGCCTCGAATCATTTCCAACACACACTACTCCTGATTATCGACAAGCTTCTTCTCCTACTGCCGGAGAGTAACTAAAATATACCTATGCCCCTATTCTCGAAATCGGGGAACGCGTCCACCGGTGCGATTGCTAGGCAACAGCCAATCGTAGTCTCCATACCTTGGCAACGATTAAGTACGATATAGTACTCTTCATTCATTTTTCCAGACAAGTCTCAAATCAAGATTTAGATAATAGACGCTGATCTATACACATCCCTTTCTCAGGATCTTCAATTAACATTAGGCTGGGTTACCAACAATTAGTCCAATGCCTACAAAACCCTGTCACGCAAATAATTCGGCAACAGTTACCCCATCCACATGAATGGCCAAGCCGTAAACAAAGAAATGTTTGATCTTGCTTTCGATCGCTTTCGAACATGATCTCAGCTGGCATCAACACATTACTTCTATAGCCATCAGCAGCTTAAAAGCTCCTTCGAACCAAAAAATGTTACGGAAATTATTTTTAAATAAAAAATATGAAAACGTTTTTATGTACAAGCCTTTCATCGGTACCGACTCTAGCAACTCTCTGCATCCTCTGAGAAACAGTGTATATACCACTTTGTATGACTTTGACGTGAATAGGGCTCTTGGCAATATAATTATGTTTGTTTGTTTTGCTTCTCTATCTTGTTGAAATTGTTTACTAGTACATTGCTGAAACTACATAAAGTCTTGAGCTGAATGTGGACAAAGACGTTAATTTCCAAAGAAAATAACGGAAGAGGATGGCATGTACTGACGCAATCTGATGTATTATGCCTGTTTCGAACAGGGAAATGCATAATTGCTATTGAAAGTTGAATAGGGAAGTTTTATTTAGAAGACTACGCAGTGATAATATTATTAATAAATTAGTGTAAAGTGCATTTTGAGCAAAAGGCCGCTATAAAAATTTGAAAATAATAGGAAATATAGCGTTTAAAAACACAGGAAAGTCTCTTTTGTTGTAAAAGTTGTAGAAGTTCAAAATGGAGCTATATTTCCATAAGTTTAAAGTGTTTAGCAAAAAATATATAATAGGTTAGAAATATTAACTCCTAAGTTCCAACCTGGAAACACGAAATTTGAATAAAAATCAATAAAATAGTACGCATCCTACTACCAGATGTCGCTCTAGCTCGTTTTCTCGTGGCGGGTAGTTTAAAGGTGGTATGTTTAATATATTAATTTATTTTTAAGCTAGAATTTGATTGTTTCAAAGACGATTTACTGTTTTGTTTTCGTATTACACAATAAAATATTATGTATTCAGTAAAACCAGCTATAAATTGATGATTTTACTGATCAAATTACATTTTAGAGAAAATTACCTATAAACAAACTAAGAAACAATAATAGTCTTTAACAATCAAATACTGATACTTATACACCCTACACAGTATAATATGTAAAATATAAATTATATCATAAAACTACAAAGTATGTACATGTCGGCTTTATTTACCAAACAGTTATTGCTATCACATTGATATTAAAAAAATAGTCCAAAATGCAAATAAATATGTTATGTTTCTTTTATATATGAGGAGTCTTCCATGTAACTAAATGTGTAAATTTTCATAAAGTTGAAACTTTTTTACTAACCGTTAACTCCTGAGCTTGAAAGATAATCCCATTTTTTTTTACGAATTCATGTTAGCATGCTGAAATTCATGAAGGAATGGATAACTACACAAATGTAAAACCGGCATTAAAAACATCGTCTGCCAGGATTTATAAAAAAAATTAGGGAGTGCATGGAAGAAAAATTTAAAAAATTAACAGACAACATTGAGTAAGTAATTTCTCTGCCTGCACTGCAACGCAGCATTATTTAAAACAGATATTAAATATATTGTTTGAACAAAAGCAGAATTCTTAAAGAACAATCAAAAAGAACAATATTAAAAAAGGCTCTTTTGCATCTATCAAGGCAGGTGATAGAAATGATATTTCTTATGAATTTTGACCTGTTGAACATGATGGAGCAATTAGAATTACCGGATGCTTCCGGGAAAACCTTTTTCTTTAGTATCAAGTAAATTCTAATCACATCACGTTGTTCAAAATCCATTATAAATAACATTATTATCTTTCACTTTTGATACCTTGACAGGCAAAAAATTGCCTTTTTTACCATTGTTCTTTAGACATTTCATTATTAAAACAAAATATACACATTCACGTCACTTCACTTAAAACCATCCTAAAATTTGCAACAGTTTCTACGTTATAAATGAATGAATACAACAGGGAATGAAATTGTTTAAAACGATCAAATAGCATCGACCTGTCACAGATCCCAGCGAAATTTGACAAACGTTTACATGTCAACTGTCTTAAAGTTCAAAGAACGAGTGAAATGATGGTAGCCTAATTGTAGAAGAACTATCCTACAGTGCCACGTAGTAGTACGATGGGTTACTAATGGTGTAACGGTCGTGTTGCCACTTATTCAATTCAAGTTTCGCCCATGTGGTGTTTAGTGAGAGAAGCAATTTATCCTATCTTATGAAGTAATCGAAATTGATTTAGCCACTGCGCACAATGCAGGAAACACTTCAGCCAAATAAAGGAAATGGGAAAGGAGAATTTTATTAGGATGAAAAATTTCAAAATATCCTCCTAAAATGCCGATGGTTCTAAAATAGCAGTGTACGTTCCCGGCCTTCAAAATGGCATAAAATAAGATATATTACAAAATTTCTTGCATACATATTAAGTCATTCAAAAGCCACTCGAGCAAACAAAATGGAAAACTGTTCTGCGTTTTTTAAATAGAACTGTTTGACAAATGTAGGCCAAAAACCCCAATTCTCCTTGCTCCGCCCGCGTGGTTTTATGTATAGGCAAGCAGTGCCCAAAAATGATGATAAAGAAGAGAAATTGCGTTGTTTGTGACCTACATGCAAGATAAAGAAGGGCTTTTTTGCATTAGACTGCAATAAAAGTACACATTCTTGTTTTTAGACGGCGAATATCGTTGGTAAAATGCCCATTTTTCTTGTTCTTGTGAAAAATGCTCTGATTAGTGTCTGTATGTACAGGGTCTTCCAACGAGGACTGAACAGGGGCTCATTTTTGAGCTTCCTTGTATTTAAAGAAACATCTAAAATAGCCAATCGATGTACTTTTTCCTGCAGAATTCAAAAATGAAACCAAAAATTTATTTGAACCAGAAACAAAAGAGTTACGCTATGGATAAGGTGTTTTTTAAATGGAACATAGCTTTTTTTATACGATTTTCGGAACGAGTGATTTTTTTTATGTCCGTTCTGATTAAAATATTTAATATTGTGACAGCTATTTTTATTAAATTTTAATGTTTTATCCAGTATAATTTAACTTCAACCTGTTTGAAACATACACTAGGTAATAAAGGTAAAATCACCTTGAAATCCTTCAAAGTCAAAAAAATTTACTATAATATTGCCGAAATGAAATATTCATTAGATGAGAGATTGAATTTGTCAAATTTTTTGACTTTGAAGGATTTCAAGGTGATTTTACCTTTATTACCTAGTGTATGTTTCAAACAGGTTGAAGTTAAATTATACTGGATAAAACATTAAAATTTAATAAAAATAGCTGTCACAATATTAAATATTTTAATCAGAACGGACATAAAAAAAATCACTCGTTCCGAAAATCGTATAAAAAAAGGTATGTTTCATTTAAAAAACACCGATCCATAACGTAACTCTTTTGTTTCTGGTTCAAATAAATTTTTGGTTTCATTTTTGAATTCTGCAGGAAAAAGTACATCGATTGGCTATTTTAGATTTTTCTTTAAATACAAGGAAGCTCAAAAATGAGCCCCTGTTCAGTCCTCGTTGGAAGACCCTGTACCAGCCTCGAATTTTTTTACAACTGGTTTGAAAATACTTAAAAAACACGCTACTAGTTAGTAATTACAACTGAAAACCAATAATTTTAAAAAGCGTGCGGAAACACACGCTTATACGCACTGCAAGGGACGATTATTAGTAATAACCAACTAAAAGGGTAAGAAACATTCCAGTTAAGGGTTTTCAAGAAATCCTAATTAGAATTAGCAGGTGCCGTCTCGGTTTTATGGCTGTAAAGTAAGGGTACCTTACAAGTAGTGCATTACCTATTTTATCAGTTGCAATTTTGCTTGAGCTGTGGACAGTTTTATTTTAAAAGCATTGTATTTGTGGTATTTTAGTAATGGAGAACGTTAATACTGCTAACATAAGATCAAAAAAAGCTCCTAAAAGTATGCCGTGGAATCAATAACGCATGTCTTGAATTATTATTACTTTTGAAAGGTAACATGGGTAAAAGGTACGGGTGAATAAAAAATAGAACCGTCAAGTTCTGAAGATTTTAAATTAAAGAAAATTAAATATGGTTATCACGGCAAAACAAAAAGCTTTTATGTACGAAAGTTAATAAAAGTTAATAAAGTTATTACCTATATATGGGTGTATTCAACACGGGATGCCATTCAGGCATGGATTTCAAACAGTTTCGCCAAGTTTTAACTAGATCTGTGGCTTTGTTTAGAGAAACAGGAAGTGTGAATAGAAAGGAAGGCAGTGGGAGACCCAAAGTTCGCACTGCACAAAAGTGGAAGAATTGAGGGAAATTGTTAATGAACACCCACATATTCGGCCTTTAAGCCAGCAAGTAAATATATCCTACGGAACCTGCAATACAATACTGAAATGTGACCTGCACATGCACGCTTATCGTCTAAGCTCAGTCCAAGAATTGTTACCAAACGACAAGCCGCAGCGAATGCAATTTTCAGAGTGGGTTATGGGTAATTTGCGTAATAATGAAAACGTATTTGAAAAAAACTTTTTTACTGACGAGGCATGGTTTTACCTCTCTGGTTATGTCAATCCTCAACAAATGAGAATGTGGAATTCTGAAAATTCACAGTTCTTTATAGAGAAGCATCTGCATTCACAGAAAGTAGGTGTGTGGGCGGCCATATCGAAAAGAAGGTTAGTTAGAGATTAACAACTCCCTCCAAGTATTCAACAATGTTTTTGATGCTGTAAAAAGAAGAATGAGAACAAGTTTGGAACTAGAAGGTGGACACGTCTCTCATTTAGTTTAAATTTATAACTTTCAGGTTCTTTGTTGTATTTGCTTTTTTTTTTTAATTCTGTGTTATGAAATAACAATGACAATGATGTAATTTTCGAGTTTTAGTTTATTCGGACGAGTTCACTTGGAAAGTTTTGCATATTTTAAGTGTATTAAAGCATTTTTCTTGGCCTATTTCTGTTTTTTTTTGTAATGGAGGAACCGTATGGGTGGACAATAATTTAGACTAAAATAAATATAAAATAAATAATTTCAAAAATAAATAAATCAATAAAATAATATAATAAAAAAAAATTAAAGTATTTTTAGCAATTTTACCCCTCAAAACTGCATCTAGGCATAACAATTTATACAGGAACAAATTCAGGCAACTGCCAAGCAATTTACATAAATTGACGCGAGCTCCATATATCTCAGATTACACTTTACAATGTAAGCGTCAGAAAGATGATGTATTACGGCGTTTGCACAATTCAAATCTTGAAGGAAAGTGAGCAAAATCTACGTGTTACGCGATGTCGGGGAAATAAAATCGCTTTTAGAAGGCGGAAATCCCGAAAAAGTATTTTAAAAATGAATTTGGAGCACTTTGGAAATAATATGTTTATGTATGTATGTACATAAATAAACTAGCAGTAGCGGCTTCACCGGCGTAGTGTTTTGCTTTGGGAACAACTTTCATTTGTAGAAGAAAAAAATGTCTCATACTTTAGCGACTTGTGAGATACAGGCAATGTCCTGGATAGCATTAATTTCAAACAACATGGAAAACAAATCTATAAACATCCTTCCAGCTTTTCAGACATCAATGAAGCTATTCCCAGGAATTCAGATTAACTTTTACCAATCTATCTTATGTTGAACACGCATTTTAAAACTTTGGAACTGCCTTAGAAGAATTATTTCGTTGTTTTAGGCCTATATATGCATGATAAGTATCAAATTAAGTGTAGATATTACCTATAAGATATCTGTCTTCTTTATATGACTTCAAAGAACTTAAATATCTACTTACCTTAACGCCTAACTCACAGTTACACAGAAAAATAAACCAATGGGTTCTTATTGTTAAATCATTCATAATCATTCTTGGCTACACTCCACCAAAAAGGAATTCACCACAAAAATATACACATTATTCAGCCTAAGTCGAAATGGAGTTTCGGAAGAAATCCTTCGGACAGCTCTTAAACGAAAACGTGAAACGGGGTAAACAAAATATGTAGAAATGTCAGAAATTGCAATTTCCATCTTAGGCTTTAAAAGGGAAAGAAGGGTGAAGGTAACAAGGGTTAAAATCCTATAGAGGTGTGCCTATTTTCATATTTCGAGGGTTAAAGTGTGTTAACTTAATTCTTAGGGTAGAGGAAAAGGTATAAGGCGAGGAATAGAGGGTTTTAAGTAGGGATGTCGCGAATAGTAGTTTTTACTATCCGGCCAAACCGGATATTCGGCCAAACGATAACCGCCGGATCCGGATATTCGGCCGAATATCCAACAGTTTAAAAGGACGAATTGAATTAAAGTTTGTAGCTATGTAAATCGAGTCGCCATGTGTGTAATGCAGACCGATGACCTGCAGCAACCGTGCGCCGACGCCGTCAAGCGTGCAAAGTTGAAAACATTCGCGGGAATCCCCGAAATGACGGGCGGGTGCCTAAGACTATAGAGGCCGAGGTTCAGTCTTATTTGAAATAGCCATTAATCGAAAGAACTGCTTCTCCATATACATGGTGGAAAGGCGAAAATAAAAATTTTCCCATCTTATCGGAGTATGCTTTCAAATACTTGTCAGCACCCGCATCCACAATTTTTAGCGAACGACTTTTTTCGGAGGCAGGCAATGTGTTTGAAGAAAAGCGGAATCGGCTTTCCTCCGAAAATGGCGAAATGTTAATTTACTTGCACCACAATCCATTAGATAATTTTAAATATTAAAAATTTAAGTTCGTATTTTCGTTACATAAATTTACTAGTACTAGTACTAGTTTTCAGTATTATTAGGTTTTAGTTTTTATTTTTATCTAAACTTACCTAAGGTTTTCGTGTTGTATGTTGTTTATTTTAAAATAAAAAATCATTAGTTTTCCATGCAACATAATTATTTTTTATTATAATTTATAATAATAATAAACCGTCTCCATACAATAAAATACATCGGATATTCGGTCGAATATTTAATTATCCGGCCAAACCAGATATCCGGCCCAACCGGCCGGATATCCGGCCCCGGCCGGATAGACCGAATATTCGCGACATCCCTAGTTTTAAGTATGTATTTCCCAACTAGAAGATCCGAATTTAAATTATTAATAAATCTAAGACATAAATATTTAGAGTATATTTCCTTTATGTTTAAATTGTGCAACGCCCTAAAAAATACCCCTAAAGCTAATTTTACTGTTTATAAATTCGGCCACTTAATACGAAGAAAACACTTACCTAATTCTCCTCAAATATTCGAGGATTTTATTTTTCGACACTGGAAAATTCCCCTTGCTTATTTGAATTTCATTTTGGCGGAAATTACCAAGTCTGTAAGTTAACTTCACAGTTAACCTAATCTCTTTATTTGAAAACTCTTGGCAATAAAAATGCCCTCAATTTAATAGCACTATTCTTGATTTTTTTTTGGGGATAGCCCGTGGTAGACTTTAAGCCTCACAGTGCAGGAATCTTATGGGGAATTGGGACAAAAATCAGACTCGGAAACTAATTATTATTATCATATAATTTATTTACCACGAATTTGTCGGCTGTTAGAATTTATTTAAAACAAAATATCCGTATTTCTATTGCAAGGTTATAAAAAATGGATTTGAACTTATGCGTCCAGAATAACATATTAACAGCAGAAATGAATAATATTATCAAATTTTGACATTAACTGTATTCTTTTTAACAGCAGTTGCTGCCTATTGTTTCTAATTTTTGGTTGGTGCATGATGACCAACCAAATACTACACAGAAACAACTGCTATGCTATTTTCAATAATAGTATTATTCTTGACCACTCTCACTTTGATTATATTAAAGTTAATACTGTTTCAACAAAACATCATTGAAACAACCAAAAAAAAACATTGCTTTAAATATAGACTTATCATTAGAGTTCAAAAGTAGTCTTACTTCTTTGAAAACTCTATTACCATTTTTTCAGTTACAAAAATACTATTGAAAACTAATAAATTATTCCTTAGAGTATAGAATTGCTTAAGCTAAAACATTAAATTATTTGACGAGAATGCTCAAATATAATTGGGTGAAAAATAGCTATTTGTAGGCGATGTGATTCAAATTAAAATATATTTTATTAAACGAACAAGAACTACGGTTTAAATAATAAAATCTAAAAATTAAGTGAATTATTCTTATATCATTTCAATTAAAATAAACACTGTAATAAATAATATAAGGTATTAGAGAAATAATAAAAAATATTAATTCAATGGGTTCTATTGTTGGCTGAAATATTAGTTCTATTGATTTCGCCAATTGGTGTATTAAATTGAGAGATAATCTCGTAACCATGAACAAGTATTTTATAGACACTAATAGGCATATTATCCCACGAATACTCTTTGAGATACAAGTCCAAAACAAAGAGCCAGTGTAAGAGAGGTAACTCTTTCTTCACCACTAATGATTGTATGGACGTTAATGGACCAGCGATATCACCAGCAGAACTTAGTCCACCTGAGCAAATCATTGGCAATTGGATAAAAAATGACTTTCAACCACTAAGGAGGTGAAAAGGAGGTGTTAGATTTAAAAAGAAAAGCCTCACTAACCGTTAAGTGTGAAGATGTTAAATTCAGCATAAAAACTACGCGTAAATAATGATCAAACACGTGGCCTTGCTTGGCAAACACTTATGGACTCACCATGGATTTATTAAGAAAGGATTCGATGTCCGTATACTGTGAGCGTATCGAACGTGAAGCCTTATATTTGTTATTTGTTATGAAAACATTTCCCCCAGGAGATTAGTTTACGAACTACGTAATTGAATCAAGAATGGTAGTAGAAAGAGATAAAATAGCATTGGAGTGTTGTAGCTCAGAAGTGTTGCTGTCTGTGCTGATTGCTTAGGAAAACGGCTGAACCTCGGTCTGAACACTCGGTTACACGTACGTCTTTGTCTAATGAACTAGGAAAGAAAAAGTGCGATTTATAGATGACTCGGAGCGACTTTAAATAAACACCTTCAGAAATAACATAACCTATAAATAATAAAACCTTTTTAACCTAAATTTATTATTACTTAGCAGAAAAATAAAATATTTTAGGGCTTTTATTACTTTTAGTAAATCTTAGGCGTAAAATATCAAAAGTTGAATTTTGATTCTGGGGGTTTGACCCAATTTTTTAAAATTAAGTCTCTGAAGGAGAAAAAAGAGATGTAATTTTATTTGAACAAATGCCCCGGGCGGGGGTATTTTAGTTTCGTAGTCTGGCATTTTCTGTTTTTAGTAACTTTTAATCTCTTTTATAAAAATAAGTGTTTGAAAAGATCATTTGTAAGGAAACTTTTTAATGTTAAAACTACAAAGGAAAAAAGAAAAGCATCTTACTTAATCAGTTCTTAAAAGAAAGTTTTATAAGCCTTTTATAATAGGATTAGAACGTGGAATGGACACGTTTAAGTAGAAGAAAATTAAAATATCTGGGGCATTCTAGCGTAAACGTGAGGAATTTTTATGTACTAAAAAGTACATGAAATTTTCAAATAAAATGTACATATTTATATGTGCGACCTAAGGAGGCACAGGGTGTACATAGGTTAAATAATTTTTTTTTCAAAGAAATGAACCAAAAAATTATTTCTTCATTTTTAGTTCACCTATTCTCCCGCCCCCTTCATCATATCGACCCCTCTTTAAATTTGGAATGTCCATGTAATATTGGATTTTCAGACCTCAGTAACTCCGAAAATGACATAAGTAACATTTTTAAAGAATTTTCCACCCGCTCCATTCGCCCCCCTCCCCCGCCGTTTTTTTACATCCGTTACACGAACGGATGTAAAAAAATGCTTCTGACTTCAATACCCCCGAAAATGATCCATTAGTCAACATTTTTAGAAGAATTGGCAGTCGCTCCTCTTTATTACTTTAAAATCATTTTTGGGATCAAAATGCTTTTTCTCACAGTCTGAGACATATGTCGAACCTCTTGAGGTTTTAATCCCAAGTCGTAAAAGTCTAAGGGATTGTAATCTAAGATATATCAGATATAGGTAACTGCTAGATATAAAAATTCCAATTCGATATGTAAAGGTTTTGAATATGATTTTTTTTACCTTTGGAGAGTAACCAATAAAGGTATTTTTTTCGATAACGTATTCAAAGTGCCTTACCGTTAAGTTAGTATAGTATTTTAATCTTTAAGTATATAATAAATGAACCATCCACTAAACAATGAACAATTCAATTTTATTTATTTTGTATAAAATTTGATAGTACTCCGCCTCTGTAACAGGCGAAGGGCTAAAAGAGACCCTAAGTCTAGGTAGTAGGTACTGGGGAAAGATATGATTCAGTCTCCAGCCGGGCTTTCGAGGAGTAGTGCGACTACAGAGAGAAGCGGCTAGAACTGCAAACAAACCGACGTTGCCATTTTCGGTGTTCCTTTTCTTGCACCGGTAAACTTTAATTTCCTTTGCAGGTAAATCAGCCACATAGCCCAGTGGATAGAGCATCCGCTTATTGTCCGAGATGTGTTGGTTCGAATCCCGGCTCGGCCGCATCTTTTTTTTATTTTTAACGGTGGATCGGAGGGCACCCTAAGGTCGGAACAGGGTTAGCACCTGGTTAGGGGCCCTGACCAGTCTCTTTCCTCGCAAGCGAAGAGGGATCGGTGCGAAAAAAATCCACTATTTTAAAATCTTCGAGCTACCGCACATATGGCAACGTCGGTTTGTTTGCAGTTCTAGCCGCTCCTAAGAGAGGTGCGTCGTACCGACAGGCGACGCGTGTCACGTTTGATTTTAAGTATTATGTAGTCAGGGGACTTATGTAACTTAACGGGGTTAACAAATGTAAGGGTATATTTTTAACGCTATGTTTATAAGTAATTGGGGAATTAACAGGTTACAAAACAATGATATTTCTTTTTATATATTTTCAATTCGAGATCTATTTTATTAGTAAGCGCTTGATCAGTTCATTATTCAACATTCGTTAAATTGTTCATTGTTATTTTATATCTTTAATTTTTGTCCATTGTTATATCATTTTTTGTACAGCATAGCTTCATTTATTTCGATGATATATATCTTATTGTTATACAAAGTCAGGGGTCTTAGTTAATGGCAAGATAGACATTAAACTTAAGTTCAAACTTCGTTGGCCCGTCGGTGTCAAGAGGGAGGAGGCGCGCGGCGCGACATGAGAGTTCTGTAGATGGCGACCACTTCCAGAGCTTCGATCTTCAAATGGCGACAACTTGAGTCTTCTAGATCGGCTGCAAGATTTAGGTTTGAGTAACATAGGGTCTTGTACTAATATTAACTAACTTTAGCTTCCTTTCATTTGAATATTACTGTGACCGCAAGAAGACATCTTTGGCAAATGTGTTCGGGAGAATTTCGAGTAAAAAAAAGATAAAGAAATCGACGTAAGAAGCTCCCTTTGAAATTTTTGAGTACGCTGTTGTAAAATTTATAATTCTATTTTCTAAATTTTTAATAATAACACACAATCCATGCTCAACTTCCCCAATTAAAGCAAAATTTATTATGGGGTACCGAAACTTTTAACTTGTTAGCTATATTAAAGTTCCTCGTAACTTTTTCTTAGAAAGCTGTTAAGAACGTGAACAACTTTTGGATAGAAAAGTTAAGAGTCGAAAGCTTTAAGATTTAGACCTGTTAATTGTATTTCTTATCGATTAAAAGTTTTTGATTTGCTGTTTTTCATTTTCTCGCATTACTTTTTGCCATTTGACTCGATGGATAGCGGAGGAAAATGAAAAGTTTTAACGAAAACAGGGTAAAATGCCCCATAATTTTCTTTCATTAAAAACCTGTATTTTCGGCTAATATCCAACAATCAGGAATTTAGGAAATATATTAGATCCGCTATCACGAAATTATTTATCCAGAAAGCTCAATAAACCACGTGTCACGCCCAAATGAACGACATACACGCACAGATTTATCTTATAAATTAGTGCGCGAACTAATTTGATTGTGTATATTTTTAGAAGTGAAGAAATAGCTAATAAAGAGTGTCCCTTCTTATAGGTACTTCAAAATTTAAATTTGGCTCCCCTTTATTATTTTTTAAAGTCAAGTACCAACAGGACCACCGGACCATCAATGATAATAATTAAATGTTTGAAATAGCTCTCATTATTTTTACAAATATGTTTCCCAATAGATCCTACTTGGAGAGCCAGATAACTTGTTCAGACACGCCATGGATTCATCCAGAATTGTTCGATACTGCGGTGGTAACCTAAGCTGTTATACACAGTTATCACAATTGAAAAATCTTGTAATTTTTTTACAAATACCTCCACGAGAGCGATAAGAATGGTTCTCTTTATAGGAACAATTTTAGTTTTTGAGCTTACAAAGCTTAGGAAACAATATATCTATTAAAAACTAGTACATCGTGTTGGTAATTCAACTTTATCGCACTGTTAAAATCTCATTATATTTTGCTACAGTGCACTGTAATGTTTTTTTATTGGGTCTTAATATTTTCATGATTGCGAACAATAGAGACTAGCTTATAGTGGTAGGAATTATTTTTCAATACCTGGTTATATAAAATGTGACCGTATATATGTTATTTACTTGATTAGAAGCAACTATTGTGTACCTTACATCTGAACGAAAAATGTTAAAAAATTCTGTAGTAATGGTTCTCTTGCTTATAAGCATTTTCCTAATATCTGAGTGAGTACAACATATAACATACCTACTGTTAAAAAATTTGGTAAATCATTTAATTATTACTTTAGGGGTGTAAAAGCTGATGTACTTACAAGTC
Source organism: Philopedon plagiatum (assembly GCA_963971165.1). NCBI lineage: Eukaryota > Metazoa > Arthropoda > Insecta > Coleoptera > Curculionidae > Philopedon > Philopedon plagiatum. The sequence goes on from OZ020193.1 coordinate 3,494,658, forward strand.
GCGCGAATTGCATAAATATATGTAAATCAGAATATGACCCCGATCATCTTGAGTGCTTTCGTAACTGCTCGTGTGAGGCTTGGGTGAAGTTAGGGAGCGTAGAGTACGACAAATGGTTATGCGATCCGGAGAGATGCCGGCTAGTAAGTCCGATGGGTTTAATCATTACAGAATCATTTTGATTAGATACTTATTTAAATCTTGCAGTAAATTTTAGACAAAAAAAATTAAATATATTTGGCTGTCTTCAGCAGCAAGCAGAAGTCGACAGACTGACAAAAGTTTTAAATTAAAAATAGAGTTTTAATTGCATTTCATTTTTTTTTCGTAGCAAATGTGTCAGGCCGGATTTGATCTCTTCTACGAAAGTTCGGAAGAACATGAATGATTGTGTGGCATCTAGACTAAAAAAGGCAAAGAGGGCGAGCAACCTTATGTAGTTTATAAGCAAATGATAATTGTAAATGTTTCAAATAAATTTCATTATTTTTACAAATGAGGGAGAACGTTCCAAAGTGTCCAATCTCCAGTTCAAACAAATTTCCAGGAAACAAAAAAGAACTCTAAATTGGATGTAAGGTCTTCTTTTTGAAATTTAAATATTCTATTGAGATGTAGTCATTATTTAGACATATATATTTTATGGCGTTCTAGGGGAAAACGTAATTTTTTCAAAAATATTTACAAAAAAGATATGGAGATTGTACATTATGAAATTTATTGGTATACTTTGAATTGGAATTAAATGATGGCTTATTTCAATTCAGCGCTAAAAATTACATCTGAAACGCCAGCTGTCTTATTTTTTGTTGAAAATTGGAGATTATACACTTTGGAACTAGGCCCCTCAAATATGTTTCCCAATAAATCCTATAACTTAGACAGCCAGTTCTTTTGTTCAGAGACGCCATCAATTCATCCAGAATTTTTAGATTCTGCAGTGGCAATCTAAGCTATTATACAGAGCTAGCACAATTGAGAAAACTTGTAATTTTTTTACTGATACCTACATGAAAACGATAAGGATGTTTCTCCTTATAGGAAAATTCTTAGTTTTAAAGTTTATAAAAGGAAACAGTATGTCTATTAAAAACTAGTATATCGTGTTGGTAATTTAACTTTATCATACTGTTAAAATCTCATAATATTTTGTTATAGTGCAATTTAATGTATTTTTATAATAATTACGAACACTAGAGTGTGGGTTTATAGTGGTAGAAATTATTTTTCAATACCTATTTATATAATATGTGACCGTATATATGTTATTTACTTGATTAGAAGCAACTTGTTGTGTACCTTACATCTGAACAACAATTAATGTTAAAATATTCTGTAGTAATAGTTATCTTGCTTATAAGCATTTTCCTAATATATGAGTGAGTACAACATATACATACTTTTAAGAAATTTAGCATATTATCTTTTAATTATTATTTTATAGAGGGGGCAAGTTAGATCTGGACATTCGAGATAAGGAAAAAATTAGGCATTGGATAAAACTAATTGGAATGGGTCCCTAAAGATGCCCAGATGAACATATGAAACTCTTTATAAAAATAACTTGTTGCTAATTTTTTTTATTAACAATTTACAGCAATAAAGCAGTTTCTTTAAATGTATTTTTTCGCTTTTTCCGTCATATCTTAGTTATTTATTAAAATAGCGGAAGGTATCAAAAGTGAAAGATCATAATATTATTTATAATGGATTTGGAACAACGTGATGTGATTAGAATTTACTTGATACTAAAGAAAAAGGTTTTCCCGGAAGCATCCAGTAATTCTAATTACTCGATCATGTTCAGCAGGTCAAAATTCACAAGAAACATCATTTTTGTCACCTGCCTTGATAGACACAAAAGAGCCTTTTTTAATATTGTTCTTTTTGTTTGTTCTTTAAGAATTCTGCTTTTGTTCAAACAATATATTTAATATGTTTTAAATAATGCTGCGTTGCAGTGCAGGCAGAGAAATTACTTACTCAATGTTGTCTGTTAATTTTTTAATTTTTCTTCCATGCACTCCCTAATTTTTTTTATAAATCCTGGCAGACGATGTTTTTAATTCCGGTTTTACATTTGTGTAGTTATCCATTCCTTCATGAATTTCAGCATGCTAACATGAAGTCGTAAAAAAATGGGGATTATCTTTCAAGCTCAGGAGTTAACGGTATTTAGTAAAAAAGTCTCAACTTTATGAAAATTTACACATTTAGGTACATGGAAAACTACTCATATATAAAAGAAACATAACACATTTATTTGCATTTTGGGCTATATTTTTAATAACAATGTGATAACAATAACTGTTTGGTAAATAAAGCCGACATGTATATACTTTGTAGTTTTATTATGTAATTTATATTTTACATATTATACTGTGTAGGGTTTATAAGTATGTATCAGTATTTCATTGTTAAAGACTATTATTGTTTTTTAGTTTGTTTACAGGTAATTTCCTCTAAAATATAATTGAATTAGTAAAATCATCAATTTATACCTGGTTGTACTGAATACATCATATTTTATTGTGTAATACGAAAATAAAACAATAAATCGTCTTTAAAACAATCAAATTCTAGCTTAAAAATAAATTAATATATTAAACATACCACCTTTAAACTACCCGCCACGAGAAAACGAGCTACAGCGACATCTGGTGGTAGGCTTTTTAAATGATATGTAAACATTGTGTTGTTTTAATTTTGCGTAAAAACTATAAAACATGAAAGTAGGTGATCAATTTTCTTCATGTGAAAATTTCAATTGCGTTTTGGTGGACTACAAGAAAGCCACAAACAATTAGTTTTGGTTGCATAACACCAGAACAATTGACAATCAAAGAGAATGAAATTCTAATACTGTGGTGGATATTAATCCGGCTCTGAAATACTATTATCTGCAGTTAGCCTGTGTTAAAGGTGGAAGACCATTCAAGACAAAAAATGAAAAGTCAACAAGGAAGTGTTCCACGCATAAGCAAGGCTGCCAGGCTAGCATTTTCTTGAAAGAATTTCTATGCGTCATGGAGCTTGAACAAAATCACGATCATACTCCATCCAAAGCTTATTTTAATTCTCTAGCAAAACAAAGACTAAATTTTCCAGAAAATGTCAAACTTTTACTACTCAACAAGCCTTGAAGGCTGGGGCAAATAAAAATAACATTATAGTTATTAATTAGAGAAACAGGTTGAAAAATGACATTAAAGGACCTCATTAATCTTGGAAATCGTAGCAAGACTGAGGCAAAGAATTTTGAAGAATGCATGCATATTTTAAGAAATTCATACCATTGTATTGATATTGAGATTTTAGTTGATTAGGCTTCTCAAGAGTTTATTTTTCCAAGATGACGGAATGAAAAAATAAATGGAATGTTTTCCAGAGATTATTTTTGTTGATGGTACTATTCTTTATAGTCTCTGATGGTACCTATTACCTGGTAAATCTAAGGTTTGCGACTTACATAATAATAGTAGAAGACGGAAGCGGCCTGAATGATATTGTAGCTATTTGCTTGTTGGCGAACGAGGATGAAGATTATTGTATTTGCAGAATAATAATTGTTATATTTTTGAAGCAAGATTTAAGTTTCGTTAAAGTTTACACTATATAAGGTAATAAATTATTGTTTTAGGTATTTTAACATTAATTTTCTAATGTTGCCTGCACCTAGCTCGGCTGCCGGTGAGGTTACAGCGGGCCCGATTTAAGAAAACGCGATCGAAATTCATTTTTTTATCTTAACCAATTTAGTTAGAAATGCATGAATATCTAGTAATACCTGTAAATTACTTATTTTACTAGTATTTAACATCAGCATATGCATTCCAACTTCATGCTTTACGCGCGAAGTGCGAACAAATTAAGAACTTGTAATAATACACAAATTAAAGCAAGAATATTTTTCTTTTCTTTTACTTTATATTCATCAACTCGCTGTTGGTGTATAAATTACCTTATAAAGCATTCTTTGGGCTACAAAATGCATATTTACTTTTTGTTCCTTTTTGTATATACAGTTATAAAATACGTCCTCGTAGAAAATCCTACAGATTACAATACATATAAAAGAAAATCCGGCCTTGCAATACAAAGGATCCACCAGGATTTTATCAATTGCTTATGGTCATCTCGTTTAGTGTCTAAGGAAGACAATTATACCAAGAAATGCTGCAGACACGTGCAGATTTATACAATACCAGCCCGCGCGGCGGCGCCGGTTGGGGTGGCAAGTAAACGGTAAATTGCGTTGTCCCGCATTTTATTTCATTAGTCGAGCCCCAAGGGGTGTCATATTTGTTCATAATTTTCCCCTTTATTACTTTAATGCCATAAAAGCTTACTACCAAAATTCAGGCTGTGTTTATATTTTCCACCCCCTAACCGCACCCCTAGGGTGTGCCAATTTTTTATGACAAATTTTTCGTGAGTATTTTAATACCATAAGCAAGTATAAGAAGTTTCAGAATTTCGATCGACAAAATCCAATTTGGGCCCACTGTGCGCCGCAGCGGAGTAACTTTCTTTAAAATATTATATTTTTGGACCGATTGTAGACAAGCTGCGCCCTCCTGAGATCTCGCTTGGTAACTACGTGAAAATAGGCTATTGATTATTCTTTACTTATCCAAATATAATGGTATAGTTTAGCTAACTACAAATTATTTTGCTTAAAACTTGGTATATAAGCTCTTAATACAATCAGCTATACGTCTTATGACCAGAAAATCTAGTACTAACTACCCGACTAATTGCACAACCCTTAGAACGTACCACCTGTGTGATTTCCAACTAGGGTTGCCAGACGTCCGGGAATTCCGGGAAAATCCCGGAATTTGTTAGGTCGTCCCGGATCCCGGAATTTTGCTGTACTATCCCGGAAATCTTTAATCAAATAAAAATAAACAACTTGCAGCTGAGCTGCAAATTCGAATTAATTCCAGTTAGACTTGCTCAGAATTTTTGTCATTTTTAAAAGGGCCTGAAGACGAAAAATTGATAAAACTTGCCAAGTCTAGCGATAAGTATAAGTAGTATTTGTAAACGATGTTACCGTGGTTCTTTTGGCCAAGCACATAGGTAAATTTTTTGACTACACCATGGAGCGTTTTGTTTTTGTTTTTTTGGTTGACAAGACGTCCCGGAAATTAGTCTTTCGAATCTGCTAACCCTATTTTACACCACCCCAAACCAACCCCAAACAAGTAGCAAAGTAGCACCGCGTTCCGGTATATCGTCTTGGTCATTTAACTTTATCACACTGTTAAAAGCCCATACTATTTTGTTACAGTACAATTTAATGTTTTTTTAATTGGGTGTTAATATTGTTATAATTTCGAACAATAGGTTTATAGCGGTAGGAATTACTTTTCAATACCTATTTATATAATATGTGACCGTATATGGTATTTACTTGATTAGAAGCAACTGTTGTATACCTTACCGCTGAACAAAAAATGTTAAAATATTCTGTATTAATAGTGTTCTTGCTTATAAGCATTTCCCGAATATCTGAGTGAGTATAACATATACAGTCGGGAGATTTATTATTATTCGTCCACTTGTAATTTTTCAAAGATATAGATAAAACTTCTACATTAAATTTAGTAAAATTTTAAAAATAAGTTAACAGATATCTCTTTTCTCGAGAACTGAAAATAACAATAACTCTTCATATTTATCAGAATCCCTTGGACAAAAAAGACAAAAGAAAGATAATTTCATAAAATATTGGCGAGCAAAATTATTCGTTCATTTCCAAAAAAAATTAAAGATGTACCGGGTTTTCCCTTATATTTTGAACGGGGTCCACAGTCCTTATTTTTAGAGATATGGAAAAATGTTTAATACAAAAATTTTAGGGTTTTACAGAAATCATCAGAATTTTCTAAAAAAATAAACAAATGATAATCCGAATATCAAAAAATCGCTATCAACTTGAATTTTTTAAATAGAACACCCTGTATATTTTCAACCATTTAGAAAGATATCTTTTTTCTGATTTCAAAAATATATAGTTTGTTCAGGTTTCTTTAAGCAGTTTTTAAAATAATTAGATTTAAATATTTAAAAATGCCCAGTTTTAAGTCATAGCCGCTCAAGCATAGGTGGCTTTGGAATCACTTGTTCAGTGATCGCAAACGTATAGCTTTGAACATTTTTAAACATTTAAATCTAAATATTTTAAAAACTGCGTAAAGAAACATAAACAAACTATATATTTTTGAAATCAGAAAACAGATATCTTTCTAAATGGTTGAAAATATACAGGGCGTTCTATATAAAAAATTAAAGTTGATAGCGATTTTTTGACATTCTGATTATCATTTGTTTATTTTTTTAGAAAATTCTGATGATTTAGATAAAACCCTAAAATTTTTGAATTAAACATTTTTCCATATCTCTAAAAATAAGGACTGTGGACCCCGTTCAAAATATAAGAGAAAACCCTGTACATAGAACGTATTTATCTGTTCTTATAGTGATAAGAATTTCCTAAATATAAATTCTAAATTATTTTTAATAGCAGTTTGAGACTGCGTGGTCTAAAGAATACAGCAAATTTTTAAATTTGTCGCAAATCATCAGAAGTGCCTCAACAAATCAGACATTTGATAATTAAATTATATCAAGAAGTAAGATCGCCAAGAAACATAAGAAAAATTGTTGGAAGATGCCGGTCAACAGTTGAATATATTATAAAAAAAAATATGAAACAATCCATATAACACAAACTTTGTCAGGGAGATGAAGAAAAAGTACTGACTTTTCGAGAGAAACAAGAAATACTGAGAAAAATTAGTGAAAATCCGCAAACTACTGTGACAGATACAGTGAAAAGTTAAGCCAGTGATTACCAAAAGGTTATCCATGTAACAATAATAAGGAAATTTTTAAGAAGCCAGGGTATACAGGCACGAGTTGGTCGAAAGATACCATTAGTAAATAAGAAAAATAACAAGAAGCATCTCGAGCTTGCTCAACGGCATTTTGACAAAAATACTGAGTACTGTAAAAACATCATATATACTGACGAAATAGAAATTGGGTTGTTTCGTAAAATAAAAAGAAATTTTGGTGTTCAGAAAGCGCGGGGAAACCTATAAACCTAAAAATTAATTTCAACGGTAAAGCACGGAGGGGGTTCCGTTCTAATCTGGGGGCGTATGTTTTATTGACCAAACTATGGATCGGTTCGTCTACATGGGCAATTTAAAAAACAATTTAAGACAAAGCCCGGAGAAAATGTGAACTGGAGACAATTTCTTATTTCAACAAGACAACGTCCAAAGCATACAGCGCGGGTTGTTAAAGAGTGGATACTGTATAGCGAACCAAGATTGTTGGAAATGCCACCGCAATCCCTAGACGTTAACCCGAATGAAGATCTATGGTGGGAACCCAAAGAACGGGTGAAAGAACATAGAATTTCCAACAAAGAGGCGTTAAAAGCAAGATGTCAAGAAGAATGGTCAAAAATTGAAGTAGATTTTGTTACAAAACTGGTAAAGTCAATGCCTAACAGGTTAGAACAAATTATAAAATTAAAAGGGGACCCCAAATGTTATTAGTTTTGGCATGTTTGAACGAATTTCGAAAAAAATATTGGTGGACGAATAATTTTTCTCCCTTGGTTTTTAAGAAATTATGTTTTATTATTAATTATATACTTTTAAAAGGCATTTTCTAGGTTGGACTTTATATTACAGTTTTTAGTACATGAATAGTTGTTTTTATTTTTGTAATGAAAAGCAAATAAACTTAAGTAGTTTTAATTTTATCCCAATTTTTTAAAAATTTTATAAGTGGACGAATAATTTATCTGCCGACTGTACAGGGTGTCCCATTTTCGGCACTTATGTGGGGTATCTCCCTTATTTTTAAAGATAGAGGGTTGCGGTTTTCGCGACAGTGTGCTACTTTTTTATGAAACGAAAGATGGCATAAAAATATTTTTCATGGCCCCCATCGTTTTTGACATACAGGACGAAATTGATTTTTTTCCATTTTCGGACCCCCTCGCATTTCCGTTATCTTGTAACTTATAAAAAAAGTAAAAATGGATCCTATTAGAGTTTTCTACGTAGAATCGAATGGCGTGGTTAGATTTTCATCAGATGTGATATTTTTCGAGATATTAACGAAATAAAAGTTTTTTTAAATGGAACACCCTGTATATTTCTTAACCATTAAGTTTCCCCTTTCGAGAGCTTTTCAAAAATATATAACACTTTATAGTTATTTTCTATTTTTAGCCCTTAAATCGAACTATTTAATTTTAAACTTTAATTTTGCGTAGTTGGCCGTGTTTAACAAGTGGTTTAACGTCAATTCAGGTATTTAGATTTATAAAAGAAACTGGTTAAATCCTGTATTTTCATTAATTTATTAAAATTGGTTTTATTTTTAACCTACAACACTACTTGTTATCTAGATATATAGAAAATCCTAACCAGAACTAAAACTGTTTAGTTTTTAATCACTTAAAGATTAAATTAGTTGTCTTGAATTATTAATAGCAAATAAAAGTCAAATTTAAAAACAAAACATACAAAACTTTAGGTAACGAAAAGAGCTAGAATGGATTAAATGGACTAACTCTTCTCGTTACCTAAAGTTTTGTATGTTTTGTTTTTAAATTTGACTTGTATTTGCTATTAATAATTCAAGAAAACTAATTTAATTTTCAAGTGATTAAAAGCTAAGCAGTTTTAGTTCTGGTTACGATTTTCTATATATATCTAGATAACAAGTAGTGTTGAAGTTTAAAAAATAATACCAATTTTAATAAATTAATGAAAATACAGGAGTTAACCAGTTTCTCTTTTAAGGCCTGGGTTACCCAACTTCGTAATTTTTAGTCCTTAATTCTTAATTCTTAAGCATTTCGTAAAATTTGAGTGAGTTATTAGATCAGGTTTATCCAGTTCCTTTATTCTTAATTTTTATCTCTTCTTTTTCCAATTCTTCTTTTTTCAGCTCTTGACAGTTGGACAATACATGTCAAAATTGACATAGGAAATATAAACACAACTTGTTTATTTGTGTTATAAATAGTTAAATTCAATATTAAAATTAAATACAAAAATCATGAAGACTGTCGTCCATCACCAAACGTCAAATTAACCCGGATAACAATGTCATTTGTCAAGATATGTCTAAAACAGCTGAACAAGCCGCATGCGCATTTAATATTTCCTTAATTCTTTATTCGTAATTCGTAAAAGTTAAAAATTGGCAACTTTCAAGGTCGTTCTTAAAAATTAAGGATAAAGAATAAAGAATTAAGAAACTGGGTAATCAGTGTCACTTAATAGTACATTGTGAACTTGCTTATGAGTTAGGAATTAAGAATTAAGAAGTTGGATAAACCCGGCCTTAATCTAAATACCTGAATTGACGTTAAACCACTTGTTAAACACGGCCAACTACGCAAAATTAAAGTTTAAAATTAAATAGTTCGATTTAAGGGCTAAAAATAAAAAATAACTATAAAGTGTTATATATTTTTGAAAAGCTCTCGAAAGGGGAAACTTAATGGTTAAGAAATATACAGGGTGTTCCATTTAAAAAAAACATTTATTTTGTTAATATCTCGAAAAATATCACATCTGATGAAAATCTAACCACGCCACTCGATTCTACGTAGAAAACTCTAATAGGGTCCATTTTTACTTTTTTTATAAGTTACAAGATAACTGAAATGCGAGGGGGGTCCGAAAATGGAAAAAAATCAATTTCGTCCTGTATGTCAAAAACGAAGGGGGCCCTGAAAAATATTTTTATGCCATCTTTCGTTTCATCAAAAAGTAGCACACTGTCGCGAAAACCGCAACCCTCTATCTCTAAAAATAAGGGAGATACCCCGCAAAAGTGCCGAAAATGGGACACCCTGTACTTTTAAAAAATTTGGCAAATCTTTTATTTATTACTTTAGGGGTATTCTAAGAGCTGATACAACCAATCCAATCTGGCAAGAGTGCCTAGAGAAATGTACAGCAAAAGCTGGCACCGTGTACATAAAGTGCTTTAGAGAATGCAGGTGTCGAGGTTGGTATCAGGAAGGGAGGAAGCAGGAGGACGAGTGGTTATGCGATCCACAGTTTTGCGAGGATGTGAGTCCGTTGGGTTTTATCACTACAGAATGAGATACTTATTTAAATCATGCAGTAAATTTTAGACAAAAAAAATAAATATACACTCATCAGCAAAAAACAGGACCATACAATTTTGGATTAAGTTTTAAATTAATTAACTTTGTTAATTTTAGACCGTTCTTAATGAAATTTTCGGTAGATTGTAGACGCATTTGTCCAGATTATCACCTGCTTTTCGATTTAAGACCAATTTTGACAGGTGTGATATTATACTGGGCGAAGATGGAAGTCGCATCTTTGTTCGACATTTTATTTTTTTATTCATTCTGATATCTGTTCCCCTTCAAAATATGAAAATTTTTTAGAAAATTCCTGCAGGTTTTATAATTTTTATGTCTCTAGAATAAATTTAACAGGGTAATGTGTCACCATTTTCTCTTAATAAAATACTAGGTGTCTTCTATTAGCTTTTATGTGCAATGCATGGTAAAAAAACAAAAAATGTACAGGGTTTTCTCTTATATTTTGAACGGGATCAACACTCCACAGTCCTTATTTCTAGAGATATGGAAAAATGTTTAATACAAAAAGTTTAGGGTTTTATCTAAATCACCAGAATTTTCTAGAAAAATAAACAAATGATAATCAGAATGTCAAAAAATCGCTATCAACTTTATTTTTTTAAATAGAACACCCTGTATATTTTCAACCATTTAGAAAGATATCTTTTTCTGATTTCAAAAATATATAGTTTGTTTATGTTTCTTTAAGCAGTTTTTAAAATATTTAGATTTAAATGTTTAAAAATGTTCAAAGCTATACGTTTGCGATCACTGAACAAGTGATTCCAAAGCCACCTATGCTTGAGCGGCTATGACTTAAAACTGGGCATTTTTAAATATTTAAATCTAATTATTTTAAAAACTGCTTAAAGAAACCTGAACAAACTATATATTTTTGAAATCAGAAAAAAGATATCTTTCTAAATGGTTGAAAATATACAGGGTGTTCTATTTAAAAAATTCAAGTTGCTAGCGATTTTTTGATATTCGGATTATCATTTGTTTATTTTTTTAGAAAATTCTGATGATTTAGATAAAACCCTAAAATTTTTGTATTAAACATTTTTCCATATCTCTAAAAATAAGGACTGTGGACCCCGTTCAAAATATAAGAGAAAACCCGGTACATTTTTAGTGCTCCGTGAAACGGAATACTTCGGTGTCCGCCCGTGTCTGTTACAAGCGATTTTCCCTGAAACTATTCGAGGTAAAAATTTAAAATTTAGCACAGAGTCAGGGTGTGGTGGCCCAATTATAGACGTGAAGTTTAAAAAGTTTAATTTTGATTCTGGGGGTTAAACTTGGCCTGTTTTTTTACATGTATGTTTTTGGTGGGATTTCATAACTTTTTGTTCAGATCCCAAATAGTATTTATTTATTAGTATATTATGCACCGACTGTCCGTACTCCGTAACTTTCCAAAGCAGAAGTAGCTATTTCGTGTCAGAATCCGTCATGTCGGATTTTTATTGATTTTTGATTTTCTTTCGTAATTATCACCTTAAACACTATGTATGTTCCAAATTTCAAAGCTCTAGCTCGATTGGCAGTACCCTAGATTTATGATGGTCTATCAGTTAGTCAGTGAGTGTCCGAAATTGTGATTTTTGGACACTCGTATCTTGGAAACTATTCCACCTAGACGTATGACATTTGGAATACTGCCTCTTTTTGGAAACTAGCTTCGCAGATAGAGGTGGTCGAAAAGTGCTCAAAATGGTTCATGTATGGTATGTGCGCTTTGATTGCACATATCTAAATTTGTCTTAAATCGAAAATCAGATGATAATGCAAATAGCTTTAAAACTGGGCTAAAATTAGCAAAGTTATTCAACATCAAACTTGATCCAAAATTTTCTGGTCCTGTTTTTTTGCTGATAAGTGTATTTGATGGTCTTGAACAACAAGCGAAACTCGACAGTCAGACAAAAGGGTTAAATTAAAAATAAAAGTTTTAATTTTATTTAATTTTTTTTTTCGTAGCGACTCTGTCGCGTCGGATTCTACACCAGGTAAAGAAGCAGGAGATAAGATAAATGATTTTGTGGCACCTAGACTAAAACAGGCAAAGAATGAGACCAAACTTATTTAGTTTATAAGCAAATGCTAATAATTGTAAATGTTTGAAATAAATCTCATTATTTTTATAAATATGTTTCCTAATTACGTCCCACAAATTTCTTCGTTTTCTGACCCCCCTTGTCCTTATCACAAGGAATTCTGGAAGGTGGTAGAGGATTCTTCCTCGTCCGAGGCGGCACCACCCCACACATCTGCTAAAGGGCTGGTGAAATCAAAACGGATGTTTCCAGCTCTGGATGTTTGAGACGGATACGCCAGTACACCCACGGTACCTAGAGTACTTAGGTTAAGACCTTCGTGGGCTGTCCGAAGATAAAAAAAAATCACATTCGTGTGACCCCCTCCCCCCTGTTGTGACGCCACTCATTTTAAAATGTGAAATTTAGAATTTGATTAATTGAAATATTACATTGTTTTTCGCTGAAAAAAAATCATCATCATGTGTCCATGAACCAGAAGAACCTGAGACAGAGTTGAAGAAATCTCCACTCAGTCACCTAACGGTGACTCTGGTATACAACATATTCTCCACCCACGACTTACGCAGTTGGTTACCAAAGAGCCGTGAGTCAGCGCATTCACCATCTAGTAGAAGTTTATTATGAAAATTTAATTCAATGTTATTAAATTTGTTATATTTTCTATGATATATTATCAGTAGGCACTTTTTACATATCACTGGATACTTGCATTATGAAATAAGTTGCAAAGAAGAAATTCTTCCTAATCCAACCCTCTTCAAAAAGATTATTTTTATGACTACATCCTACATACACTATATCCCACACGTAAATATCTAAATATATCATTGACCAGTCTAATTTCATTGATGTGACCGTTCTTTTTCTTCACAGCTGGGATATGAACTGCTAAAAACCTGAGCAAATTTTGTAGCTATGAAAACTTGTGGGTGTGCATGTACTGGATAAGCGAAAAATTAAAAAAAGAAACATTGCTTTTCTTTGTTAATGTCTGTAATTAATTATTTAAAAATGTAAACCCGTGATTAGAAGAAATTTACAATCATCCTGCAATGTTACTAGCTCTGGTTTTAAAGATTGTTATTCTGTAAAATACGGTTAATAAGTAATTAAATACATACTTGAGTGAAACATTAACATTTCTCTATTAATTGGCAATTCATTGAATATTTCTGTAGCTATTTTCATACCCAACAGATAATATGCCATTGAAGTTATAGAAAAATAATAACAAATTAGTACTGGCATTTAACCACTTACAGGTTCCATTACTAGAGCTGCGGAGTCAGTCAGTCATATCCAAATACATAAATTACTGTGAATAACATATATAGCAAACAAGTAATGTCCCTATTTTACAGAAATAAAACAATCACATATATTTGATATGAACAATACTTACAAATACGTAGTTCAACTTTACAGGAACCGCAGTTTCAGGACTCCTATTCCAGATTTTCTTCAGGTAAAATTTATGCTCTGAATACTGGTCTATATTTTTACATTTCTTTCAACTTAAGTGCCTGAATGAATATTTTTACCAGGAAATCTAAAATGGAATGTAATATTTATTGTATAACTATAAATGCACGGTGACAAATCCGAAAAAGTGAAATAGCTATCCCTCGAAAAGGTGAAACCAGCAGCTTTTTAAATTTTTTCGTCATGGTGAAAACTTTGTTTGCTATTTAGCCAGCTTCCCTTGTACAGGAGACGCCAATGAAACATTACTGTTTACTTACCTTGAAATGATGGTACTCCACCTATTGTGTTGCATTTGGGACAAACTATACACTTAATAATCATTATATAACAGAAACACATACACAAATATACACAAACGAGTACTGTAATACTGTACTGTGTTGCCTAGCAACACATTACGGTATCAGATACTGTAATGTTCGATTTACCGGCCGCAAATGAGTCCGGGAAATAGTCATTTACCGGACAGTATGAAATAAATGACATTAATGACATGTGTCTGGCGAAACCACAGAACAATAGGTTTGTTACGTGAAACTATTCTATTATAATCCAAGGATTACTTCAGGAAGCAGCTGATATTTTGTTATCTTTCTCTAGGAGTTGCAAATAAAAAAGGATAACCGGTATCCGTTGGTCTTGAAGTTCACTTGATTACCGGCTTGGGGTTTATCGATTTGTGGAGGACTAAGTAAACAATACCGTACAACACAAAAAATATTGTTTACTAACATTCTCCTGCCCTCGTATGGACATTTATTTTGACTCTGTTACTTGTCTTGATATGGCTGACCTAAGGTACAACACATATTATTGTAAAGAATCGTGCCACAGTTTTCACAAGTCTTCTAATTTTTTTTTACAAAATGCTACATGAGAATGATAAGCAAGTCTCTCTTTATAGGAAAATTCTTAGTTCTTGAGTTTACAAAGCTTAGGAAACAATATATTTATTAAAAACTAATATATCGTCTTGGTAATTTAACTTTATCACACTGTTAAAACCTCATAGTATTTTGTTATAATACAATTTAATGTTTTTTTTATTGGGCGTTAATATTTTTATAATTGCAAAACAATAGAGTGTGGGCTTATAGTGGTAGCAATTACTTTTCAATACCTATTTATATAATATATGACCGTATATGTTATTTACTTGATTAGAATCAACTGTGGTATATCTAATATCTGAGCAAAAAATGTTTAAATATTTTATATTAATAGCTTTCCTGCTTATAAGCATTTCCCTAATATCTGAGTGAGTATAATGTATACTTTTAAAAAATTTGGCAAACCTTTTAATTATTAATTTAGGGGTCAATACAGAGACACTGTTCGATCCAATCCAATCTGGAATGAGTGCGTAAAGTCATGTGGAGAAAAACCTATGGAGAAATTTTATAAGTGCACTAGAAAATGCTTATGTGTTGGTTGGAGGAAGGCGGGGCGCAAGGAGGAGGACATATGGTTATGCAATCCTTACTTTAAGTAAGCCCGTTGGGTTCTATCACTACCGAATGATTTTAATGAGATACTTATTTAAATATTGCAGTAAACTTTAGACAACAAAAAATTAAATATATTTGGTTGTTTTCAGCAACAAGCGAAAATCGACAGGCAGACAAAAGTGTTAAATTAAAAATAGAAGTTTTAATTTTATTTCATTTTTTTCCATAGCGAATATGCGAATAAAACCGCAGTGTGAGAAGTAGGGGACAAGGCAAATGATTCTGTGGCATCTAGACTAAATAAGGCAAAGAGAGATAGCAAACTTATGTAGTTTATAAGCAAATGATAATTGTAAATGTTTGAAATAAATCCCATTAAACAAATACATATGTTTTCACATAAATCCTACTTGGACAGCCAGTTCTTTGGTTGGGAAACGCCATGGATTCATCCAGTATTGCGCTACATGAAACCGGGGGAAGCGCAGCACAGTAATATTTTCCGAAACTAATCAAACCCAATTGAAAAAAGATTTTGTTATAAACCTATAGTTATTTATTTACATTACAAGCTGCGAAAGTTTACTTTTGGGTGCGAGGTGTGTTTAAATAGCCGAGGCGAAGCGTAGCGTAGCCGAGGCTATTTGAACACACCGAGCACCTGAAAGGGCTTTTGCAGCGTGTAATGTATTAAACTTTTCATTCCCCCCTGTCGATTTCTTAAAACACGCACATTCAAACCTAGCATGTTTTACTTTCGTCACCTAGCGAAAGTGAAACATGCTACTAGCATGTTTTACTTTAGCTTTCGCTCGCCCTGCTTGGACCGAAAGTTATACTTTCGCAGGGGGGAGAATGAAAACGGCGTTTTGTAGTTTAAGTGATAATTTATATGGGAAAAATAGACACAATGTGCCCCTCCTATTGGAAATGCCCTAAAAACGCATAAAATTTGGCGTTTTTGCTTTTTTTTCGTTATCTTGGTCGCTGGTTTTTATGGCGTGTTGGAATTTGATGAACGTGAATTTTTTAAACTAGACTAAGAAAGCTTATATATTTTGGAACCATTTTTCATGGAGTTACGAGCTTTTGAAAGTTACAAGGTTTCTTATTAATTCTTAGCATATTTCCACATCAACAATGTACATGTATTCAAGAACGTGAAATATGATGTGTATGATATATATATATATATATATATATATATATATATATATATATATATATATATATATATATACATATATATATATATATATATATATATATATATATATATATATATATATATATATATATATATATATATATATATATATATATGTATATATATATATATATATATATATATATATATATATATATATATATATATATATATATCCCGAAGCTATAATAGAAGCCCTAACTA
The DNA here is from genome assembly GCA_963971165.1 of Philopedon plagiatum. Classification (NCBI taxonomy): domain Eukaryota; kingdom Metazoa; phylum Arthropoda; class Insecta; order Coleoptera; family Curculionidae; genus Philopedon; species Philopedon plagiatum. The sequence goes on from OZ020193.1 coordinate 3,511,230, forward strand.
GTCAAGGTATCGACTAACCGTATATAGAAACCTGGCAAACATATACAAATAAGTCAAAGCCAGAATCATGATATACGAAGGATCTCCGGAATTCCCCACCAATAATGGAGTACGTCAAGGAGACGCAATATCTCCAAAGCTCTCCATTGCGCTTCCAATTGATAACTGCAGTTTTCAGGCAGTTACATATTTATTATAGGTAGTAAATTATAGTACGCTTCGGAACTACGGAGTCAGTCAGTCATGTCCAAATACATAAATTATTGTGAGAAACATATATAGCAAACAACTAATGTCCCTATTTTACAGAAATAAAACAATCATGTATATTTCATATGAACAATACTTACAAATACGTAGTTCAACTTTACAGGAACCGCAGTTTCAGGACTCCTATTCCAGATTTTCTTCAGGTAAAATTTATGCTCTGAATACTGGTCTATATTTATGCATTTCTTTTAACTTAAGTGCCCGAATGAATAACGGCTTCCTTTACCAGAAAATCTAAAATGGGATGTAATATTTATTGTATAGGGTATAACTATAAATGCACGGTGACAAATCCGAAAAAGTGAAATAGCCATCCCTCGAAAAGGTGAAACCAACAGATTTTTTTAATGTTTTAATCATGGTGAAATCTATGTTTGCTATTTAGCCAGCTTCTCTTGTACAAAAGACGTCAATGAAACATTACTGTTTACTTACCTTGAAATGATGGGACTCCACCTATTGAGTTGCATTTGGGACAAACTATACACTTAATAGTCATTATATACCAGAAACACATATTAAACACGATATGGGAAGGTTTTAAAACCCTTAAAAAGTCCGGAATATAAACGCGTACTGTAATACTGTACTGTGTTGCTTAGCAACACATTACGGTATCAGATACTGTAATGTTCGATGTACCGGCCACAAATGAGTCCGGGAAGTCATTTACCGGACAGTATGAAATAAATGACATTAATGACATGTGTCTGGCGAAACCACAGAACAAAAGATTTGTTACGTGAAACTATTCTATTATAATCCAAGGATTACTTCAGACAGCAGCTGATATTTTGTTATCTTTGTCTAGGAGTTGCAAATAAAAAAGGATAACCGGTATCCGTTGGTCTTGAAGTTCACTTGATTACCGGCTTTGGGTTTATCGATTTGTGGAGGACTAAGTAAACAATACCGTACAACACAAAAAATATTGTTTACTAACATTCTCCTGTCCTCGACTGGACGTTTATTTTGACTCTGTTACTTGTCTTGATATGGTTGACCTAAGGTCTAACCAACATATTATTGTAAAGAATCGTGCCACAGTTTTCACAAGTCTTCTAATTTTTTTTTTACAAAAACCTACATGAGAATGATAAGGAAGTTTCTCTTTATAGGAAAATTCTTAGTTCTTGAGTTTACAAAGCTTAGGAAACAATATATTTATTAAAAACTAATATATCGTCTTGGTCATTTAACTTTATCACACTGTTAAAACCTCATATTATTTTGATATAATACAATTTAATGTTTTTTTTATTGTGTGTTAATATTTTTATAATTGCAAACTATAGAGTGTGGGTTTATAGTGGTAGGAATTACTTTTCAATACCTATTTATATAATATATGACCGTATATATGTTTTTTACTTGATTAGAAGCAACTGTGGTATACCTAACATCTGAGCAGAAAATGTTAAAATATTTTATATTAATAGCTTTCCTGCTTATAAGCATTTCCCTAATATCTGGGTGAGTATAATGTATACTTTAAAAAAATTGGCAAACCTTTTAATTATCACTCTTGGGGTCAATACAGAAACACTGTTCGATCCAATCCAATCTGGAAAGAGTGCGTAAAGTCATGTGGAGTAAAACCTATGGAGACTTTTTTTAAGTGCAACAGCAAATGCTTATGTGATGGTTGGAGGAAGGCGGGGAGCAAGGAGGAGGACATATGGTTATGCAATCCTGACTTTAAGTAAGTCCGTTGGGTTCTATCACTACCGAATGATTTTAATGAGATACTTATTTACAAATTGCAGTAAATTTTAGACAACAAAAAATTAAATATATTTGGTTGTTTTTAGCAACAAGCGAAAATCAACAGGCAGACAAAAACAAAGTTTTAATTTTATTTAATTTTTTTTTAAAGCGAACATGAGAATCAAACCGCAGTGGGAGAAGTAGGGACAAGATAAATGATTCTGTGGCATCTAGACTAAATAAGGCAAAGATAGCAAACTTATGTAGTTTATAAGCAAATGATAATTGTAAATGTTTGAAATAAATCCCATTAAACAAATACATATGTTCTCACATAAATCCTACTTGGACAGCCAGTTCTTTGGTTGGGAAACGCCATGGATTCATCCAGTATTGCGCTCCATGAAACCGGGGGAAGCGCAGCACAGTAATATTTTCCGAAACTAATCAAACCCAATTGAAAAAAGATTTTGTTATAAACCAATAGTTATTTATTTACATTACAAGCTGCGAAAGTTTACTTTTAGGTGCGAGGCGTGTTTAAATAGCCGAGGCGAAGCGTAGCGTAGCCGAGGCTATTTAAACACACCGAGCACCTGAAAGGGCTTTTGCAGCGTGTAATGTATTAAACTTTTCATTCCCCCCTCTCGATTTCTTAAAACACGCACATTCAAACCTAGCATGTTTTACTTTCGCTTTCGCTCGCCCTGCTTGGACCGAAAGTTATACTTTCGCAGGGGGGAGAATGGAAACGGCGTTTTGTAGTTTAAGTGATAATTTATATGGGAAAAATAGACACAATGTGCCCCTCCTATTGGAAATGCCCTAAAAACGCATAAAATTTGGCATTTTTGCTTTTTTTTCGTTATCTTGGTCGCTGGTTTTTATTGCGTGTTGGAATTTGATGAACGTGAATTTTTCTAAACTAGACTAAGAAAGCTTATATATTTCGGAGCCCTTTTTCATGGAGTTACGAGTTTTTGAAAGTTACAAGGTTTCTTATTCTTAGCATATTTCCACATCAACAATGTACATGTATTCAAGAACGTGATATATGATGTGTATGATACATATAGGTATATATATATATATATATATATATATATATATATATATATATATATATATATATATATATATATATATATATATACATATATATATATATATAAACTAGAAAGAAGAATATCGGCTCATCGGACCGTGGAAGTGTGTTCCTCTTTTTGCATCAAAGTACGGGGAGTCCAAGAAAATGGACAATCCCGGGCCGGGTAGACCATGACAGCTGTTTCGTCCTTGTTAGGACTCATTCAGACAGCCATAACCCAGTCGCATCGAGGCAAACGACGTTACTGTATCTTAAATCCGTTTTGCAGAACATAAGCAGGAAATAACATACCATAACGCCACCTAGCGGGTGCTGGCTCTAATGCAAAAAGTAGAATACACTGAAAAGGTAGAAATCTAAGGGTGAACACGGCAGCTCTAGCTTGTGAGAGAACGCATTTTTCGCAATTTCGCCCAACTTGTCCGCACCATTCGCGCAGTGCAAGGAGGGAGTCACGACGTCCTCGCCAGAAAGACGTGTAAATCCTTAACAAAAGGCCAAGTAAAAATAAAACAACAAATAGAAATTTCTTGTCCGTACTATATATAAACTAGAAAGAAGAATATCGGCTCATCGGACTGTGGAAGTGTGTTCCTCTTTTTGCATCAAAGTACGCACGTCACAAGCTAGAGATGCCGTGTTCACCCTTAGATTTCTACCTTTTCAGTGTGTTCTGCTTTTTGCATTAGAGCCAGCACCCGCTAGGTGGCGTTATGGTATGTTATTTCCTGCTTGTGTTCTGCAAAACGGATTTAAGATACAGTAACGTCGTTTGCCTCGATGCGACTGGGTTATGGCTGTCTGAATGAGTCCTAACAAGGACGAAACAGCTGTCATGGTCTACCCAGCCCGGGGTTGTCCATTTTCTTGAACTCCCCGTACTCCGATGAGCCGATATTCTTCTTTCTAGTTTATATATAGACGGACAAGAAATTTCCATTTGATATATATACATGGCGTTCGACTCGATATATCCCGAAGCTATAATAGAAGCCCTAACTAGTCAATGTGTCGACTAACCGTATATAGAAACCTGGCAAACATATACAAAGAAGTCAAAGCCAGAGTCATGATATACGAAGGATCTCCGGAAATCCCCGCCAATAATGGAGTACGTCAAGGAGACGCAATATCTCCAAAGCTCTCCATTGCGCTTCCAATTGGTAACTGCAGTTTTCAGTCAGTTACATATTTATTAGTATGTTATAGTACGCTTCGGAGCTACGGAATCAGTCAGTGATGTCCCAATACATAAATTATTGTGAAAAACATATATAGCAAACAAGTAATGTCCCTATTTTACAGAAATAAAACAATCACGTATATTTCATATGAACAATACTTACCGCAGTTTCAGGATTCCTATTCCAGATTTTCTTCAGGTAAAATTTATGCTCGGAATACTGGTCTATATTTATATATTTCTTTTAACTTAAGTGCCCGAATGAATAACGGCTTCCTTTACCAGAAAATCTAAAATAGGATGTGATATTTATTGTATAGGGTATAACTACAAATGCACGGTGACAAATCTGAAAAAGTGAAATAGCTATCCCTCGAAAAGGTGAAACCAACAGATTTTTTAATGTTTTAATCATGGTGAAAACCATGTTTGCTATTTAGCCAGCTTCTCTTGTACAAGAGACGCCAATGAAACATTACTGTTTACTTAGCTTGAAATGACGGTAGTCCACCTATGGTGTTGCATTTGGGACAAACTATACACTTAATAGTCATTATATACCAGAAACACATATTAAACACGATATGGGAAGGTTTTAAAACCCTTAAAAAGTTCGGAATATAAACGCGTACTGTAATACTGTACTGTGTCGCTTAGCAACACATTACGGTATCAGATACTGTAATGTTCGATTTACCGGCCGCAAATGAGTCCGGGAAATAGTCATTTACCGGACAGTATGAAATAAATGACATTAATGACTGGTGTCTGGTGAAACCACAGAACAAAAGATTTGTTACGTGAAACTGTTCTATTATAATCCGAGGATTACTTCAGACAGCAGCTGATATTTTGTTATCTTTCTCTAGGAGTTGCAAATAAAAAAGGATAACCGGTATCCGTTGGTCTTGAAGTTCCCTTGATTACCGGCTTTGGGTTTATCGATTTGTGGAGGACTAAGTAAACAATATGATACAACACAAAGATATTGTTTACTAACATTCTCCTGCCCTCGTCTGGACGTTTATATTGACTGTGTTTTTCTACTTGTCTTGTTAACCTAAGGTCTAACACACATATTGTTGTAAAGTATCTTAATTATTTCGATTTTGCCGTGTCAATCTGAGCTCTTATACACAGTTTTCACAATTCTTCTATTTTTTTTTTACAAAAACCTACATGAGAATGATAAGGATGTTTCTCTTTATAGGAAAATTCGTAGTTCTTGAGTTTATAAAACTTAGCAAACAATATATTTATTAAAAACTCATATATCGTCTTGGTAATTTAACTTTATCATACTGTTAAAAGCTCATTTTGTTATAATACAATTTAATGTTTTTTTTATTGGGCGTTCATATTTTTATAATTGCAAACAATAGAGTGTGGGTTTATAGTGGTAGGAATTACTTTTCAATAGCTATATATATGACCGTATATATGATATTTACTTGAGTAGAAGCAACTATGGTATACCTAACATCTGACCAAAAAATGTTAAAATATTTTATTTTAATATATTTCCTGCTTATAAGCATTTCCCTAATATCTGAGTGAGTACAATGAATACTTTAAAAAAATTTGGCATATCTTTTAGTTCTTACTTTAGGGGTCAATACACAAACACTATTACATCCAATCCAATCTGGAAAGAGTGCGTAACGACATGTAAATTAAAACCTATTGACATTTTCGTTAAGTGCACTAGAAAATGCAAATGTGATGGTTGGAGGAAGGCAGGGAGCAAGGAGGAGGACAGATGGTTATGCAATCCTGAGTTGAAGTAAGTCCGTTGGGTTCTATCACTACCGAATGATTTTAATGGGATACTTATTTAAATATTGCAGTTAACTTTAGACAACAAAAACACAAAATAAATAATAACCAGAAAGCTATCTCCGATCCCGTGATCGCCGCCTGCTCGTGGCCTTCGAGCGCATCTAACCCGAAATTCTAGCCCGAAACTGCCAGTGCAGTAGCGACTTTCACGTCAAGAGGTATCAACAGCACGCTGTATGATGGTGCGAATAAAATCTATAGGTTTCCGCAAGAGGTTGAAAGGTGATATAATACATATGTAGGTAAAGTACAGAGTGTTCCAAATTAATTGTTACTACGGGATATTCCAGTAACTGTTAGACATAGGTAGTTGCCGTTTTCGTGATATTCGTTTCTGAGACACAGAATTATTAATTTTAAATAAAAAAGTTGATAGGGGTGTAACAATATAAACTTGTACAATCGACTCTCGAAATAATCACGTGCTTTCTTAAAATACTGTCTATAATATATTTACATAAAGCTATAAAATCATAAATCTAAGAAGAAATTCTAATTATAATAAAATGACCATTTCTGAAAATATAAATTTCAATTTTAAACTCTAAAACCGGTAAAGATAGCTAATAAAGGCAATTGTTAATTGGAATATTAGATTTATATGCTTCTTTATCTTCAGTAAACATTTCTGAAAATTCCTAACTGTAGAACCATAAGGCAGGTAATAAAGGCTTGGGGTAATTGCAATATGTAATAGGTTACGGCGGAGGTTAACTGGGTGCAAAAATGTCTCCTTTACCTGTTTTCACGAAAGGGTCTTTTAATCGTCCAGGTATATTGGACGGGAGCTTCCCTTCAGGTAGGTAGTTAAATGCAATATAATATGTAATTGATAATATTCCGAGAAATTATAGATAATGCATTGGCATTTTGATTCGGTTTCAGTAGTAAAAAGTGGACGTGGAAAAAATTTGCTTGTCTTCGAAAATTTTATATTTTCAAAGGACAAGAGTTTCAAAACGTGGAGAAATTTCCGTGTGGTGTAACCAAAAAGTGTTAAACTGTAAAGCCAAAGTTTATGCTGTTGGTCCTGATAACGTAATCTTAAGAAACGATGGCGCTCACAATCATGAGGCACATGAACAAAAATTAAATAGAAAAACTGTTTCTAATGCGTGTAGAAAGAAAGCTGAAGAAGATATATCCGAAGGAGTTCTAAAATTAGTTGTAAAGCATTAGCATCTCACTTTCAACGACCGATGTCAGTTACATTAGAAAAAATGTTTGTAACATATACGAGTATGATTTCCAAGGTACGCCTATGGCAATATCATAAAATTTTGCTTCAACGCTGACTCAAGGTCCTTCGGCATTAGATGCTTAGATCCAACGTACCGCCTGAGAGATAGCATTCTGGTTAGTATATTTATTCGTGTGACAAAAAATTAAACATATTTGGTTGTTTTTAACAACAAGCGAAAGTCGACAGGCAGACAAAAGTGCTAAATTAAAAATAGAAGATTTAATTTTATTTCATTTTGTTTTTCATAGCGAATATGCGAATCAAACCGCAGCGGGAGAAGTAGGGGACAAAATAAATGATTCTGTGGCATCTAGACTAAAAAAGGCAAAGAGAGATAGCAAACTTATGTAGTTCATAAGCAAATGATAATTGTAAATGTTTGAAATAAATCCCATTAAACAAATACATATGTTTTCACATAAATCCTACTTGGACAGCCAGTTCTTTGGTTGGGAAACGCCATGGATTCATCCAGTATTGCGCTCCATAGAACCGGCACAGTAATATATTCCGAAACTAATCAAACCCAATTGAAAAAAGATTTTGTTATAAACCAAACGGCGCGGCGTTTGGTAGTTTAAGTGATAATTTATATGGGAAAATAGACACAATGCGCCCCTCCTATTGGAAATGCCCTAAAAAACGCGTAAAATTTGGCATTTTTTGCTTTTTTTCCTTTATCTTGGTCGCTGCTTTTTATTGCGTGTTGGAATTTGATGGACGTGAATGTTTTTAAACTAGACTAAGGAAGCTTATATTTTTCGGAACCATTTTTCATGGAGTTACGAGTTTTTGAAAGTTACAAGGTTTCTTATTAATTTTTAGCATATTTCCACATCAACAATGTACATGTATTCAAGAACGTGATATATGATGTGTATGATATATATATATATATATATATATATATATATATATATATATATATATATATATATATATATATATATATATATATATATATATATATATATATAGTAGAAAAATGGAAGATTTCTTGGCCTATAGGTAATATAATAAATGTAAATGCGAAGATTTACTTCTTCGCTAGTGCAGCGAAAAGGCCGTGAATGAAAAAATAAAAATAATGAGGACTATCTTTGATTCTGGTCTGGGTGACCTCCTGCTATCGATTTCTGGGCCCTTACCCATCAGCGGGCAGGCTTACACCCAGGGTGGCTGAAGAACAGACCACGATTTGACCAGAATCAAAGAGAGTCCTTATATCCAAAATGTTCGGAAAGGATGGGTAAGATGTAGTGGCTCGCGCCAACTAGTTCACCCAGTGTTGCTCCAAAAATGTTTGGCTGCTAACACAATAATACTCGAAAGTATGTCGAATGTCGATTTTCTCGACGTCGACGGTACAAATGCACCATTGTACAACAATAGTAGAAAAATGGAAGATTTCTTGGCCTATAGGTAATATAATAAATGTAAATGCGAAGATTTACTTCTTCGCTAGTGCAGCAAAAAGGCCGTGAATGAAAAAATAAAAATAATGAGGACTATCTTTGATTCTGGTCTGGGTGACCTCCTGCTATCGATTTCTGGGCCCTTACCCATCAGCGGGCAGGCTTACACCCAGGGTGGCTGAAGAACAGACCACGATTTGACCAGAATCAAAGAGAGTCCTTATATCCAAAATGTTCGGAAAGGATGGGTAAGATGTAGTGGCTCGCGCCAACTAGTTCACCCAGTGTTGCTCCAAAAATGTTTGGCTGCTAACACAATAATACTCGAAAGTATGTCGAATGTCGATTTTCTCGACGTCGACGGTACAAATGCACCATTGTACAACAATAGTAGAAAAATGGAAGATTTCTTGGCCTATAGGTAATATAATAAATGTAAATGCGAAGATTTACTTCTTCGCTAGTGCAGCGAAAAGGCCGTGAATGAAAAAATAAAAATAATGAGGACTATCTTTGATTCTGGTCTGGGTGACCTCCTGCTATCGATTTCTGGGCCCTTACCCATCAGCGGGCAGGCTTACACCCAGGGTGGCTGAAGAACAGACCACGATTTGACCAGAATCAAAGAGAGTCCTTATATCCAAAATGTTCGGAAAGGATGGGTAAGATGTAGTGGCTCGCGCCAACTAGTTCACCCAGTGTTGCTCCAAAAATGTTTGGCTGCTAACACAATAATACTCGAAAGTATGTCGAATGTCGATTTTCTCGACGTCGACGGTACAAATGCACCATTGTACAACAATAGTAGAAAAATGGAAGATTTCTTGGCCTATAGGTAATATAATAAATGTAAATGCGAAGATTTACTTCTTCGCTAGTGCAGCGAAAAGGCCGTGAATGAAAAAATAAAAATAATGAGGACTATCTTTGATTCTGGTCTGGGTGACCTCCTGCTATCGATTTCTGGGCCCTTACCCATCAGCGGGCAGGCTTACACCCAGGGTGGCTGAAGAACAGACCACGATTTGACCAGAATCAAAGAGAGTCCTTATATCCAAAATGTTCGGAAAGGATGGGTAAGATGTAGTGGCTCGCGCCAACTAGTATTGTGTTAGCAGCCAAACATTTTTGGAGCAACACTGGGTGAACTAGTTGGCGCGAGCCACTACATCTTACCCATCCTTTCCGAACATTTTGGATATAAGGACTCTCTTTGATTCTGGTCAAATCGTGGTCTGTTCTTCAGCCACCCTGGGTGTAAGCCTGCCCGCTGATGGGTAAGGGCCCAGAAATCGATAGCAGGAGGTCACCCAGACCAGAATCAAAGATAGTCCTCATTATTTTTATTTTTTCATTCACGGCCTTTTCGCTGCACTAGCGAAGAAGTAAATCTTCGCATTTACATTTATTATATTACCTATAGGCCAAGAAATCTTCCATTTTTCTACTATTGTTGTACAATGGTGCATTTGTACCGTCGACGTCGAGAAAATCGACATTCGACATACTTTCGAGTATTATTGTGTTAGCAGCCAAACATTTTTGGAGCAACACTGGGTGAACTAGTTGGCGCGAGCCACTACATCTTACCCATCCTTTCCGAACATTTTGGATATAAGGACTCTCTTTGATTCTGGTCAAATCGTGGTCTGTTCTTCAGCCACCCTGGGTGTAAGCCTGCCCGCTGATGGGTAAGGGCCCAGAAATCGATAGCAGGAGGTCACCCAGACCAGAATCAAAGATAGTCCTCATTATTTTTATTTTTTCATTCACGGCCTTTTCGCTGCACTAGCGAAGAAGTAAATCTTCGCATTTACATTTATTATATATATATATATATACAGTGAACTTCGGATATAACGACCTCCGCATATAACGAACCACCGGTTATTACGAACAAAAATTATGGTCCGGCCAAAACGCCATAAGAATGTATGTATTTTTTGTTCGTTTATAACGAACCCGGCTATAACGAACTATCGGCTATAGCGAACCCTATTTTGATTAGTTTTTGCTTGTGGAAGTTCGGTTATAACGAACTGTCGAAATTTCACGTACGTATCACTTCCATATTCGTACAGTAACGGCCGAGAATAGCAACCATAGAGAAGCGACAAAGACAATAGAAGATTTCACAGGGCATGTGCGACGATAATGTGGACTTCTGTCTATACCGCATCATTAGTGTGACGAAATATCTTTCTCCGTTCAATATTGTGGATACGTGTCTGCCCAAGGTCAGCAAAACTGGTTACCCTAAATATCAAAGGCACCGACACGTTTTGTCGCTTCTCTATGGTTGGTATTCTCGGATAACGGGTCGAGAAGCGACCTGTCAGGCGCCATTTCAATTTGTAGTTTAATTTCGGCAATAGGCGAGGGAATATTGTTCTAGCATGGAGCAGAGCGCGCCAAAATTCAGCAAGCGAAAGTTTATAAACACTTGCAGAAAAAGTTGACATAATTACAAAACTGCAAAATGGGGTTGTAAATGCCTAAATCTGTAGGGACTATCAGTTACAAAAGTCAAAGACTATTAATATTCGTAAATTTTAATAATAATAATTTTGACAACAAGAGTGTTGATTGAGTCTGGTGATTACTTACAAATTAAAATTGAAAAACATGTACTAGAAAAAAGAAAAAATTTGAAATTACTGATTTTGTATAAATTATACAAATATGTATGTTTAATAAGTACATAATTTAAAAATACTATTATGTATTGATTATAATAAACGACTCACAAAAAGTACCTATACATATGTATGTACATAGTACATATTTGTTTTATTATCTGCACTTCGGATATAACGAACGCCCTGCTATAACGAACTGTTTAAAGATCCCCTTGGTGGTTCGTTATATCCGAAGTTGACTGTATATATATATATATATATATATATATATATATATATATATATATATATATATATATATATATATATATATATATATATATATGATTTGATGTATAATTATCGTAGTTTAAGATTATGCAGCCATTTGTAATACTCCATTTTTTGAATTACAAAAATAATGACTAAGACTTTGCTGCACGCCTCTGGCTTAATATAATATAAAATTCTGATAAATAGTTTAAACCTTTATTGTCCTATTTTAAACCATTTATACTTGGGGCACACCTTATTTTTAAACGTTGGAAAATAATTATCGACTTCAGGTACTCGCTGCACGCCACTAACGCAACTTATTTTGATGGATTTCCATTTTTATGCCTTTTTTACAATGATTTAATGTTTTATTCCCTTGGACAGACTTTTCACTACGTAGAACGTAATATTTGAGGGTTCGTAATATGTTTAACAATTTTAGACACTTGCCCCACGCCAGTGCTTTAATAAAAGTAATATGCACTTATATACACAATTTTGTAAATAATTTTATTAGCTTCCTTTTCGATATCTAGCATCTTTTTAAAAAAATTAGCCGTATTCGAGATGTTTAGCAAATACCTAAAAATTGTACCTATTGGGGCGGTTTCGGGGTTGTTTGCACCCTCGACGGGGTGGGGACTTTTACTCTGTTAATCTGGACCACAAAAGCTAAATATTCCTGCATAAATCGGGCTTTAGGGGATATTATTCCAAGGGCACTATATAGTTTAAAATAACTTTCCTGGCCTATTATGTGCAAGTGACGTAAGTTTGGCGAAAACGACTCCACATGGATCGTGCTCATTTTGCAAAATAGGTAGTTACAAAAAAGGGGGTCACATATAGAGAGCAAAAACGGCTCATTTCGAAGCAGGCAAATATTACATGCTTCTAATAATAGCAATAAAAGGGTTTTATAAGCCCTTTTTCTAAAAATAAAAAGGTTTCATGCAATAATTGGAACCGAAAGCCCTTGCAAATGTCAACAAACGCACACGTGACGAATCCGCCATTTTGCGTAGGCGCCGTTTAATACGAGCTATAACTAACGTCATCTGCAAATTATTTTAATTTTGTACAGTGTCCAGTAATGTAGATTTAAAAATATGATTAGTTGAACAGGTTTGTTATGCAACACAAACAACATCTACCTAGGCGTCACTTTGTAAGGATTTTGCTTGGATGAATTAGAAAGGATTCGGTGTTCCGTATACTGTGAGCGTATCGAACGTGTAGCCTGTTTATTTGTTGTTTGTTATGAAAACATCTTACCCTAGAGGTCCAGTTTATGACCTTTAGGAAACACGTAATTGAATCAAGAATGGTAGTAGAAAGAGATAAAATAGCCTTGGAGTGTTGGAGCTCAGAAGTGTGGCTGATGTCTCTGTTGGTTGCTCAGGAAATACGTCTGAATACTCGGTTACACGTATGTCTTTGTCTAATGAATTAGGAAAGAAAAAGTGCGACTTATAGATTTATAAATGACTCGGAGCGACTTTAAATAAGCCTTTATTATGTATTTAAGAGCTTTCTAACCTAAATTTATTATTATTTAGCGGAAAATAAAATATTTTAGGGCTTTTATTACTTTTAGTAAATCTTGTGATGCTTCTAACATATTTTTTGTACAAAAATATAAGGTAAAATAAGATGTGGCCAATGTTTACAAATTGTGTTTACAGTATCGCTTAGAATGGTTTGTTTTGGCTTCAAAGAATGTTAAATCATACCGTATCCATTCTTAATTCATCCAAGGGATTTTGCAATCAGTTTAAAAAAGGTTCGCATTAGGAATTCACGGTCACTATTACTTTTTTTGACAGTTTGATACTTTGTCACCGTCCAAGCAACAACTGAGAGTGGCATTCATTAAGCTATAGATTTCCTAGAAAAATTTTCCGATGATCCAAATCGGTTATAGAGTGTCTCAAATGTACTACGTGAATTATTTGTTAAATAAAACAAATTTAGAAAAATAACACACTCGTTTGACTTTTTTGTATAAAAAAAAGTAGAGACATGCCGTGATTATTACTCTTGAAAGGTAATATAGGTAAAAGATATAGGTGAATGGAAAATAAAACTGTGAAGTTATGAAGTTCTTATTTTTAAGAAAATTTAATATGGTAATCAGAGCAAAACAAAAGGGTTTTATGATCGAGAGTTACTTTAAAAATAGTAGAAGGGTTGATGGCCAGTAGGTTTATTCAACACGGGACGCCATTCAGGATTTTCAAACAGAATTTCTATACATAGTCATGGATTTCGACCAGTTTCGCTAAGTTTTGACAAGATCTGTGGCATTGTTTAGAGAAACAGGAACTATGAATAGAAAGAAAGGCAGTGGGAGACCCAAAGTTCGCACTGCACAAAAAGTAGAATAATTGAGGCAAATTGTTAATGAACACCCACAAACCCCTATTTGGCATTTATGCCAGCAAGTAAATGTATCTTACGGAATCTGCAATGCAATTCTGAAATGTGACCTGCATATTCACGCTTATCGTCTCAGCTCAGTCCAAGAATTGTTACCAAACGACAAACCGCAGCGAATGCAATTTTCAGAGGGGTTTATGGATAATTTGCATCCTACAATTTTCCTTGTTCACATAGGTGAAAACGAGTTTAGACGAAAAAGATAATTTTATTGCAAAGTTCCATATTATTTCTAACTAATTCTAAGATACAATTGATGACACACCGTGGATTGGGGGCGATCCATAATTAAATTGGTGTCTCTAGCTAGATTATACAGGCAAAATAGAAAATTTCCAGGTTAAGTTGTTAAAAAATGGCGACAAATTTAAATCCTGAAGTAGGTACATATATCCTTTATTTCGAGTTTGATTCTTCGCGATTTTTCGCCATCCAACACGAAAATCTTGGCATATGTGACTTTTCATAGGGGTCCCAGACCTATAGAAAGGTGAAAACCCCAGTGAAGTCCATATTTAAGGAAAAACAAGTATCGATTTTTGTAAGGTCGACCTATCCGACATTGCTTCGGAAAATAGAATTTTCCGGGAAAACCGCGACTCTGATCGTCTCATCTCTACAAAAATCTAAATCTACATAAAATTTTCTACCGATAGTCACGTTTATAAATATTAATATCCGTAAAAAATAGAAATTTCAGATTTTTTTGGAAATTTCTCATACATTTGCACGTGAGAAATGTCATTTTGGATCATCTCTCAGATTTTCCTTAAAATGCGTTTCCGGGGTACTTTTGGTACGGGAAACACGAAAAAATCTGTTTGACCCTATCCACTTTCTAAATCATTTTTTTAGCGATATTTTGCGACTAAAAATCTTCGCTTGCGGAGCCACAAATGAAAATCCTTCAAGAAAAAACGAAAATTCCTATCTAAGCGCGGTTTCCGCCATTTCATAGACAAAGGATCATTCTGCAACATACCCAGAATTCATTAAGTCAGCTTTCCCAGAAAAGTCTTTACAGTCGGTCAAAGTCGACATATATTTTCATATCGTGCAAGCATTTTTCGCGATTTGTCGCGATCCTACGAGAAAATCCCGGCCGCTATGCCATTTCACGATAATCCTAGACCTATTCAAAATCCCAAAATGCCAGTGGAAAAGGTGCAAATGCAGATAATACATACATTGTCATTAAATAATACTAAAATTAAACCGGCAGGTGACATATGCCCACAAACTAAACCAAATCCGATCGATTTCGGTTTGTTATCATGAGTCTCGGGCCTGCAGCCATAAACTAGATGTGACGGTTTTGCTTCAGGCCTAATGGACCCAATTGATCGTCACATTTTATTCCTTCACTTTTTTGTCATACCTCGATTTGTTTACTCAGCCAGTTCTCGATCGATGTCGGATGAATTGGATACTTATTAGGGGTTAAAAATTGACCCAATTTTACTTTTAACCTCTCACATAATAATTTTTTTTCGAAAAAACGAACCAACTTCACACAAGGAAAAGCACTAAAAAATATGAAATAATATTTTTACGTATTTATAAGGTAAACTCTAGAGACTCCAGTCTTGCAAATTGTTTAATCTATTATTACTTTTGGCGTACGACTATTCAACGAACAAAAAAAAATTCTAACCTCTCCAAGGGTGTCGCGAGCAATAGAACTAATATTTCAGCCAACAATAGGACCCATTGAATTAATATTTTTTATTATTTCTCCAATACTTTATATGTTTTAAGGAGTGTTTATTTTAATTGAAATGATATAAGGATTATTCAGGATACTTAATTTTTACATTTTTTATTTAAACCGTAGTTCTCGTTCGTTTAATAAAAATATTGTAATTTGAATCACACCGTCTACAAAGAGCTATTTTTCTCCCAATTATATTTAAGCATTCCAATCAAATAGTTTAATATTCTACACTCCAAGGAATATTAGAAATTTATTAGATTTCAATGGTATTTTGGTCATTGAAATAATGGTAATATAGTTTTCAAAGTAGGTATAGTTTTCAAGTCCAATAATAATGCACGAAAATGGAAAAAATGTAGCTAGAACGTTTTAACGAAGGAGGGCAGTATTACTGTCCAAATTTCACGTTCCAAGCTTGAGCACTTTGGGCTAGAAGTTGATATGTGTCTAGCTGCCGACAATATTTTACAGATACAGCGACTGCAATGTCTAAAAACCGTAATAGTAGGGGTGGCAGCTGATTGTCCCTCTTAATATACTTCCCATCCACATATCAGCACAAGTTAATCAATATAATAAAACAAGTAAATGTATTTAATATTATCAAATTTTATATGTTATCGCATCGCATCAAGGACCAGACTGTTTGATGAACACAGATACAAATGCATTGCATTGGATATTGGGCGGTGTGATAACAAATTAAATGTAATAACATCAACATCAACACGATAAGTGGTTACAAAATATTTATGTATTGTGTTACAGGTCAAGTTCCCAAAAATGCGAGCGATTATTTGGCTTTGAAAATTTTGTAGGGGGCATGCGTATAATGCGTGTACTTTTATAAAAGAAATAGAAAAAACACGGATGCATTTTTATTGGACTGCGTTTTAGTAGTGTAATAAAATGGATTATTAAAATTACTGGAATAGTCTAAAATTCTGAACAAAGAATAATTTAAAAGCCATAATTTTCGATATTAAGTTTCTCACAGAAAGCGAACATGTGGTCCAACATCTGGGGATGAGAGATCTAAAATACCAGAAAAAGGTAATAAAATGGCCAAATAACTCATATAAATATTTGTTTTCGAAACTCATGTAAAAGCGAGATTAAGAGCTTTTAAGAATTTAAAAACCTTTTCAGATAAACTTGGCACTAATAAGCTATACGACTAGGGGAAACAAATAAAAACTTAGGGATTATATTGCTAGACCCTAAAATGCCGAAAGATGTGGCAAGACCTCCAGCGTCGTTTTACGCCGCCACATTTATAAATGTAATTATCGACCCGTTAATGGTATAAAAATCTGGAAAATGTGGATTATTTCTTGAAAATAGCAATATATACGCTCATAGCAATATGTGATCAAAGTAATTTTTTTCCTATTTCACACACATCAAAATGCATATATAAAGAAAACAAATAAGTAGTTTAAATAACGGTGACTAGGTTTTTTTCATCACTTTGAAAGTTTAGGTAAGCTAGTAATATAGATATTTCATACCATTATATATATATATATATATATATATATATATATATATATATATATATATATATATATATATATATATGTATATTATTACCGGAGAGAGATCGCAAAATATTATAATTAGGTAATTTCATTAAAATTGGGAACTCATCGTGACATCTGCCAAATAGCTGAAACTTAACATTTTGTCTTTTTGAACATAACCCTAAAGGATTTTCAGAGGAATAACGAGGGCTATCATTGGTCACAGAGTAAAAAAGGTGGTTCTTACGGGGAGGAATTAAGAAATAAATGGTACCAGTAGGTTACCTTTCAGATAAAGTGGATATTCAAAGGCAGTTCATAGTCTACCTTCGTTGTTCTAACTATTTTTCTTTTAGTGTTCTAACTGTTGGTCAGTTTCTCTTATGAAAATCGTGCTCTTAGTTATTTTCTTCCAAATTTCATATAGTCTATTTTAAAGTGTAGTGAATATTTTTGGATAAGACAATTTACTAATTTGTTTGGGTCTGACCAACCCGAGTGGGGGAATTTCAATCTTTATTCTTCGTGGGGATTATCAAAGAATCCTAGATTTTTCTTTAAAGTTTCACTTTTCTTTTGACATATAATTTTATCTAATTAGCATTGATAAAATTTATTCTTTCATATTCATTTAAGTAAACTCCTGTCTATATCTCTTCTCCTGTTTTAATCTAATCCAAATTAATTATTTTATGGTTCATTAGTTTTAAGTTTACCTTTGTCAAGTCAATTTTTATTTTATTTTTGTTAATAGAGTTTAAGTGTTTTGAGACATCAGTGTTTTATTTGCTAAACAAAAAGAGGCTATAATTCATAGTAAGCATTATCTAAGAGCTAAGATTCATTAAAGGTAAAACTGATACCTCGGAATAACTCGCGGGTCGCGAATCATTGGTCGCGGGTTCCAGTTCCTGACGAGTTCTGCCAGAGTTTGCTGACGAGTCTGCACTTCATTATTTGGTCAAGTTTTTTGGTAAGAGTTTTATATTTACTAACACTCTTTATTAATTTGATCCTCTGTCATCGAGACTGCAAGAATCTTCCAGAGTGCCTTGCCTGCATAATTGCGATTAATATAGGTAGTTCGAAATACCATCTTTCATGTTACAGACAGGATTAATTAATTCAGGCTACCATATTCTTCATCTAGGTCCTGATTTGTGACAGTAGTAGTGAAATGCTGGTCCACAAATGAGAAAATATTTCTTGCACGAGTATTTTCCCCTTTATTACAGGCCACTCTTGAAGAAATGGGAACCGAATTCTGGATTAGGTCTTATTTTGGGGGCCATAGAGAGTGTATAAGTTGGAAAGGGAGAAGTATTTTCTGCCTCGGAAGAGAAAACCAAGCTTCGCCGTTGTAGAGTATAAAAAAACCTTCAGCAATGAGTAATGAATTGAAACGCAGGTCTAAGAATGAAAAAATTAGCGTCTTTTATTTCTATCGGAGCATTTTCCCTTTATGTATATGAGCAATTTCTCGGGAATTAGGTCATTTTCTCTCGAATACGGCTATTTAACGAGCGACCAACGGGGGGAAAGGAATATTTATTACAAAATTAATTATTCCCGGTCAGAAACAGTGTTTTGTAACGCGATACCGGTCATTTAGAGCTCTGCACATCTAAAGAGTTATTAATCGCCACTCTTATTTTAATCACTCGATAATAATTAAGGCCCTAGAAGCACAGCAGAGCTGGAAATATGGGACAACGGCCCAGAGATTTATGCTTGAGATATCAGTTTTACCTAAAACGGTTCTAAAATAAAGTCGAATTGGGTTGGAAGCTCCGTATAGTAGACAGAAAGAGAGACAGAGGACTTCCTGTTAGAACCTGCGAAAATATTTACAAATAAAAAAATACACTTATTACTGCAAAGTTTTTTAGATTTGTTTTACTTACCATAAAACACCGAAATAAGTTGCTCCAGTCTCCAGTCTTGCAAAAGATCTATTGTTTTTGGCGTACGACTATTCAACGAACAAAGAAAAATTCTAACCTCTCCAAGGGTGTCCGCGAGCAATAGAAATAATATTTAAGCCAACAATAGGACCCATTGAATTAATATTTTTTATTAATTCTCCAATACCTTATATGTTTTAAAGAAGTGCTTATCTTAATTGAAATGATATAAGGATTATTGACTTAATTTTTACATTTCTTATTTAAATCTTGTTCGTTTAATAAAATATATTGTAATTTGAATCACCACGCCTACAAATAGCTAATTTTCGCCCAACTATATTTAAGCATTCCAACCAAATAGTTTAATATTTTGGCTCTAACAATTGTACACTCCAAGGATTATTAGAAATTTATTAGATTTCACTGGTATTTTGGTCATTGAAATAATGGTAATATAGTTTTCAAAGAAGTAGGTATACTTTCGAAGTCCAATAATAAGTATATATTTAAAGCAATATATTTTTTTTTTTTGATTATTTCAATGATGTTTTGTTGAGACAATATTAACTTTAATATGTGACTTTATAATGTGACAGTGGTCAAAAACTGTACTATTATTGAAAGCAGCATAGCAGTTTTTTCTGTGCATATGCACGCTTATCGTCTAAGCTCAGTCCAAGAATTGTTACCAAACGACAAGCCGCAGCGAGTGGTTTATGGGAAATTTGCATAATAATGAAAACGTATTAGAAATGCTTTTCTCAAGCATTTATCTCCCTTAATTTTAAAATCAATTCTTCGAATCATTTTTTAAACCTACATTTTTTTATATAAGGATTTGTTGGGCGAGGGAGGTCTAGCTTCAGCGATGACATGGTTCACACCCTAATTAATTGCCTCTTTCTGCTTCTGTCCCTTCTAATTTAAAAAAGTATTTGTTTTCCGGTATCGATAACACTATGCAACAAAATGAAAACTTTTTTCTCCCACCTAAACCCACTATACATACTTCGAATCCTTATATCCGACCTATAAAGGAATGGACAATACAAGTTCTGAGTTAGCTCTAGTTTTCTCAAAATTTATGAGTTTTGATTTTTAAAAAAATGTAAGGACAGTTACATGATTTACCTTTTACGATAGTTGAAACGGTTCTGATTTTTTTGATCTTCTAGCTTTTCTGGTATACGATGACTCTGGTGTGTCTCGAATGATGGACCAACAGTAATCGGCGAGCATAGAGGGATCCCATTTGCCTTGGTACCGTTTTTCGAATGGCGCGATGTCTTGATGGAAACGCTCCCCGTGCTCGTCACTTACTGCTCCCATATTTTCGGGAAAAAAGTCAAGATGTGAGTGGAGGAAATGTATCTTTAAAGACATATTGCATTTCATTTTTTCAAAAGCTTGCAACATTCTTGTAATGACTTCTACATAGTCGGGAGATTTATAGTTGCCAAGAAAATTGTTGGTCACTTGTATGAAGGACAACCAGGCTTCCTTTTCAACTGCATTCAAAGAATGTTCAAACTCCGGATCTTTCATGAGCTTTCTTACATCGGGGCCAACAAAAATCCCTTCTTGTATCTTAGCGTCGCTCAGAGAAGGAAACTTGTTTTTCAAGTATTGAAACCCGGGTCCATTTTTGTCCATTGCCTTAACAACATTTTTTATCAACCCTAACTTGATATGCAAGGGTGGCAATATTATGCTTTGCGAATCGACTAAGGGTTCGTTTTTCACATTTTTTTGACCAAGTACATAGGCTGTTCTTTCAGGCCAATATTTGCGAGTGTAATGTTCGAAGCGAGCCCTGCTATCCCATTCGCACAGGAAACAACAATGTTTTGTATAGCCAAGCTGGAGTCCCAGAAGTAAAGCGACAACTTTCAAATCAGCACAGATAGGCCACTGAAAGTCTTTGTACTTTATTTTCTCTAAAATGAGTTTCAGTACATCGTAAGTTTCTTTTAAAGTAGCACTGTAAGCTAAAGGTATAGACGGTAGCTTGTTACCGTTATTTAGAAGCACGGCTTTAAGACTTCTCTTAGAGGAATCTATAAACAGTCGCCAGTCAGTAGGGATATGTTCATGACCTAACTTAATCAATAGACGGTTAATATCACAGCAAAACACTAGGCCTTCATCTTGAGAAAAACAGTCAATAACAAAACTGTGTCGTTTACGATACTTACAAATGTTGACTCCAGGTTTTAGCAGATTCCATTGTTTTAGTCGTGAGGCTAGGAGTTCGGCCTTTTCTTTTGGTAAATTTAAATCTCTTGCCAGGTCATCGAGTCGCTCCTGGTTAAGTAACAACGGGGCATTGCTGGTACTGGGTTCTTCAAAGATTGGATCAGTGATCGAGGCTTCCGGGCTCTCTGATGACGACGTTTCGTCATCACTTGATCGGGAAGGCACTGGAAACTCCTCGGAATGTCGAATCGGTTTAGTAACAGAACTCACATTAGGGTATATAATGGTATGTTTCTTTTTCTTGTTTTGACCTTGAATGTTGGTAAGACAAAAATAACAATCGGTGAAATGATCCTTTGGTTCACGCCAAATGACCGGTTTCGCAAAGGGCATCGCCACAATTTTTCTATGAGACCAATCTGTTAGGTTTTTGTAGCAAGATGTACAGCAGAAATGTGGCACCCACCATTTATCTAGATGTACAATTTTAATTGCAAAATACTTTACATAACACTGTTTAATATGCGGCGTAAGCACTTTTTTTTGGGTTTCTGTCGTAAACTTTCCACACACATGACAACACAAATCAGGAGAATTTACACATGTACGCGGCATTTTGACCTGTACTTCCTCGCCTTCGACATGCGACTACCCTTGTTATCGTAGCTAGTTTACTTTTAGGTCTATCTGAGTACAAAGGTAGAGGAAGGTGGTATTTTTTAAGCATCGCGTTTTTTCCAAATGGGAGCTAAACGAAAAGTCTTATTATGATTTTTAAGGTAGGAAGTAGCATACCTAACCAAAGCAACATAAACCATCCAGGTGGGAAAATCGTTGTTGACTAGTGTAATTGAATTTTAAATTTTAAAAACGAAATATTTGTTTTTATTATTAAATCTTTATCGGGTTTGACGAAATTAAAATTTTACCCCCGAACAATTTTTTGAATATCGAAGGAAATTAATAAATATTTCTTCTCGATGATTTTAAGCTCCGTAATAATTAAAATATAAAGAGTCGGTGACCTGCGATTCTTAAAAATTCAATAAGGGAAAAGAAAAAGTTATTTGACGGGCGGTCTAATAAGGGGGGGGGGGGGCGACGAAATTAGTTTTTCCTTTTTCGGGAAATGAAATTAAAATTATAAGAAACAATAAAATGTGTCGAAATGAAGAACGACTTAAACAGTAAACTGAAGAAGCTGTATACTAAAAAAAACGAATAAGGGAAGTTAGAATTATGAGGTTTTATTTTAGTTCCACGTGTTGGGTTTTATTTAAGTTGTACAGTTTGTATTCATAAAAAAGTCATAGAAGAATTATTAGAATGAGAGGAAATTTCGCCATATTTGCGTGAACCCGAAAGCAATGACTGTTTATTGCACAATGAAATGGTAGTTGCATTAATAAATTTTGAATTGCATGGTGGTAATGCTCGACAAATATTGATTGTAAAAATAAAAATGCCACGTCAGTTATCTGAAATCGAAAAGGCTCAAATGGCGTCCTAAATTGAAGCATGGAGAATTCGTGATGTAGCACCGTTCTATAATAAAGATAAGAAAACGATAAAGAAAATTAAACAACGATGGGAGCAAGAGCGTCCAGTAAAAAGAAAAGTTGGTTCAGGTCGTCCAACCCTGAACAGGATGCTGCTTCTTTGGGGTACCTAAGAGAGAATCCATTCGCAACAGCAAGGGATGCTGCGATTAATACGGAATTTCCTGGCTCATAACCTACATCTAGCAGAAAGGTGAGGGAATCCGAACTAAAACTCCAATAGTCACTTTCTATATTAACAAGATACTTATCTAGTTCACACCGCAAAAGCTGTAACGAATTGGTTTCAAACCAATAATGTGGCTGCCATGGCCCTCTTTTAGCCCCGATATGAATCCTCTCGAAAATATTTGGGGCAAAGCTGTAAATAAAATATCTAAAAAAATTTTAGCCCACAAAATTCAGACGAATTGTGGGAAAAAGTCCACGAGTGCGGGGAAGAGCTTAACCCTAATAGTTTGGGAGCTGGTAGTAGTAATTTTTAAATGATTTCATCATTTGGCAGACGTTGAGTAAAGCAAAGAACAGTAAAATAAACAATATGAGCAACTTCTGCCTTTAATGTATTGTTGCGATATCAAATGAGAGCTTGTGAATAATTGGCCCCTTTTTCGTGCAAGAGACATTAAATGGAGAAAGATATTTAGATTTTCTAACAAATGAAATTGTCCCGGCTCTTGCATTATTTCCAAATAGTGGTAAGTAAGTGTTGTTACTTTATTTTACCTGCTGTAATGATTATTTCAATATGATTTTTTAGGCAGTAATCAAGCACCAAATGATGAAATATGGTTTCAGCAGGATGGTGCCCCACCGCCCTATGCCCATAATGCTCGATAGTGTTTTTTTTAGATGGATTGGACGTAGGGGTACAAGCCAAATGACCTCGATGATTTAAAGTTAAGGATAGAAACAGAATGTAGAAGAATCGAGGAAACTGACATTCTTCTAAACGTTTTGAATGTTTTTTCGCAGTATTTGGCTTACTGCCAAGAAGTAAATGGGCAACATTGTAAACATGTGACTTAGTTTTCTTCATCAACTTTTAAATTATTTCCTCCTGTATTGTTTATTATTGTACTAAATATCCAAAATAGTATAGCGTTTTTCGGTTTCCAGTTTGTCGAAATTTTTTTAAAACTTTACTTACAGTAAATTTAGTTAATGGATTTCTGTCAGGATATTTGTCATTGAAGATATTACAAACTTCTTGTTGCATTCGCATTCTGTCTCCATTACTCAGTATTGTTAAAATTTCAATTCTTTGGGTTTCTGTTAAACGATCAATTTTTTAAATAAACGAAACTGACAATGTCAGACATTTTAGGTAAACTTTCGTATACCGATATCTTAAGATAAAATACAATAAAATAACGATAAAAAGGTAAACTTGACAACAATGCGGAACTCATCATTGGATCGGGCGTAATTTCGTACCCAAAGGTACAAAAATTCATAAAAATCGGATAAACGGTTTGCAAGATATTCCGGGATTTCCATATTTTTGTTTCAAACTCTATACTCAATTTACTTTTTCTTCTTTATTTTATTTATACCAGGCTTTTCTATGAATACAACTGTACGTTATACTTGAATTGAAATAGAAACAAGGACTAAGTTTGTCCTGTCGGGACTTTTTCTAGTTTTCCACGCCCAATTCTGTTTTCTGCCAAAATTTCTCATTATAAAAATCAGACTCAAAGGAAACTAATCTTGGAATATCCAACTTTTAAGAGGTAAACTTTCAATTTTCCTAAACCAATCTTTCCAACTCCTTTAAAGTTTCCATAGCTAACAAGCGAAGTCGTTTCTTATTGTATTAAAACTTCATCAGAGACGAAGAGGAGAGACTTATCCCCAAATTTAACGTTATAAATTCTGGTGTATCTCATGGAGTTTTTGAATTTACAAGATTGACGCTTCGACGGGCTTTTAAAGACGCGATACGACCGAATTATCAAAGAAAAACTTTTGCGTTTTTCTTTGAGGAAGGTAATTCGTCCAACGCCGCGACGTCGACGACAACGACGGTTTTGTATAAAGTTGTTTATAAATGCCTTTGAGGTATGCTGAATTTAAATCGTTCTGTAAACATATTACAATGTGGACAGAAAAATAAAAGTGAAGAGGGTGGATGTGGTGGAGGATTTCCGATTTCTTGAACATATTTTTTAAGACAACAGGACGTATTAAAATACCAGCAAATGATTTCCGCCAAAGCTGTTGCTGAGATGACGAAGGGGAAGAGGATCTCAATCCTCGAAGAGACGCATAAGTTTTATTAAAGGATGTTTCTGTAAAAAATACTTTTTACTTTCACCCTACAAGCACCAGCGAATTAAAAGAGATGTCTGGATGGGACAGTGTTTCATTAAAAGTGATTCTGTTGCTCTTTCGGAACAGGCAATTTCCCTAAATGCCTAAAAATTGCTAAAGTCATCCCCTTATACAGAGGAGGTGATCCTGAAACACTCTCGAACTGTAGACCAGTATCGTTATTGCTCACCATCTCCAAGGTTATTGAGAAGATTGTCAAGAGGCATGTGATGGATTTTAACGAAACACAAAATATTGCGTGCGGAGCAGTTTGGGTTTCAGGCGGGTAGGAACACAAATGATGTCATTTTTTCTTTCTGGAACATCTGTAATCTGTATCGAACATTGAATGATGGAGAGGTTGCTGCGGGGGTTTTCTGTGATCTGTCAGAAGTCTTTGATTGTGCCGATCATGGAGTGCTGCTAAGCAAGCTGGAAGCCTATGGTTTTAGAGGCACTGCACTGGCCTGGATGAACTTTCACCTATCGGACAGCGGACAGATCTCAAACGGTTGATTTTAACAGTCGGGAATCAAAAAGCATGGCAATTTCTTCAGGAGTCTTTGATTGTGCCGATCATGGAATGCTGCTGAGCAAGCTGGAAGCCTATGGTTTTAGAGGCACTGCAATGGCCTGGATGAACTTTTACCTATCGGACAGATCTTAAATGGTTCATTTTAACAGTCGGGAATCAAAAAGCATGGCAGTTTCTTCAGGAGTTCCGCAGGGCTCGGTCCTGGGACCATTGCTGTTCTTATTATACACAGAAAAAACACTATCGTATATTGAATTAAATACCAATTCATTCAATGACACACTCTATTCCGTATTGCACAATACAAATTCGGTTTATTTCAATGATTAGTTTATCATTGTTAACCAATAGGTTATAAGATTGCTTGAAATATAAGGTGTCATTACAATGATACAAAGTTACAGGTCAAACTAATAAAAGGATGTTAAAAATGGCCCTATAATACCTCAGGCCCACATGAATGGAAGAGGATGTACAGGTATTTCTTTAATCGGTCGAAGATTTTCCCTTCGTCAAATCCTACAATTTTACTTGTTCACATAACATCCAGGTGGAAATGAGCTTCGTCGGAAAATACAACTTTAATGCAAAATTCTGCTTTATTTCTAACTTCTAAGATAAAATTAGCTAACGCTCAGCGATGCCTGTGGCACAGCTTACAATCACCCTGTGGCCTGGGAGCTTTAACTCTTGAGTAAGTTGAATTTTATACGCCCGCAGTACCTGTTGGAACCTCCCTTATTTTCCATACTTAGCGGAAAGGAATTCGAAAAATCCTTTTCGACAGCTTTTACAACCAATACTAATAATTCTGGCAACTGCAGAAACATACGGTTTTGAGAAATTACATAAACAGTGATGGTGCCAATAACAAGATAATGCGCATAATGATGATAATGATATTTTGGGTAAATTATTACTGTCCATTTCTGTATCCGAGACAATAAAATTTGAATGTTTTTTAAATGGATGTAGCTAAAATTTTAATGGTTTTGGCCTTCATCAAACATGTGGCTATCGAATATATTATATTTTTTACGACTGGTAAAACAATTAAGTCATAACTAATTTTTTTCCTTATAGACTAATATACAGGGTGTCCGAAACGTCTTAGCACGGACAAATGAAGACCACAGGGGAAAAACAAGGAATGTCACAAAATATTAGTTTTGAGAAAAATCAATTTACTCTAGAAGAATTTTTATTTTAAATTAAATAATGCGTCTTTGTAATAAGGAGAGTGTTTTAATAACGCCTTAAAAATACTGTAACTAAAAAATATTTTTTTTATAAAAGAAAATACAATAAAAAAAATAAACAATTTATATTTATTCAGGTGAAAAACCAGGATTGTCCTAAAGTAAGTAGTATTTTCATAAGAAAAACACGGAAGGTCCAGATTTATTTATGTTCCGTGCTAACGGAATACTCATCTAATCACTTCGGTGTCCATCCGTCCGTCTGTCATAGGCGATTTTCTCTAACTATTCGACGCAAAAATTTGAAATTTAGAACAGTGATAGGGTGTGATGGGCCCAATAAGGAATATGCGTATTTAAGGGGTAAAAACCGAATTTTCTTAATTTTTCCGACAAATCCTATTTTTAACCGACATTATTCCACAGTATTTTTCGTATTTAGTGATTCTTTTTGAGTTTATTTTATGCATTGATTGCATTTCTGGTTCGTCATATATTTTGGTTTTATGAAAAATTTAGACCGAATGGGCATATTCTGATGACAGATTCGGATTCAACGGGTAAAAAAATATTAGAAAATGTACCTTTGTATGTTTATTGTGTAAATAGAACGAGTGTTGTAGAGGATGAATTCATTTTTCAGAAAAAGGATTTTTTTTTGGGAATTTTGACCTATTTTTTGGCTTTTTTTGTGTGGCTGTGTTATTATAGTAGCTGTATGCCTGTTAAACATAAAAAATTCAAAAAAGAATCATTTTAACGAAAACCCGATGTCCGATCTCGATTCATTTTTAAATGGCAAGCCTATAAGATTAAAAATCGTGAAAAAAATTACCTTAATTGCTCTTATTACTTTAAAAGTTGTTCAAAATGACCACCATGAAATTCTTGGCAGTAATAAAGTTGATGTTGAAAGTCTGCCAAAAAGTAACACCTGCCACCTGACTTTATTACTGCCAAGAAGTCCATGGTGGTCATTTAAAATAACTTTTAAAGCAATAAGTAATAAGGGAAATAAAGGTATTTAAATTTCTAATTTTTTTAAGATATTTAATTTTTATGGGCTTGCCATTTAAAAAGGAATTAAGATGCGGGCCTTGGGTTCGCGCTTAAAGGTCTCCTTTTTAAAGACCTTTGAAATGAGGTCCACACGGCATAGGGTTAATTCCCTAAGTTAAATTACATAAAAAAGTAGATTTTTAACAAATAATATACACTTAAAATTTGGTGTCTCTATGTTTACTAATAGAAAAGGTATTTGCCCATAATAAGACTTTTCGGACATCCTGTATAAGTTGAAGTATCGTTGTAATTAAGCAAAAAAGTCGCTTTTAATTGGGAACCAATTAAATTTGACTGGAATAACAACAAAATAATAAATAAATTGGACTAGATATTTAAAAATATTTTAATTGATCCTGCAAAATTAATAAAATTCATTTGGATCGGGAACTGTTTCCAATTAGCGGAAAGGGTGACTTCAAGGATGAAATGAATCGAATTAGATAAATGGCTGAATAAGGTCAAAGAGGCACTAATTGTCACCTTTCAAGAGTATACTGGGCGCTGACCTTTACAGGGCGCTACACGGCACAGCAATCTTATTGGGAATTTATCATATAATTTATTTACCATAAATTTATCGGCTATATTTAAAACAAAAACGACACCAACGCCGTAAAAAGCACAAAAATTGTTCCTTACATCGTGGGAAAATTTTTTTGTCGAAGAACTTCTTCTCTAAAACCAATGGTTCAGCAGTTATAAGGAAATAAACAATTAAATTGTTTATAACAATTGATGGCGCCAGAATTTTTCAATCGTGATAATTTTGGCTCAATCTACACTTAATTCTCAATGCTCATGATTTCTTTCAGATTTTTCTGAGCGATCCTTTGGGTAATAAGGGTGGGGGACAGCAATTTTTAAACCAAAACTTTAGTTGCCCTTCTGAAATCAGAACCTGGCTACAGGCTTGCACTAGGGCCTTAGAGTCTTTGGCTAAATACTTTGAAGGCCATAAAACTGATACATATTTTGAGGGACTTCTTGTTAAGCAGCGGAATTAGCTAAAGAACTGGAAATCGAAGGGATTTTTATATCGGAAAATAGAGCTGGACCACGCAAAATAACAAAACAATTTTCTTACGAGGCTGACGAGCCAATATTGAATCAAAAAACAAAATTTAAAGTTAACATTTTTACTGTTATTGATACAATTTCAAGAGCAATCGAAGAACGTTTTCTACTTTTAAAGGATCACTCTGACTACTTCTTATTTTTGTATAATATATCATTAGTTACTAAATTTGATCTAACAACAGATGTAGATCCGCTTATTGGAATAAGCCCTTATATTATTTTCTAGAGCACATTGTAGAATGGCGTAGGTTTCGGCTTTGAATACCGGGGGATATTTCCCAAAGAAAAAGGCATGTCTTTTCTCGGTCTGACCACGTGTACCCCTCCACCGGTTCCCACCTCGGCTTTTCATCCGTCGGTGTACCATATAATTGCCCAAGGACGAAACTCTGGGTTGTTTGCTGTCCATTCCCTTCGATCCGCTATTATTACCTCGAAGGGAATGTGTCGTATATAGTTTATTAAAAGAATGATAGTATAGTCGATACAATGTTTTTTTTAATTATGTTTATCCCCTGTATAATTATCGCCGCACGTCACTGCTGTGAGGGATGAACCAAGGGATGAATCAAGTCCGAAAAAGGTAGATTTCTTTCCATTCCATTGCCAACAGTTTTTTGCTTTTCTTTTTTTCTAAAAATACTAAGGATATTTTTTTAAATCACAATATATCGAAAAGACTTTATAGTGAGGTTGGTCCATGCTCTACTGGGTATAAAAATTAATTTTGTATTTTTCCGAACTGACAGCAGGTTTTAGGCGAATATTCAAAAATATTACAAATCACTATACATACGGTTATTTTTAGCGCATATTTTCAACATGCGTTTGTTGATTTTCGAAATTCTGTTAGCTTGCAATGTTTTCGCTTTATTTTTAACCTGATTGTATTATGACATTTTCTTTATTAGATTGTATAATATGTGATTTTTCATTCACAAGCCATGCAGGAATGCGGGAGGACAAATAACAAATAGCTTTTCGTTCTACCTGGCATAAACATAGTTTCAATAATAATCCTAAAAATTCCGAAACTAACAGTAAAAATTTTTATTGAAATATCTTTAAAAACAACAGAGATATGCCAGTGACGATGCGCGTGACGACACGGAGCACAATTTTAGCTGCTGTCGCCGAGGTAAAGAAAAAATTATAAAAGTGCACACATGCTGTTGGTTGGTTTAGAAACGATGCTCTGTATCTCCGAAACGAAGGGGGCTATAATTATATTTATAGCATCATATGTTTGACGCAAACGTAGCACAGTACTGCAAAAAACCACAGCTCTCTATCTTTAAAGATAATTGAGATATTCTGCAAATGCGTCGAAAATTGGACCCGTCAAGATGTTCACAGATGATTTTTATCATTATTTTTACGAAATGTCACTTTTATTCTGTATAGTTAGTTCTTGTCGATTTTCTGGGTGACAGTGGAGGTAACTCCGTCAATAATTAAACAAATAAAATTGGTTGTTAGAAGGCAGCTTTCAAATTATGACTGCTGTCAAAACTGCCGCCTATACTAGATTTCGAAACTTTTATTCAAGATTGCATGGAAGATAGGTATGGCAAATGATTGGTTGGATCATAATTGTTAAAAATACGAAAGTACTCGACCTTTAATGCATTCTCCAATGAAACGGTGTCAAATTTATGCACCTATTAAGGCTGGAAAACGCCAATAAACAATCTAAAATGCCGAATGTGGAACCGAATTTAAATTCTAATAGCTCTTATACGTATATAACACAACAGAATTTAATACAAGCTTTATGAGCCTATAACTGTGTTTTGATAAGCTCTAAAATTTACGACGTACTCTAATTTTACCCCTTTTATATATCCAATAAACCGTCGGTTAAAATGTTGTGAACCATAAACTGAGGCTGGTACGACTGGGCTTTAGATCGTATATTAATAGGGAATATGCATACCACCCAAACAAATCAGGAACCTGTTCCGAATGTTCCGAAGCAAATAAACATATTTATTTATAACTTTAACGAAAAAATAACCGATTTAAATTAGTGAGGGTATTTTTAGATAATTAACGGATAAAATACACTCAAAAAGAATCACTAAATAAGGAATTGTGGAAGAATGTCGGTTAAAAATAGGATTTGTCGGAAAAAATCAAGAAAATTCTATTTTTACCCCTTAAATACGCTCCTGGATGAGCCATTCGGTATTCATTTTAAAGTGTGGTTATCCCTTTACAAGTTTATGTTGAAAAATTGGGAAACAATGAGATAGGAAAAAATACAGAGTGACTCAAATGAAGGCGCGGCCCGTGAAATTTTAAATGTGTCGTATCTCAGTTCCTACGCATGGGACCCACACCAAATTATAGGATGTTACTATTGGGTACTCTAGAAACATTTTCGTAAAAAAATATTTAATTTTAAAATTTGCGAAAAAAAGTTAATTCATTTTAAAGTGTGATTATCCCTTTATAAGATAAAGTTCAAAAATTGAGAAAAAAATAGATAGGAAAAGACACAGGGTGATTCAAATGTACCGATGTCTAGGGCAAAAGAATTAAAAAATCGAAATTTAATTGGCGATTGCTTCCTTCCTATAATAAATGAAGAAACTAAAAAACATGAATATCATGTATTTTGACGAGCTCTTTCCAATGATGTATA
Source organism: Philopedon plagiatum (assembly GCA_963971165.1). Classification (NCBI taxonomy): domain Eukaryota; kingdom Metazoa; phylum Arthropoda; class Insecta; order Coleoptera; family Curculionidae; genus Philopedon; species Philopedon plagiatum. Next base: position 3,543,066 of record OZ020193.1, read on the forward strand.
TGGGATTAATTTGAACCATTTTGACCCCACAAAAATTAAAAACCGTGAAATATTTCGGTCAAAAATCGAAATTTTCAGTTTTTCCCAAATATATCCATTTTCCAGTGATTTTAGGTTTAGGTAAGTGCATTGCAAAAAGAAAGTATTTGAGATTTTAAAGTTTCACTTGTGAATCCGTTTTGTTTTCGAGTTATTAGGTACCAAAGAGGGGTCTGCAAATGACATTTTTCTAGCTAAAAAAATTCAAAAGAATTACTTGCCATTTTCCGATCCTCACCAGTTTCAATAAAGTTCTGAAGCTCCGGGTCCTCTACAACCTCCAAAAATTTACATCAATTTAATTCACTTTTTCGACCTGTACCCGATTTTAAGGGAAATCGCGGAAATTTCTAATTTGACGTTTAATAGCTCCGAAACGAAACATCCTGTATAACTGAATTTTTTACCGAAGCGAGATGATCTATTCCTCGATTAACCCAGAAAATTCGATTGCCCCCTCTGACTGTTTCCGAGAAAAGTAAACCTCTTCGACTTTAGGTCAAGCTTTACGTAAACATGTAGATTGACACTTATTTTTGCTGATCTCCTGACGTCATTATTCATTAAAGACAAATGGCTGCTTGTTAAATTGTAATAAATTATATCGAAAAGTAAACATTTTTTGTAGCTAAATTATCCTAGTAATTTTTCTCAAAATAATTTTTTTTCGGTTTTCGCATCTCTTACAAATTCGATGATTTTCTTATGGAAAATTAAATTTAATCGAAATTTTGTTACGACTTTCTTTAACTAAAGTGTTTTTCTTACCTTTTGTAAAATGTTGACTTCATCAAAATATTTTTTGATGTTTCTTGCACGCTGTATAAACTCAAACTTCCACTTTTCGGCCCACGTTCAAGAGCCAGCTGTTGGCAGCGTTTTTATTTACAATATAGGCCAAGCAATAACTTAATCAACTCTATTTAAAATTTATCATATGTTTATTTGAAATTTTATTACCCGTGTTTTCACATAATAAAACTCAAATAAATCTCCAACTCAATAAATACCGTTTTTTAAAGTACCCCCCGTTGTAAAGTACGATCCAGGTAGGAGTAAATAGAATTTTCTTAAATATTTTTTTGAAAAATAAATTTTTAAACTGTTCAAGATAATATTCGATAAAAACTGTTTTAATTTTTCTAAATAGTCTCCATGTAGCGCAACACCAGTGCCAGTGGTGTATTTAGGGGGGAAGTGCATTTAGAACGAACATTTTTCTAAAAATGTCCTGGCAGCTTTTTCAAAAATGCTTTTTTGAAAACGGATTTATAAAATATTTTCTCGAAAACACGTATTTCAAAAGCGCATATTTTCAAAAATGTCTTCAATAAATAATTTTTAATAAATAGGTACAGGGATTTCAAAATAAAAGTGAACAGGTCTTATATGTAACTTTTTTATTTTTAAAGATGGGAAACAATGTTAAATATGAAAGTTTTGGGGATGTTTATGGATCATTCATATAACCCTTGAGCACAACAATTGAGCATCGAATAAAAAGAATATAGTATAAAACATCGATTTTCTCGCTTATTATAAATTGGATGGTATGATTTTTATCATATTTTTGGATTCTAGGAGAAATTCTAAACATATTTTGTATAACATACCCTATGCGGTTTTCAATCATTTTAGAAATATTTTAAATTAAAAATTATTTCGCATAAATATACTTTAAACGTAACTATCCAGGTTGCGAATGCAATACCTGCTACCTTTTTCAATTTTCTTCGTCAAAGTCAAAGTTAATGTCAAGGTTGACAATAATACTTTAGCCACTATGAAACTATAATTTTACTGTTATGCAAAATGAGTTATTCTATTAATGAGAAATATATAATGTTAAAAGTATATTTAAAAAATAACAATAATGTTAGATTTGAAGACAATATGAAGAAAGTATTGAAGAGGGACAAAGAACTCCATCATTAAACACCATAATAAAATCAAATAGAAGACCAGAAGAAAGAGGAATTCTGAGCAATGGAAAAAGAAGAAGAGGAAGAAATGAAGAGAGCTAGAGATTCTATTATATTTTCGAGAGAATCCAAAAAAATCAATTCCCGATTGTGTGCGGTATCTCAGATATGGAAGAAGAGATAAAATGTTGACGTATGAAACAGTGCAAAGAACTTTAAGGTATTTTCAGTTCAAAAGCTTAGTGACATTTAGGAAAATATTAACTTAACATTTATTTTTGTGGTTAAATCAGAAAGTGACTTTTCGTTCAGATTCTAACAATACACATCAACAACTTGTTGCTTACAAAAATATTGAAGCTTGAAAAATATTTGTAATGTAATACAAAAATGAACGAAATAATAGTTTGTGATAATGTGGCTTACGTGTCCAAACACCAATATTTTTATATGTTTACTGTAGGTAAATTGTTATTATTATCATTATTATTATGGAAGACATCTAATATAACTTGACGACTAATATTAAAATCAATATTTTTGTTTTGTAGGTATTGAAGCCACATTTCCTTTTAATTCTTTTACAGTTTTCTATTGAAATATTTTACATTATCCCACAAGGACTGTTTATAATGTATTGCAAGTATTTTGCAATGGCAAAACACACAAAAATAAATCCTTTATAAGTTTATTGTTTTTCAGATAAATTCAATCCTTTTTGCGTTATTTAATAAATCATGATTTTTTATCTTATCACTATAATATATACATAAGGATTATAGTAAATACAGTGCTCTATGAGAAGAAAACATGGGAAAATTTTAAATGGCAGTTTTCCAAAAAAAAAAAGAAAATGTTTCAATTTTCAAGAAAGAAAACAGTGGACAATTAGTTTATGGCAGGACTAAACTTAGTTGTTCTATTGGTACGTAAATTTTATTGATAAAAAATTTAGATTGTTTCAATATGCCTTGGCCGGGATTATTGTGAATAATTTTTCTTCTTTATTCTTTGTTATTTCAAGAAAAAAAAAGTAGTATATGGCAGGAATTTAGCTGTTTTATTGTTATGTAATTTTATTGTTGGAAAATGTAGAATGTTTTCCTGTACTATCGCCGAGATATTGTGTATAATTTTTTCATTTTCGTTCTCTTTCATTTCGAGAAAACAAATTAAAAATTAGTTTATGGCAGGACTAAACTTAGTTGTTTTATTGTTACGTAAATTTTGTTGTTAGAAAATTTAGAATGTTTCCATACACCATGGCCGACATACTGTGTATAACTTTTTCTTTTTTATTCTTTATTATTTCGAGAAAGAAAAATCAAAAGTTAGTTTATGGCAGGACTAAACTTAGTTGTTTTCTTGGTACGTAAATTTTATTGATAAAAAATTTAGATAGTTTCCATATGCCATGGACAGGATTATTGTGTATAAATTTTCTTTTTTATTTCAAGAAAAAAAAAGTAGTTTATGGCAGGAATTTAGTTGTTTTATTGATATGTAGTTTTATTGTTGGAAAATTTAGAATGTTTTCCTTTACTATCGCCGAGATATTCTGTATAATTTTTTTTTCGTTCTCTTTCATTTCGAGAAAAAAAATTAAAAATTAGTTTATGGCAGGAATAAACTTAGTTGTTTTATTGTTACGTAAATTTTATTGTCCATTTATTGTTTTTATTATACCATGGTCGAGGAATTGTGTTTAATTTTTTTTTTATTCTTTATTATTTCGAGAAAAAATCTAAAGTTAGTTTATGGCAGGTAAACTTAGTTGTTTTATTGTTGCGTACATTTCATTGTCAAAACATTTAGAATATTTGCACATACTACATCCGAGATGTCGTATACAGGTAATTTCGTCTATTTTATTCCTTATAATTTTGAGAAAAGAAAATCAAAAATTAGTTTATGGCACGACTAAACTTAATTATTTTATTGTTACGTAAGCTTTACGGTTACAATGTTTCCATATACCATGGCCCAGATGTTATGTATCACATTTTCTTTTTTATTCTTTATCATTCCGAGAAAATAAAATGAAAAATTAGTTTATGGCAGGACAAGGTTTTATTGGTACGTAAATTTCTCTGTATTTTTACATTTCTCTCTTGTATTCAAATAAAATGAAAATCTTTCTTCAAGTTATCGCAAAGTTTTGGGATATAATTCTCTGTTAAGGATCCAAGTATTTTTTACAATTTTTAAGAAAATTCTCTAAAATAAAAATTATCCGTGACAATTATTAATTTTCCATTTTATCTCGATAGCGATTGGTAAAAAAACGCGTGCTTCTATACAAGGCTTATAAACATTAATTTGAAAACAGAAATATTTTAAATTAAACAATATTAGTGATACACAATACAAAAAGGAGAGAAAATGGATATATGCAATAAATATGAACGAGAAGCAGAAAAAGAAGATTCTAGATTTTTTCTAATTTATTTAAATATCTATTAATAAATCTAACTTCTTTATTAAATATTTTGTTCTTTTTCTTCACTTTCTGTAATACATCTTGTTCATAGTTTTGTCTTGCATTTTTTAAGAATTTAAATAATCTTGTTTGGCTTTGTTTAGTTCTTAATTAGGTTTTTTTTCTGAATATCTTACTTAAAGGACATCGAGCTGCTTTAATAGCACATGACCTAACTAATGTAAGGTAAACTAAAGGGCAACTAAAACATCAAGTTACCTTAGCGAAACATCTGAATCGAGAATCAACAACTTGTTGTGTCCACATGGACCATGTGCTCGACGTCTCGAAACCTTTTCTCAAGCATAAATCGTTTCTCGTCAATTAAGAAGCGAGAATTGATCCATAAAATGTCAAATACAATAAAAATGGATATTTAACAACGGATCTTTTCAAAATTTCAAAAGGAAAACGGTTTTCCGACTGTGGAGCAGCTTTCCCGAAGGCGGCGCGGCACGATCTAGTCGCCTTTGGAAATCTCGTCGGACTAAACAGATGAGACACGGCGCGTTACCGTGGAAACGACGCTGGCGGCGGCTATAACCGGCGGCTGGTTAGGCGCCGGAGCCCGAAAAAATACGGGGATGAGTTTGGAAGTTGTCGCTTGAGATTTGTGGAGTTCAAAAAGTAATAGATTTTTAACGCAAGTTTAATAGAAAATGGCAGTTTAGGAATGTATTTGTCACAATAATAGAACTAACTAATGTAGATCTTGGAAAAAAAAGGTTTAGGTTGGGTTTGTCAAATTTTCGCGCGAATTTTGAAACTTATAAAACGTGATCCCATTGGCTGTGTCGTCAAAAATGAATTTATGGCTCATAGTGAGTACATGGCGAATTCCAGTGTTATAGGGTCATCGAAAAATCAATAAAAATGGCATTTAATGCGCAACTCATCCAATGGAATATCCCTGCAGTTAAAGTAGAAGGTTCCTAAAATCTTATTCATGTATATTTCAAGCCGGAATCGGTCCAGGAACTAGTGTTGTAAAGATCCGTATTCTTTATATATTAGGATAATACGGAATCGGAACCATCATTCGAATACGTATCCATTACTTGAGCCGCGCGAAAGCGGTTCCGAAACATGTATATATTGAATTATTTCGGATACGGGTAGATAGGTGGATGCGGTATCATATGATTCGAAGTCAAAGGTTAGGCATAGTAAGGCACCGTCGTTCGTTCTCGTTTGAATTCGGTTCGGGTGAGGCGGGCCGTGTTTAACCAATGGGTCTCATCCCATATGATACCCGTTACCCCGATAAGTATGCTACCTTTCTTTAGGGAATGTCATTAGAAAGAGAAAGCATAAGATCAAATATGTTAAAGGGCAGACCGTGTTGTTCGCTTACACTTGATCCCGATTCCGTTTTCGCTTTGCACTTTGCATTAGCAACCACCCGAATGCGTATTTATTTTGATTCCGGATCCGTATAATACGGATTCTTTTAATATTCGTATCCAACGGATTTTTGGATAAGTATCCTTACATATATCACTAACCTGTACCATTCAATTTGAATGGAAATTTCGACTTTGACGTTTAATAGCTCCGAAACGAAACATCCTGTATAACTGAATTTTTTACCGAAGCGAGATGATCTATTCCTCGATTAACCCAGAAAATTCGATTGCCCCCTCTGACTGTTTCCGAAAAACCAAACCTGCTCGACTTTAGGTTAAGCTTTACGTTAACATGTAGATTGACACTTATTTTTGCTGATCTCCTGACGTCATTATTCATTTAGGACAAATAGCTGCTTTGTAAATTGTAATAAATTATACCGAAAAGTAAACATTTTCTGTAGCCAAATTATCCTAATAATTTTAATCAAAATAATTTTTTGTGTTTGTAACGACTTCCTTAAACGATTGATGCAATAAAAAAAGGTGCATATTCCTTACTTATTTTCCAATAAATTGTCATTTTCCGTATTAGAGTTTCCGAGGTTAGCTACAATTTAACTTTATTATGTACTGTGAAGTGCTGATCAAAGCAATATATAAAGAAGTTAAGCCACTCTCGAGAAACTCATTTAATCAAGTGTCCTGCATTATTTATTTTTATTAGATTATAACTTAGTGATTATTGCGGTAACAGAAAAGTCGGTCGAGGGAGAAAATATTTTACACTGAAAAAAATACGTTAAAATGTAGCAATCTATTCACGAAACGACTCGGAGACCGCTTTTTAAACCTGACAAGCAGGGATTTACCTGCAAAAAGGGCCAAATGAGAGAAATATTTGAATCTGAAATTTGCTCAGGAACCTAATCTCAGGTTTGCCACAATTTAACCGAGTTTATGAGCTAACCTTAGGTTTGCTTAGAGATCTGAGCAAACCTAAGATTTGCTGCAATTTAATTTTGTTTGTGAGCAAACCTCAGGCATATTCAGAACCTGAGCAACCTCAGAAACTTCAGCAAACCCCTGTTTTGTATAGGGTGAGTCGACGACTCACTCAAAGTCTTTCATTTCTTCTTGTAAAAGAGATCTCTCAAACCCCTTCTAGTCAGTTCCATAGTCAAACTTATTCGTTCTATCGGACTATATACAAACATCACGTTTGCTCAGGTTTATTATTATTTGTTTACTATTATCTGTATATTAAAAATTTACGCGTTATAGGACTTCGAAGAGGGTAAATTTTAAAATTTATATACCCACTTGTGCGGATTGGCGCCTGTTTAGCGTAAAGCTTACCGCAGGAAAATAAAAAAGTACCAGCAATTAGAAACCCTTGTTATAAATTCCCTTACGTGGGAGCGAGACCCTTTGGAGGGCCTTAACAAATTTTGAGAAATTAATTTCGGTTTACTAGATTTAACACCCCGACAAAAAAGTTAAATGATCTGTTTTATATTTCCCTACCTCTCTGGCGAAGGCTTAACAGAGTTGTATAACGAAGTTTGTTAATTATCACGACATAAATTGTACTTTATTAGGTAGTAACTGTTACCAACGACTTCCTACGCGTATACACATACTTTTAATGCAACAACATAGTTCGTACCTTTGCAGCACAGCCTGTATATGAATGCGGGGGAGCTAATGTTATTTTTAGGATATCAATTTGAGCAAAATTTGACATTTCTCTTCATTTATAACAAAATCGCTAATACTCTGGCAATTATTTATTACTTACCAATACCAACACTGACATAATACGTAAATCCCGACCTCGTCACGCAAAAATATCGTACAAAATTCCAATTTTCCTGGATCTAACTCGGAAATGTAAATCAAAGCCCGCCACGAGGATTCGAGTCGGTCCACGTGACGCGCTGTCAGGGAATTTCACTTTCGCATTAATGCGAGGGTGGCCACAGACAGGGATTTTAGAAAAAGGCATCCCGTTTTCTACTTTTTCTTTCTTTAAACCCTTTTCTGTTTTATACAGAAAATTGTTTAATATACTGGAATGGATGACTCCCAATCCTTAAAAATAAAAACGCAACACGTGCTGTGCAAATTTTTGCTTTCTGTTTATTAATTAGTGAAAGAAAATAGTCTTCAGCCCTTGCAATAGTGCTATTAGTATTAACAAAATATCGTGATGTGCATTTTAAGTTATTAAAACAACATTTCTGAGTGTTGACAGAAAGCTTTGAGCAACAAATTTACTACAATTTTACTAAATCAGAGTAGTATTTTGACTCCTACATCCGTCCAATTATTTGTTCCTGTTCCTGGTGAAAGAGAAAATGTTTGACAGATACTGAGACAGATAACACATCAGACGCAAAATGGACGAGGAAAGTATTTCCTCAGACACAGACAAGTCGGATACTGACCAGGACCAAGAATATATGGAATTTGAATAATTTTAATTTTAAATATGAGTTGAACAGCTGTTCTTTGGATTGTTTTATTTGTGTTATACGAGAAGTAGGTTTTTGAAATTAAGAATTTTGGAGAAGAGTTACTAGGATTTGTTTCTTTAAATGTAACAAAAATATTATTACTGCAAACTTGTTGTTGAAAGATTTGGCAACACAACAACCTAGCTCAACGTTTTTATATGGCAAAGTGTTTATTACAAGGTGAGCAGTGATTTTTTAAGGCAATATCTAGCTTATTTGGTGATGGCGGTGAACTGGAAGTTGCGAAATAAAACCAAAAAAAAATTGACAGAAAGCTTTGAGCAACAAATTTACTACAATTTTACTAAATCAGAGTAGTATTTTGACTCCTACATCCGTCCAATTATTTGTTCCTGTTCCTGGTGAAAGAGAAAATGTTTGACAGATACTGAGACAGATAACACATCAGACGCAAAATGGACGAGGAAAGTATTTCCTCAGACACAGACAAGTCGGATACTGACCAGGACCAAGAATATATGGAATTTGAATAATTTTAATTTTAAATATGAGTTTATAAACACAAAATTGTATTTTTTTTTTCATAAAAATAAAAGTATAGGTACCTAGTTTGCAATACCGCATCTTAAATTTTTTAAACTCCTAGTCCCTTATATGAACCCATAAAATAAAAGGATTTTAATTTAAAAAACGAAAATACCCAAGAGTATTTACCCCTAAAAATAAATACCCGGGTATCTCACATCACTAAGCTTATTATATGCAATAAATTTGATTACACTCTGTATAGAACGTAGTATTATTGCAATAGAGGCGTAAAAACCCGATTTAAATTTTTTTTAAGTAAATAAATCGCTGTTTACCAAAGGTAAGGAATAAGTCTGATTTCGTCACGATGAGGGATCATTATTTGATAGTAATAACTCTCCTGGACCCATTAATTTAGATTAATGATTTTCTTGTCATTTACTGTAATATAAAACACATTTTGGTAAACTTTCTCCAGGCTCGGGTTCATCAGGACGATAGATTCAATATATCAGCATTAGGAGAGATACTGATTGACATTTAATCGATGATCTGCTTTATTAGAGCATTGCAGCCTCTGGTAGATATACTCTCTTTAATAGGGAATCCGCGTACTACATGGAATGACGCATCGTGATGGATTACCGGGCAATCGAATGACCAGGGGGAGATTCATATCCGTAACAACGATTACGGTCCAGATCCTGTAAATTTTCAACTGCTCTGTCCTTTAAGTTTTCAAGTCTTCCATTTTTTTTTGTTAAAGAGATCCCTTAAAGCTCTTCTAGTCAGCTCGATAGTCAAACTTATTCCGTTCTAACGGACAGGTAAAAGCCTTTATAGTTAAGTGCACGACGAGTTTTTACAGACGATTGAACTCGGCGGATCAAACACGTTAAAAATTATTGAGTAATTTTTAAAACATTTTATTGTTTTGATATTGAATTTTCTTTGGTCTAATACCCCCTAAAACTCGATACGGGAGTTGATGCAACCGTGGAGAATAGTGCTTCAGCACCATAGAGAAAATATATAATAGAGAAATAATGTCATTTGCGAATGTGGCAAATTTACCAAGCTGAATCCGTAAACACAGACGGTCTTCTGCGGGCTTGCGAATTGTCGAACTTTTGCCTTGTGATAGACAGGACCGTACTTCAAATTTATTTCACATGACGTGAATCTTTTATCGAGTAATAAATGCTAAATATATTACTTGTAATTATTCTTTTTATTAATGATAAAAATGTAACCATTAGTGAGATTTTAACAAAAATTGTATAGTTTGTTGGCTTAAATCTGAGTTTTCTTGCTATACAAAAATGTCGATAATTCCTCGAAAATAGCTCAGTATATACGTATACAGTGCGTCTCTTTAATGTCCCCCCTCTTAATTTTTTGAACGTTACATTTACACAATTGAAAGTTGAAATAAAATATAAACATAGTATTCTAAACAATAGAAATAAAATATGCAACTGTTTTAAGAACTAAAATAGTAAATCAAAAAAATTACATGTGTATATTTTATTGGATTGGCATCCCATCCTGTATAATTATTGAACAAACCAAGTTCTATGGTAGATGTAAATATTTTTACACCTATTTACGGTGTGTGCACTTGATACTTTGCTGAAAGCGCTACTACTTACGGCCCCATGTCAATCTAATCCACCGATATCTTAGCGATCCTTTGGCGAAAGCGCTTTTTTCTTTCGCCATCCCTTTTAAAATACTCCCCTCTACCCTAATCCACTAGTATTTTTAGTGCCCCTTTGACGAAAGCGCAAATATGCCTTTTGGACACTCACCCTTCTAATCCACTGATATCTTAGCGATCCTTTGGCCAAAGCGCTTTTTTCTTTCGCCATCCCTTTTAAAATACTCCCCTCTACCCTAATCCACTAGTATTTTTAGTGCCCCTTTGACGAAAGCGCAAATATGCCTTTTGGGCCCACCCTTCTAATCCACTGATATCTTAGCGATCCTTTGGCGAAAGCGCTTTTTTCTTTCGCCATCCCTTTTAAAATACTCCCCTCTACCCAATCCGCTAGTATTTTTAGTGCCCCTTTGGCGAAAGCGCAAATATGCCTTTTGGACACACCCTTCTAATCCACTGATATCTTAGCGATCCTTTGGCGAAAGCACTTTTTTCTTTCGCCATCCCTTTTAAAATACTCCCTCTACCCTAATCCACTAGTATTTTTAGTGCCCCTTTGGCGAAAGCGCAAATATGCCTTTTGGTCACACTCACCCTTATGCAATATAAGGGAAGGAGGCATTGACACTGTATATGACCTTCTTACACCATCTTACCCCTTATACAATGCCCCTAATACACACACACACACCATCAGTGCCTTTCTGACACCTTGACCACACTCAATATACGTCACTGACAAATATTTCTACTACTCCGTGTGGGTATTCACTTCAACACCGGAGTGCATTTAAGATAAATTATATTTTTTACCTACTATTCTTTCACATATTGATATAATTTAAATTTGGAATTAAACTATTTGTATTTATGCACTAATTGTAAGAAATAGACTACGAAATAATTCCTTATATTTAAAAGTTGGATACATAATTGGCGAACCATATGAAATGTCTGTAACACTTTGTAAAGACTATTTTTGTATCGAAATAACAAGCTTCAGAGGTTCGCTATATTCGCCACCCCAACCAAAAATACCATAACATACAAATGACTGAGATTTTTTCGGCCCGGTTCTGATCGCCGCGTTGCGTCATTGAGTTCAACAACCACTTTTACGAGACGTCCCGAGTGCGCATGCCTCGAGAGGACCGTCGTTTAAAAATCTGACTGGCGCCCAATGCGTACAAACGCACTTTTTCGCCCATACATTGGACGGATTCAGCTGGTGTCGCGAATACGTTGTGATGGTCTAAATATATTTTGTCTATGGTTCTTTCGTGTTCACGAATATTTAACAATATTCAGGTATCGTACACTGAGGAAAATGTTACGACCGCGTACAAGTTGCTTGTACACTGAGAAACTAAATATATGTAGATGGTTCTGTTTTCAAATTATCAAACTGCATTGCGGTGAGTGTAAAGAAAGGAGGGTGTGGTCATACGTTTTTTTTAAAACGTTTCGTCAATTTAGTAACATGTCTTTAGAAGCTATACCTGTTTTTAAACAATTACTTAAGGGCAATTATTTTAGAAAGCTTATTTAACTATAAAACATGCAAATTTGGTGAATGGAGATACATATAGTAAACATTTACCTCAATTCTTTAGAAAAGCTTCTGCAACTACAAAACACATATATCACTCCAATTTTCTTAACCATGTTTTGCCCAGGTAATTTTAGTGAAAATTATTTTTCTGGTGGTTAAAATAATCTAATATAATCTCATTTAGCAAGAAAATTACAAAGTTGGATCATGGGGCTATAGTAAACAATTACTGTAAGTACTGCTTTCATATATTTTAAGAAAAAAAAGAAGAAATTAAACATTTCAAAATACGTAAACACTGCTTACATTGAAAAGGTTCATAGGTACTTACTGTTCAAGATTCTTGGGTAACGTAAACATACTTACTGTTTGTCGTTCTTGGGTACTGCATCCGCGAACGGCACAACAATTTCCAGGTATATTTTTGCACGACACAAGGTAGCAACATAAACACTTTAAAAACACAGACAATAGCACTGTCGACAAAAACTCGTCATGGACTGCCTGACTAACCTAGCCGGTCGAACTTTTGACAGTAAGCAGGTCCACTCCATTTTTGGCGGGAACGCGGTTGTCGCTTCTCGTTGATGGTTCTTCTCGGCTGCTACTTACTAAACTAAAGGGTTGACGTTGACACAGAGAATCAAACCAAATTTTGTTATCATTCAAGGATATCTTCCATCCTCTACAGGTATTCTGCGAAAATTCTTCAAGTTCCACAAGAGAACCAGCGATAGGTAATAAAAAAAGCTACTTATACACATTTTTTATTTACAAATCCACCTTCTTAAACAGTCTGTTCAAAGATATACTGTCTGATTCCTAATCACCATGTCAGTGATAACTCAGGCGTCGCGACGCGACGCCAAAAATATATCAATCGATGGCAGGCACCTTAAATAAATACCATATTTTAAAAGCTCGTTAAATTCTAAGAGATTTTTGTGCTTTACCCGAATTTGATACCTCTACTCGTTTTTGAGATATAATCGGTCGAATAGCCAATTTATTTTATTTTTTATGATCCCATTTAGGGAAATATCGAAAAATAAATGAAACTTTATGAAGGAAACTGTTAATGCTCTATCGTAATTTACTTTTTAAACTTCAATAAGATGTCTCGTCTCTAAGAGATCATCATCAGGTCATTTTCTTTTTAAATACGGACCTTTACTTTTTATCCCTTATTTTTGATGATTTTTTGTCCCGTTTACAAACATTTATTATACTTAGCCATTTAACAAGATATTGGAGGCTATAGCTTGAGATAAATCCGTAAGACAGAAATGGATCTCTTAGAGACGAAACGTCCAATTAAAGCTTCAAAAGTGGATAATGATAGAGCATTAAAAGTTTCCTTTATTTTATAAGGTTTTATTTATTTTTCGATATTTCCCTAAATAGGACCATAAAAAATAAAATAAATTGTCTATTCGACCGATTGTTTCTTAAAACCGAGCCGAAATATCAAATTTAAGCAAAGAACATCTCTTAGAATTTAGCGAACTTTTAAAATTTTCTATTTTTAAGGTATCTGCCATCAATTATTATATTTCTGGCGTCGCGACGCCTGGGCTATCACTGGAGTCGGTCTAACTTTTACTCTAATTTATAGAAACCGACTACACCTACCGAAACCATTTTATAGAAATTAATTAATCCAATTGGTTTTAAAGATATAAGCATTGCAAGTTTTAAGTGAAACACCCTATATATATATGTATATATATATATATATATATATATATATATATATATATATATATATATATATATATATATATATATATACCTATATATATATATATATATATATATATATATATATATATATATATATATATATATATATATATGTTAGATCGTGGCCGATAAAAACTTCTTTTTAAAAAAACACTTTATTTATTTACACGACTAACAAATACATTTGTTTGGTTTTCGGACTTTCAAAGTTTTAACTTTACAAGCGGTCTAATTTGTCTAAACTGATGCAGCGCTTTTAGATGGAGGTATTTATATTCTTTTGTTATCGTAATAGAGTTTCTAGAAAAGTCTCGTAATATTGCACAATATGTCGCAATACTGCATTCGTTCCCATATGGGTCAGCAATAATTTGAGATAACGTGAAACTTGATATTTTGATAAACACCTGCATCCTGTTACAGATAAGCGACTTAGAATAATTCTTAATATTACATAGGATATTTGGGATATAACATATATATATATATACATATATATATATATATATTAAAAATCATTTAAATAATCACATTAAGTTCAATCCCGTGCTGCTATTATCCCATAGCCAAGTACCCCAAGCAGAGTGGCCAGATTGACAGATAAGATCAGCACAGGCAAAGAAGTTAGAAAGCGTAGTTATACATTAATAAAATCTTATACTCTTCACTGAAAATACAGGTTTGGCAACGATGCAGTTTTGAAATTAATGCTGTCAATTTCTCACACGGTATATCTTTGAACAGACTTTACAAAACTATTTATATCCTAGAACTTATCCGCCACAAAATCAACTCCTTGCACCTATCGTATTGAAAATACTGAGGAAAATCTAGTTTTACCTCGTCCACAGTCACATTTTTCAAGCTATTTATTTGCTCCAAGAAGTGATCGTAACAAGGTGCGCAAGTATCACAATCGCTTATCGTGAAGACGTAGCGTTTTTCTAAAGCTACGTACAGAGATCTTTTGGGGGGAATGTCCAGAATTCGCTTCACCGTATGGACAAAAGCTTCGGTCAGGTGATTATCATAGACCACTAAAATAAACAAATACATTTTTGGGACAAAGTGCTATTTCTATATGATAATGTTATTCAAAACAACGACGAAAATCGTGATACAAATAACGCAAGATATGATACCTAACCGTGTCAAATTCGTCCGGGTTCGCGCATGACGTCACGCTGTGAGTTATTTTTGAAATTTATAAGGCGCAATATAGAGTTTACGTTAGTTATAGGCGGTTTTATATAAATTCCATTGGCAACATACTTTGCCTCCTGCTTATAATACAAATTTTAAAGTATATGATTTAAAATAATCATATAAATAAAGGGATAAATACATACATTGATTACATTGATTGATTGATCGTCCATATCACAACCATACACTGCATATCTCATTTTTATTTTTAAACTCTTAAAAGTGATATAAAAACACCAATAGTTGAAAACACAACTCGATCTTAAAACAGACGTGTTTCGTTTACAAAATATCGCGTAATTACTCACAGCGTGACGTATCATGGCAACGCCTACCTGCGCGGTGCCAAATCTTCTTTTATCTGTATCATGGACGACAATCAATTCCTATTTCTTAATCCGTGAGTGAGTGTAAGAATAATTATTAGAATATCTGTGGACAAAGTATGGTTTTTAACCAACGTTGAGTCAGGCTTTAAGAGTTAACGAGCTCTTGATACCCAGAGTAGTCTTTGATCCACTTTGGGCTCAGAGCTTTAAAAGCTGCAAACTGAAAATAGTTCTAAAGGGTAAATAGGTACTTCGGTAATATATGGTTCTTTTTTAAAGAAGGTAGAGTTATGTTGAGGAATACTCAGGTCAGCCCTATGTCTGGTCTGCATTATCATACCCTCACCATACGTAGCATAATTTTCGTTGCCAGTAAATTAAAAAGACTTACTGAATATCATTAACTTACCATCGGCTGCTATTACTATAGATATCTTTGGCAACAACGCCACTATTTTTTCTGGTAGATTTGGAGCCGCAAAGTCCAGTTCCAACACTTCTACAGTGTGTTTGGCCAAACGTTTGTTTCTTGCTACGTTGGCCCTCATTATTTCTAATATTTCCCCCCTGTTGATATCTAAAATAGAAGCAAGTGTCCAAAATACAGACCGAAATGAATAAACCACCCCGTATCCGACGCTTCTAAAGAGCCTGACGTCATAAGCTCTAATATTATAAAGAAAAAGCAAATGATCTAGCCGGGACATTGCCAAACTTAAAAATTATCTTGACATCTCATTTTTTTTTTAGTTTTAAAGAATCCAAAGTATTTTTAATTCCGCAGACGCATTTTACCTAAAATATGTAGGTATTTTAATTTAAACGCAATTTTTTTATTTAATATGGGAAAATATCACTCGTGAAATCGGTTGAAATTGTACCTAACCAGAACGAGCAGAACAACGAATTATGACTTAACCTATATTACGTTAATTATTAATAAGATGAGAATTATTCCTACTAGCTTAAACTTTCTGCTAAAAAAAAGGTTAAAAATCAAAACGAAAAATACTAACTGAGCACAACTACACCATATTTTAAAACCATAATCAAAATTATTTCATTACAGCATCTGTCAAAAAAATACATTATTCTGTTTTACAGCACGTTCAGAAAGTTGTTATTCGCTCTTTTGCCAATAAAATTATAGTAACTTATCGATTTTTTTTAAAAGATCCTCTAAATGAGTTTTTCTAAAGTCGAGATGTAGGTATCTACATAAATCGCTTTCTTGCACCCCCAAACGTTACATAATACGTAAATATTATTAGTGACAAATTTAATTTAGTTTTCAACCCTATCAGACTAATTTAAGAAGCACTGTAATCAAAGCACAAACTAAATAAAAATATGCAAAATATTAGTTACCAACGAATCGACGAAGAGCATTATTTTTCTAGCCAAACAAAACGAAACTAGCTAGGTACATTATTATTTAAAACTACCCTCTAGTTCTAAAGCAGACTCTACACGATCAATATTACTGTCACTTAACAAAAAATATTGTCAGTAATATTGATCGTGTACGGGGATAGAATGATCGAATGAAGTAAATTCAAGTAAATTATTGAAGACTATTCGAATATTTTTATAATACTGACAGTATTACTGTTGTGTGAAATACTGACAGTAATAATGACCGTGTAGGGACTGCTTTAGGAAAAAATATTGATAATATGCACGCGTGTTTGTATAGTTGCCTAAGCAGTAAAGTACATGGTAGATCTTGATGTAGCCGAAGCGAAGCTAAAGGGTTGTTGACCTCATTCTGCTATCCTAATTCAGTCCGCTAGAGTGATTTCGATTGGTCGAACTCGTGCGTCAGCGTCAGCTGTGTATAGATCCATATTGACCAGCTTAATAAGACCGTTTACATTATTTTTGCTATTTATTTCTTAATTTGCCAAAGAAAAAGTTAAAGAAGTTAAATATTAACAAAAGTTAAAGCCGTTTAATATTAACAAAATATCGTATCGTCGCTTAGTGATGTGCATTTTAAATTAGTTCTGGGTGTTTAGTTGAAGTTGAGGTATTTATTTTGGTTTCAACAGCTTTTCTCTAGGGAGTTTTATTAAATTTGTGCTGTAGGCAGTATTTTAACATTTTTAAATTGGGAAAGTTGGTAGGATTTCTTTCTTAAAGGTAATATATTAAAAATATTATTTCTTCAAACTTGTTACATAGAAATATTGTTAAGAGACCTGGCAACACAACAACCTAGCTCACTGTCCTTTTATTCTTTATATGGCCATATATTTCCAGTGGTGTGCAGTGACTAAATAAAATGTTTTGAGGGGCGATACCTAGCTTATTATCGCGAAGCGCCATTTATGACTATTCTTCCCCATTAAAACATTCTAAATCTTTTAAATAAAGAATTTTTGTTACCTGTGCATATCACCGGGTTAAACATGGACGCCACAATGGACGTGAGCCCCACTCCACTTCCCAATTCCAAAATGTATTCGTCTTTTATAAACGTTTTTCCGTGATGAAGCAGCCAATCAGCTAAGAGGAGGGCTCCCCGCGATATTTGGAGACCTACCATGTTCAAACTCGTACTATAGCTGTGTTCTAAAAAATATAAGCAAAAAAAGAAATTAAAAACCGTCGCCAGAATGTCCTACAATCTCTGATTCTTGACGAACTGACGACGATATTCACAAAACAGTTTAACATTAGGACATCCGATCGATCCGCGCCTACTGCACATCCTTCCTGACACGATGAAGAAGGTTTATAATTTTGGAATATTCTTAAATGAGATAAAAATAAAAAACATGAAAGATACATGTTTGCCCACATTATTAGAAACCACTATACCTATTTCCATATGCTCCTTATGTTCGGAATTTTTTCTAGGTACTATCAGATCTCCCTCTGAGTCCTCAATGCCATATGCAGGCAGCTTAAAAGAGAACTGACTTACTACATCTGTAACAATTCAAAAAAAAAAAAATGTTAGAGAGATACGCAGGTACAGAACCCTTATAGCGCAAAACCCAACTTGCACTTGACAAATTTACTTATTTTTGAACAATATCAATAACAGGGAAACTTAGTACTAACTTTTTGGGTTCACTAATGGCTTGGATTTCGAAGTATAATCATATTCCTCGTATAGTTCCGAAGAAACTTCGTATAACTCATCGTCCATTTCCTGGAACAAAGAAAACTTATTTAATTACCCAACACTGAAATTTAATAACATTCCTAAAAACCAGAAACGAGTGAAAATATTATGTATTCATTGATTATGAAAAATATGATAAAAATATATTTAAAAGTATTTATTTTTCTGTTCTATTATAATTGTAAGGAAGTTATATTCTTTTAATGAGCTTGATTTGTCAAAGAAGACTTGGGTGATGTTTAGTATTGTCAGGTAATGTTTAGTTTAACTTCGTACAAGAAATTTTGGGACTTATATCTAAAACTTCACTAACCTGAATTTAAAGAAAAACTCTCGGGAGTTACAGCGATAAACAAATGCACAACTTTAAGACTAAAAACTTAAAGATTTTCAGGAACTTCCACACTGTTACATAAAACTATAATTTGCTTTAAGTAGTTAGCAAACTGCGGCGCGCAGTGGCATATTTTCAAGAAAAAACCGGCCAAAATTCGAAATATTTTTTTAAAGAAAAATACAAAATTAATATGAAAAGCAATAGAATTTATAACAGTTCAGGTCATAGACGTCCTTGTCTGACACCTTTAGGGTATGGTCCCACTAAAAACGGATAACTTCCGAGACATAATGAAAAAAACAATTGCAAATGAGCAAGTTGGCAAGCAACAAAGAGTAAAACAAAATTTAAACCTCGCGTCTGCAAAAATCCATACATTTCAATTTAAAAAAAAAACAACTTAAAAAATAGATTTGGCCACTTTTCGGCGGCAAAGCCCCACTGTGCGCGATACATTTAACTTTGAATTCTATAACTACCGCCTCGAACTTGGAATTATTTTTGTAACTAGGCTAATTTTCCGATTTCGTCGTGCTCTATTTTATATTATTTTTCTGAAATTGGCATAGTAAAATAAACACACTTAAAGATTCTTTTACAGTGTACACGTCCTCAAGGCGTTTAACTTTAAGTTTTTAAAGATATTTTAATTTTAACAAATTATGCTTTCATCAATTTATGCATTTTAAAAATTTATTCAAAAATTTTCTTTTAAAAACTGTCTCTGAAGTTCTGAAGATCAGTTTCAAACTTTTCTGTCAAAAACTGTGTGAATATTCTCCGGTTCTTGAACCAATGGGAGTCAATTTTGCTTCAAGATAATGCAAGACAAGAGACGTAGATAGATGGCATGAAAGACATATTATACTGGGAAAATGAGGTTTGATTAAAGAAAAGGCAAAGAACAAAAAAATGATTTTTACACAAGCAATTAGCTTAAATCAAACTATCACCCTAAGGCATTCCAGCCAATTTTTGACCCAACAAACTTATGGCCAATATGCATGAAAGATCTGTACCTGTCGGGTACGTACGCCTTCTGTAATATACACAAAAGGTAAAATTACGACGGCCCAAATCTATAAC
This sequence comes from Philopedon plagiatum, assembly GCA_963971165.1. Lineage (NCBI taxonomy): Eukaryota > Metazoa > Arthropoda > Insecta > Coleoptera > Curculionidae > Philopedon > Philopedon plagiatum. The sequence continues at coordinate 3,562,906 of OZ020193.1, forward strand.
ATCCTCTCTATTTGAAAATGCTGCACATGGCGGAAAAAAGATAATTTCAGCTGCGACAGCTGCGATGCATAAGAAGCCCGCACGTAAGGCGGCTGGCGAACGCGTGCCCACAAATGAGGGTTCTTATTCATTGGCGGAGAAGTGGTTCCCTTGACTTCGTATTGGTACTTGGTAACGAATTAAACTTAACAAAAATAACAGAATTAAGTTTCAGAACAATTAACAGTATTAACACTAACAGTAGGCGATGCATGATATTGACTTAAAATAATGATATTTAATTAGATTTTCAAAATATTCGTCATTTGCCACTTGGCAATAGTCAAGTCTATTTACAAGCTCTTTTTTATTATTATACACTATATTAGGAGGTATTAATCGAATTTCATTTCGAATGCGAATTTTTAAGTCATCAAGATCCATTGGTTTTGTTTTGAATACTTTACTCTCTAAATAACCCTATAGACAAAAGTCCAAAGGTGTCAGATCTGGTGACCTTGCTGGCCACTCAACAAACCCCCTCCTTCCGATCCACCTATTTGGAAAAACGCATCTAAATAATTGTGCTTTTGTAATTAACATGTCCGAAAAAAAATAAAAATTTAAACCTGCATATACATAGGCCTATATCATATGGTACATAAAAATGTTTCGAATTTTACGTAAAATCCGAAAATGTAAAAAAATACAGGGTATTACATTTAAGAAAATAAAGTTGATGTACATACGTCCTACTTGTTTGAGCCACCCTGTGCAATGAAAAATATTTTTAAAACGTAAAAAATTAAAATATCCCAGGGCGTATCCCAGCGATTTTCCATAAAGTTTCCCATTTTTTATATAATGAATTTATTCCATATTTTATGTCCTCACTATATATATATATATATATATATATATATATATATATATATATATATACATATATATATATATATATATATATATATATATATATATATATATATATATATATATATATATATATATATATATCTATTAGTCAAATAATGATTTTTTGTGCTGTCCTGCTTTTTTAGTCATACTCGCAGCGTTTTTGTCTTTTATTTATTTTTTTATTCAAACACCTAAGTGTAACTAAATTTTTGACGCTCCTGGTTTACTTCCTTGTAATCTTAAAATTATTTCATCAACAATGTAAATAAATTTAAATATAAATGTAGAAACATATCCCCGACGTCACTGTCTTACCACAAAAGCTGCAAGCTGGTATTAGAGGCACAAAATAATCTTAAAAACACGACTCGACAAAACTGTGCATCTGCCTCATATAGCGAAAACCATTCTGTATACGCACTATTGGGTATCAGGTATATTTTGTCTGCCCCGAGACCTTTTTGGAGTTTCCAATAATGTGCCGATCACTCAAAGGAGTGGTTAAATTAATTGCCAATTAATTTTTTCATTTTCAAAATTCCAATGAACAATGTTATGTTAGATATTATGATCATTATTAATATGCCAAGCTGGAACCAGTCAAGTAACTAGATAATACTAGGTCTTATCTTTAGTAACCATTTGATTGCTGTCCAGTATCACCAGTCCCAGCGAAATATTGCAATAAAAGATCCCGATGTCACTTAAATATAAAAAATTTTACCTGTTTTACACATATACTTTCTGAATGGACATATACCCCTATCTTTTGTAGTTGAAAAAGGTATACTTTATTTTATTAATGTCGCTAGAAGCAACTTTTTTTTAGATGTTGTAGTGGTGATATGTAACCTATTTTTAATGAATAAATTCAAGTAGCTGTTTTTGAAAAAAATTAATTTGTAGTCGGTATTATTAAGGTCAGATAATCTAATTTTCTACAGCAGCTGTTCAAAAATGTTAAAGGGAAGGAGGTGAGAGGGGATCAAACGAAGCAGAGGGGAATTTTTGCTCAAAAATGTTACTTAATATGTCATTGGCGGGGTTATGGAGGTCATAAAAGAGAGGTGAGGGTGAGCGGGGATCGAATGATTTTTTCACTGCTTTATTGTATATTGATTTTTGGGTAATTTGGGTTAATAATCCAATTTTACACAGCAATGTTGCAAAGGTTACAAATTAATGGCGAGGGGATGAGGCGGGACCGGTGCGATACGGGGATTTTTCTTTTAAGCAGGGTGTTTGGAATGGGGAATTTAGGACGATTTAATATAACTTATAATAAGAGACATCAGGGTGTTAAAGTTAAAATATTATTTTATATTATTATCGATATGTTTTTGAAAGATACTAAATTCACATAATTTGGTAAGCGGGTTTTTTTTTTGGAATGGGAAAAGCAAATCGTCCTGGCCTGTTCACTTTTATTTGGATATCCCTGTACATTGCCTTCTCTTTAAACGCCCACGGTACGTTAGTACTCAGGCTTGAAGTCTAGGTTGGACTGGCCTAGATAAAAAACTATAGGTCGAACTGAGAACTTCCTCTTGTGAAGTCGGCTAAAAACCATATAAAAGAATGGCCTTTTAAATTTTGTCGGTACAGCTTTGTAACACCCTGTATATACCCCTTTTGCCTTATAAAATATACGTAATATATATTTGTCCACACATCAGTGCCTCGAACATTAACTGAACCGTCACTGCGGCAGAGGGTGGAGGATGGAGGAAGATGTACTTCCGACTTATTTCCGTTAAAAAACAAACCGCTAGCAAAGTTGCCCCCAATAAAAAACTAAAACTGAATATAACCACCTGCTGAATGCAGTGGAATTAATAGTATAGGTGGGTGCATTTACATGGAAAGGGGGATAAAGTGAGAGAAAGGGTCTTGTACAAATGCTCTCTGAACGACATTCGTCTGCGAATAAAAAAACAGGATTTAAAATGCAAATTTTTAACGTTTTTTTTCGGTTAAAATGGATCCAAATTAAAATCTAATATACGTCATCGGAAAAAGCTTGTCGAAATACGTGATGTCCATATTTTTAGTTTCTTCATTCTTTATAGGAAGGGAGCAATCGCCGATTAAATTTCTATTTTTTGACCTTTTTTTGGACTCGACATCGGTACCTTTAAATCACTCCGTATTTTTTCCAATCTAATTTTTCAACGCTGTCTTATAGAGGGATGATCAGACTTTAAATCAAATACAGAACGAATCATCCAGGAGCGTATTTAAGGGGCAAAAACTAAATTTTCTTGATTTTTTCCAACAAATCCTATTTTTAACCGACATAATTCTACACTAATTTACACTATTAGTGATTCTTTTTGGGTTTATTTTATCCGTTAATTATCTATGAATACCTCCCATTAATTTAAAGCACATATTTTTTCGTTTAAGTTATATATAAATAGGTTTATTTGCATGGAGGACATGCAAAATTTGAAACTTTTAAATTTTCGAATTTTCCACCATCGCCATGGAAACAAAGAATTGCAGTTTATTTGCGTCCGAATTATTAAAATATGATGTGTGAAAATTTCGCAAAAATGCCAGTTTTTGTTGCAAGATTGGAAGGTTTCTGGATCGATTTCGGCTTGCAATATACATGAATAAGATTTTAGGAACCTTCTACTTTAAGTGCAGGGATATTTCATTTAATGAGTTACGCATTAAATTCCATTTCTATTGATTTTTCGATGACCCTACAATACTGCAATTGCCATGTACTTTTAACACTTTTGACGTCACAGTCAATGGGATTATAAAACTTTTGACACCAATAACAAAATTTTTAAGTCTAAAAAACCACCCTCACGACCGAGTGTCCATCACATATTTTCATAAAGTCACGCGTGATAGTTAGTCAGTTTATGAACTGACGTGACCCCTTTCTGTTCTTTGTTTTAATATCAACATGAGTAAATATACATGTAGCAAAGGGGCTTATAATAATGGGGTAGCAGCGCCATAATAACAAAAAAAAAAGGAAACACCAGTCCAGGTAGAAAGCCTATCGATTTCAGTGTGTTTCTGTATATGTACGTTATCATCTAGAAAACTACTAAACTTATATTATGTCGTTTAGAATACAAAAGACATTGGAATGTACATTAAACCAAAAATATACCTTCCATGGTATTATATGGGATATGGGTTACCACATACCCACAATGTGTTTCTTAGAAAGTCTTAGAAAATGGCACAGGTACCAGAAATTAGCCTTTTTATAGAATGGTGAATGTCAGGTGGTATTAAAAGTATACGAAAACTATTTTAGATAAAATATGGTTAGGTATTCTTTATTATACACGGATACTGTAGAAAATAACGTAAGATCAAAGAATGCAGTGGAATCAATCAAGCATATCTTGAATTATTACTCTCAGTGGCGATCCGGGGGGCGGGGGGGGGGGGGGGGTCTGTACCCCCCCCCCCCCCCACTAACATCCTAGAAGTAGTAGAAAATAGTATATTACACTCCGACATGGAAAATGTTTCATAACTATCGAGAGATAAGATAGTTGACCAAGTATCAGAATAATTCATAAGTTTTTAATGACGACTTCTTAACAACGACAAGACAAAAACTTGTCAAAACATCACTGATCAACTAGAAGATCTTAATTTAAACCAGTACTAAATCTTAAACCTTCTTAGTGAATCTGAACGGAAATGTTTAAACACGTGTGTTACAGTTTTTAACAAATCAACCCCTAAGGGGGTAAAATTGGGGTTCAAAGTTTGTAATGGAGTAAAATTGTTATACGCGCAAGCTAGCTGAATAATATACCAATAATAAAGCATCCTGCTCATGCAGTATTACGAATTTTTCGACATAAATGTGCAAAGTATATTTACCTTTGATCCTAAAAAATGATAATACTCCCGATAACGCTCCTCCGGCTCACCTGCTCAGACAGCTGTTGCGAAATAAAAGGGAAGTTCGTAATTAACTCTTCGGCACTCCTCTTATTATTTTCTGGTGGTAACCCCCTGATTATGTTTTTAAAAATTTCTGAATTAAATTAAATCGAAACAATAATGACACGCTAGGTTTCCCCAACGACGACCGCGAGCTTTCATATCGCTTTCACTTTTGAAACTTATAATTACTCGCCCGACTTTTTTTTATTATTTTGCAATTAATATATATCTTGTTTTTCGTCGGGCGTGTAGAGGAAAATGTCACCGATGATGGATCCAGACATCGAAAATATTTTAACCAATCGAAGGCATTTTTGCCATAAATTCCTAATTATTCCACAAAATTCGATTGTACAGGGATATCCAAATAAAAGTGAACATGCCTTATAACTTTTTTGTTTTTAGAAATGCCAAAAATGTTAAATATAAACGTTCTGGGGATTTTCGCAAAATAGTTGAGCATCGAAAAAAAAAAATAGAGTATAAATCATGGATTTTCTCGATTATTTTACATTGGATGGTATGATTTTTATCATATTTTTGGATTCTAGGTGAAGTTCTAGACATATTTTCTATAACATACCCTATGCAGTTTTTCAATCCTACTATCCAGGTTGCGATAGTACCTGCTATCGTTTTAAATTTTCTTCGTAGGTAAGTCAAAGTGAATGTCAATGTTGACAATGCAAAATGAGTTATTCTATTAAACAATAAATGTTGATTTTTATTAGTTATTAATATTTGAAAGCAATAACCAGTGATTATAAACAATAACAAATGAATTAAAATAAACAGATGAATGTTAACATTGGCGAATAAATATCAAAAGAAATTTTCAAAATGTCCGCCATTTAATTCGCACTTTTCATTCTCTGCCTCTGAAGTGTGTTGATAATACTTTCAGTATCATTTTCGTTCAGATTTCTTACTTCATTTCTCACTTTCCTTTGAATTTCTTCAATATTTTCATTATGACTGATGACTGCTGTATACGACATTTTTCAAATGACCCCAAAGAAATGTATCTAACGATCTGAGGTCTGGGCTATTTGCAGGCCAATGTAACGTTCTATATCTACCGATCCATTCGTTATACTTATGGTTTAAAAAATTGCGAACCTCAATTATTATATTATGGGGAGGCACTCCGTCCTGTTGCCGTATAATACGTCGACGTTCTTCAAGTGGCAGTTCGTCGAGAATATCTTGGGTTTCATTTTCCAAAAATTAAGATAGCGCTGGCCAGTTAATGATCCCCGAAAAAACAAAGGTCATAGAACTTTATTTTGTACTATCCCACACCAAACATTGATTGAATTAAGCTCCTGAAAAGCAAGATTTTCGATGGTAAAGGGATTTTTATCCGACCAAACATGAACATTTCGTCTATTAATTCCCGCAGCTGAGAAAGTTGCTTCGTCTGTCCAAACGATAGTATGAAATAAATTAGGATCTTGCCGCATTCTTTCGTTAATATTTGTGACAAAAGTATATCTCCTAGAAATTTTCTTCAAGATCATTTTCTTTGGGTTTGTAATAACTTCTTTAAAGGCTTTATGCATATTCCTTATTCTATCGCCTGCCTGGTGGCAACATCTAAGAAGATTACGCGCATGAGGGTAAAAAAGATTGTGATATGGGTGGGGATGACTATGTGATACTCGGGTGTTACTATCATCGCATGGTGCACATCTCGTAGAACGTCACGCGGAGTTGCCAAATGTTCCATTTTTGCGTTTTTTCGCATATTTATCCAAAAAAAGACAATTTGGGCATGTATTTTCGATAAAAATAGAACTCAATTGATTTTAGCGACATTTGTCAAGATAAAATACCATTTAGAAGCCCGGCAAACCCCAGAATATAAAAACATACAAGTTTGCTCAGGTTTGCGGCTTATTCACAAGAAAGAAGTAAATTTAACCCAGCAATAAGTATTAGGTCTTTTAAGTGAATCGCAGGGGCATTTTATGTTCCCTAAAAATAATTAAAACCACTCTTACAACCTATAAAAGAGCATTATTTACAAGTCCTGCGACCATCGATATACCGAAAGCTGCAACTTTTAGCACCGTATACACCTTTCCTCAAACTCTCCTCTCTTTCTCCCTCATCCGTTCTCCCTATCCCCATCTCTGTTTTAACCGCAATAAAACTACCTGTAGTCCCGAGGAGCCGCTTCAGTCTTCAAGCAAACGAGGCTGAAAAGAGACCCCAAAAGTTGGAGCTATGGCCGGCCGATCGTGCCGGAGCATCGTCGCCACCGTTACTGCGGCCTTGTTGGCGATCGTAAGCGTGTCTGTGTGTCAAAGTGTCGTCGCGACGGACGTCGAAGACGTGTACAGAGGCGTCGCGGATAGTAGCGAGACGAATATAGTGACGGAAACAAATGAACTTATCAAGGATGCCGACTATGATTTAAAAGTTTTGAGTAAACAAATGAAGGCGTTAGTGGAGAGGAGGACGGAGGATTTGAAGAGTATTGAGGACAGCGTGAGGAGGACGGTGTTTAACGGACCGGAGGTCGAAGAGCTCAGGGACCAAGTTAGGAGTCTAAGGTAAGAAAAAGAAAAACTAACGTACATCAGACCAAAAATAGTTTGCTAATTCACAGTCTAAGTGTCAATTCTCTAATAAAATACATTAAACGGACGATTATATCGACTAAGACTGTACAATAACGCAGTTTTTCGCAAGGCAATTTTTTGAAAATATTTTTTCTGAAAAATATACTTTCAATAGTGATATAACAAGTGCAATGAAAATTATCAATAATTCTTCGCAAATTTGCGCCAATGACAATGCACGAGTGCCCTTTTCAGTTAAAAGTTCAAATATGTCAAAAAATATGGATATATTTTCATTGCACGAATGGCATTTTATGAGAGAATTTGATGAATTAAAATTTTCAATTTTTGGTATACCCTCGTACGTATAAAACTTGATTGTCACAATAAATGACAAGGAAATAAAAAAAAAACAGTAACCAGAGCTCCGTTGTCATGTCACAAAAAGACAAATTATTGATTGTTATAGTCGTTTCCATAAAAAAATAAATAAAGCAATAGAAGGTTCAGTCCTGGCACCAACCCTATTTCTTCTTCACATTAATGACCTACTCTCTTCAACTACCAATCCCATCCACAGTTATGCTGACGATAGTACTCTTCACTCCAATATTCATTTTTCCAGACAAGTTTCGAATCAGGAGTTGGATAATAGACGCAGATCTATGTACCTATCCCTTTCCCAAGATCTTCAATTAATCCTAGACTGGGGTGCCAAGAACCTTGTTCAGTTCAATGCCTCCAAAACCCAGTCTTGCTCCCTCTCACACAAAAACTCTGGCAACGCTTACCCCATCCACATGAATGGCCAAGCCCTACAAAACAACGAAACATTCGATCTCGTTGGCATCGCTTTCGAACGTGATCTCAGCTGGCACAAACACATTACTTCAGTAGCCACATCGGCAGCTACAAAGCTTGGTTTTCTCTTTCGAGCCAGAAAATACTTCTCCCCTTCCAACTTATACACTTTCTATGTTTCCCAAATAAGACCTAACCTAGAGTACTGCTCCCACATCTGGGGAGCGGCATCACATTCGACTCTTAAGATCCTTGATTCTATCCAAAAGAGAGCCATTCGACTTATCAATGACCCAGCCCTCACGAGAAGACTCCCTTCTCTCGCTCATCGCCGCGCTGTAGGGGATTTATCCCTTTTCTACCGCTACTTCCACGGATTTTGCTCTGAAGAACTAGCCGGTATTATTCCCCCCTTGAATGTCCCTAACAGAACAACAAGAGGCGCGTTACGTATGCATCCCTTTACTGTCCAGCTACAAAAGCCTAGAACAGACCACTTCTCTCGCTCATTCATACCTAGGGTCTCCAGATTATGGAACAAATTGCATGCAGATGTTTTCCCTTCCCGTCCCAACCTCCAATCCTTCAAATCCCGTGTCAATAGACTACATTTCCCTTCTCTCCAGACACCCATGGTACGTTAGTACTTAAGCTTGAAGTCTACGTGGGATGTCTTCGATATAAAAAAAAAATAGTGAATCTGAACGTAAAATTATTACCCCAAAAAAGAATAAAAAGTTCCAAAGCTTCTGTTTGGAGACAATTTCAAGATATAAATATAAATGCAGTCAATTTGTTTAAACAAAATTTTAAAAAATTGTAAATAAAAATAAATGTTGTTTATTTAAAAACTACTTTGCATATTTTCCAACTAAAAAAAGCAAAAATAAAACAGAAGCTACTTCAAGTTAATTTCTACCAATGCTATTTTTTACAAAAAATAAGGCTGATAATCATGCACTGGTAAGTGCATGATTATTCTGATTGGTTTAAATCAACAATTAAAACTTGTCGTTTTAGTTTTAGAATGTCTATTTTAATGAAATTTTCAGAAAAAAACTCAAAACACTGGTTTTCAGAGTAAAAAGATGAAAACAAAATGTTTTCAAAAAAAAAATCGAAATTTTTTTCTAGGCCCATGTTTTGGTACGCTCTCTGAATCTCAAAACCAAGGACTTTGTTTTAAGGACAAAGAGGAGCATATAATTCGTAACAGAAATCCAAATTTTTATTTGGATTTTGACAACTTTTAAGTAGTTTTAATTAAAAATCGTCTTTCATGTTTTTTTCGACGTTTCGACTTATATTTAATCATCATCATACAATATAATTAATGCTATTTCTCAAATCTTACCAACATCTACCATGAGATCGTCAAAATGTATATTGCATATTATAGCAAGTCGACGTTCTCTTTTCTGTGAAATCTGAATTTACAATATAACTTCACTAGGTGCCTTTGCCTGTCAAAATCAAAAAAAAAACAAAGCATTTCAATCAAACTGCCATAAACAATTACCTATTGATTAGACCCAATCTAATTAATGCGGTGAAATAAGGTGTGGTAAATCTCAAGTTTCGTTTTCAATTCCCCCATTTCGGGGATGTAACCCGATACGAAAAGGGTGACGCGCACGATATTGGCGATTAGGTCAACTAACCGGCAAATTGCACATTTGGCGACCCCAAGCCTGAAGGAAATAAGATACCCGCATACAGGGTGTGTAACATATACCTATGGGGAGAAATTTCCTCACGTCAGAAAAGGCCTATATAAAAATTTTGTTTCACAGGCAAGAAATCCAACAGCTTCGGTCCGGCACCCTGCCCACCCCGACGCAAAATGACAAGTTGACTGTCAAATGGCTGTCAAACGCCGTGTACGAGATCAAGACGGAAATTACCGAGCTCCAGAGCACGCTCAACTCGTCCATCATCCTTCAGGACCGCGAAGTGCACAAAACGCAGATGAGCCTGTTCCAGAGCGACGTCTCCAATCTAAATGCTGAAGTTGAGGAATTGAGAATGCGCAACGCGAAGAACGAAGCTGAGATGAGCATTCTCAAGGAGGAATTCGGCATGCTTAGGAACGACTGGAAAAATACCGCAGCTATAAATGGCAAGCTCAAAAATCAGGTAAACTTTTTACAGTTTGTTGTCAAAAATGCAACTTAAAAGATTTTTCTTTCACCCTGTACATGAAAAAGTAGAGCAGTGCAGCGACACAAGAAAAATGCTGCAAATTCACTTTCCAAAATTTTTTTCCAATGCATGCGAAACAAAGAATAAATTATAGGTTTCGAAGAAGTTGCATTTAAATAAATTTAAAGTTAAATCCCGTTTACGTAAGCCCGACGCAATTTAAAGACCCTGTCGCATGTTTAACTTTCTTTTTCTAGCATCTCAAAGCAGTGAAGACCACATAACGTAACGCATACTTTGAGGAAGTTTTTTTTTGATCTTACATTATATTAATTTTCTATAAAAAATGTCAATGTCAAAATATGGCCCATCCATTACTGACGAATTTTCAAATAAAACATACTTAAACCATTTTTTTGCGAAAACAATGTGATTATGAAGATCAACACAGCTCCTGCAATACCTTTCCGAGAATAATAATGATAACACGATAAAGTTCATGCATACATATACAATATACATATTATGTATTATATAATAATTAATGTAAATAACATAAGCTTACATTTTGCAGAATTACGATGTAGATATTGAAAATAAGTAGGTACAAGTCTTTTCTAAAAACTGATAAGGATATCTGGTTTAAGCATACCAATCTAAAGGATTATACAGGGTGTCTGAAAAGTCTTAGTATGGGCAAATATCTTTGCTATTAGTAAAGACAGAGGCGCCAAATTTTAGGTGTATCTTATTGGTTAATAAATCCACTTTTCCATGTAATTTAACTTTTTCAACCCCCTTTAAGGGGTGACGCTAGGGAGGTGAGGTCAAAAATTTTAAATGGTACCTCATTTTAAAGATTTTCGAAAAAAAAAAACGTTTTACCGCAAACCCGAGGGCCGTATCGTAATTTGTTTTTAGATCGCAGATCTTCAAAAATTAAAAATCGTGAAAAAAAGTTAAAAATTTAAATACCTTTATTTCTCTTATTACTTTCAAAGTTGTTCAAAATGACCAGCACAAACTTTTTGGAACTCTGCCAAGAAGTAACACGTGCTATTCTCGAAAATATGAGAAGCGAGTTCCAAAATCGACTTTATTACTGCTACTCAGAAAATTCCTGTTGCACATTAGTAACTACATCAGGCTGAATGTTTCTTATCACAGTACGAATTAGATCTTTAAAAATTTCAATAGTATCGGGTTTATTTTTGTACACTATGTCCTTATAACCCCAAAAAATCTAAGGGACTTAAATCCGGCGACCTTGCCGGCCACTCTATTGCACCACGTCGCTCTATCCATCACCCTGGAAAAGTGTTACTTAAATATCTTCTGACATTAGCCACATAATGGGGAGGTGATTAGAAACATTATCGAAACCCTAATAAGTTATATATTTTTGGAATCTTTACAAAATTTGACGTTTAACAACATTTTTTAATTCATCATCTCATGTCCATTCTTCATTTTGCCTTGTAACCCGAGTCGAATCGACATCCCATCGGTTCCAATATAGTCGGTACCATTTTCAATTTAAAAAAGCATCCGGACCGAATTTTTTCCTTTCGAGGGACCACAACGGGCGCGAGCAGGTGTCACGCGTCTGACGACCGATATTCGTCCGTTTTTCACCTGCCTTTTTCAACCAATTGCAGGCGAGAACGGCGCCCGCATCGTATTTCCACCTTGGTCGTCATCACGGTGAAGGATATACAGAGTTGCCTAATGAAATTATTCAAAAAACAACAACATAAAACTGAAAAGGATATAATGAGCGTGGGCAAAAAAAAAATTCGGGTTGAGTGATCATAAGTCATAAGAAACTAAACAACAACAAAAAAGTAAGCTAAAACGGTACCATTTCGGGTTCTGTGACGTACCAAGATCGAAATATTAAAGTTGCAACGCTGCAGTTGCGACACCGAATCGCCAGCATGATAAAATATTCGTTTTATTATTTTTAATTGGTTTATTTTTCCACTGTAGTCTGAATTTATTATTTTGCAACTTTGTTGCAAAGCAATAACAAGAACCAGGTGTAAGAACCAACACTGCCGTGCAACGAAAAGCGGGTCTCCCTTTTGATGGGTTTACTGGTTTATGGTTTAAAAATTTGTTTGTCTACCATTATGTAAATATGTATACTAGGGTGCTTCGTTTTAGACGACTATTTTTTTTTGTTTTGGTCCATTGACGGAATAATGTTATAAACATATAAAAAAAAATTCTCACCAAAGATGAGCTCTTAATTTTAATTTTAAGTACTCGCTAAATGAATTCGAAAATTTCCCATTGAATTAACATGTAAATTTAATTTTTTTTCAATTATCTATAGCTTTGCGACATTTCATGATATTTAATTGGCAATAGGTGGAAATTACAGACGAATCTTTCCTCTTTAAAAGTGCCTGTAGCCAATTTATGTTTTGTAACCGACCTTGCCATTGAAGCCAATTTTTTCTCGAATTTCATGGTTTTTTTTATTTTTCTCGTAAACCACTAACTTTAAAACAAAATTGTATGGGAATTTTTTATAGGGAATTCAATTTCCTACAAAAAAATGTATGTAAGCCATAACCGTAGAGCTAGTAGTTTTCGAGATAAATCCAATTAAACATCTCAAAATTTGAAAAATCGCTGTTGTATCCAAGATTTTAGTACTTTTTAATGAAATTATTGCTGAAAAAATACATAATGTATAAGAATGAAATATAAAAATATATACTACACATTGGTAAGTAATCACCAAAAATATTTCGTGTAATATGAAGCCGTTTCTTATTACCGTATGCTAGATTTCAATATTTTTAATAATATTATGGCTGAAGAAATATATAATATGTATATACTGGTAGGTAAATACATATTTACCAGTAATACGGTAATTATGAACATTTTCCAATCTACTAGAGTTCATAATTTAGTTTTCAGTTTTCAAAAAAATATATTTTCGGAACAGGTACCTATTTTTTTAAAATTATTTTATGAAGGCGTTTTTGAAAAAATGTCCTTTCGAAATACGCGTTTTCAAGATAATATTTTCAAAATATTTCATAAATCCCTCTTCAAAGAAGCATGTTTGAACAAGCTGTCTGGACATTTAAAAAAAATGTACGTTTGAAATATTCGTTTTCGAGAAAATATTTTTGAAAAATTTCGTTAATCCGTTTTCGAAAACGCTGTTTTTTAAAAAAATATTACTCTTAAAAGATATGCTTTTTGAAAAAAAAACTATTTGGTTATTTGCTTCCTCTAGAAGCCAAAACGATCCGGCGCAAAATTTTGATAAGATCGAGATGTGTAAGAAATGTTTATAGAAACAATCTAAGAGCATGTAAATCAAAAATGCCAAAAAAGGCTTGCATTTTGTATATTACATATTAGTATTGATCTGATATTCATATTTTTGGGGTATAATTCATTTCAAAGACCTTACATAGACGGCAAATGTTTGTTTTTGTTTATAATATTTTGTAAAATATGTAGGAATGTAATATTAATATTTAAATTTTCACTATTGAAATTCTCTTTGTACAAGGTTCTGTGGGGAGGCCATGCACCCCTCTTAAATCCGCGGCGCCTATGCCAGGGGCCACCCCTAAAATACTTCTGGTCGGTCTAAAAGAAGAAATACATTTTCCCATTTACTAGCGCCTATGCCAAAAAAACCGCCAGTCGGAATTCCTTTGAAATTTTACGATAATTAGTCCTCGCGAAAGTGGTACCTCATTACTTTTTTAATGCTCCCTCATCAACTAAACTAACCGTCAACCAGTCAATTATGCAAGGAATGAGCGGAGCATTGTTGCCGTTTTTTACGCCTCTTTTTGTTCCCGAGATATTTTACGCTCGTCTTAACTTTTAACGACCTTTTATTTGGTCGGACCGATGTGCCGACAGTCAATTTTGAATGTTGAGAAAAATATCGAAGAATGTGCGAGACATTTATTTTCTTGCTTCCTTTTGGAAATATTTAACAAAACCTTAACAGGTTTTATATTTTTGGAATCTACAGAAAATTTGCTGTCAGATAAAGCATTATTCGCGGGAATTCGCTTTAGATTAAACGGTACAGCTGATTAAATAAGTACTTTGTGACACGAGTGTCACAAAAATTTAAACTTTCTATCTTAACTTAGTTTTTATCAATTTCGGAAGAGCATCTTTAATAAAACCTTATTTCTACTCAAGGATATTCAACCTACGCTATCGAAAAAATTACTTACTATATTGTTACATAACTAACCAAACAATGTTCTAAAAGGTTTTTCTTTTCAGCTCAAATCTCTTCAACTAGAATGGTCCCATAACTGGAAGTCCCTCCACGAGAAACAACTACCCCCACTTCCTTCAGAGAATGACACTCATTCCCGCCACCAAAAAGTACTTAGACAGCACGTAATTTACCTGGAAAAAACTACGAAAAGCCTCCACAAGGAAAACTATTTTCTTAAATCTAAACTGTCCCATCTGGAAAACGAGATTAGACTAATAAAGGAAAACCACAACAACAAAGGCAGACCCGGCATGGACAACTTTGACAGAATCAATGGAAACGACATACACAACTACGTCACCGCCAACAGAATCCAGGAGGTCCGACCTTTAGTCAATGAAATTCTGGAAAAACAATTAACCAATGTTACCATGCAACAACAAATCAACACCGACGTCATTGCCAACTTCTCCAAGCAAATGATAAACTTCGACAAGCTCCACTTGTCGATGCTGGAACTTCTGGAAAACGTCGAAACTTTGGAGAGCAAAGTCGACAAAGCTTTTCCGGAATTCAGGAAAGAAATTTCTAAAGCTGAGAGCCAAGCGAGCCAAGTTACTTCCGACATCGCTCTACTGAAAGAAGATTCGAAGAATATACGGGATTCGATGAAGGCCATCGGGTTTTCGGTGTCAAAGTTGCAGGAGAAGTCCAGCGAGGATAGGGAAAAGCTGGAAAAGCTCGAGGAGCACCTAAGGGCGTTGGAGAAGAGCACGGTGGTACAAAATTCAAGATTACACGATCATATTTTAAAGGTAAGTCGACCCTCGAAGAGCTTTTTAATATATCTTACCTTAGGGTACATATTCCTAAAGATATATCATCCAGATGTAATAGAAACGTGGTTAAATGACGTAATATCAATCACGCACGTCTTGAATTATTACTCTTGAGACTATGTGTGGAAATTCTGTTTGAAAATCCTGAGTGGCGTCCCGTGTTGAATAAACCCACTGGCCATCAACCCTTCTACCTTTTCTAAAGTAACTTTCGATCATAAACGCTTTTTGTTCTGCCGTGATAACCATGTTTAATTTTCTTAGAAATAAAAACTTCAGAACTTAACAGTTCTATTTTTCATTTACTTATACCTTTTACCAATGTTTTTAAAGAGTACCTAATAATTCAAGACATGCGTTGTTGATTCCACGGCAAACTTTAAGGACTTTTTTTTATCTTACATTAAGTTCAGCATATCGAGTTTAAAACTAAAAAGCTTGCGTTAATCTATCAAGGCCAAACCACCTTCCTCTCCACGTCAACTTTTTCAACTGATATTCTAAAGTAGATAATTTCATTTTAATACATTTAATTACCAATATTGAAACCAAATCGATTACATTCATTAATATAATCCTGTTTTAAATTTTATCTTTGACTTTTAAAGATAAAATCGATTATAAAATGCTTGTATACTTGTCTTGAAAATGGGGTCAGAATATTTAAGAAAAGAATTTTACACTCTAAAACATCCGAGTAAAAAATACTTAAGGATTTGATATTTTTGTGTTCATTATACACTTAAAATAGATCAATAATAGCTGAAGTATGCTATAAAATTATATAACGTCATTAACCAACACCAGATCACTACATAACCTAGTTTTATCACCAAACAACTTCAAGAAAACTTCAAACAATTGTTACCAGGTCTGTTTTAAAATGTTCCAATCAATTCTTCAGTATTGATACTTTCTTGTAAACTCAAGCAACAATGTTTAACTCTTTCTTTTTCTCAGGAAGAATCAAGAACGGTGGACCTCAATGCCACCAAGTCAACAATCCATTTGGTGGAAGAACTCAAGAGCTTCGAGAGCGAGTACAAGAGCATCGTCAACAAACTCCCCAGGGACTGCGGTTCCGTAGACGGTGACAAAGGGATCTACCTCATATCACCTGGAGATGGCGAGCCCATCCTGGCGCATTGCGACCAAGGTTGGACTACTGTCCAGAAGAGATATGATGGTAGCACGGATTTCAACAGGAATTGGAATGAATATAGCAACGGGTTCGGAAGCGCAACGGGGGAACATTGGCTGGGGAACAGGAACCTGCACCTCTTGACCGAAAACAACTGCACCATGCTACGAATCAACATGAAGGACATCTACGGCAAGTATTGGGAGGCGACGTACGATCACATCTACGTCGCAGACTACACGGATGGCTTCAGGCTGATGGTGTCCCATTACCATGGCAATGCCAGCGACGCCATGGACTACCAGAACAGGATGGAGTTCTCCACTGTAGATAACGACAGGGACATTTCCAACACGCACTGCGCCAACAACTACGAGGGAGGTTGGTGGTACAAACACTGTCAACACGCCAATCTGAACGGAGGATACAACTTGGGGCTGACGTGGTTTGATCGTAGCAGGAACCAGTGGATAGCGGTGGCGCAGAGTGAGATGAAGGTGAAACGGAGAGACGTATGTTGAAGAAAGAAGGGAACAATGATTTTACAGACACAATATTTGGTAAAAAAGAGGAGCAGCATAATATATCAGTGCTATGGCGGTGTCTGTATCAAAATGGCTGTTAAAAATAACAGACTAGGAGTTACCTATTGAATTTCTCATATCGTCAGTCTAAACTAATATTAGTGAGATATTGCAAGAAGAAATTCAAGACACGCTAACCCCCAAACGCTAAACTTTAGAGTGGTGTTTTAATCAAAGTTTTTGCTACATTTACTAATTGACTTTCTAAACCGACCACAAATGGGGAAGGACTTTAACATTTCTTCAATTTTTAAGGTTTTTATAAATCGCATGTTTCAAACATCACGTTATATTTTAGCGTTTAGGGGTTAGCGTGTCCGGAATTTCTGCTTGCAAAATCTCCCTATTAACTCTGGTAAATAAATACAGGGTGTTATAATATTCACTGCATATATTGAAACCGTCAAATCCTGGTACAAATTCAGATTGGAGTGTTTTTCGTTTTGATTTTTAACGCATTTTTTAGCAGAAAGTTTAAGCTAGTAGGAATAATGCTCATCTCATTAATAACGTAATTTTGGGTAAATCATAATTCTTTGTGTTACCGGTATAACACAGCCTGTTTCGTTCTTGTTACAATTTCAACCGATTTCACGAGTGGCCCATATTTTCCGATATAAAGTAAAGAATTGCCATTAAATTAAAATAAACATTTTTAGTAAAATGCGTCTGTGGAATTAAAAATAGTCTGGATAACTTTCGGTTTCACTAAAACTGATAAAAAAATGAGATGTCACTATAATATTTAAGTTGGGTAATGCCCCGGCTGGATCATGCTTTTTCTTTATAATATTAGAGCCTATTAGGGTCGGTATTTCGGCATTTTTAAAATAAAAAAATATGCGATTTGACGAAAAACCAAGGATTGGGAATGTCTGTTGACTACCCCAGAGTCACCCATTCCAATATATGCAAGTGTATTTCATGTATAATTCCAAAATAGTTCAACTGTAGCAGAAATAACAAAGAGATAAAATTAAGTTTCAATGCTCATTGTTTAGGATAAATTTCGTTTTTTCTTTATTTTTACTTTCAAATAGTTTAAAATTTAGGCCGACGACACCATGTTCCAAAGACGAGGCTAGGAAAGTTTAGTTTTAGTGTATGTTTAGCTTCAATCCCGTCCATATTAGGTATTTGTATAAAAAAATCGCCTTTTTTGTCTAGAATATGCAAAATAAAGATCGAGTGTGATCTACCGAATTTTTAAAGATAAACAAGGGGATGAATTAAAAAAAAACCGTTTGGCTTTTTAACTAATATTTGCAAGTACAGACCAAAGATAAGCTAGTTCATTTACATATTAAGTTTATAACAAGTGTATAATTTTTGTAACTGTAACACGACGCGTCGTCGCGACGCACTGTACAGTATGTCCAATTTTCGACACTTTTGCAAGTATCTTGGATATATTTAAAGATACAGAGCTGCGGTTTTCGCAACCCTGTGCTACTTTTTTGTAAAACGTATGATGCTATAATCAGAATTAGCATAGCCCCCTTCGTTTCGGAGATACAGGGCGATGTTGAAAATGTGTCATTTTCAAGCACCCCTCGTAACTTTTTCCCACTTAAAATTTAAGTCTATCGTTTTTGAGACACTGTACAATATTAAAAAGATATGCTTATGCCAATCCAAATATTTTTGAAAGCAAAACTTTTTATGAAGAGTAACTTTTTTTCCAAAAATTTAGAATAGAGGAGTTTTCCATTTGGCAACCAAATTCGCGCACACGCTGTATAAATAGTTATTATACTGTTTTTATGATATTCTGTTTAAATAATTGACGGAACACTCTGTTTTGGCGCAGTATTAAATTACCGACGTCAGTTGAGTAATCATGTTTAAACGGTTATTAAAGACGGTTATTTTTTTAGAAAACGAATTGTTGGTATATATCTTTTGGAATAACTTTCGAATTTTACAATTAAAAAAAAGAATATAATATTTCATTGTTGGCATAATGATTTGAAACAACTAACGTTTAACTAATATTGAGGTTTATTTTTAAAATTTTATATCCCAATAACATAACTGAATCGATTCACTGTTCCATATAAATTTAGATAAAGCAGCAAATTTGTTTATATTTTATAAATAACAAAAGTTGCTCAAAATTGTTACCGTTTTCTCTAACACAAAACTCGCACATTTTACTTATTCGTCGTATGGTATTTTAAAGTATGATCGATCGTCCCTGCAAATTTTGAAATTCTAGTGTAGTGGCTTCGCGCAGTTCTTCTATAGTGCGACGTCGAGACTTGTAAACTTTACTTTGTAAGTAACCCCACAAAAAAAAGTCAAGGGCCGAAAGATCGGGTGATCATGGTGGCCATTTCATAGGTCCGTTGGTTCTTATCCATGTTTAAGGAAAATTATTTTCTAAAAAAGAACGAATTACTCTTGTCGGAATGTTACTAATCCTGTTGGAAATATATATCGTTTAAGTAAGCCAAGGGAACACCATCTAGAAATTCAGGTTGGCACAACATCCTGCAATATACCCAAGTAACGATTTGCTGAAAGGCTTCCCTCATAAATTCTATAGGTTAGTTGCCTTCCCAAAATAAAACAAGCAACGCTGAAACCGAATCTTCCCTGCTGCTCCCGCTCAAAGTAAAGATGATGGTTTTCTTGATACCAATGTCTGGTATTGTGTCTATGAAAAATACCAGAGCTTGTGAAATACGCCTTATTGGACCATATCACCAATTTTCCAAAATTCACATTGGGCTGAGTTTGCTGCAAAAACGAATTGCAAAAAATGAGACGACGTTCAGCATCCCCAGGATGTAAATGCTGAACGATTTTGACTTTATATAGTCTAAATTTACATTTGTGTAATATAGTTTGTGCTCGAGTCTTGTTCACTCCAACTTCTGTCTCAATAGCCCTACACGAAGTAGAAGGAGTTGCTTTTACACAGCCTAAAACGTTAACCTTCGGTGCTTGAAAATTACACATTTTCAAAATCGCCCTGTACCTCCGAAACGAAGGAGGCTATGAAAGTTCTGTTTGTAGCATCATACGTTTCGCGAAAAAGTAGCACAGTACTGCGAAAACCGCAGCTCTCTATCTTAAAAGATAACAGAGATACCCCGCAAACGTATCGAAAACTGGACAACCTGTACTGTATAGTAACTTATTTATTGTAGCTTTTAGGTGCTCATACACGGCCAACTAGGGATAGATCCGGCGATTATTGCGGCGGTATAAAAACCGTTCGTGTACGAGCACCGTTAGATATTTGCCGTAAATACTGCCATAAACTAGATATAGATGTATATAGAGCTGAATCCGTTTAGATATAACTTTGTATATATTATATTAAGTCATTTTTGTACCAAAACAATATTTATAATAAAAAAATCGAGAGTATGTACTTTTTTATTGGTAGAACGTACCCTAACGATATATTTCGGCAAGAATTCCCTTTTTATTGTCACTCCAACGTGATTGATGTCTCTTGCAACGTCAGTACCATCTTTGAATAACTACTAATTTTAGATATTGAGCACACGGCCAATCAAGGTTGCACGTTTTAAAGGAAACAAGAATACATTCAATGCCTCGAAATAAACTTATTACCGCATAACTTCATTACAATTAACATTCAAACATCCATTATATTTGCTTATGTATTATGTGTTTGCATATAAATATTATTTCCATGTTTAGAGGTCGCCAATTTTCAATGCCAATTCTTACGAGAGTTTTTTAAACTCGAGAGGCAAGGACTTACCTGCAAAGTGGACTCACTAGTGGATTAAACTTTTTGGTGATAGGTAAAAGAATAAATTTTTATACATTAACAACGCATAATTTTTAACATGATCCTATAATTTTATGAGAATATGGATTTTATTTCTTATAATTTATCTGAAATCTTACGTAAAAGTAAAAAGTTTACTTACTGATAAAAAATGAACACGTTTAGGTATTTTATTTATTCTTTTTCTAAACAAATTTTACATCATTTTATCGAAAATTTTTAAATTTGAAGAGAAAAAATGTGTTAAAAGAAAGTTATAGTCATTTGTATTTTGTTCAAATTATATTTTAGGTTTAAAAAATTCAAATGACTATAACTTTCTAATAACATGTTTTTTCTCTTGAAATTTAAAAATTTTAGACAAAATGATATAAAATTTGTTTAGAAAAAATAATAAAAAAAAATCCTAATTAATTTTGAAATTTTTCAGTTAGAAAACAAATCTGTAAAACTTAATTGTTTAGAAAGTATGGCCATAAATAAAGGTAAAAAATTAAACAAATTATTAACTGACCAGTTGGACTTGAATAGTTCCCCATCGTTAAATTTATAATTTGTTGGAAATTCCACCAGCAATAAAACGGTATTGTTGTACATTCCATAACTTAAAATTGTAAAATTAAAGGACTTTACCTAATACCTAATGGTATTGTAAACATAATCATCAGGTTGTAAAAACTTAGGTAAAATTTGTTGAGTAGTTAATACGTGTAATAATAAGAACAGTAGTTTTTATTAGTTTATACTAACCAATTGTCATGCTTTAAGAATAAGAATTTAGTGAAGATTTAAACACGTTTCTTGTTATTATTAAAAAGATTTGCGTTCATAGTGCTGCTTGAATTAAGATTTTATAGTTGATCAGCTATGTTTTGACAGGTTTTTGTCCTGTCACTGTCAAGTTGTCATTAAAAACGTACGAGTTATTCTAATATTTCACCGACTTGCTTAGTTTCCAAATGATTTTCATCTTGAAACGAGTTACTGTAACAAATTTAAAAAATTAGTAGTTCTTGCAATGACCATTTTTGCGCATAGCTCTGCATTACCATTTTTTTTTCTGATGCCCCTCTTAATGCTCCTTTATTACAAGTGCTAAATCAACATACTGGGGCTGGTAATACCCGCCTTTTCGCCCGTGATCGGAATTTCAATAAAACACAAAAATATAGGAAAAACATTTGTATTAACCAAAAGGCGCTTTTTAAGCAGTCTAAACATACTTACATATGTACATGTTAAATAGGACTTTCATATAACAAGCCGCACATCCTGATTTTAGTTTTGAGCAAATAATCTAAGCGCTATACACAGTCCATCAGACAATCGCGAAAATGGAATTTTTTAAGCAATATTCCTATTTGGTTTACATATAAAATGTGCTAAACAATAATGCCTTCATTTAAAAGGCGAAAAAGTCTCTAGGAACACAATATTTTAGTTTTCATAATTTTTAATATTTACATTAGATATACATGTACACATCTTACTATCATACAATAATTCTCTTTTACAACAAAAGGAAAAATATAATTTTTTAACACTTGTGGACAAGCACATTTTTTTCTATCATTTTTATTACGTTAAGTATATAATAATTACACATTGCAGAAAAGCACATCAGCAAATATAAAGTGGAATAGGTATAAAAAAAAGTTTAGAACTAGGTTTTGGACTTACACTTTCATGTAGATACCCAATAGGTGTCGTTAAATACTTACAATGTTGAACCAAAAACTTCGTAAATCTTTAAAAGCTACTAGACAAATCAAAACAATAACTTGAAAAAATGCGCCAGTCAGCCCCAGGCAGTCTGTTAATTGACTTGCATTTTTTTAGGTCGAAAAATGTCATTTGCAGGCCCATTTTTGGTACTTAATAACTGGAAAATAGTAGGTCGGATCCAAAAACGGTTTGACACGTCAAACTTTAGAATCTCAAATACTTTATTTTTGCAATACATCTTTCTATACCTAAAACCACTGGAAATCGGAAAAATTTGGAAAACTGAAAATTAATATTTTTGCCCCAAATTTTTCATTCTTTTTAATTTTTTTTTTTTGGTCAAACTTGAGCCAAAACAAAATTATATTAACATCATCAGAAAGAGCGCGTCGAAATACGTGATATTCATATTTTTTAAGTCCTTCTTTCTTTATAGGAAGGGAGCAATTGATTAAATTTCGATTTTGTGACTTTTGTCCATAACATTGGTATGTCTGACACACTGTATGTGTTTCTATCTAATTTTCTCAAATATTTACAGCGTTATCTAATAAAGGGATAGTCAAGCTTTAAAATATATACCAAATGGGAGATTCAGGAGCGTATTTAGGGGGTAAAAATTGATTTTTTATTTTTTCAATCAAAATCCATCTTTCACCGGCATTATCATATACTAATTTTTTCTTATTTATCAATTCCTTCTGGGTTTATTTTATTTCCTAATCATCTCTGAAGGAGTGTGATATCTATCTTAGTATAGGGTCTAGAAATGCAATGCAAAATGACCTTAGATAACTTAAGTTTCCCAAAGTTTTTAATCCAACCGTGTACCCTACCAAATAAATAAATTACCTATGTTAAAACACAGCATTGCACATATTATCAGCAGTAAATATAGAGTCATCACACAAAAGCACTCCTATGTCAGCCAGTCATGTTAAAGATACACACGTATACCCTGTCTGTGCTAATAAATCTATTAATACACCTTATACTATACAGTGCCTACAGATTTATCATTGTTTAAAGGAGCATAGTTACCCCCTGATGGTTCCTTCTTCCTAAATGTCACATAGGTATACAGTAAGCTACCTACAACACTAATATTTAACCCTAAAAAGTTTAACCACGAAAAGATATAGTCACCTCCGATCATCATACCTAGATAAGTCACACAAATGTTTTTGAGACACCCTATGATTGTTGTAGTTAATGCCGAGTTGTATAAAGTACATAGTATAACACTATACATCAGTATGAACCCCATTATGCACGACAGAAGGAACTGGGCTAGGAATACAGGGTCATCCCAGTGCTTATAGTTATATGCAGCATCAATATCTCCTGTGTAGAATGCGAGAAACACTGCTGGCACCACCATAAACAAGGCATTGTAAAACATCAAGCCATATTTGCCTAACTCTTTGGCATCCAGCTTCTTCTTCGTGTAGACTCCATTGACTGCAGTAAAAAAGTCATTGATAAGAACAAATATGTAGCCTTGTAAATTGAAAGCTAAGTCATTGCTGGCAGCCAGCACTGCACCGGCAACCATCATGTAGACACTGCACTGAACACTAAAACTAGGCCGCACTGCCAAAATATACAACTCCAAAATCATGGTCATGAGTATGGAAAACCTACGTAGTGCAGTAAACATTGGCAGTGATAGTTCCTTCGTCCCTCCTAGCCCAAAAATCATGTTTCCAATGTATATCAGTGGTAAAGGAAAGATCTTACCGGCAGTGCTTAAGTCAAAGCTGGGGAATGACAAAATCTTGAGCTTTTTAGCCACATAGAGCACTACTATAGTGGCAATCATCTGTCCGATGCCCAGAACTTGAAAAGAAGGAAATCCGTAGGATGTCAGGACTGTTTTGTTCACAACTGTAATCATGAACGATGCGACTGCATAAAACAGGGCTGACAGAATCCTTTTGAGGAAGATCTTGGGGTCTGGGCCTTCTTCCTGGATCCCCGTCATGATAAAGCTTAGTTTTCCTTTACTTAAGTCACTTCATACACAGAAAAAACTGACCGAACAGGGTGGCGTTCATGATGCTTTGCGACAAGAAAACCGACACGTACTAAGGCTGTAGCTTGAGGTTAAAATGATCATTAAATAATTTATAGGATTAATCAAACAATTAGCTTCGTCACTTGTGTTTTTTATCTATACTACCGGGAGGTTACGTCAATCTGTTATGTTTTCTTTTGTTTGAGCAGGGGCGACATCTAAATCGTGTTATTGTAAGCTGGCATTAAAGATTTCTACAATTTTACGGCAAATTTTCAAACATTCCCCTTAAATATTTAACAAATTCCGGTTTTTTAAACGAAATTGATTTTATTTTGCGTTTATTGCCAGCCAAATTTCGTCACACAAAAGAGAAAGTTACCTAACCTATAAAAGGAAGACTATTGCAAGAATTACCTCTAAATCCATTTTGTTTAGCAATATTCTTTACTGCTCCATGTTAAACTGAATAAAAAATACTTTTTTAACAGAAAATTCTACAAAATTCTCTCTGTTTTAGCCGCAAATATAAACAAAACCATTTCAAAATAACAACAAACAAAATTTGTCAATAAAAAACTGTCAAAATGGCGCTTGGTCACGGGAAGGAAACTGTAATATCTGCCCCCACCATTCGAAAATCAATATAGTAAAATGATTTTAAAATCTTACTGAGTTTAAAAATGGTTTTATTGGGTTTTAAATATACTTAAATATAGAGCTTCGTCATTCATTCAATATACGAAATTTTTAAAAAGAACATGCTCCTTCCAAAATAACCTCAGTACAAGTTTAGTGACGGTCTCATAGAGGACGCCACCGACAGGGGCATGTTTTGAAATAATTATATAAAAACAGTGATTACAAGAATGATTTAAATTAAAAATTAGGATGATTGATGAAACATTTTTTCAATAAAAGTGAAAAGATTGTGTAAAACTTCGTTGCTACTGTAAAAAGTAGATATTGCTCAGTCGCTAAGTTCTTATTTTTCAATTTGCAGACCATGTGTACGTTTAGGAAATTTGGGATGGGTGTGGATCTAGCTATTCAGAAATAAAACACATTCTTCTATTTTTTAGGTCTATTTTTTAAAATGGCAGCAAAATTTTACATATTCTTATTGTACTTACTGAAAAAATTGCAAAAACCAAAAATACCGGGTCCATAGGGACTTGATATAAAGTAATTGTTCGGAAGTAACCTATAAAACGCAAAAGAAGTTTTATATGGGGTTTGATAGGTTTTGGGGTCGGTACAACAAACGTTTTTCTTTACAAATATTCATTTGATAAGATAATTATACTTGAATATACTTGGAATGTGCTAAAAACAACCATCCCCTTCGGCATCACCCAAAATAGAACCCTTGAAGCCCCGATTATTTGATTTTATACGTTCTTAAGCTCTATTTTCCTCTTCCTGTCAAAATATTGCCCCCTAAAAATCACAAATCTAATACAATCAACATAAACTTTACGAAAATCGCTATACAATGACGCCTAACTTCGTGTTATTATTTTTATAGGAAACCTACCCCATGTCTCCCTCATCGAGCGATGTTCGGCAATCTTAATACAAGTGTATGTGTATGAGAATAAAATAAATACATGGGGGAAAGTCGCGCTCTTTTGATGTTACAGCATAGAGTGCTTTCACTGTTGGGAGTCTCCAGACTTTTTGGCGACTCCCAATAGACGGTTGTTTCGGGTAAAGCCGATGGAATAGCAAAAGAAAGATGGTATTATAAATAAGAGTTTTTTTATAAGAAGAATAACCTAAAACAGGACAATCTGCAGTGGGACTCCGGGAGGTCGTAGAATTCTATTTGTAGAGACAAAGCGATATTTTTTCGCTCTGTCTTTTCGTTCGCTGTTTAATGATCAGCACACAAAAACAACACGATCGCTTTATTTCGATTATAGAAAACTATAACCACCCGGAGTAGCAGTGCTGTTTACAATTTATCTTTTATATATACAAACAATCATCGATTTCGGTTGGCCTCTGGTCGCTATCACGTTGTTGACGGTTAGACCATAGAACTGGTTGACAAATGATAGTTATTCCATTGTTTAACTGTCAACTGCAACCGTAATCAGAAGCCATGCATGAGAATTCTCCTTCATTCTTTATCCCTGACGCAAATTTGTTCAGGGCAGCTGCGCTTGCTGGAAGTTCGTAATAATATGATCTATTTTATTAAAGAACATATTAATTACAAACCTACCCACCTATTATTATCAACGATACTAAAATTGCGAAAATCAGCTTTCGCACCGCATTCGGTTCTTAAGCGACTGACCCTTCTTCTTGTTGGAGATGACTAACCGCCAAGTTACCGCGATCATTCCGCTTGACTTTAAATTTCCCGTGATCTCTCCGACAATGAACATGCGTGATAGTAAATTTCCGAGTTTACAGGACGGTGCGACTCGACAACAAAGTTTGTGTTTGGTGCTTTTTTGTGTGTTGTTCTTGTCTAGAGTTGATATAACAGCAAGTGCAAATTATTTTTGTTAAGTTCCAGTGACTATTTTGTTGTAAAAGTCTTTCTAAAATGCCAAATGCGGACCATCTTAAATTTGTATTAAAACCACGCGTTACTGCTACCTAGCTGCCTAGCCGTGGACGGGCCATCCACTGTTGTTCTTGGCTAATCCACCAGTGTACGGACAGCGGATCTCCAACGGTACTGCGGCCTGTACTGTCGATTCCATGGACAGCCGCGGCAAAGAAAACATGTCCGGTCTTCAATCCGGTGGGTTTGCCGTGATTCGGGCCTGAAGCGGCTTTCAGCAATGCGGTTTCTGTCCGGTTCTGGAGCAGCCACCTTGTGTTCACTGGGATAAAATATGGATGTTAATATTTATAATGTAAAATAACTTCAAATGTTATTGCTTTAGAGCTATTCAACAATAGAAATGAACCATAACAATCCGATTACTTAATATAGACAGAAAAACTGTTGTGTAAAAAGCAGTGCACGAATCCGAACGCAACCTCTGGCGTATTTCAAGTAACAAAGCTGCCAACATGCAAACATCTAAACTTAAATCCCCCAGATAGTCGTCCTTTGCATATGAGTGCCATTTTATGAACAACGGGTCTTATGGGAAGTAGATAATCTATTTCTTTTAGAGATTTGAGGTTATACGTGAGTTTTATTGACCCCCATGGAAGTAGAGAAGAGTCTTGCCCTTTAGTGCATAAGGGTATTCGGGGGTGGTTGATCGAGAGTGATTTCTAGTGAGTTCGACAAGAGTCTCACGTGGTTAACGTAGTGTTGAGAGAATCCAACGAGATGGATTCTCGAACAAAGAATCCTGTTCCGGTCGACGTCCTATATCTTACCTGATATGGAGTATATAGCACGTGCCTGTAATGGTGGTCTCAAGTGGCTATCGAGGAAAGCTTGTAAATTTCGTTAGGTAGATGCTGAGCCCAACAAAGAAGGAAGAACTCTGAGAGACAAATTAGTTCGTCGCGTACTAAAAGATAATAAGAATTTATATTTTCGACGTACCTTGGTTTCGTAATAATTTTCAGTCCGATACTGTTTACCAACTAACCTTAACAACTCAGAAAATAAAAATATTTTCAAGAAAACGGCTCGCAATATCAGGTCGAAAAACAATTACACATCAATTCGGCCTCTCTCCGTTTCTCCCTGCTCCACTCCAAGGAACAATAAAAGAATGGATCCATTCTTTTGCCGCAAGGAGCGATAAAAAACCGTGAATATATTTTGTGTAATTGCGCCCCATAAGTCGGTTTTATTATCTTACTTCGGTATGGCGAGTGCGACTGAGTTGCCGTGTTAGGGGCCTCCTGGGGCATCGCATAGCACGTGAGCATGCAGCCGTTTTATACTGATAGAGCTGGTGGTAGAACCCCGCGCTTTCGGAGACGACGTCGGGGGTTTCGGGCGGGTGGGGTTCACTTTTCAAAGTCTTGCTAGAAAGAATGGTTATATGAAGAGACATTTTATACTGGGTGACTTAGTAAAAGAATATCCAGTGAAAATAATTCAGTTTTGATAGTTTAATATGATGGTACACAAATGTGTTATGTCGTGTTTACTTGCGAGAAACCCTTGGACACAAACCTAGAGATGCAGGACTTCAGCGAAGAACCACAGACTTAGAATTTACCCAAGTAAACCAATGGCAGTCGGGAAACATTCGGCCGCCTGTCGGCACTGGTGGGAAGTCGGCGACCCTTTTTACTATTTTCTGACTGCATACGGTTCGCGCGTGTTATTCCCATGCAATGAATTATCAACCTTCAACCTAAAGAGTCACGGACTCGGCACACCGGAAACGATACTTAAGCTTCGAATCGAACACGGTCACAATTCTGGCAGTCAAGTTGCTAAAATCAGCTTTCGCACCGCATTCGGTTCTTAATACCCTTCTTCTTTTATTCTTGTTGGAGATGGCTAACCGCCAAGTTGCCGCAATCATTCCGCTTGACTTTAAATTTCCCGCCATCTCTCCGATAATGAACATGCGTAAATCTCCGAGTTTACAGGACGGTGCGACTCGACAACAAAGAATCGCCATTTTTTGTGGAAGCGTATAGACGTGTTTCTGTTTGGTGCTTTTTTGTGTGTTGTTCAGTTGTTCGCCTATATATTTTTTCAAAATTCAACCCCTAAGGAGGTGAAACAAGGGTTCAAGCTTTCTATGGAGAAAACATATTAGATGGTCCTAATGGAACTCGAAACTTGATAGAAGTACCTACTCTAAAAATAAATGCTTAAACACGTGTTTTACAGTTTTTAATAAATCAACCCCTAAGGAGGTGAAATGGGGGTTTAAAGTTTGTAATGGAGTAAAATTATTATACTGCGGACGAAGTCGCATATCGTATTTTAGGTTATTTCCATACATTATCCAAAGTTCAAACAAATTAAACCAAAATAATCTTAATTAGGCTTGTTTACACTTGGTTTAATTTAATTTACCACATGTATCTTAACAGCAAACCTACTGTACTGAAATCATAACCGTGCAGTTGCGAAATCAAACAGTTGGGGAACCACCACCCGCCATCTGCGATTAGCAAACAGGAACAGTGAGTTAACCGAGCTAATGACAAACATTGCCGCGGGGGGCGCCGCTAATCAAAGCAAGACCCAGCGGGAGGAAACACTTGTCTAAAAAGACAAACTCTATGAACAGACGCCAAAAGCAACGTAAAGCTTTGTATTCATTTCACGTAATGGTAAATAAATCACATGCCATTCACGTCACACTTGTCTATTTCTAGTTTGTTAAATTTAAAAGTCGTAAAGGAGCAAGTATTTCGTTTAGAATTTTGGCGATCCCACTTCTGATTCCATCCCGTAATGCACATTGGGTTTAGCAGCTCGAGGCGAAATTATATCGATACGCGATGAAAAAGCTCGTTAAAAATCTGGCTCTCGTGGACCGACTAAATTATTATGCCTGGGTTTGTTTGTGCTCATTTTTTAATTTAGCATGTTTAAAAATTTACACCGAGAGGATGTACGGCTGTAATGAGATGGTTGTTGGTTAAGGAAAACCTTGTTGCTAATGTAGCTTTTGAAAATAGTTGAAATAGCCATTTATGCAAGAAAGAGCACATGACTAATTAATATACATAATTTTCTTGACAAAAGGGCAAATAACAACTTTCTGAACGTGCTGTGTGAAACAGAATAATGTTTTTTTTTTGATAAATGCTCTAATGAAAGAATTTTGGTTATAATTTTAAAATACTGTGTAGTTGTACCCGATTAGTGTTGATGATTTTGATTTTTAGCCTTTTTTTAGCAGAAATTTTAAGCTAGTAGGAATAATGCTCATCTCGTTAATAACGTAATATAGGGTGTCATAATTCTTTGTGTTGCCGGTATAACATAGCCTACTTCGTTCTGGTTACAATTTCAACCGATGTTACAAGTGGCCCATATTTCCCATATTAAATAAAGAAATTGCACCTATTAAATTAAAATACACATTTTCGGTAAAATGCGTCTGTGGAATTAAAATTACTTTGGATTATTTTCGGTTTTCACTAAAACAGATAAAAAATGAGATATCACGATAATACCTAAGTTTGGCAATGCCCTGGCAGGATCGTTTATTTTTATTTATTATATATTAGAACCACGTCATCTGGCCAAATGTTTTTCACAATATTATTGAGTATGACTTACACATACAAATATGAACGTTAGAACTTAGTTAAGAACAGACAACATGCAGCAAATCTAGTGCACAAAA
Organism: Philopedon plagiatum; assembly: GCA_963971165.1. Classification (NCBI taxonomy): domain Eukaryota; kingdom Metazoa; phylum Arthropoda; class Insecta; order Coleoptera; family Curculionidae; genus Philopedon; species Philopedon plagiatum. The sequence goes on from OZ020193.1 coordinate 3,593,797, forward strand.
GCGCCACGTAAAATATATTTAGGCGAATTCACTAAAACTAATTAATAATTAAAAACTGAAATAGTATACCGATGTCTCTATCCACGAAATTTGGAATTCTAGAGGGAAATTCGACTAAGTGACAAGATAATGGAATGATTGTTGTAAAGCACTTCAGCGCGTCACCGATTTTAAATCACAGTTGCAAGTAATTATTTTACTCTAACTACCGAATGTATGGGATCTCCCGCGAGAATTGCATGTTTGTGCACCGTGTGTCTGTATCGTGCTGCAGGATACGTATACCCCTAATGGATTTGTTTGGAAAAATTATTTTGGAGGTTTATAGCAGTATTGATAACGTTAACAAATCAGTTAGCAAATGATTTGTTGCTGTCAAAACACTGACCTTCAGCAAGCTGAGACGACACCAGTCATTAATAGCTAGCCTCTTGTCACAGGAATAAATAACAAACAGAATGGTATTCCCTCTAATTGCATGTGGAGCAGTACGGATCGCTACCGCTATAGCAGCGCGCAGTCTTGGCAGCGGCAGCGCGCTGCCTCAGCGGTGGTGTTCTAAAGTGTACCTTAACTTACACTTTAAGGTACACTTTAGAACACCACCGCTGAGGCAGCGCGCTGCCGCTGCCAAGACTGCGCGCTGCTATGGCGGTAGCGATCCGTACTGCTCCACATGCAATTAGAGGGAATACATTTCGACCTTCACTGCCGCTTCTTTTGCGGCGTCGCAAAGAAGCGGCAGTGAAGGTCGAAATGTATTCCCTCTAATTGCATGTGGAGCAGTACGGATCGCTACCGCCATAGCAGCGCGCAGATTTGGCAGCGGCAGCGCGCTGCCTCAGCGGTGGTGTTCTAAAGTGTACCTTAACTCTTCTTTTTGTGAAGCGCCACGATCGGTAGCCTCCAAACCATGGATACTCTGAAAGGTACCCTGCAATAGTCAGTGCGGTACCAATCTTCGGAGATTTAGGTACTGTTGTAAATATACACATGGTAATGTATGTATCCAATATTTGATTGCATTCTTTTTATGTCTTTAATACAATTGTCTAGTTTCAAACATCTAATTATTTTAAAATTCAAAAATAATCTTTTATTATATTTACTTTATTTTATTATCATAAAACCGCGAAATGACAAACAATATTTGAATTACATTATCTTAGCAATAAGGCCTAAATATTCCAACCATTGATATCCTACTTGATTGCTTCTTGTCTGGACAATACAATAAAACCTACCTATTTATATTAGAAATTTTGCCCAGACTGTTATCAAATCTACATTTTACAAAGCTTTTGCTATTTTTTGTGCCATTAGGAACAACGTTTAATTTTATTATCTATCTAGACAAATTGTTACCTATATTGTTATTTTTATAAGACTGACGAATTACAAATAAGAGTAAACTACCTCCTTCTGCATGCATTGCGTGTGTGTAGGACGAAGAAACAAGAGAGAAAGAATGCTAAGCATCTGACTGCCGTAGTTATGGCACAATTCTTAGGTAATTACCCTGTATGTCAATATAAAATCTTTAGTTCCTTATCTTGCCCTAGCATTAGCCTAAGTTAATACGTCGCAAGATTCCACAACGTGTTTTGCACTGTAGCTTAATACAGGTTAACATGATACACAACTATCTATTATCGCGTTATCAATGCATAACATTCACGGACAACTGCTACTTTCTCATACCCACAAATTATATATAATGCATCCTAGGTCGAATCATATAAACCACACTTAAGAAAACTATTACCGTCAATTAAAAACGAGGTTGGTCTCAAAAGTTCTAAAAATTGTGAAGTACTTTTGCTTAACATTCAGACGTACATTGACAAAAGTACAGCTAACTGCCAGATGACACCTATCTTCTGATCTATACATACATGTCAGTTATTCCCCGAGCAACACAAATGCCTATGCAATTATAAAATACATTGGTAATTTGATTAAGGTCTTACTGACACACTGGAGACGAGTAAAGCCACGTGACGCGATCACGTGAGCACTTCACATAAGATTAGATGCCCGGATGTTGGTCATTTACGCACGGCGTTGGGGCACGTGGCACTATCACGCAATTTAGAGATGCTCATTTTAGGGCATAGTTGATAGTGTTTGATTGGGTTTGGATAACGTTTAAGTTTAACGATTCCACGTATATATATATATATATATATATATATATATATATATATATATATATATATATATATATATATATATATATATATATATATATATATATATATATATTATAGGCCAAATACTGCGGAAAAACATGCAAAATGTTGAGAAGAATGTCAGTTTCCTCGATTCTCCTACATTCTGTTTCTATCCTTAATTTTAAATCATCGAGGTCATTTGGCTTACTGTATATAGTTATAGTTACATAGTGCTCTAAAATCCTTCCTTTTTGGCTTCGTTATAGTCAAGTAAAAACTCCACTTTTCACGCAAGGCAAATCCTGCATCCATGTTTTCCTCGCCGCCGCAGGAATTTGCCCAAAATGTAAACCGACTTCCCCCAAAATAAGGATATTTATCTCAATATCAGCAGTGACAACTAACAAATTGGCTGTTATAAGAACGCTTCCTGATGCCTGCTCCAATTAGTCTTTGCAGGAATCTTACTAACAAGATTGATTTAGGTCATTATCCAGTTCAGGATCCTTCTTAACAATTTCGTTAGGGTGATTTTTTCGTTTAGTCTGTAATTATGAGGTTAGGGGTGTTAATAGGACAATTATACTTCAGATTGCAGCTTTATTAAGCCATTAACTGTATTAATTAACTTATTAACTAATAAATTTATATGGGTATTATTATAATTTTATATGGGTTTTATTATAACATCATCTTCGAGAATTTTCAGTTTAAACTTTGATAACATTTTAAGTACGGTCCTGATACTTCTACCAACCTCTAAAAGTTAAACAAACCAGAACTAGACCAAGTATGATATTAATGTCATTTGACTGGTCCTTCATCTTACGAAATGAAGCCAAAACTGGATGAAAATGCCAGAAAAATCTATCAAAATAACTCGACAAGGAATGTTTGGGAATAAAAAGAATAGAACTAAACAAACCTAACCTTATTATTTCTTCTTCTAGGTCGATTGTCGTATTTTTCAGACATTAGAAATACTTGATAGATGCACAAACAAACATACAGAGTAAAACAGTGAAGAATCTATACAAAAGCTCCCTTTTAGCCTACACAAAACGCGAAAAATGTAGTTATTCACGATGTATCGTACAAAAACATGGAGATTTATTTGAAGTAATCTTAAAAAGGCCTTTTGATATTCCAAATCTCGCCCATTTCCCTTTTTATTTTAAAAAAATCTTGGAGCAAAAAGCTTCAGTGTCACTCCTCTCTAGCGGATTTTATTGTAGGTCCCGGCCCACATGAATGATATATAAAGCCGATCGCTTTCTGATATATGAGTTCCGATATGAGTTATGGGCCTCTGGTGTATCAGGCGACGACTTGCCAAAGATCGTCATCAAATATGCATCGGCATGTTTATGTATCACATGCCGAATTTTGTGCGGGGCATGTTTTCGCGCCCTGGCCGACGACGCTGCAAGAATGTCAAACGAGAAACGTTAATATTTACTGCCATGCGGACAGGACAAATGTCTTGTACATTACTGGATGGTTTGCCTTTTGGAATTCGGCAGGCGAAGTGGGGTTTACATATGAATGTTTAAAGAAACGTACACACAGCTGGGTGTTGCTTTTACAGAGCTATATCGACATCAGCTTGACTTAAGTCGATATAAGTAGAAATATTTTTGAGTCATGTCGAAGTCAAAATTTAAATTTTAAACGTGATCTTGACGACACAACGAAAGAACGAATAGAAAAATCGACTAGTAACACCAACATTGAAAAAATTAAGACAGTGATTTGTGAGGCTCGGCTAATAAGGCGATTTAGTCAAAATTCAATTTTTTTTAATCTTGTTTCAAAAATGTTTTACCTAATCAACTGTATCTTCTAATCTAAAGCGAATTCCCGCGGTTATTGGGGATTCCAAAAACATATTACTTATTAAGGTTTTGGTAAAGGTTCTATACAGAAATTTATACAAACTGAATTAAGAGAGGTTTACACATGGCACCAGTGACATCTGGCGCGCCAGCAAACCTAAAATGCATATGTAATAGACACTTACTGGCGTGCAAGCTTCATCCATGCATACGCGGATTAAAAATGTTTCTTTCCAATTTTTATGCGCCAGTTAATGTTTGAAACGCCTGTAAAATAAAATTAGCAAATGTAAATACCTTCATTTTTTTTATCTAAGACATCCCACGTAGACTTCAAGCCTAAGTACTAACGTACCGTGGGTGTCCAAAGAGAAGGGAAATGTAGTCTATTGACACGGGATTTGAAGGATTGGAGGTTGGGACGGGAAGGGAAAACATCTGCAGGCAATTTGTTCCATAATCTGGAGACCCTAGGTATGAATGAGCGAGAGAAGTGGTCTGTTCTAGGCTTTTGTAGCTGGACAGTAAAGGGATGGATACGTAACGCGCCTCTTGTTGTTCTGTTAGGGACATTCAAGGGGGGAATAATACCGGCTAGTTCTTCAGAGCAAAATCCGTGGAAGTAGCGATAGAAAAGGGATAAATCCGCTACAGCGCAGCGATGAGCGAGAGAAGGGAGTTTTCTCGTGAGGACTGGGTCATTGATATGTCGAATGGTTCTCTTTTGCATAGAATCAAGGATCTTAAGTGTCGAAGGTGGTGCCGCTCCCCAGATGTGGGAGCAGTACTCTAGGTTACGTCTTATTTGGGAAATATAGAGAGTGTATAAGTTGGTAGGGGAGAAGTATTTTCTGGCTCGAAAGAAAAAACCGAGCTTTTTAGCTGACGATGTGGCTACTGAAGAAATGTGTTTGTGCCAGCTGAGATCATGTTCGAAAGCGACGCCAACGAGATCGAAGGTTTCGTTGTTTTGTAGGGCTTGGCCACTCATGTGGATGGGGTAAGCGTTGCCAGATTTTTTGCGTGAGAGGGAGCAAGACTGGGTTTTGGAGACGTTGAACTGAACAAGGTTCTTGGCACCCCAGTCTAAGATTAATTGAAGATCTTGGGAAAGGGATGCATGTCAATTTAACCCTAAAACTATGAGAACAGGCACGCAAGATAGAAAATACGTATAAACGTTCACTGGCGTGAAAGTTCAACTGGCGTTAGAACTGGCGCCACTAAATCTTTGCATGTGTAAACTCCCCTTTACTGCCAGTTTTCTATGCATTGTATTTCGTGTAATTCGAATATAGAGGGATTTTTCGTTTAGTTTCTTCTGTGGTTAAATGGACTAAAAGGACTTTAGCCAGCTTTTTTTAAAATTTGAGTTTTGGTTGGAATATGCCAAATTTTTTTAAAATCCAAGTTTTAAATGGATAATGGATATATTCCCTGCGCCGCCCCTGATAACGAATGCGCTCTTGCAATGCAGTTTAGGTGTTAAGTAAAAGCTTAATGTCCGGGATAAAAGTTAGTTGGGAGGGAAATTAAGCGTTTGACATAACAAATCACAAACCTGTGAGTGGCGGCCGAATTAAATATTTCACGGGACGGTGCAGCCGGGTCAAGCAAAAGCCGATTAATAATTGAACTCCTCGGCTTTTAACACTCGCAAACTCGTACTCTTTTATTCAAGAGTTGAGCTTCTCTAAACGAAGACTTGACACCTCGGCATCGGATTGACGGGAAAACCGCCCGGGACGTAGCACATTGTGTGGCGGTCAGCGTTTATCGAGAAGAGGACCACACCGGGACATGGGGAGCTTTTTAAATTTCTTTTTTATAGATGGGGAAAAAGACCGGCAGTGGCATGGAGCAACCGGACAAATTACCAAATAATTTAGTTGATTAAAAAAATTGATTTAGCGTTTTTTTTTTCAAAAAAGGTTTTGTTAAAAATGCTATCCAAAAATTTTAAAAAGCTGATTTAGGGTAGAAAATTTAATTTTTTTTGGCCCTCGTATCAAAAAGTTTGTATTTAATCAAGTGTATCGTCCAACAAAAAAAAATCACTGTGCTTCTGGGAAAACGTCGCGTCGGTAAGATATAACCTTGTCCTAAAAACGTTATACCCCTTAGAGGTTGAATATAACTGTTGCGTAACATCCACTAAAACCTTGTCCAAAATTAACCTAACCCAATTCCCACAACAACCATCAAAATTTTATGTTCATAAAATTAAAGATAAATTCTCGATATGGACAAATGCACTTTGGCAATGTAGTTTTCGTGTAACTTAAATGGTTAATGTCGATGAAAAGTTGTTTTCGATTCGTTATTAACCATTCAATGAAACAAATTGCAGTCTGGTGGGTTACAAAACAAATAATTTAGTTTTACGGATAACAAATAATGCATATTTTATCGCAAATACGGCGTGTCCAGAAACTATCTTAACAGATGGGGATTTTTTTTCATTTTTGATGGAAAAAAGTTTTTTTTTATAACGTTGGCAGGTCACGTAACTTGATAATTTAAATTTTTTGCAAGAATTTTTCGAAGACCGAATCATTAGTCATACTATTCCAGTTGAGTGGCCACCACAGTTCTGCGATCTCACGCCGTACCACTTTTATTTATGGCCACACATTAAAAACTCGGTTTTCAAAACCCTTTGTGAAAATTTAGAAGCCCTACTGGCTAGAATTACAAATAAATTTCAGGTGATTAACAACTCCCCTCAAGTGCCCACCAATGTTTTTGATGCTGTAAAAAGAAGAATGAGAACATGTTTGGAAGTAGAAGGAGACGTCCCTCATTTAATTTAAATTTATAATTTTTAGGTTCTTTGTTGTATATGTTTTTTTTAATTTTGTATTATGCAATGACAATGAAAATAATTTAATTTTCTTAAAAATCAAAACTTCTAAACTTGACAGTTTTATTTTTCCCTATACCTTTTACCTGTGTTACCAGTCAAAAGAAATAATTCAAGATATGCGTGGTTGACTCCACGGTATACTTTGAGGACGTTTTTTTTAACTTAAGTAATAGGGAAGATTTAATTTCAAATTCAAAATATTTTAGCGCTGAAGTACAGAGTGTGAAGTTAAATCGGTAAGTAAAAAAAAGCTATGCTTCTCACATTGTTCTCTATGAATATCTAAATTTCCTAGGAATACTTTTTTCGTAGTAAGCAAATTTATGTTGAGGCAGAGAAGTTTTTATATTAGACTGATTTGGTATAATCTTTTAAAGCAACATACAAAATATAAATGTAAAGACAAAAACAAAATAAAATTAATACTCAATTTCTCTCTTCTAACTATACCAAATTTTTAAGTGTTCAATTTATATAAAAAATTATGAAAAAAAAAATCGATGTCGACTTTTAGAAGCGATGAATAATTCGGCAACCTTGCAAGAGTCTAAAAAATTAAAATGCAGGAAAATGATGACATCACTCGCCTTTGTGAGAAAGTTTAACGCGATTTTTAGGGCATTTCCTGCTTCCCCCAAATTCCAAAAAACTATTTTTGCACCTCATTTTGACCATAAATTCTAATAAGCCAATAAAAAAATTATGCGCGGTTCAATCTTACCAATAAGTTGAATACTTTGAAATGCATTGAAATAAAGACAATTAAATTTAGTTTATGTATTTGTGTTTAGTTTAAAAGTTATTAATAACATTTTAAAGAACCAATAAAAAATTGGAATCAGAACAACCCATCACTGCATAAAAGAACATCTTCGAACTAAATCGGTAACAGATTTTACCCTCATTCATCCTTTCTTTTATTTACCCCTTTAATAACAATTCAAAAATCCATACACCATCAAAATGCCACTAATTTGTTAGGGACGAATGCCACTCGGAGGGCGGGCGCCATCCCCTACGCCTGCGCCCTAGTCGAACCTCGCATACAACCCTTAACTCCAATGGCAGCCAGATCAGTGTACATTCAACAACCCCGACGGCACAGGGGGTCTCTTGTAGAGGGTAAATGAGATTCTGTCGCTCTTTGGACTTGCCTCAAAAATCGGTCATAAATAATTTGAAAGATATGCCATTCATTAGTGCGACACGCCTCAAGAAAGCAACCGAGGTTCTATAAACAGTGCTGTTAAGGAAGCGTAGGTAACTCCGCACCGATTCACCGGGTAAATGTGACTTTAATGCGGCTAAACACTGACGTTCAAACCCTCAAAACTCACCTACACAATGTTCAAACCGAGATCTTCAAAGTAAACGATTGCCGATTATCATTGTCGCCTCAAAACCTATAGTAACAATTGATCGACTTGAGTACGGGTCTACATACCTTGAGGTCATGTACTCCCCCGATAAAATGATGGGCGCAAAGGGCCCCACGGGTCTTCACGGACCCATAACCTCTTCTGGTGCCTGCTTTGCTGGTAGATACTCGCCGACTTATAGGAGCCCGGAGCCGATGCCCAGGAGGTGCATGCCCAATCCGTCGGTAAGTGAATGACAGTTGTAATGTTTTTAATCATAAATTTTTAAGGCATTTGTCTAACTGAGCTTGCCACAAGACTTTCATTAGCTATATAGTTGCTTAATGCAAAGTACTAGATAATCGTCAGGCTAGTACTGAGGTAATTTAGACCTAGATGCCAAAACTTCGGTCTGGATGAACTAAAAACAAAAATGCACTAACATTCATATACTTATTTAAAATACAACATTCTAGGCTACATTCTATTTCATTTGAAAATTAAGCTTTAACCTAAGCGTTTATCACAATATATTGTTGTATGATAGCTTTGCTATAATATTTTATGTGATTTATTTAAAATACAGCATTTTAGGCTACATTCTATTCCATTTGGATGGCAATGCCCCAAGATATTAATTCTTCTTCCGTGTTTTAATATAAAAAATTTTCAATCAGGACTTGCACAAGGCTGAAATAAGCTTTAACTTAAGTTCTTACAAATTTTTCACAATATTTAGTTGTATGATACCTCCGCTGTAATATTTATTGTGACTTATTTAACATACACCATTCTAGGCTTCATTCTATTTCATTTGGATGGCAATGCCGTGAGTTATGTTTTTGCATATTTTGAAACAAGAATTTTCTATCAGAAATAAGTTTTTACCTAAGATCTTATTACAAATCTTTCACAATATTTAGTTATATGATAGCCGAGTTATATTATTTATTATGTGTCTTTGAAAATTTAAGGTATTTTGTTCAAAATAATACTATGAGACAAGAGCTTCTGATGAGAAATAGTTTTAAACTTTAGTGTATAATGTTGATTGCTTCAAGGTGCTCTTAATTCTTTAGGATATGATTCACAATTTATCTTTGCACAGGTAGAACGAAATTTACCTTCAGAAAAATAACAAACATCACCATTATTGTGGAAAAGGTTTAACTTTCACTGGTATCTGGTAGTTAGATTCTTGTTGCAAAAACGTTTTAGGAAAACCTTAGAAATTATAAGTAATTGCTTCAAGGCTACTTAAAAAGTTTACTATTTTTGTATCGTATACTGAAAGGCCATCCTATCCCATTCTTAGCCTACAAAAAAATGTCTCTAATTTTATCTTCATAGGTCTCAGTTCTAGAAATCACAGAATACGATATTATACAGCAAATTGCTATATTATAATAATACAGTATTTTATGTTATTCAGATTTAGGTCCTAAATTTTTAATAGCAATTATATACGACTCAATATACTTAATTGTAAATAAAATGAAAATTATGTTTTTTACGTCTTATTAATATTAAAAAAGCAAATTATAGTAGGATAACTACACAAATATGCCATTAATTTTAAATACATTGCTTTACAGATTATTATGAGAAATATACGATATCGTGATATCATTATAATATATTAATTTTTGTTTATGAAATATGTATAGTACGTTGAGATTTTTATATTTTACAATATTCACTGTCCGCAGTAATGAAAGAACATCATTCTGGGGTATGAGAAAATAGTCAAAAGTTATGGAGACGGCGATCTCCACTTCAACTCAAATATGAGTAATGGAAAATCAATTTTTAGTGGTATCATTACTTTTAAAGCTGAATTTGTTAAAGGAAATAAAGAGGGGGCTTTTGAAATGTGACAAATACTCGGTGATATTTTGTGCAATGTTAAATTTTTACATATATGCAATCTTTCTCTTAAAACCGAAGGAAGTATATTTTGGAATACTTCTGCAGCTTTTCTGCTATCTCTGGAGGAGTAAACTCGAGACAATCTTCATCAAAATTTTCACAGATCATTTTATTATTATTTTGACGAAATTTCACTTTTATTATATATACCTATACACTCACATGCAAAAAAAAATGGTCATCTTAATATTTTGATTAAGTTTTAGGCTTGATAACTTTTTTATTTTTAGTCCGATTTTAGTGTTTTTTTTAGAGAGATGTAGATACAATTATTATTAGTTTTAACATGTTTGTACAAATTTTAAGTGAAATTGGTTTTTTGACGTATTATACAAAGATAATTGAAATGCTGTTTTGCCTAATTTCAAAACACCCTGTGGAATAATTAAGTAGCAAAATTAACTAATCAGTTCTATCTACAGCGCTATAAAAAATTACAAAAATAGGACTAAACATATAAAAGTTATGAAGCCTAAAACTTAAAAGAAATTAAGATGGCCGTTTTTTTTGCATGTGAGTGTAGTTAAGTCTTGTCAATTCTCTGGATGGCAGCTGAGATAACGCAGTCAATAATTAAACAAATGAAACTGGTTGCTAGGAGAGAGCTTTCATATTATGACTGCTGCCAAAACTGCCACCTAGTAGATTTCGAAACTATTGTTTCAGACTGTATGGAAGATGTATGGCGAATAATTGGTTTTGGGTTTTTTAGATTTTTACACAGCAGTTGTAGAAAAAACCCTATCAGTTAATAATTTTTTCCAAAAAAAAACTTCCTCAATGTAATCTTGATGTCGTTAATTTATATATTGGACGTATGAATGAAAGTCTACTTGTCAGGGGTACATATAAATATGCAAAAATTGAGAATAAATTCTCTAACCACCTGAAAATTCCTTATACAATAAGGATTTCAACAAATAATGGTAAAACAGCTATTCTCCGGGCTATATGCCCCTCCGAGCGCTGAATTACATACCAAAATTTGCCGTATTTTCTTCTAACACAGTTAGATAAAAAAATACTTGTTTTGAATGCAAGAAACTACCAGGAAGAAGGAAGCTTTTTCTTTAGTTAGGATGTCGTCACCTGCAGACCGGTTTCGAACTCGTTGGTTCTCATCAGTACAGGATAGACGAACATACCAACCTTCCGAAAAAGTAATCCCTTAAAGCTACAACTGTCGTACTGCATAAGCAGTGAGACACAGGCAGCGCCATCCATTAGCAGTTTCGAGCATTCAGAGCATTTTCAAACGTATGAATGAAAGTCCACTTGTCAGGGGTACATATAAATATGCAAAAATTGAGAATAAATTCTCTAACCACCTGAAAATTCCTTATACAATAAGGATTTCAACAAATAATGGTAAAACAGCTATTCTCCGGGCTATATGCCCCTCCGAGCGCTGAATTACATACCAAAATTCATTCATACGTTTGAAAAATTTTACCTTACGGTAAACTCTACTCTGAATGCTCGAAACTGCTAATGGATGGCGCTGCCTGTGTCTCACTGCTTATGCAGTACGACAGTTGTAGCTTTAAGGGATTACTTTTTCGGAAGGTTGGTATGTTCGTCTATCCTGTACTGATGAGAACCAACGAGTTCGAAACCGGTCTGCAGGTGACGACATCCTAACTAAAGAAAAAGCTTCCTTCTTCCTGGTAGTTTCTTGCATTCAAAACAAGTATTTTATTATCTAACTGTGTTAGAAGAAAATACGGCAAATTTTGGTATGTAATTCAGCGCTCGGAGGGGCATATAGCCCGGAGAATAGCTGTTTTACCATTATTTGTTGAAATCCTTATTGTATAAGGAATTTTCAGGTGGTTAGAGAATTTATTCTCAATTTTTGCATATTTATATATTGGATGCAAGAAGTTATCCAACAAGAAAAACATTAGACTCGAGCTTAAAAAAACTTTTATTGGAATTGTTCGTCAAATATTGGTTCGAGAACGAGAGAAAAAAATAAATCCAGTTTCGTAAAACAAACATTAAAAATTTAAAGTTTCGGTAGTATCGTCGCTATAAACTGTCGATTTTTTGCTTTGTTGTGTTCGAAAGAAATATAAAACATCATTAATAATTTAGAAAAAGACTCCATGGCGTGTAATTTATTGGAGATGTCACGATTTTACTGACGTTCGATTTGCCGTCTTTAAATAAATAGTAATAATAGTTAATAAGACATTTTTTACGAGATGATTATTGTGAAAGAGAAATTGCAAAAGTCCTTGTGTGACATTAAACTGTGCACAATTTAATTATAAGTAAAGGTAAAAGTCCTCAAGGTATGTCGTGGAATCAATAACGCATGTCTTGAATTATTACTCTTGAAAGGTAACATAGGTAAGAGGCAGTGGCGCACCCGGAGGGAGGGCTGGGAGACTGCAGCCCCCCCAGACCAACATTCTAGACAAACAAAAATTTAAAAAGTGCACAACTTACCCCTAAGACAAAATCCTGGGTGCGCCACTGGTAAAAGATATAGGTGAATGAAAAATAGAACTGTCAAGTTCTGCAGTTTTTATTTTTAAGAAAATTAAATATGATAACCATGGCAGAACACAAAGCTTTTATGATCGAAAGTTACTTTAGAAATGGTAGAAGATTTCGATCAATTTCGTCAAGTTTTAACTAGATATGTGGCTTTCCTTAGAGAAACAGGAAGTGTAAATAGAAAGGAAGGCAGTGGGGACCCTAAGTGCGCACTGTACAAAAAGTAGACGAATTGAGGCAAATTGTTAATGAAAACCCACAAACCCCTATTCGGCGTTTAAGCCAGCAAGTAAATGAATCCTACGGAAGCTGCAATACAATCCTGAAATGTGACCTGCATATGCACTCTTATCGCGTAAGCTCAGTTCAAGAATTATTACCAAACGACAAGCCACAGCGAATGCAATTTTCAGAGTGGTTTATGGATTATTTGCATAATAATGAAAACGTATTTGAAAAAACCCTTTTTACTGACGAGACATGATTTTACCTCTCTGGTTATGCAAATTCTCAACAAATGAGAATATATCCGGGCATCATCAGGCTCAGCTTTTCTTTTTATATGAGATAAACCTTTAATATGGAAATATTTTATTTACAGCACGAATCTCGATATATTGTAAAAAGATTTTCAGAGAAAATTCTTAAAAGGGGTGCTTTTTAATTAAGAAACATCCCCAATTTAATGTTTTACTTGCCTCCCTCTAAGTAGATACCGATTAAGCCACTCTCCATTTTAAAGGGGGTTTTATAATGGCTTACTTGGCAGGGCACTAACTCGGAGCCACTGAGAATATAAGAAATCATTTCCAGGTTCTCACTTACAAGGTGCAATCAAAAATATAAAGGAACAGGAACTGAAACGGTGATGTTGAGCTTTTAAAAACAATTTCTCTACCGTGAACTCTCAAATTTCCCTACATTTTCCTACGGTGACAGGGTGACAGTAATTATAATAACCGTTAAATTTTTGAATTTTCAGGTCACCTGTCATTGCTATTGGTGATTTAAATTCAGAAGAATGCATCCTCATCTGCCGATTTGCTAACTACCATAGTGAGGAATGTTTTTGCTCCGTTTTTGTCTTCATTGTTGTGTTATCTGGCATCTTTATCAATTTTATCGTCTGGTGAGCCCCTTTTGCAGCTGTGGCAACGCTGTTTGGCTTAATTTGAGACACCAGTGCATTACAAATATAGAACCAATTAGCCATTATAGCCAATTCTGATAAAAAAATTCAATTTAACAGTAGTTTCGTTTTATTTGCCACTTGTTTGATTGGGTATAGTACGATAAATTTGATGGGGCCAAAAGAGACACAAAGCTCTGCCTATCTCAGCTCAGTTAAGACTACTGGTAAATAATAAGCAACTACTAGTGTAACCCGAGGTCTAAATGTTTGTGTTGTTTGAAACTGCACTAACTTATATTATTCTTGTGATACACGATAATGGCAGTGAACCAAAAGTGGCGCCACCTATCAATAAATAGCAGTATAAAACAAATTTTGCAAATCGTTTTTGATGGCACCTGGTACCTGGCGAATATAAAGAATTATTCCAATGAGCCTGTTATATTCCGAAGTGTTTATTAGGATTATACTCTTAATTTGTTGAAAACGGGGGTGTTGTGCTCGTCTTAAATTGCTTTGGGAGAATTATCCGTTTAGGATTGCATGGGGATACTTGAAGGTGAAGAAATCCATTCAAATAAGTTTTCAATGCACCGAATTGTGGTGATTTATTGGAATTTTTTACTGAATTCGGAATAAGCAAATATTCCAAGTAAACCTAAAATATTTTTATAAATGCAAATAAGTTAAATTTTTGACAAGAGTAATTTAACTTTTCAGTGGATTGATCTCCTTGTTCTAGTTTAGGGTATAAATTAAGACATGCGGGATTTTTAGGGTAGTTGTTTAACAGATTTTATTGTTTAATAAAAATAATTATACACCAAATACACTGTAATACAAAAAACAATTATAACACAAACAACAATAATTCCTGTCTGGGCAAATAAGGCGGCTCATCACATAGTACTCGCTCAACGCACACCTATATTTCTGAAGTAAAATTCCTCGTTTAATTGGTTGATGTGTTGCGAAGAGAAAAAACTAAGTCGGATAGAGAATATGACGCTAGGAAACGTGGATGTTTTTTGTGTTGCATAACAAACCCTGTTCAATTTTAGGTCAAGCTTTACGTTAACATGTAGATTGACACTTATTTTTGCTTAACTGCTGGCGTCACTTGGCACTAAGGGCAAATGGCTGCGTTTTAAACTGTAATAAAATTATACCGAAAGGTAAAAAAATTGGGTTTGACGAGTAAAATACGATAATGTATGTGACGTCATTCTAAACCCAATATGGCTGACGCCACCACATGGCGGATTACCTTTTTCTTCACAACCCCCGTGACATTTGTATCAAATGAAAGGGGTTGACGAGTAGAATACGATAAGCTGTGACGTCATCTTAAACCCAATATGGTGGACGCCACAAGATGGCGGAGTACCGTTTTCTTCACAATCGCCTTGATATGAGTATCAAATGAAAAGGTTTGACGAGTAGAATACGAAAACAGATAAAATGTCTTGTAATATTGATGCACAGATATGCAATGATGCAAATAGAAAAAACTAAATCGGATAGAGTATATGACGTTAGGAAACGTGGATGTTTTTTGTGTTGCATAACAAACCCTGTTCAACGTTAGGTCAAGCATTACGTTAACATCTAGATTGACACTTATTTTTGCTTATCTGCTGACGTCACGTGGCACTAAGGGCAAATGGCTCCTTTTTAAATTGTCATAAATTATACCGAAAGGTGTACAAAAATTTTAGTTCAATTATCCTAGTAATTTTCTCTAAAATAATATTTTTGGGTTTGTAATGACTTCCTTAAACGATTGATGCAATTTTTTCGAATTTGAGAAATATAAAGAGTCAAAACTGGAACTTTTATAAAAAGAAAATAAAAACTTCTGTAATTAGTAACTAGGGTCTAAATATTTGTTGTCTTGGGGCAACGGGGGTGGTTCATTAAAAGTTGTAATTTGACAAGAATACTTACGAACTCCTTTATTGCCTCACATTTTGTCTTAGTATCTATTCACAAAGGAAAATTATGTTCCAAGAACAAAAGATCGTTGTGGAGTCGGAAACTTGCAATGATGGCTGTTCATTAGTAAAAACCTTTTGGTATACTTATCGTCCTTTGATTAATATTTAATGTAACGGCGAGAGTGATAAGTACTTTTTTAGTACACAAAATATCGAAGAAATATCAATAGATGCAAGCAGTATAATTTTTTACCAATGGCCAATGGGTTTCGGTTTTTATCTTCTACGTTTTTTTTTCAATTTTCAAAATACGTTTTTTCGAAGTTACACTAATTCATGTAGAACAGATAGCCATTATTATGATCCTAACATATTCTGACATTCTACAATGTCCGACATATTACTTAAAGTTAAACGACTTCAAAAAATTCTTTGACCGTTTGACACTAAAAAGTCCTCCGGCCTGGATGATTTACAAGCAATTGTCCTAAAAAAATTCGCTTCAGAGCTCTTACTCATCTTATCTCGCCTTTTCCAGATCTCCTATGGCAAGGGTACCTATGTTTCCAGATAGCTGAAAAACTGCCAGTGTAAGAAAAGTTCCAAGTTCCTTCCATCCAATTAAAGATCTATCTCTCTTCTCTCTGTTGTCAGCAAAATTATTAAGAAAGCCATCAACTAACAAATAATTCGTAAATATCTAGAAAAATACAAAGTCATCCATGACAGACGGTATGGATTTTGTCACCAAAGATCCACAGCTGATCTCCTTACCTTTGTCAAACATAACTGGAACAAGTCTCTCGAATTTCATAGCTAATCCAAGATTGTTGCTCTTGATATTTCCAAGGCCTTTGATCAAGTATGGCATGCGGTCTTCTTCCCAAACTATGTACCTTGCCACGCTCTCAAAAAAAATTAACTAGCTTAAAACTGCGCCGCTTGGTGAGTCAAATAAAACACATAGATTTCGGAATCAAATTTACAATTTATTTTCACTGAGCAAATGTTTACACATTTGGAGAAAATTATTACACTACTTATTAATTTTAAAAAAAATATTACTAAGGTAGATACCAAACGAAATAAGGAGCAAAATTACTCAGTCACGTGACTCGCAGATAGGTGTTAATGACGTAAAGTAGGTTAGGTGAACGTTGGTCACAAGACCAAGAACGTTCAGCGCCACATTGCTGAAGAAAACATAATAATAGAGAAATTTAAGTTACATACTTTTATGCGCAATTAAAAAGAAAAGGCTCTCCTGCAGTTAGCTGAGCACACCTGTAGGTAAGCAGCTTTAAGTCAATTGACAATTTACTAAACGGAAAAAAATTGCAATGAAAACTAAAAGGCAAGGGAAAAAGGTTACGGTGATCAGCCAGCTAAAGAGAGAGAAAAATATTAATGTCTTCGAGATGCACCAAACATAATTAAGGTTAATCACAGGTAAAGTTAGTATTAACAGAAAAATAATAATAAAGAAAGGATATTGGATGGATTGGATCCATCCTTCGATGATAGTGTGTAGGCCCAAGGCTATGAAGGCCTAGCCGTAGTGGTCTATCTAACAGGCAACTGGCTCTTGCGAAGGCCTAAATTTCCAGTTTGAGCAACAAAGGTCATTTTCCTGTCCTGGCTAATGAGGTGTTCAAGCACAAAAGGTGTCTATGCAGCAGGAACAGGAAAGAGGAAGAAAATATTCCCCTAGGGAAAAGTTTCGGAGAAGATTTCCTCGCATAAAAAAGGTGATGAGATGTTGGAAAAGATTCTCTCGGTAGAAAAGATAAGGTATGGATGAGACCCTAAAGGTTATTGGGCGAGTCTGAAGTGTGCGTGTCAGCCATCACAGCTTAAAATCCACTTAACAACGTAGATTATTCTTCCAGGCGTAAGGGACTGAACAAACAAATAAATCCAAACAAACGTAAAATACACAAAAAAGCCCGGAAGGAATATTTGGGGTAGCACCTCAGATCCATAAAGTACCTTCAAGGGGCTTAAGGAATGTCCACCCCTTCACTGTCTTCAGCTACACGCAAAATGGACCCTAGTGGCTTGATACAGCCAAGACGAACCCGATACTCCCTTTTTTCGTCCCCGTTATAGCAATGTATGATATGTATGTATGTATGGTATGTATTGATACCTTCAAGTATCGAAAGTACCAGATACCAACCCTTACGACCATCAGATATTCGGGTATCAAAACTAGATGATTATGTCTTGTTTCGCTTAAAAAAATGATACATCCAAATTTTAAAGTACAAGTATCTATACCAATAAAAAACCAATTGCAAAATATTAGCTAAATAAGTTTATATTTTTTGCAGGATCTCCGTGTAACTCAATACCTTTGTTTCAGCAATATTCAAGGGCCCTTACAGGATGTCTTTTGAAGAAATTTATTTTTGAAATAAGTTTACGACCCTTACTTAACTCCACCAAGCCATCCTACACCAACTTCTTGTCAAAACGTGTATACCGTGCACGAATACCAACTCTAATAACAGTAAGCCATCCGGCACGCTTTCGACGACATATATAATCAGTTGGCAACACTTGTCGCCTTTCCCACGATGCTTCAAGGCCTACAACCTATTATTAGTATGTTGTTAAAGCATGATTATTTTGTCCCTTCATGTTGGCTACTTTCTAGTTTCATCTGCAAGGGAGTATTACGAATTTTTGCTGCTGCTACACGTTGGGCGCCAGGTATTTTTTCGTACAATATTGATGACGTGGCACCGTTAATTTACTAAAACTCGGGTGTACAGCTTCCACTGAGCTTTGTAACGTAAAAGTTCGGCGACGCAGTCCCGCACATGAAAATTTAACGTCAAATCAAAACGCTTAGCGAAAGTCCTCCGAAAAGTAATATAAATCGCATTTTGTGAGGAAAATTGGACCGCTAACTGGATCTAGTAAGTAATGCATGAATCGAGCGCTAGCGCTCAGGTGGTCCATCAATGATGCAGAGCCCCTTGGATGTTGCCTTCACGGCTGCTGTTGACACGAGTTTATTATTATCTTTTATCCGAAGGGGTTAAACTCGTTTTTGAGTTTGATTTTTGCTTGTTGCATAAGGCTGGAACCAGTGGCGTGCCGTGCCTTGGGGGGGGGGGGGCATAATGATTTGGGGGACACCACATTACTTTCCATTTATTGGAAAAAAATTGGTATGTGGTTATCGTAGGCAGGCGCGGATTTAGGGGGTTGCGTAGGGGCGCCCCCAAACAAAGATTTGTGCATTTATAAAAACAAATATTGTAATATAAACATTAATCATTCAATATTATAAACAAAAACAAATATTTGCTGTCGATGTAAATGGTCTTTGAAATGAATTATACCACAAAAATATGAATAATAGATCAATACCAATATGTAATATAAAAAATTCAAGTCTCTTTTGGCATTTTTGATTTACATGCTCAGGTTGGATTCGCTTAGGTATATATATATATATATATATATATATATATATATATATATATATATATATATATATATATATATATATATAAACAAATAGAAATTTCTTGTCCGTACTATATATAAACGAGAAAGAAGAATCACGTATCATCGGACTGTGGAAGTGTGTTCCTCTTTTGCATCAAAGTACGGGGAGTCCAAGAAAATGGACAACCCCGGGCCGGGTAGACCATGACAGCTATTTCGTCCCTGTTAGGACTCATTCAGACAGCCATAACCCAGTCGCACCGAGGCAAACGATGTTACTGTATCTTAAATCCGTTTTGCAGAACACAAGCAGGAAATAACATACCATAACGCCACCTAGCGGGTGCTGGCTCTAATGCAAAAGCAGAACACACTGAAAAGGTAAAAATTTAAGGATGAACGCGGCATCTCTAGCTTTTGAGAGAGCGCATTTTTTGCAATTTCGCCCAACTTGTCCGCACCATTCGCGCAGAGCAAGGTGGGAGTCACGGCGTCCTCACTAGAAAGACGTGTAAATCCTTAACAAGAGGCCAAGTAAAAATAAAAAAAGAAATAGAAATTTCTTGTCCGTACTATATATAAACGAGAAAGAAGAATCACGGCTCATCGGACTGTGGAAGTGTGTTCCTCTTTTGCATCGAAGTACGGAGAGTCCAAGAAAATGGACAACTTCGGGCCGGGTAGACCATGACAGCTGTTTCGTCCTTGTTAGGACTCATTCAGAAAGCCATAACCCAGTCGCACCGAGGCAAACGATGTTACTGTATCTAACGGATTTAAGATACAGTAACATCGTTTGCCTCGGTGCGACTGGGTTATGGCTGTCTGAATGAGTCCTAACAAGGACGAAACAGCTGTCATGGTCTACCCGGCCCGGGGTTGTCCATTTTCTTGGACTCCCCGTACTTTGATGCAAAAGAGGAACACACTTCCACAGTCCGATGAGCCGAGATTCTTCTTTCTCGTTTATATATATATATATATATATATATATATATATATATATATATATATATATATATATATATATATATATATATATATATATATATATATATATATATTATTTATTTTTTTATTTATTCTTGGGTTTTATTAGTCCTGGATAAAAATTAAAAATTGTACGTTGGCCTTTACATACTTTTTATTTGTTAAATTTTGACGTTTCGGTCCTTTTCTTTAGACCTTCTTCAGAAATATTTATATGTTGCTTGAAGGAAAATCACTGGCAAGTTTCTCCAAACATTCCACTAATTGCCTCATGCATTGGTTTAATTTAAAGAACCAAGAATTTTAAAAGTAAACCACACATATTCTTTTAAAATATTGCAACATGGAAAACACATAAGTTTTAAGTGTGTGTATAAATGTTTGTATGAGTGTATGTATGGGTGTATGTATCGATGTAGGTGCAGCGTCTAGAAATACGAAATTTTTAAAGATAACATGATGACCTTACAGGCCCTTGGGAGGCCAATTGGGCGGTATTCACCCCAGTTTATTACAGCATTCTCCGTAAATAACCCTCTATAATTATAAAGTTTCTATAAATTGTTAATTAAAAGTTTTCTGACAGGACTCGGCATCGATTTCTCGCTAATTTTATAACTTCTTTTTCCCTAAGTTTTCTAATGTCAAAGTTCTCTTGCTACAAATTATAAGTTACGACGACACAAATTAAAAGACAAACTTAATTAAATGGATTTTAAAGTTTTTTCATTTACCTTATTTTAAATCTAATCTAATTTGATGTTGCGAGACAGAAAACTTTTTAGTAAGAATTAAGTTTTGTTTAATAATACGTCTTTAAAATAAGTTAATGTCCTGTAATAACATTTTTATAGGCACTTTTCAGGGTTTACAGCACACTATTATAAAAGAGTTCTTTTAATACTTTTCACAGTATTTAAAAAATAGTATATTATACAACAATTTTTGGAAATGACTCTTTTCACACGAGCGAGACATTTGTGGGCCTAAGAATGCGAAGGCCACAAGTCGAACGACTGTGAAATAGCTATTTGTTTAACTAGGGAGGAAAGTACCATTTTTCCTGCCGCATGTAAGAGAGAAAAAGACTATTTATTCCAGTGGAAAACATATGATTTTTTCTAACTCCTCCGCAAGAATCTTCAATTAATAGAAAAAAGAAAAGTACTGTCTTCAAATACCTTATTATAGTTGACATATTTTTATTAAAAAATGCTTTATTAAGCGATCATATATTTTTAAATAAATACAACAAATATGCTGATTTGAAATCAGGCGCGGCCCGTGAGTTTTTTTACAGGAGGGTCAAAATTTTGTAAGATGCAAAACCGCCACCTACTAGATTTCGAAAATCTCTTGTAGAGTTAACATCGAATAGGAAATAATAAAAACCCTCAAATCTAGAAAAACTGATGTGGATCAATATTGAAATAAGTCATTGCTAATTTTAAATTCTCAGTACTTGACAAGTAACTAATTATAGATTAAGAGAATAGCGCTTCTACGGGTTTAAAACGTTCTTTCACTATTATTACAAGCTAGTCTGGAAATACCAAGTTTCCCCAGTAATAATTTCTTACAAAACTTTTTAATTAGATGCTTTTTTATGGGTTATAATTTTTAGGAATTTATTATTGGACGTTATTCTTTTTATCAAGACTTTTTTTGCTTTTATAATAGGGAGTACAACAGCTGTTTTGTAGCATCGAATGACAATGTCTCATAAAGCAAAGGAACGAGTTAGAAAATTGCGGTTTTTGTCATTAGATAGATTTAATTTTTCCTATTTTTATTAAAACAACTTCGTGATTTCTCAGTTCTTATTCTTATTTCCTTAGCTTGGTCCCAATTTTCGTTCATTTATATTCCTAAATATTTAATGGATAGTACTGTTTGGATTTGGGAACCATCTACATGAAGCTACCATTATTATTGTTGGTATTTTTGCTTACCACCATGACTTTACTCTTGCTTGTACTTAAACGATTGTTATATAACATGCAACTCATTGCTACCCTCTTTATTAATCTTTGTAGTCCCTCAGCTGTACCAGCAAGCAAAACTGTATGGTCCTCATAGAAACAGGGTCTGTTTTGTAGTTGTTTCCAGAAACAGACCCTGTTTCTTGAAACAGCTGCCAAACAGGTACAAAACAGCTACAAAACAGACCCTGTTTATGGAAACAGCTCAAAAACAGCTATAAACCCTCTAAGAGGCAACTTCACGTCTAGGTGCTGGCAAGAAAGTGACCACGCCTTAAAATGGAGTGAAAAATGCAGATCGAAGCTCCATAAGAAATACCTTATGATTTTGGGGCAAAACTCTTGCTACTCCAGCTACTGGGGACAACACACATCTCTGTCGAACTCCCTTCCGAATCCAAAACTCCTCCGATGTCTTATCTTCTACTCTAACAACCGCTTTTTGTTGCCAATAGATACTGGATATTATACGAATATCCTTATCATCAGGATTTGACTGTTGAAGGGTTTCTATTAGCCAGTTGTGATTTACTCTATCAAAAGCCTTTTCAAAGTCGATAAAGCTGGCAAATACATTGCAGTTAACGTCACGGGCTGTTTGAATTAGAGCATTTAAACTAAATAGTGCTTCCCTTGTACCAAGGCCGCTTCTAGAAGCGAACTGTGTTTCGCTTATATCCTGTTCAACTTTTGGATATATTCGTTCATGTATAATCTTTAAAAATACTTTTAATATATGGGTCATTAAGCTTATTAATCCATGATCTTCACATTTTTTCAAAATGGGAATAAACGTTGAAGGCAACCATTCACTCGGGAATACTCCAGTGTCATATATATGATTAAAGAGATCAGTTAGAATGTTTAAGATTTTCACTTTCCCAAATCCTACAATTTTGCTTGTTCACATACCTAACTTCCGAGATAAAAAGGAGCTTCGTCGGAAAAGATAAGTTTATTGCAAAATTCTGCATTATTCCTAACGTCTTTTAAGATAAAATTAGTTAACATACGGCAATGCCCGTGGTCTGGAGGCTTTAACTCTTGAGTTAGTTGGATTTTATACACGTGCTAAGCCAGATCTTTGGTCAAAAGTTGACGCAGAGAGCTTTTCGTTATATTCCAGTGTTGAGATCGACGATCGAGGTTCTAGGATTTTGAGCAACATGCATGATACAAATAAAAGAAGATATGACACGGCGCAGGTAGGTGTGGCCATGAACGCCACACTGTGAGTAATTCCGCCATATTTTGTAAACAAAACGCGTCTTTGTTAAGATCGCGTTGTGTTTTAGAGTTCTTTTTTGGTGTTTTTATATCACTTTTAAGAGTTTAAAAGTGAAAATGAGGTGTGTTGTGTATGGTTGTGATGTGGACAATCAATGCAAGGGCTTTATGCCCGATATTATAGTTTTTAGCTCCCCCAAAGACAAAGAAACAGAAAGTGTTTGGAAGGGTCTGTGCAAACGAGAATAGAAATGTGAAAAAAGGTAGAATTTGTTCTAGACATTTTAACGAAAGTGATTTAAAGCATAAATTGTGTCATGTCATGAATGTCAAATGTGTTTAATGTTTTTACAAACGCGCTTCAATAAAAAAGTTTACTGTGATAAACAGTTGCTAAAAATCTCCACGGTAACGAATCAACAGACTTTAATCAAGAAAATACGACAAAGGGACTGAAAAAAAGGCTATTTTCTTGTTGGGGCTTGGTATACTAAGAGCTGAAAATGGGCCGTATATAATTTTGGTTGGGGAGATGAGAAAGAGAATGGTTTTTAAAAGTAGCTTGGCAAAGCGGCGATAGCGTGACAAATGCTAATATGGCCTACCTTGACGTCGAAATCACTTTTAACTGTTTCTTCGTGGTGGTCACTTGGTTGATCCCATGTGCTGCTCTTCCAGAACCATGGCTCGGGGGACACTATCACAAGTTTTCGGGTAGTTTTAGAGAGAAATTATCTATAAAAATGGGGGGAACACCCGACAAAGTATATCGGCCATGCGGCCTAATAGCGGTCAGTATAACTTGTCTGTTAGTACTATTTCACTTAGCGTCCACGCTCTCTAGGGTCAGTAAATGTGTCATGTTAACACTTTACGCGCATTCTTGCGTATTTAAAATTTAGTAACCCATCATTGATTGGGGACTTTGCCAAATAGGGAATCAAAATTTATATAAAACCCAAACATATCTTAAAAAATAATTTCTTGTTTTAATTAATTTCATACATTTAGATATTTTTGTCTTGCTTAAAATTTTTGGCATTTTAAGATTTTTTTTAAATTGGAAAAATCAAAGAATACAATAATAACTACCCTAAAAACATGCCGTCACAAACATACGGATCTTATTCACCGCAAAAAATATTTGACAAATTATAGGAACAAACAAAATTCTTATTTATAACATATTTTCGGAAGACTCTGTAGGTAAGTACATATATTTTAATAAGAATATGCCTCTAAATAAAAATTATTATCTTAATTATTAGGCATAGTTTTATTTCATAAAATTATTTACATTTTCTTTTCACGTAAATAAATATATAGAACGCAATTGGTGGGCAATTTACAAATATCTATTATTTTAAATTAATTTATTCCTGTATTTACATGATTATTTTAAGTCATATACTTTAAAATTTGTATTATGAGCAGGAGGCAAAGTTTATTGCCAATAGAAATTAATATAAAATCGCCTATAACTAACTTAAACTCTATATTGCGCGTTATACATTTCAAAAATAGCTCACAGAGTGACGTCATGCGCGAACCCGAACGAATTTGACACGGTTTGGTATCATATCTGCCTTTTATTGTATCATGAGCAACATGTTCACCTACTCTAGCGATATTTTTATTTGATTGGAAGTAGGTACCTATTGGGATATACAGAAAAATCCCACCTTTTTTTTTAAAAAAAAGTAGTATGGGTATATTTGAAGTCGCGTGTTAAATAATTTTTACGCTTAACCGCCATCCCTCGGAAGAATCATGTCTCATGTAGCTTTTCACCGTGATGCTAAGCCTATATAAAGTTAACAAATCATCATGCAGTTCACACGTGAGAGAGAAAAAATTTCACTTACCTCGAAACTTGTTGCAGACGGTCATTTCATACAATTTATTAAAAATGTGGCCCGTCTATCAAAAAACCCATAAAGCAGGACCATCACGCAGGTGAATTTTTCTTGATAAAAGTGAAGTATGTCGTAATAAATTCCGTAATGACCAATGTCCGACGTAAAGTAGCTATAAATTCATTTAACAACTTTAGTGGTTCTTGCCGGCCGCAATTTATAGAGCCTTCGGGAATTCACCAGTAAATTTAGTGTCAGTGCTAAATTTCCTCTAAGTAGTTACTTTAACTATTACTGCTCTGTTCCTCTCTTGGGCAAATACATATAGAGTTATGCGGGGATATACAGGACGCGCATGGGAATCGAAATTGTACAAGGTGATTCTTATCTAAATGCATTCGAAAACAGGTTGAAAACTTTTCAGCCTGGGCCAGAGAGGGCGCCGTTTACCGTAATATTGACACATTTTTACGCTGCAGCACTCTTGATTCGTATACCTTTCAGGTACCCAAGAGTGGTAGTTTGTAGAATGTAGATGTAGCGATGTGCCTGTTGGGGCACCCTTTGGAACTTTAGTGCCAGCCCCAATTATAAACGCCCTTAAATTTTGGAAAAATTCGCCAAAAGGTTAAAAGTTGAATTCTAATAAACGTACAAAGAGTTCGTCGACTAGTTATAAAAGAAACGTCTACAGTTTTGCTCGGAGAGAATTTACAGCATAAGGTCGATAATTTGGCATTTTGGCCTTCGATTAGTTAGTCTTGCAGTTAAACTGAAGATTGACGTTTAGACTATGCTATTCATCTTTAACCAGCAAATAAAAAAATGTGCATCAAACCCTCTACGCTTCGTCAATCGAATACAGAGGGTATTTAACCAGATCGACAGAATGTTCTTTTTAAAACATCCCCTCGGTATATTACTAATATTTGTTTGTTCCGCTCGCTCCACAACTATTAATAATTATCCCACCATTTGCGGTTAGTTCTGATATATTGTTATGTGTGAGTAAATGAAAAGTTTGGGTAATATAGGGGTGGAAATGGGGTTTACATTATTACTAATCTGAATGTATCGATGTAGGATATTATAGAGACTCATTTCGGCATATTATATTCGATTTCTGTCAGTGAACGACAGTCCTCTCTACTAGTCGAGAATCAGAAAAAAAACCTGAGAAACCCGATTGTGAATAAAAAGGTAATCCGCCATCTAGTGACGTCGGCCATATTGGGTTTAGAATGACGTCACATAGCTTATCGTATTCCACTCGTCAAACCCTTTCATTTGATACCCATGTCAAGGGGGTTGTGAAACCAAAGGTAATCCGCCATATTGTGGCGTCCGCCATATTGGGTTTAGAATTACGTCACATAGCTTATCGCATTCTACTCATTAAACCCTTTCATTTGATACCCATATCAAAGGGATTGTAAAGAAAAAGGTAATCCGCCATCTTGGGGCGTCCGCCATATTGGATTTAGAACAATATTAAATATACGTATTACATTGTCACCGGACTTCGACACGTGTGCAAAATTTTAAAGCTCTAACTTAATTAGAACTAGTCGAAATTTTGATTGCAATATTTGACTTAAACATACTAACAAACATACATATGTACATACATGCAAGCAAACTAACAGGTCAAGTTAAATAAAAGCTTGTAAAAACGTAGCGAGAAGAGACAAATGGTTACAACAACCGCTATTATGATATAATGAATAAATTGCTACAAAAAATCACTGCTATTTGTCACTGCGACATAGGTGGAGCAGTCACTTCTTGTCACTGCTCCACTAAAATCGCAGGTTGGCCCACCTCTACGTGCAAGGCCAACTTTGATCAAAATTCGATGTAGAGACCTTCTCGCTATGTTCAGCTGTTGAGATCGACGGCGAACCGAGGTTTTGGGATTTTCGGTCACATTCTGACGTATTTTAGCGATATTTTCATTGGATCGAGCACGGCGTGAAAGCACTAGAAATAAATTTCCGGATCTCTAGATGTCACACGCAAAATATAAAATTTTTAGGTTAAGTTGTTAGATAATGGCGCCAAATTTAAATCCTGCAGGATCTATTGGAACACCCTTAATTTTAGTTTCGCATTTTACTAAAAATTATCTTTTTATGGTCATATTTTGTGATTTGACATTTTTTTATTAGTTTTTTTTATTACACTGTCCTCTACGATAAATTGCATGTCGCCACCACTCAACGACCAGATTATGACCATATGGTAATTATTGAATTAGAACCATCAAATGACAGGGTAGTTCATTAGGGTGCGTGATGGGAAAGATTGGGAAAAGCACGCGATACTCGTACACTGAGTATCTTGTCCTATATTTTTTAGAATTACTAAATTACATGCAAAATAATAATATAATTTCAGAAGTTGCTCTTTTACTGTAACCAGATTTCATAATTTCAACGCTGATATCTTAAACTAGATTGTCGACCGCCGTATCGCCCCCCGAGGGGACTGTATAAGGTCGGTAATATCATCATTGTCATGCCTTGAAAATTTCGTGTTTCTAGGCCATGTATTAAGGAAGATATCAC